>CM060877.1:28222152-28896675 GCA_030737845.1 Acorus calamus | reverse complement strand
ATGTGTAATTTGAGGGCCAAACATAAATATCAGAGATTCAATAGACAAACCCAGATTGCAGAAACAAACAGGATTAACTACTGTATTCAATATATATATAGAGTATAGAATAAATTTTACCTCCGCTAACCTCCGCTTGAGTGTCATCTCCTTCGACATGGCTATCTCTTGTTGGTCCTTCTTCAAAGTCCTCGTCTTCTTCTTTAGTTCTCGTACCGCTCTCGCCTTCCGCTTCTTCACTTCCCTCTCTCGCACACGTCTCTCCCTATTCTCTGCCCTGGCCTTTGCTTCTTTCTCAGCTCTCAGTCGAGCAAACTCCTTCGCTTTCTCCTTTTCTGCGTTCAATTGATCGTACTCTCTCATTATCTCCTCTTTCATCTTCTCGTAGCTATCCCAAGAAAGTTCTTGCTGGTCATACCCACCATGCTTTGCTGCCTCAGCAACAGTATCTGCCCATATCAAATACAACTTCTCCTGCAATCTTTTCTTTCTCAACCTCTCACTCCACACCCGCCTCAACGCAAAGCCTATTCTCGCCTTGCTCTGATCACTACATACAAACATAATTAGAGAATCAAATACATTGGTCTTATTCCTTCTGATTTCACAAACATAATCAAATACAACTTCAATGAACACTAACAATGAAACTTATAAATAACCTACGTATGAATATGTGGGCACTCAGACATCTTCTTCCGCACCTGGAAAACAATCATGGATTGATAAAAATTCAACGAAACAAAGCATAAACAGACACACCCACAAATGAGCGCGAACAAAAAAAATCATTGGTTCTTACATGACATCACCTTGGGTCACTCATGGCTTCGATGGTACGTCTCCTTATGCGCTCACACGTCTCTACAAGAACAACACATGATGTTAGAATCCAACAAAGCTGGTAAATTTAAAACCCCAAAAAGACATAAACTTGAATTCCATTCCACCTTCATCATGCTTCTTGCCTTTGTTCCAAGGAGTCTTCCCTTTATTCGCCAACCCAATTTTCTTTCTCCTGAGCATTTCCACATACACCTTGCGCTCCGACTCGTCACCCAATTCATCCAACCCATTCAAGCTATGCAATCGATCCTCTTCACTCTGCTTCAATGGGGAAGCAATGGTTTGCTGTGTTTGGATGCAATGCCGGGTATGGGTCGACTGTGATTCGAATGAGAGACTCGTCGGCTCACCGACGCGGCGGCCGGGAAGGGAAAGGGTCGAAACGGAGGCGCGACAAAGTGGGTTGTTCGAGAATAGCTTTATGGGGTTTGGGTTGAACAAGGGACTGGATGTCGGGTGCAGCCGCATCAAACACCTGATGAAACAACAACAATGACAACAACAAGAAGAAGAACAACATTAGAACCCAAACAAAAGATTTTTGAGGATTTGCAATTCAGATTATAACAACAAGAACAACCAAGTGAATAAAGAAATTAAAAAAAAAAACATTACGGATGGAGAGAGCAAGGCATCTCAGAGAGGCTCGTTGTTGCTCATTCTTTTGTTTCTGCTGCGCAGAAAAAAGAGGGGGCTTTATCTGGACAGGGTGCATGATGGGGTTCATCAATCGTAACCGTTAGATTAATGGATTCTAGAATTATTGATTGGGCGGTTGAAATGATCGTTATAGATTGACCATCCGATGGGTGAATCTTTTACTAGTGCAGGTGGACTCCAACACACTGGTTGGAATTCTCATCAGCCGTACATTTTTTATTTTTTAAAACATCAGAGTACAACCTTTTTCTCTCAGCTAATTTTTTTTAAAAATAAAACATATATTTCATCATAATTTATATCTTGTTAATATAAACATATGACGTTAATGTTTTATTTAGAACTGAATTGAGATAAAAAAAAATGATTATATTTATGTAGAACGACAATATTTTTTAATATGAAATGAAACATAGATAAAGGGAAAAAAAAGAGAAAAAAATCATTAAAAAAATGCATGCAAGGCTAACTGTAAACTTGTTGGTGAGGGCTCTCCTATGTGGTTCGCTTGGCAGACCTGCTTGTTATAAACAAAAGGAGCTCAAAATATAAGCTATAATACAACAGGGATTCATGTCATCCTCAAAAATCAAAATATAACCCATAAAAACAAGGAGCTCAAAATATAACATATAATACAATACAACAGGGATTCGTGTCACCCTCAAAAATCAAAATATAACCCATGAACACAAAGAGCTCAGATGCTCGACAGTGTCAAATATTTCATCTCGGTGTGGGGATGCTTTTTAAGTGGTGAGGTTTAGTGAGACTATATCCTTATGTTCGTATGTATTGTCACATAGGATTATTCGTCTCTCATAGTTATAACAAGATAAATAATAATCTATGTTGAACCCGTGGAGAGTTACGCCGCAGTGCCAAGACGCCCGAAGTAAAATATCTTTTCTATCATAGGGGTGCTTAGATTGATGTATTTTGTATCTTTTATATATCTTTTATCTCGCTTTTTAAAGTTTGTAATTCGATCTTTCAGAAATGATATCGGGTAGCAAATTTTTACTTTTTTCAACAAAAAAAATCCATGTTGAATAAGTAAATTTTTGTTTGGTTGCATTTTTTGTTATCCCTATTGAGAAACGTAAAAGTGACCAGGGCCGGCCCGATATATTATGGGGCCTAAGGCAATTAACTAATATTTATTTTATTTTTAAATTATTAATTTTTTTAATTAAAAATCATTCTTCTAGTTTTTTGGACTGCAAAATTATTAATGAAGTTTTTATATGTAAGTTTTTATTTTATTCAAATAAAAAAACTTTATTCTTTGTTGTCTACACCACATAATTTTTTTTAGTCTACAACAAATATAAATTCAAGAGGTTTTTTTTATATATAAAGAAGAAATAGAATGAGAATAATTTTTTTTTGAAATAAAGAAGGAATATATTAAAAATGATAAAAGAGTGTGAAAAACAATAACAACACTTTTTTAGGCCTCACTATTTCATATTCCTATTTTTTTTTAATTCAATTAAGATTTTAAATCCTATTGGTTATTTAAATTTTTTTCTTTTGCTATTTTTTAGATATCATAAGATGTTATCATTTTTTTATTGGTTACTTTTTAACTATATCAAAATGACTATTAATTATTTTAAAAAAATAAATATTTTTTTGCAATGTGTTGTGTTATTATTGGCTAACGTGTAGACCTACTTATAAATATAAAAAAATTTAGGGGTCTTTGTACATCTGGAGCCTTAGGCAATTGCCTAAGTGGCCTAATAAAAGAGTCGGCCCTGAAAGTGACACTTTTGTTGTTTGATTTACGTTGAATAAAGTGATGATAAATGGTAAATAAAGAATGAATAAGAGTTTATAACTTTTTAAATGATAATTATACATTTGAATAAATGTGAGAAATGTGTGACTGATTTGATAGATGTGACAATTTTTAGAATGTATGTGTAAGACTGTTTGATGAGATAATTTTTTTAAAATGACAGATAAACGTATTTTATCTATTAACATAAATAAAAGCTCCGATAAACAATTTCAACATTTTCTTAGAATAATTATCATACTTTATTTTAACTTATCCAGACACAGCCATTAGAGTTTATCCAGAAAAAACAAACAACAACGAATAAAAGTTATTCTCCACTACAAACGGGGGTAAGAGATCGGTAGAGGTGAAATTATTGTCTCTTATACAAACTTCTTTTTGTTCTTTTCTTTCTTTTTCTCGTCATTCTTCTTTTCTTTTCCTTCTATTGAACGTTTACTTTTTTTTTTATCTACTACAAAGAACAAGCATGTATATTGTTTCATTTTTCAAAAATAAAAAAAAAAGACATACGAACAAAAACTAGCATGTCTTCTTATTAGAGTTGACAGAATTCTCTTCTGCTATTCCACTTTTGGTGTATCTCTTTGATTGTAATGAATACCTAATTGGATTGCCTCTCAGTTAGTTTTATGTGCATTTTATTGAACTTTAATTTTTAATCAAAAGACTCTTTGTCTACCTTTCAATAATAAAAAAATAAATAATAATAAAAACACCCCGAGTTCAAAACGTGCCAATGTTGAACCAAAAAAGTTCAAAATGGAATAAACTGCACCAGCCGGGAATCGAACCCGGGTCTGTACCGTGGCAGGGTACTATTCTACCACTAGACCACTGGTGCTTATTTTGATAGATTAACTTTATTAAAATATATAAACAATAATTTAGACGATGCTAAACACTTTTTGAATAAAAGACTAGAAGTAAAATGTGTTGAAATAGGATGGATAAGCTAAAAAAAACATATTTGTTTACATGAAATAAATGAGAATAATTGTATTAAAATAGATAGGATATATTTCAAGTTCTTTTTCAAATTTGTATTATTCCATTTTTATAAATCATTATAATCACATCTTATTCACATTTTATTAATAACTTAACTTAACAATTTTTTACTAACTAACAAAAATTTCATCTTTTCATTTCTCACCAAAGATAATTAAAAACTCAATCAAATGGAAGATGATTATAGTTGTCTATACTGCAATAGTTTATATCGTTATTCAAAGAGGGACTAAAAGCTTAGCACAGCATATCAATGTCATGTTATATCATATCATGGTGCAAACAGGAAAAATGAAAGAGTTTATGTTTGTTATATGATTATCCTACAATTAGACGGTTAGAGTGACAGATTTAAATGTTGGTTAGCTTTTGTTGATGGAACTTCAATATAAATAAAGTAGGAAAAGAAAGGCTTCCGATCTCATTGGATTTCAGAAATCTTATCAACCCTCACGAACTTTTAAGTGTCCCAAATCTCTATTTCAAAGTATAAAGTCAACATTAGTTGACATGAAAACTACCCCATAAAAATATGTATATATATACATGAGGAGACTTACTAGTTCTAGCTTTTGGTGGACATGGTCCCACGAATGCAGAATATGATAAGTCTTAGTTGTGATTGATTGTACTTTTGAAAAAGCAATACATGCATCTTTCATTGCTTGACAGTCTAAAAAGTGTGTCCATTGGATCAATACAATTCATGATCATCACCCAAGGAAAGGGAGAAGATGAAGCATGTGTGAATCACTTCACAAGAAACCAAAAATATCTTATCAGCAACACGAGTATAGCAACAATTTCAAACTAATCATTCTGTCGTATTGTCAAATTTCAGAAAATCTTCCCAATGCCACCTATTTTTATCTTAATCGGTGATTATGTAAATAGTACTAAATAGTTCCATATATGGTAGTTTTTATTATTGCAACTTAATTTGGTTCCAACCCGAGTCAAAACCTTATGGGTGGAGCTCGATTTTTAGGCGGGTTGAGTTTCAAAAACAAGATTATATGTTCGAGTTCAAATTAGGTTTAAGTAACGATTTCTTTTTGGAGTTGGGTTTAAGTTGGTGTTTCCGACAACCCGATCCAATCAAGGGCAGAGCTACAAAGCGACATGTGTATAGTTAAATTGTTGTGTTAGGGATAATTTTGTATTAGTTACTTTAAAAATAAATGTTTTTTTTTTCTTTCATTAATAGTTCCTCCATTTTTGTGGCATATTAATTTTATGAGTTAGTTTGTCAACATGATAATATATTAAGAATAAGTAATCATAATTTAGAAACAAAAAGTCTGTCAATTATACTATTATTTTACATTTGCCAATATTAAAGCAAAAAAGGGATAAATGTTACTCTACCCTTTCGATAGAATATTTTTATTTCAATTCAAAACAATTGTCCACCTTTTATTTCAATTTTTTTCAATAAACGAGATAATTAAATTATTTTTTTACTTATCCCTTTATTTCTCTACTTATCTCCTTATCAAACTAGTTTTATGCGTTTGAACATCTATCTCAATTAATTAAATTTTTAGATCTACCAACAAAAAAATCTCACCACCTATAATTCTATCCCCACTTTTTGGTTGGTGGGAACGGGGAGGGAGAAGAGGAAGAGAAAGAAGGAGAGAGAGAGAGAGAGGATGACTTGACGGGGAGCGGCGGTGGATGGGACATTAGAGGAGGATGATGGGCAGAGGACGTTGAAGAAAACAAGGAACTAGAGATGGAGAGAGGAATAAGAGAGAATGTGAGTGTCTGGGAGGAGATTATAGAGGGCAGATGGGGAGGGGGCGGCGAAGGACAGATGCCGATGAGTAGAGGAGGCCAATTATCTCCCCAGCCCCTCTCTCTCCCCCCTCCCCCTCTCCATCCTGCTCCAGCCTCTCTTCCTTTCTCCCTCTTGGGTCTTCTCTGGCATATACGTATCACCCTCCTCCATCCCATTGACCCACCGCTCACCGCACATGTCGTCCTCCACCTCTTGCCACCTTCTCCCCCCCCCCCCCCCCCACTCTTCCCCTTTCCCTCTCTTACCTCCATTGTCCCCTTCCCACCATTGTCCGCTTCCCACCACCCAAACAAATTATGGGTGGTGAGAATGTACTTTGGGACGGTGGGGATAGTCCCTCCCCAATTCTCATGCTACAAAAAAAAATTGTTTATTTTCAGGGAATAAGTCAGATAAGCTGATATTGATATTCCAAATCTTTCTAAAATTTGTGTAATTCCATTTAATATATTCCATTTGTATAAAAGTGTCCCACGTATCTAATCACCTCTTATGAATCAGGAGATCCATATACAAATCAATTTTTATTTTTTTATAAATTATTATTCACCTTTTATTCATTACTTATTTATGATTATTCAATCAAACAACAACAACTTTCTTGTAACATTTTTTATAAAAATAACTAAAAACACAATTAATTTTTTTTTTAAATATGTCGAAATAATTATCGATCTGTATCCAAATATCTTATGTCGCAACTCGCAAGCAGGGCCATGTGTTTATGTACTATGGATAAGGTACAAAATAACAGCACGTATCTTATGACTTGGTATTGCTCTCCACGTCATCCCCCACACACAAACCCATCTCGCATAACGGTTGGTGTCGTCAGATCGTCCGTGGACACATCGTAACTTCATAACAACCGTCCGATCTCTCCCATAACAATTTTTTTTCAAAAAATCTAGTTTAAGAACAGTTTGATTTCCGTGAAAGCTAAAAACACTGCAATAACGAGATTTAAAAATAATGATTAGTTTGTGTAATCTTTTCATAGAACGGGTGCACGTGATCTAAATACCCAAAACGGAACGTAACGGTTACGGTTTCCTGCATTTCCATCTAAGATTCCGTTTGAGAGCACGGTTGGGAGTCTGCGGTGGGTGAAAGCAATGTCTTACGGAGTTGGAAAAACACAGAAGAAATGACAAATAATGAGATATGACAAAGGAGTATAAGGTGTACAACACATATTTGAAAAACGTGTTTTGCGTCCACCCATAGCCTTTAATGTCACCACGCGCCCAACGTGCTCTCAAACGGATCATTGATCCTAAACCTCACAGTTTGGTTGAAATATTATTTTAGTATTAATAAAAAAAATAAATTATTCTATCTAAATGTGTTAAATTTAATGTGTTTCATTACATTATCTTCAGGTTTTAATATATTACTCAATCTGAAAAATATCTCCAACAACTCATACTCTTACTGTGGGGGAAATATCTCCAGAAATATCTCCGCCCATGCTTGACGTAATGGTGTAAGCACACCTCCCATTTCAGAAGGGTCGGCGGTTCGATTGGCATGAGAAAAAAAAGGAAAAATAACACTTTGGGCTAGGTGTGTTGTGAGCTTTGTCCATTGTTTACGTCCATTGTTTACGGCTTATAAAAGGGTAAAAGATATTCACGATTCCTTCAAATACAAAAAATCTTATATAAATTATTATTAAAATTAAGACAGATGTACAAATCTTTGAAAATTAAACTTATAAAAATCTCATACATCCATACAATCAGTAGAAATTAACTCTGACTCAATTTATCATTGTTAATACTAATTAATATAATGAAATGATGCAGATGTATGAGTCCTTGAAAACTTATAAAAATCCTATACATCCCTACTATCAGTAGAAGTTAACTCTGACTCAATTTATCATAGTTAATCCTAATTAATATAATGAAATGATTAAATTGTGTCCAATTTATTTACCCCTCCAAATTATTTTTTATGACAATTTGATTTTTGTAAGGGACTATTTTGTTTTTATGATGGTTTATAGGGACTGTAATATCTATATAATTACATGGTGAATGAATATTCTCATAATATTAATGCAAATCTGAATGAAAATTTAACTCAGATATGATAATTGAATTTTATATGAGTTTTCTGTTCTAATTTTAACAGAATTTATATGAGATTATACATATTTATAGGGATGTAGATGTCTTTAATAATGATAAACAAAAAAACTCAAACGCTTGGTGCGGTGTAATTCCGTCTTTTGCACTTTGATACGGTTGAGATGGCAGAAATCCGGTAATAATCCACTCAATCAAGGGCTCTTTTAGTATTCATGAGATGCTTTCACGTACCCAAAACAAAAAAGGGGGAATTTCAAATAGCCCCAGTAAATTGTCCGAAATTTATATAATCCCTTATTTTTTTAAAAGTCCATAAAACACATTGAAAGCACCTATATAAATTCAAATAACTCATGAGTTAAATTTTCATTGATAAATGAAAAATATTATGCGAATATTCCATTTGATTAACCTTAACTAAAAACATAATATAAAAAAACCCTCCACAATTTATTAAAAATCTTTTGAAAATGACAATTTTATCTCTTCATGTATATTATAAAACCCTATTCAAATGTACACATCATTATTTATAGATGATTATCTGTATTTTTAACATTTTATAAGATTTTTGATATATTATCAACCAGGGTGAACCGGACATAATATTCATAGAATAATCTTAATACATGAATGAAAATTTACCTTAGATGACTATATAGATTTACATAGGTGTTTTCAAGAGTAACGTGAACTTCATCAAAACTTTATATAGGCTTTCAACAGTTTACATATTTACAGGGGGTTATATGGATTGTTCCCAAAAGAAACAATAAAAAAAAAATCGCTGATCATATATAATACGGACTGACTCCCTTTTCCCCCTCCATGTGCTCTGCTCCTCCATCGATTCTCTGTTTCTCGAATCCATCACAAATTTTTAAAAAACCCCAAAAACAAAAAACAAAGTCCTAAACTTCTAGTCATGATCGAGTCTCCATTGAAGCCCCTAAATGAAGCGATCTCTGCTTCAGAGATGGAGGAAAAGACGGCCCTGTCCCTGCAGAGGGCGGTGAAGCAGCTCCACTTCGGTTGTCCCGCGGAGAGGGCGATCGCCGCGCGCGAGATCAAGGACCTCGCGCGCGCGGACCTCCGCACGAGGAGGTCCCTCGCGTCGCTGGGGGTCGTGCCTTCGCTCGTGTCGATGGTCGGTTGCGGTGGGTCGTCTGGTGTTGCGGCGGTGGAGGCTCTTATTGAGCTCGCTCACGGCACTTACACGTACGCACTCGATCGTCGTCTCTTGCTTTTAATTCCTTTGTTTTTCTGTTGTTTCGTCTCGCTTTTGGATTATAATGAGATTGTTAAAAATAGGGATATCGATTGAAATTAGGGGAAACAATGACTGGATTTAAGTGGTTCTTCTTCAGCCTCCATTTGGGGTGAGGTGTTATATTTAGAAACACGTTTGAAAATATTTTAAATAAAGTGGCCTAAATAACCTTTCCTGTTTTTTTCAAAGTTTTTTTATTAAAATTTATAAGTAACTTTTTTAATTAAGTTTACTTCCTAAAAAAGTTTGATAACACGTTGCATCTTGTGGAGTAATATGGTTCCCTTCGAGGAGGTGGGTTAGAAATTTCTTCTACACGCCGGTGGTAGGGTATGCATTAGTGCTTTCGGAACGAGAGGCGTGGTGCCTAAAGTGTTAATTTTCAGTGTTTTTTTTTTTTGTTTGTTTTCTTACGAGCTATGTTATTTTTCTTATTTTATTTAATCATGTTTTTTCTTATTATAGGAATAGAAAATAATTATATTTGACTAAAAAAAATACGTTGTTCTTTTTGCTTTATTAAAAAGCAAAAACATGTTTAAACATTTTACCAAGCACCCTTATTCAGTATACATTGGTACTAGAGCACAAAGGGTGCTACAAGAAAGTTTATATGTTTAATTACATTTTTTATTGTGTCATCATTTTCTTTTTATATTTGGTGTTTAGGCATGATTGTGTCATTTCAACCTTAATTGAGAATACTATTGATATTTATACTAACTTGTATGAATATAGATATCAAATTTTAACCTCCCTGACCACTTTCTTCATATTTTCTATGTGAAAGTTATGAAATTCTCTCACTGTCAAGAGGGAAATGTTACCTTCATCCCCTTTTCTAACTTCAATTTTAGTTCGCTTATGTTGATTTTTAAAAAATATATGAAAAGTTATAAAGAATTATATAACAAAAACTGTGGGACAAAGTTTGTCCCACATTCAGTAATCCTAAGCTGGTCCATGATAAATGTTTCGTCAAAAAAAAAGAGGTTACGTGAAAGAAAAACAGTGTTTAAAGCATATAAAAGTGCATACCTAATCCACTGGAATAAACCAAACTAAGGGGGATACATGATCACTAACGTTCATTCAACCGACCTGTCAAAGGTCCATCGATCGGATGGTTTATCTTTCGTGTCTCTCTCTCCTTTAACGGTTCCCGGGTTTTCAGTACATTTTTTCTTATGACCGAATTGCCCATATTTTTCATACAAATATCCAATTCATACCACTCTCTATCTGGACTCGTCGATTGCCGTCCGATTAGCGGTGATGGATTCGAAGTCTCTGTCACAAAAGTCAGTACTGACGACATATACGTCAATAATGGGTTGATTTAGTCAACGTATTCGGAGTAGGCACTGCTCCACAATGTGACGTAACTTTGACCGAAAATTGTCAAAATGTTCGGTCCAGATATATATATTTTTTTAAATAAAAAAATATTTCTTCCATAAATCCATGTCCATCTGATGTTGATTGATCGTTTGTGATTCTGACTTATTAAAATTTCAGTTTTTTATTTTTAATGGGTTGGGTTTGTTTGGATGATGAATTAGGCGATTGGGCATTGTATTTGCATTTCTTCTGCAAATTTGTATTGTTGTTAGATTGGTGTCTGTTCTTGCTAGTCAACTTGCTTTGTTTGGCAGACTTTCTGGCACCATGGACAATAATTATTTGACCGACCGTCCTTTTTTTTTGTCTAAGGGTGCGTTTGGTTGCGCGATTGCAAAACTGATTCTGCAGGAATCTGCGATTGCAAACCTGATTCTGCAGGAAGCTCACTTTCTCAGCTTTTTGAAATCGCAGCTTTTGGGCACTATTTGCCTGTAATCGCTGAGCTTAAAACTGTGATTACAAAACTGTTTGGTTGCGCGATTGCAAACGCAGCTTCCTGTAATCGCAATCGCAGCGCAATCGCGCAACCAAACGCACCCTAAGATTCTCTGCACTTTGTCTTGTTATCCGTCTTCGTTTTCAATATGTGTTCTGTCCCCACTACATGAAACAAATCACTGGGCCTTGTTTATGGAATACATTATTGAATCATTAATACTGTTTTTCTTTTGATTGGCTCAAATTTTGGTTGATGTTCGAATTACTAATCTAATTCCATATGTCATTTCATTTCATTAGTGAAAATGTTTATATTTAATAGAGATATATGAAAGTGAAACTATAGAAGTGATATTTCATAGTAAAAATACATAGACAATTCAAAGTTAATAGCATAAAAAAATTCAATTTGAATATATAAATTTAATACTCGTTACATCAACTTCAAGTCTGATCCAGGTTCATTACCCAACCCTTCAATCCAAAATTAATCGGATTCAGGTTATTCAGGATCGGACTGACCTGATTCCTGTTCATAAGTCGGGTTGGATCAGTTTTAACCTCAAGATTTATTAAAAAATACATTTCAATTAATTTTAACTACCCAAAAAGATTATACAAATTTTGTGCGACCTGACATTTTTTTTCCCTTTCAAATGTGTTCATCATAAACAGCAACAAAGCTCTAATGGTGGAAGCAGGACTTCTCCCAAAACTTCCACACCTCCTAAACACACCCGAAAGCCCATCAATCACAAACCCCATAACAACCCTCTTATCCTCACTATCAACCCTCATTAACACCACCCTCTCCTTCCCCTCCAACTCAACCAATCTCCTTCAATTCCTCATCCACACCCTCACCTCCGCCACCGCCACCGACGCATCAAAGTCCGCATCCCTCGCAACCCTCTCCAACCTCTCCCAAAAACTAGACTTCGCGCACGCAATGCTCTCCAACGGCGCCATGCGCGCGCTCGCGCGCGCCTCCTTCGACGAGCGCCTCTCAGAGACGGCGCTATCTACGATGGGCAACCTCGTAACGGTGAAGCGATTGGCGGCGGAGGAAGACGAGTCGGTGGTGAAGGCTCTGATGGAGGTGCTTGCGTGGGAAGGAAGACCCAAGTGTCGGGAGCTCGCGCTGTACGTGCTGATGGTGTTGGCGCACAAGAGTGGGATGCAGAGGCGGACCATGGCACGTGAGGGTGTGGTGCCTCTGCTTCTTGAGGTGGCACTGCTCGGGAGCACGCTTGCGCGGAAGCGGGCGATGCGGATGCTGGGGTGGTTTAAGGAGGAGAGGGAGCGGGAGGGGGCAGGGGCGGGGGCGGGGGCGTGTTCGGGGCCGTCGACGCCGCGGAAGGGGGTGGTGGTGGGAGGGGAGTGTAGGAGGTGCATGAAGGGGATGGTGAAGCAGAGCCTTGATAGGAATATGGAGTTGATTGTGAGGAGGGCTGGTAGGAGTGTTTCAGGGGATGGATTTGATGTGGGGTCTCTTTTGGTTAGCTCTAGCTCTAAGAGCTTGCCATATTGAAAGGATTTTTTTTTCTTTCTTTTGTTGATGTTTTTTATGGGAGTTGCAATGTTTCATGAATTGGAAGTGTTGATTCATTGGATTTGTTGATTTTGTTCATTTGTTGATGGGGGTTGTGGTGTGTCAAAATCCAAAGATTGTGAGGCCGTTGGACTGAAATCTTAAGGACGGTTAAATTATGGTTTTTTTTATATACCCTTTAAAAAATCTCAATTTGACAAAAGACATTTTTGGTGAAATATTATTTTCAGTAGAGCCCTTCAAAAGAATTTCAATTGTGCATTAATATCTTTTCAAAATGTTGAATAAATTAATTTTTTAAAATGAGTTGAGTAATCCTATGTCGATGTTTGAATATATTCTTCATTGCAAAAGCTTTGCACTCTCAATATGTAAGTATGTTTATCGCCTGGATAACGAAAAAGTATATAATTGAATAAATTAAATTTTATTTTTTATTTTTATTGATCAAATATATTTTCACATAGGAGAGAATACATACTCATATACTTTGCATTTATAAGCTCCTCTAGACCATGAACATTTAGAGAAATTAGAAGTTGAATTCCACTTACAACACAACAAGGAAAATGTCACGCTCAAAATTTTGCAGTGTCTTTTACAGACACTACAAATTTTGATTTTTTTAAAAATTATACTCAGATAATTAACAACTTTTTCAAAAACAAAAAAAAGAACTAAATACTTGTGTGAATTAAATACAATTTTTTATATTTTATAGAACATAACATATATATTAATATAGCATAGTATATACTAAGCGATTTTTAGTCAATCAACACCGTCAAATTAATGGTGGTCTTTAACCAACAAAATTATAGGGATATTCCATCCATCAAGTTGTTCAGTATTTGTCGACCTTCTGAGTATCGAATCTTTAACTGATATTCTGCATTTGTTTATGAAAAATTGCGTCGACAACCTTTCCATCAACAAAATTTTGTAACCATCGACAGTGCCTATGTCGAATCAGAAATTGGGGATATGTTTGATGTCGAAATACAAATGAAGCATCGACACTATGTATGTTCGACTCATCCAAAAATATAATTGTTCTTGTTAGTTAATCGACAATGGGGATTTTGGCCGTTCTTATTTCAGTGTTGAAGCGTCCACTAAGTAATTCTTTTGAGGTATTAGTGAAAATTGACTTGGAATTTGAGTTACAAAACTAGCAAATGTTGGTTCTTCTTATATGCAATTTCTATATTCAAATACCGTGCCCAAGATAAAATGCAATTTTCAACTAATGATAGAAGGAACAATTTTGGATAACCTCTAAATATAGATGAGCTGACATGGGACTACACCATACAATACAGGGTAGGGTGTGATGTAAAGGGAGATATGTGTATAAAGATTGGGTGGTTCTATTTGCGTCACTCTAAATTATAAATTAGTCCTCTCCTTAAATGGATTTTTTTTTATTGAAGATCAATTTAAATATACTTAAATAGTACGCTTCCCAATTAATAAGCCCACCTAATTCTTTGAAAAATCTTTTATAAAATTCTTTTAAAAGTACGCCCCCATCTTTTAAAATTCTTTGAAAAAATATTCTTCTTTATGAGGGAAAGAAGAAGAAGACAGGAGGAGAAATTTGTTTTATTGTTATAATTGAACATAAATTTTTCTTCATCAAATAGTGATGTACCAAATTTATCACATGGCTTGGGATGTCATGTCTAGTTATAATACAAATTAGTTCAAGAATATTAAAATCACTGTGAGGTTCGACATTTAGGATGTCATGTATTCTATAATTCATCGACAATTGCAATGTTAATCCTTTCAGCATTTACAATTGTTTTTTTGTTAGATGTTTGACATTTGAGATGTCATGTATTCTGCAATCCATCAACAATCGCAGTGTTGATTTTTACTACAACATTTACAAATGACTTTCTGTCAGACATTCGACATATGGGATGTCATGTAATCTGCTCACCATTGACATTCATAGTGTTGATACTAGTAGCCACCTAAACTTCACAACTCTAGAATGCCATTTCACTCTTGTAATGCTTGTATCTTTTGAAAAAATTTATTTAACTTGTAACACAAAAAACAACATACTAAACAAGCACTAAGCCAGGTACACCAAATGATGTATTTGAAACACCTGAATCAAATAAAATACACCATTAAAACCACTATAAAACCCGTCACTTGCAATACCTTAATTATAACTTGCAATACAATCATACATTAAGATACCTAAAAAATAACATAGAAAAAGCGGAGAGGCTCAGATGGTGGGAGCCGAGCAGGGCCATTCGGCGAGGGATTAGTGGGGAGTCGAACTGGTTATGATTTGTGGGGGTGAAACGGCTGTGTGAGAGAGAGAGAGAGAGAGAGAGAGTGTTTATTGTGATTTGTGAGATGGGTTTATTTGTTATTTGCACATAAATTAATATATGAAGGGTTTATAAATGCAGTTAACAAAATGTGGGTGGCTTATTAATAAGAGAGACTTACCCTCCAAGCTCACGGGTGTGTAAAGAACCATTATAAATGGATCATAAATGGATCTTGAGTCTTGACATCCACAATAATCCATTTATTTTTGTATGCAGAGCAAAGACACAAATAGATGGGCCCTTCTAGAAACGGCCTTTTCAAATAAACAATCGGACCACATAAAACAAGCCCAGCCCATCTCTAATCAATACATAAACGCATGACACGATACCCCTCCGTCTCAAAAGCCTCTCTTGCTCCTCTCGAATCAGGTTCCAATTAGGGTTAGGGTTTATCAAATTTTTGACGTCGACGACGATGGATCCCTCCAACAAGAAGAGAAAATCCGACGAGAACGGCGTCCCCTCCGCCTTAGACGGGGTCCCGTCCGCCCTGACGAAGGACGACATAGCCAAGATCATCGATCCGTTCACGCGTGAACAGCTCGCCGAGATCGTCTCCTCCGTCGCCACCCGGAGCCCCGACCTCCTCTCCTCCATCCGATCGATCGCCGATCGGGACCCCACTCAGCGCAAGCTCTTCATCCGCGGCCTCGGCTGGGACACCACCACCGAGGGCCTCCGCTCCCTCTTCTCCGCCTTCGGCGACCTCGAGGAGGCCGTCGTCATCGCCGACAAGAACACCGGAAAATCCAAAGGTTACGGCTTCATCACCTTCCGCCACATCGACGGCGCCCTCCTCGCGCTGAAAGAGCCGTCCAAGAAGATCGACGGCCGGATGACCGTGACTCAGCTCGCCTCCGCTGGGAACACCGGTGGACCTACTGGGGGGTCCGCGGCGGCGGCGGTGGATACTTCGCAGAGGAAGATCTACGTCGCGAACGTGCCACAGGACATGCCCGCGGAGAGGCTCCTCTCGCACTTCTCTTCGTATGGGGAGATCGAGGAGGGACCTCTTGGGTTTGATAAGCAGACGGGGAAGTCGAGGGGGTTCGCTCTGTTTGTATACAAGACGGTCGAGGCGGCTCGGGCGAGTCTCGTTGACCCGGTGAAGATGATTGATAATAGCCAGCTCTTGTGCAAGCTTGCAAGTGAGGGAAAGAAGGGGAAGCCCGGGCAGGTCCCGACGGATGGTCCAGGTGCTCCGGCAGCTCCCTCGCAGGTTCCGGATGGGCTTGGGCAGAACCAGCCCGGTCCGCTCTCAGGCCAGTATGGCGGGGCCGGTGGCATGGGAGGGATGCCCTCATATGGGGGTTTCTCTGGTGTGCCAGCGGGGATTGGCCACCACCACAACTTGACATCATCACATCAATCTTCGCTGAGCGGACCTGGGTTGTCGGCCGTGGGTGGTCAGGTCCCAACCTCGCTGGGTGGGGTAGGTGGGTATGGTGGAGGACTGGGTGGTTCTTATGGGTCTATGGGATCGGGCACATATGGTGGTATGGCAGCGGGTGGTGGCTACGGAGGGTTTGGGTCTTCACTCTATAGGGGGCCACCAGGGTCGGCAGGGATGCCCACTGGGGGTTTCCCGGAGACTGCTGGACATTACGGACTTGGATCATCGGCATATCAGAGCCAGCAAAACCACCCACAGCTCGGGTCATCACCGGCCGCCCCCAGGTTGCCCACTGGAGGGATGTACTCTGGAATTCCTCCATATTACTGACTGGTCAGGTAACAGTCTTTTCTTTTGTTAATTCTTGTGAATTTGATTGCTTACTCTTTTCTTCTTGTGATTTTTTTTGCTGCTGCTCTTAGTTTTATCACTCATTTGTTTACGTGCTTGTTGCATGGCTTGCTTCTCATATGAGTATTGCTTTATTGTTCGACATGTGTTTCCTAGTTCTGTTATGTTCATGATAGATTGATGTGTTAATTCCCGTTGTCTTATCTCATGTTTGCTTGTGCCTTTCGTTGCATTCAGTGATTCTTGACCACTAGTTTCCTTCCCATTGGTTTTTTCTCAATAAATTTGTGGGCAAAGTGTTGAACCCTTACAAGACTTGGGTACTTTGTTTTTGGTGTTCCTGCTATTTCATTTATTCTGATATGTATGTATGCTTTTTGTCTCTTTGGTTTCACCTCTTGCTCTTGTTCCCTGGGTTTGGAGTGCTTAATCCATTGTTCATTGGGTCTTGACTTTTTATCTGAATTGACTGTTGTGGAGAGCCTTGCAGGTTGCTTTGCTAAATTGGTTCTCTTATAATGGAGATCAACGTGTATCGAATCTGTGTTCTTGTTGTCTGTATGTTGGCACCTTCAGTGTTGACTTCTTGTTCTTGAAGTAGATCACTTGATTGATTTCTATTTTCTTCCTTTTTATTTCATTGTGCTTTGAATACATGCCTTACCTTTGGTGGTGTTCATGGTCTCGGGCACCTGTGTCATCCTCTTCTTTATTTCTCCTTATTTATGAACTTTGTGTGGTTTGTGACTTGTTCATTTACTGTTTACTCAGCTCCATATTCAATGTGGCCATTGCTACTTGGTTCTTGGTTTTGATTAGTTTGTGTTCAGGCTTGTACTTTGTAATTCTCATATCCTTAGTAAAACTGGTTGACTTGGATTAGAGATTTCCATGTTTACGAAACTAGGTGACTCTGGTATTTTTTCCTCTCCATTCAGGGTGTGTTTCTTCCCAATCCCAATGGGCAATTCACTTTCCTATTGCAGGGAAGTGCTTCGAGAAAGTGGTATTCACTTTGACTGTAACAGATTGTTGTTAGGAGAAAAACCAAAAGAAGAATAATTCCATGGAGGAGTAAAGCCTCTCCCACCCAAAAGTTTATTTGAGATAAAACTTGATGGAAAGTGAAGGAAACTCAACTGTCTAATCACTAGTAACATATGAGCTTAAAGGAAAAGTTCCAGTTTCCTTTGGCACAATCAACTTACCTTGTGAGTCTGCCCATGTTCATCACAATTTCAAGTGTATGTGTCCAAGAACAAAAGTTGAAAACAGCAATGCTTGAGGAACTTTATTTCTGCTATTGTACAAAAGGTCCTTATCAAATTTATCAAAAGGTCCCTAAACGTATTTTATTTATACAAGATTCCTTACTATTTGTGGTCGCATGCTATGTGTACTCCCTTAATGGATAATTGGATTTCATGACATTTGAGTAGCTATGACAATTCATTTTTCCTTTTTACTGTAACTTGCGCTAAATTGTCAACACAAAATTTCAATCATGTGGTATATTCCAGAATCGTGAATAATTTGGCTTTTTGCATAAAAGGGGAAAATTTCCTAATCACTCAAAATAAGACCTTGACTCATAACATATTAAAAGTAAGTACTTCTTTTGGTTTTTATTCTGCATTAGAATTGGTTGTATCATTTAGGTGTCCAAATCTTTGGATAAGCCATACTTATGTCTACATTGTATTACCTGCATTTTCGTGACATTAACAGAGGTTTCAATATGGGAATGCAAATGACGCTCATCTGCCGTGGTAATTCTCTCATTTTTTCTGTTGCTTTCACATTTGAGGAAAAAGGATAGCTGCAATTCCTCTTTCATCTTGTATTGTACATGCGGCTTAAGTAGTTAAATAGTTTCGATTTTTTTATCCGACTGAATTGTTTTCTTCTGTCTGTGCCTTTTGCTTGTTTTTGTATGTTATCTGTGGTAGTAGAATTTGTAATTCTGAACAAGTTTGTTATGGCATATTGATTAATATTTTTTTGTAATATGTGAAATAATGGGAATTCTGATGGATATATGATTCAGGTGTCATGAGAGCTTGTTGGGCGCAAATGCTTTAATTGGTTGTGCTGAATGCGGACATATATTCTGATTTTGATGAATGGTTTGCTAATCTGCTCTGCCATGCGGTGGATTGTTCTCATGGTTTGTTGCTCTATAAATGGAAAATGCTATTGCAAGAGCTTTCCTTTTGAACTCTTTTACTAGTGCTTTAGTACATTTTAAATATTAATATTATTTGCTATATCTTTTGTATGTTTTTATGGTTTGAGATTCTTGTGTGTTGTGGTGCAGCTGGTTTTCTTCGTTTATAGATTTGATATTCTAGTATATCTTTCTGTGGTGTGTTGTGCACCAGGAATCTTTGTTGTACGGGTTTGATATTTATTATTCTCTCATGATTAAGAATTTGGAAGCCATGGACTAACGTTAGGGAGAGGGAGAGTTGTCCAAAGGTCTTGGATCATTGGCCTTTGAATCGGTGATCTTGTGATGCTTTGCTTTTTTCACTTTAATCCTTTGAACCTAGAGCTGTTGCCATACTCTTCCTTGTGCATGCATGAAAATTGAAACTAGGTGTTTCTTTTTTCAAGTAAGTGATGCCTATATTGGTGTGGTGCACCTGCTATGTTTACCGCCCTCCTCCATGTATGGGTTTGATATATATATATATATATATATAGATAGATAGATAGATAGATAGATAGATAGATATTTGGGTTGTTGGGGGGGGGGGGGGGGTTGTTTGTGGTGTTCCTGTGTCTATTGTGTGCGTGTTTGATGTTCTGGTATGTCCCCATGTTCCTCTGTGATTGAATGCCATGACTTTATATTGTGTTGAGAGACTATGTTTATATTGGATGTTGGATGTGTGTGTAGAGGTGGTGGTATGTTGATTGGTGATTGTGCAGTGTTGCCTCTTTGATCACACTGTCTAAAGTGTCCCCTATACTGAAGCATACCTACTGCATTAAGTTTTTAGAGTTTGATGATCATAGGACCATCCAATGTAGTAGGACATGTAATCCTATCGGCAATATGTAGTAATGGAGGAACTTTACAAATCTGGTATATGTAGATGCAGAATGGAGAGTTGCATATTCAATATATCTTATTTGCATGAGCAGATTTGTTCTGGTCACGGCTTCTGTTGAAAGTTCACTGGAGTATAGGTGAATTGAATCCGTGGAAGATGATGATGATTTTTTTTTAATTTTGTGAATGCATATTGTAATCATTCCTTGAAAAATAAAAGAGAGAAAAAGGCATCTCATTTTATATGGGGATGCTTCTTTGTTTTGTTCCCCCCTCCCCCTCCCCGGCCGGGTCTATTGGTTGTTGGCTTGGAATACATGGGGTCGATACCTGCGATTTGTACAGAAGATGGTGAATTTCAAGGGACATGCTCTTACTTAATGGAAAAAATATTCCATTAGTGGAAAGTGTATCCGTTTTGAATTCTTTTTAAGATGTATATTTCATTTCTCATATGTATTTTTATGAAAACATTTGATCAAAGGTATATAAGAGCATCTCCAATGGACATGTTAACTCACTAGTTAATGTCATATTTTTATAAAAGATGTAAAAATGGTGCTCCAATGGAAGTGTTAAGGGTATGTTAAATGTGGGTCCCACATGTCATATGTTAGTTTTCATGTTAATTTTAGCTAGTGCTTTAGCCAACTAAATGTGGGTCCCACCATTCAAAATATTCAAAAAAAATATTATTTTGGGTGGGTGGAGAGCTTTGAGTGGGTGGGGAGATGGACCCACTATTGTTTTAACTAGTTATTTAGCTAGTCCATTGGAACAACAACCACCAATTAAATGAGAATGTAGCAAATGAGGGTCTAGTTGATGGATAAAGTGTTGAGATGCTCTAAGGCTCGTGAAAAAAGTTGATTTAGATTCTTGCTGACACATGCTGAAAAAGGTAAATGGTCTATGAAAAAAGAAATTTTCTCCACCCATGCTGACACACCAACACACAGAGTACGGTATGGACGTATGGCGCTTCCTGGATTACGATGCTATTTTGTTTTTATATTTATACTGATTGTTAATTTTTTATTCATGAACTTTCATCAAAATGAAATCAATTAAATTATAGGGAAAAATTCAAATGTATGACCCTTGATTTTTCCTTTAGTTCGTATAACACTCCAAAAATGTTTATGTAAATTCAAATTACTCTCTGAATTAAAATTTTTGTTGATAGATAAAATAATATTCTACGAATATTTTGTTTTGTTAATTCTGATTGAAAATACATTATACCATAAACTCTCCGCAATGTGGAAAACTTTATGTGTATGACAATTTTAACCTTTTTTTTAGAATAGATTGTAAAATCCTATTTAGAGTCATAAAATCATCATTTATAAAAGATTATTTTATATTTTTAATGCATTTTAGAGAGTTTTTGGTATATTATGTTTTTAACTGTGAATAATTAGAAAGAATATTTGCATAATTCTTAATCAAAATTTAAGACGGGGCTATTTGTATGCAATTGAAGGGGATTGGGTTGGGGGGTGTTATTGGATGAGAATCAAGACTATTGGGCAGGTGAGAGATCCCTGTAATAATAGTTTATGCTAAGCCCTGTATGCGTAACCATGTCGTGAACGGCAAAAATTGCAATTTTTTTTGGGGAGTTTTAGAAGGTATTGGAAGAATTTCTCTCCAAAATCTCTAGCAGCAGAAGAATTCTTTCACGTCAGATTTGATTGTAGGAAGAGGTGGAATTTCATTGATTGCTTTATGTTAAAGAATCTTTTGAATGCATTGCAAGCTCAGATAGATATTGATTAATCTTTTTGTTGATAGGTATGTTTTGCTATTCATTATTTGGATATTTATTGAAAAATGTATTTTATTAATTTAATTGTGAATTACATTTGTTATTTTACTTTTTACAATTTTTTTTTTGATGATTTTAAAATAATTTATAGAACTGTTTCTAGGGATTCTTTGAAGATGAGATTATCTGAGCTGACCTAGAGATTTAGCCAATTAAGTCCACATCAAATCTAACTAAAATGCCCTTGAGATATTCTATATTTGCAAAATTGATCTTAGATGTGATTTTGTCAACAATATGTTTTTAAATTCTGAATTGTATCTCAATCTTAAGATTTTCAATTTTGAATTATACGTCAGATGAAATTAAATCCTTTTCAATTAAAGATTTTAAATACTATTTAAAATTTAAAATTATCTATTTGGCATATAGCCATTCCTGAATTCTATTTTACTGTCCCTATTATCTCTTATCTAGTATATACCAAGAACAATATAAAAACATTCATTAAATTTATTCTGGTATGTAATAAGGGTATAATTTTAAAACAATTCAAAGCAAGATCGGAGTTAATAGAAAAACAATAACAATGTTTGTTTCTTGTTGCAATACTAAAAAACAATGTTTCGTTTTGCTTGATAACATATTTAAGTGAGTATATATATACTCAACTTAAAAAATGTGAAAGTGGTTTGTATTCAATTCATTTAAACATATACCAGCTAAATATACAATAAAATAACCAAAAATTGTATATATTAGTCCATTAAAAAGAATAGGGAACTGAGCTTAATATAAATAAAAATTGCTTGGTTTTATTTTAAAAGATACAATCCACATTTGAGGAGTCATTAAAATAAAACTTAAAAATAAATCTATAAAATAAAATAAACACTTATCCTCGACCAAAAAATTATCACTGATCATATAAAAAGAAGTTTTTATAAAATAATCAATTTTATAAAACAACAAAAATAAATTTTATAATCCATAAACCCTAGGAATCTAGTATATATACATCAAATATATGTAATTTTTAAAAAAATAAAAAATAAAATTTTATTGATAAAATAGATAAAAGTTTCTCTTATTAATTAAGATTAAAATATATACATTTATTACGTGGTAGATAGGACTACAAACAGGGCGAGTGTAACAGTACCTCAGACCAGAAGCCTCTTCACAGTGCTCACGCAACTTAAAACCCACGCGTCACTGTCTCACGATCATCACCGTTTATTATTAGCTTTTATTATTAGGGAAAAATCCATATAGCCCCCTCGTATTTTCTGAAATCCATATAACCTCCTGATTTTTTCTTAATTATTATAACTCCTTGAAAACACATATATATTTTTTATATATATATATAAATTTAAATAACCTCTTAAGCTAAATTTGACAGATGAAGAATATCATGATAATATTCTATTTGGTTAACTCTGGATAAAAACATAATATATAGAAAACCATGTATAATATATTAAAATTTGAAAAAATCATATGTAAATGATGATTTTATCTTTTTGGATAGAGTTTTATAATCCATTCAGAGGGATAAAATAATTATTTATAGAGGGTTTTTGTGTATTGTATTTTTAGTTAGGGTTAATCAAATAAAATATTTGTATAATATTTCTCATCGGTTAATGAAATTTTAACACATGATATTCTTTGAATTTCTATATGTGTTTTTAGGGGTTACATTGACTTTTAGAAAAGTTTGGGGTTTATATGGATTTCGGACGGTTTCTAGGGGTTATTTGATGGTTCCCTTATTCTTATTATTATCGGATTATATATGCCCCGGACCCGCCATTATATATTTTCCCTTCCAATTTAGCAAAACTCGATATTTGTTTTCTTTTGCCCATCTTTTCTCAGTTGGACTTTTTTCATACAAAAACCATCTGAAACAAAAGAACCCGTGCGACCATCATCCAGTTGTGGGTACGATTTTTTTTTCATTCGATTGTTTTTTTGATGTTGTTTGGATTGATTGCCTAGTTGGGTTTTGTTTTTTCGATCCTCGATTGTTCAAAGACGGTTTCTTTTTGATGTTGAGTTAACTTTTTTTTATTTTTATTTTTTATTTTGAGGGTATGAAACTGTGATACTTGATTGGTTGTTTTGTCTTTGTTGTTCTCTGTAGTGGGTCTTCTACTCTTCATCCTTTTTTTTCTGATGAAATTGGTTGCCTTTGGGGTTTTGTTTGAATTATTTAGAGTGAGTTGCGTATTTGAAAGGTGGTTCAGTTTGATCATCATTATTTTTTTGTGATCAATATGTTTTAGGTTTGGGGGGATGGCTTCATGGGGATAAATAGGTTTCTTGAGTTTAATATAAATGGAGGACTTTGTGATTTTTAATATTGATTTCAGGGTTTAAGTTGGTCAGATTTTAGTGGTTCGGTTAAATTCTTTTTATGATGTATAAACTAGAAGAATTATAGTTTCTACTTTGCTCTGTTTTTTTATGATTTTTAATATGGGATTTAGGGTTTTAAGTTGATGAAGATGAGTGCAATCCCTGCTAGTTCAGTATGAGTTTTTTTTTTAAATTTAATTTGGTGGAATTCTTGGTTTTGCCTTTTTTTTTTCGCTATACTTTTCGATATAATTGTATTGTAGATCATGGAGCCTAAAGTATTGTTTGGAAATGGTTTTAAAAAGGAGCTCTTCACTTAAGTTTCTTTTGAAATCAGATTCCCTGATCATGAAAAGCTACTTTTTTTCCATTGTTTTTATAACTAAATGCTGTTTTTGCTGGGGCCACTTGGGTGACACATTTGAAAACATGTTTTTGTTAAATATGATTCCTGTAAAAGCTGAATTATTTAAATGGGCATCCAAACGCTAGGTAAGGCAATGATGATCTATTGTTCACCAGTTACACACCCTTAATTGCTAAAATTTTATAAAAGTAACTCTTTCAAATTATTTGTCCTAATTTCTTCCTTTATGTCTTATTTTCTTATCAGAATGATCATTTATCATTTCGTTGATGATGATTTTATATGTTGTATGTCTTTTCTATTCGCAGTAGTTCTGTAATTTGAAATGATTTATTTATTATAAACATGCTTGTTTGTGTTCACTGTGAACAGATCAAAACACGGCACTTCTCTTTACAAGATGAAGGAAGGAGAGGATAAATCTAACAGTATCCTATCAGTGTTCAGTATGGATTTTACGACTAAAGGACTCTCTTGGGTGGAAAACCTATTTGAAAATATGAATCTGGAGGTAATCATACCAAACACCAGGGTCTTTCTTTTATATTTCTAGTATACTGATCATCAAGTTGAGATTTTAATTTTATCAGCAGTTAATTGTAGTCTGATCATGTTTCACTGTGTTGAACATCACTACGTCAGATTTTAAAAATCTTACTTTCTGGTTTCTTTTGTATTTTGTTTTATCTTCTCGAGGATCACATTTCTCAAACTTTATTTTCAGGTTTTAGGTCTCGATTCAATTCGGGAACAGGTGTCCAAGGCCTATGACGAAATTGTTAATGACTTGCTCAATACATCTGCTGTTGATAAACCAGTTACTGATTTATCCCTCAAGAACAAATCTCTTGATGATGTATCCATGAAGTCAAAACTGGCCATTGCTCGGGATATCTTGAATAAGGTGATACCAGAAGAATTGGAGCAAAGTATGCCCATCAAGTATGATTTGATTCCTGCATCATCTCCTGGTGTTTCTAAAGATGAGAAGCTTGAAAAATCTTGTAATATTTATGACAAGGGATCAATACCAGCCGTAGCTGCAGTTTCTCAGCCTAGATTGCCTAATTTACTTGCAAATGTTGTTTCTCATGATGTATGTCACTCAAGAGCATGTGATGTATGTCAAAAGGAATCAATTTGTACTCCAGTTAGAGGCATCTTACATGATGGAAAATGTACGAGGCATGAAAATGGTGGAGATCTTGCGGATTCACTCTCGGATATGTTGGATATGATGAATGCCATTCTTTCTAGTGGTGATGATCCTCCGTCTATGTCCATTAACCAGGAAATAGAGGAAAGTGAACCAACTTCTTCAGGCTATGGTATATCAGCAGGAGTATGCGGTATGCCTTTTTCAATTTATTTTATTTCCACACTCTTCATAGATGGTTTTCAAACTTCTCTTTGTAAGATTCATTATCTTTAATGGAGCCTTTGTAATGGACATTGGCGTAAGAGTATGTAGTGCTGCTTTTTCCTCTTCCTCTATCCCCTGACATCAACATGTTGAATGTTAATTAGTTTCCTCCAAATCAAAAGAGCATTTCGATCAAATGGGAACTTCTGGAAATGATCACTGGCAAGATGGTGAAACTACTACTCCCCCAGAAATTGGTAGGTGTGCAAGCTTTCCATCTCTTTTACCCCCTATTCTACTATTTGCATAATCTTTTATTTAAAGATATAGTAATTAGTAACATCGATTGGCTTCCCTTTCCATCTTTAGACTTCTACTGATAGTATTATACAAAATGATTGGCACTGAATTATAGTTATATATTTATACCAATATTCAATATCTGGAAATGAACATTAATGCTAATTTTTTTTCCCTCTTCCCTCTACTTTCCTTCCCTGACATCACAACATAAATTTCACATAGTTTCCTCCAAATCACGACAAATGGGATCTTCTGGGAATGATCATTGGCAAGATGGTGAACCTAATGCTCTGCCAGAAACTGGTATGTATACAAACTTTTCACCTATTTTCCTCCCCTATTCTTTGCATGATCTTATATGTTATGATTTAGTAATTACTGATTTTTTTCCACTATTCATGGTTTAGACTTGGAACTTATATAGATGATAATTTTCAAAACTATTGGCATTGCGCAATCAGTATATCTTCATACGATTTTTCAATCTGTAATGTAATGTTCTGGGGATTAACATGTGCAAAGGAGTGAACTTGAATTCTGCCTTTCTTCTCTTCTTCCTCGTTTTTCCCCTGATACCATACTGTTGCATTTTAATTAGTTTCCTTCAAATCACTTGAGAAATGGGATCAAATGGGATCCTCTGGAAATGTTCATTGGCAAGAAAATGAACATAGCATACTTGTAGAAATCAGTATGTATGTAACATGAAACAAGCACTTTTTGTTTTCCTTCTTTTCCCTAATTTACTAGTGCACAATTTTCTGTTTTTGAGATGCAGCAACTTATTTTGCCTTCACATGAGAACTTTTGCTTTATAAGTTTTTTTTTAATTGCAAAATTAGTAATTTGGTACCTAGTGTTTCTGCACAGTTACCTTATGTAGTTAGTGGAGCTGCATATTCGAGTCTTGATTACCTCAGATGGAGATGGGAGTTTGACAGCTCCACATGTCTATATGAGTTAAAAGGTTGTCTGCGCTATTTTATAAGGCATCTATATGTTAATGGATTAACCTTTGATCCTACCCCTCTATATTCTACTCTTCTTATGGCATTCATTGTATAGACACCTTGCTTCCGAATCAAATTATTCATTCAACTGTTGGTGCCAAATTAATCGAAAGAGGCAGAATAGTTGGTATCATGCTGTGAGGTAGATTGTTCCACTTGAAAGAATTAGGGGCATTTGCAAGAATGCCTTTCGTTAAATCCTCTATTTTGGTGTTATATCCCCTTAAAAAGCTAATTGCATCGACATCTTGGAAAATTTATTTGTATTGCATCTATGCCCTTTCGTCTGTCTCCGATACCCTCATTGCCTTACCACGGATACCAACCTAACCATATCCCATGAAATCTCTGTTTTACTCCTGACTAAGCCTATGAAAATTTGCATTCACACCCCTATTAAATCACTATTTTGGCGTCATACCCCTTAAAAAGATAATTGCATCTATAACCCTATAAAATTCATTCGTATTGCATCTATACCCTTCTATCTGTCTAATTTAAATTTGGCCTTTATTTGCTTGTTTGAGGCATGATATTGAGTTTAGAGTTATATGTGAATGTTTTTGGAATTTGCCAATGTGGATAATGTTTGGGGTTTTTGAAGTTTTTAGGTGTTATAAATTTGGTATCAGAATTTGAGTAATGATATTTGTTTATGTATTTTTAGTTATGTATGTTTAGTTATGTTGTGTACATTAAAACCAGTGAAGAACAATCCACTAAAGGCTCAAGGTACAAATTTCACATATAGCTCTGACTTTACTTTTCTATGTGTGTGTACCAATGAAGAACAATGTATGCTTTCTGAATCTATAAATATCTTTTGTGTATCTGTGTTTACTACTATAGAGTTGATCTGCGGTTTGTAATTTGTGTATCTGTGGTTTGTTTATATATTATCTACTACAAGTATATGTTAGTTTATATACAGAGAGGTTGTTGAGTTCAGATTATAATCTTATAACAGGTGTATTAAATAAATGCAAATTTTTCATGATGCTATACAAATAAATTTTCCATAGGCATAGATGCAATTATCTTTTTAAGGGGGGTATAACGCAAAAATAATGATTTAACAGAAGTATGAATGCAAATTTCTCATAAGGGTATTTCGGTCAATTTAGGCCACACTTAACTCGGTTAGTAGGATATTTGTAGCATATTCTAGTGCCATCTGACGGAACAAAACCTTAGGGGTATAGATGTAGTACGAATGAATTTTGAGATGCAATTAGCTTTTTAAGGGGGGTGTAAAGTCAAAATAGGAATTTAACGGGGGTATACTTGCAAATGTCCCAAAGAATTACTAGCATGGGCAATTACACAACAATTTCAAATGAAGTGTTGCCTAGCTTATATGTAAGCATAGATTTATAAGTTGCACAATATATATGTAACATGAATTGATCTCTGCCAGCGTTTTCATGGTTGGCCCCTCACATATTTACCTACTGTCCTCCCAATACATATGTAAAAAAAAGTTTGATTTAGCACTAATCAAACTTCAGGTGCAAAGGCAGTCACAAACAAAAGCAATTGTAGACCATGATGGATTATAGTTGGTTCCATTAAGCCTACCCGACTGGGTGGGATAGTGTCATTGATCATGGTTGTGATGGTTATGGCACAACTTATGACTTATGAGCTTCAGTTGTTAGTAGATTGCATGAAAGCCCAGAAAAAGGAGCCTACAAATCTCCTGTAGGTGCTTAACATATGACTATTTTGACTGTCTGCAGATGATATTTTTCCTTTTTATCTCTTAGAAGTGCCAAAATGCATGATCTTGGCCACTGTTACCATGCTATAGTTGCCCCAAGGCCCACAGTTCATTATTGGAGCCCTCCTAAGAGGTAGTTATAACAAACTTATCTGGTTCTTCCATATCCTAGCAAACTTAACCTCTTAACAAAACTTTGTTACAAGTGGATTTCTAATCTTTTTTTTTTTTTTTTTGGGGGGGGGGGGGGTGTTCATTATTTGATGGTTAAGGAAGGCACACCGACCCACGTGCTGCTGTTGGTCAAGCTAACTGAGTACGAATAGCTATTTACAGCATGTTTAAGAGAGGGCAAGACAATTTCTAATACCACCTACACTGCCCTCCTCTTAGGATAGAGATGAATAGAACAAATCTTCAGGAAGAAGACTCCGTGGTGGACGACCAGTAACACAGTTGGAAAATGGTAGGGACAGTCCCACGCGCATACTCATCCTCACAAGTTTTGATTTTATTTAAAGATTTATACTTACATGTAGTGAAGGATATTTCATGAAAACGAGGTATAGTCCAAAGATTTGTATGAACCACTTATTGAAAAAGTGAAAAATATACTTTGTTTAATGAGGTATATACCTCATTGGACATGTATGATGAGACTGCATGGGGGGCTGTAAACGTGGCTGTGTGTAACGGCATCCCTATGCAGTTTATTAGATGATAGATGGACTAGTGTAAAAGGGTCCTTTTTGTCTGCCCCTTAATTATTGTTGTGCATTCCTAGGGAACTTTCTTAGGTATTCTTGTTTTGGGTACATGGTAGAGCTGATCTATCTTTAGCCCCGTCAACAGGATGCAGTGAAACCTCTAACCTTCTCTCTTTGACTCAATAGAGATTAGAAGCTCCCACTCCAATATTGAAATATTGGTCATGTGAAGTAACCAAACTGTGCATCTGTCATTTTAAAGACTCTTGCTGTTTGATGTCTGTTAGATCTCCTACACTAAATAATTGATGGGTTACTGTCCAGTTGTTTGGGTTGGATGCATAGTTGTAAAAAGCAAAGGATATATAGATATATTGATCCAGGGTCGGTAAATCAAGAAAATCGGACCATTTATTGGTCTTCAGGGTATCGTGAAAACATCACCACGATATCGACGATACGTCGATTAAAAAATTGATGTATCGTCGATATCGATACATTGCTACCACTGGCGGAGCCACGTGAGCTGCCCCCACTCAGTTGTGAAAAAATACATATATCATATGTATGAATGTTTTTTAAATTAATTATCATGTATTCTAGATGGATAATGTTACATCCAGTCCATTTTCCAGCCCTAAATCCAGTCTACATGTGTTTTGGATTTTTTAAAAATAGTATACATCATCTAATGTGGTATGCGTTTTTATAAAATTGAAGTATATACTCCAATGAATTGTATAGATGCATTTATAGGAAATGTGAATTTTTTTTTATCGAAGTATATACCTTGCTAAGGTGAGTGGATGCTCTGATAATTTTCTATCGATGCATATGGATCTGGAATTGGGGTAGTTGGAATAAAAACTGTGTGTAATTTTGTAGGATATTAATAAATTTTAATTAGTTATGATATGTGTATGTATCAGGTAGTTTGATTACGAATTAAATTATTTATATCTATATATATAACCGTAGTACATTATTATTTCATTTTGGAAATTGTTATACTTTTTTTAAAAAATAGTAAACATTATCTAATGAGATATATGCTTTGATGAAAAGTGTATATTGCTCCACTTCGAGTTGAATAAACCCATTTTTAATAAGTGAGAAAAAAATTTATATACTTGAAAAAGATTAACGAGGTATAGACTACATTTGAAACGGTGAAAAAGACCGTATGTTACAACGCCCTTTCATTTTTTTTTTTGTAACTTTTGATTGGTCTATGGATAAATATTTGGGTGTAAAATAGTATTGTCTATTTATTTGGTTAGCTTTCTCTTTTTTTTCTACGTTATTAAATTGCAAATGAAAATTAAAAAATATTTTTTTTCTTATTTTTCTAAATAGATTTAAAAGAGACAATTAACATCATTTTTTGAACCTTGTAAATACATATCTTTAAATTTCTTGTATGTCAATTTAAAAATAATACTTTGAAAAGATGTATAATTTTATTAATAATACTTTGCTTAATTAAAAAATTTAAGTTATCTAAGTTTGCCCCCACTAAGCATAATTTCTGGCCCTGCCACTGATTGCTACCTAGTTTTGATTTTTCAAATGGGGCAGGATAGTAGCTTGCCCAAGGACTGGAAATCCAGCTTAGGTTGGCATATAGTTTCAAAGTTCAGCAGCCCCCCCCCCCCCCCCCCCCCCCCCCCCCCCCTAATTTCTAAAACTTATATAAACCCCCACCCTCATTTACATATTTCTCCATCTTTGTTAAAAGTTTTGGACATTTCTTTCATATTTTTTTAAATTTTTTTTCATTTTCCGTCACCTTTTTAGGTTTTTAAATTTCCCAATCAGTATTTCAATAGATATATCGATTGGGGACCCTATTGATATATGATTCTATCGATATCTAAAGCATTGGTTGGATTTTTTTTTTTAAATTAAACCCGACATTATGTTTTAAAGGATACTCTGGTTTTTTTCCCCCTTTTTTTAAACTACTTTGATAATACTTTTTTCTACTATTTGCCATCTTCAGAAACTGCAAAAGATGATTATCTTGGATCTAAACCCCCGCTGCATCCCGGTAAAACATGTCTTGTTATTTCCTTTCTGGTAAGCTATCTCAGCATAGGAATGGTGATTGACTCTGGTTTTTCTTGGAAAATAGAGGACAATGATTTAGTTGATCCAAACACAGAACTATTCTTGGAAGAATTTGAAGCTGTGAAGATTGTGGAATATGAACCCAGTGCAGAGGATGGCAAAAGCAGGTCGACTATTCATATAAACAAGAAATCGTCTTACAAGGTAACTTTCATATTTTTTTTAGTTGGATATGTCACTTTGGATAACTCGTACACATCTATATCTAACCAACACAATGCATGATATCTGCATTGATGGCGGGGGTTCAAACAAATCCTTTTCACCAAGGAAAGTGTTACACTTGTCATTCCTGCAATCACTTTTGCATACTGAACATTATACTTATATAATAAACTAAAACTCCAATGAATAAAATGCATTTATTTTTTGTTTTTCTTAATAGAGTAGATAGTGACATAATGGAGAATGTACTCTATTATAGATTTCATATACTACATTTGATGACGTGACCCTGCATAAATGACCGCAAAACTGTCTTGAGAGTATCAAGCGCAGTTGGCACAGCATCACCGTGCACACTTCCTATTCAATTGTGTTTGAAATTCGTGTACAACTTCACTAGGGCATTTGTATAATGCATCACATCCTTTTCTTTTACAGAAAAAAATCAAGGATGCCTTTAAAATGGGTTTCAGGACAAAGAGACAAGTTGTGAAGGTTATGAATCAGGATAACAATGTTGATATGGAAGCCACAGCATCGTCTTGGGTTCACTGTGAACCCAATAACTTGCTGAAGTCCAGCTTCATTGAAGAATCTGAATGGGAGGTTCTGTAGATTAACAATTAGAGCTTCCTGTAAATAAACTTTACTCCCCCGTCTTCGCCACTATAGGTATAGTTGATGGATCTGCCTTTCATATTTGCCACAAAGAAGAGATAGATGTGTTTCTTTAAAAAGTTTGAGTTTCTTGAATGCTCTGATAAGTGCTTCAGAATCTAATCTAAGTTCAATATATCAGTCTCTCAATGTAGAAACACAATGAGGGGAAAAAAAGCATGGGACACCATAAATACATCTCTCCTTTGTGTGTGAAGTATAGTCATGATTTACATGAACTTTTATTACAGTAGATGAATAATTATGAGGTTATGCATTGTAATTACACATGCTATGCTCTGTAGAGGTTCTTATTCTGGTTTTCATCTGGAAAAATGAGCCCTGAACATTGGATCAAGAAACGCAGTAGTTTCTAAATGGTGGTTTGTGGAAAGTATTCACTTTGGCTTATTGGGGAGTGGGACTTTGGATGATGTATATATTAATGATAGCGAGGAGTTGATCTTTTTATTTTTATTTTATTTCATTGGCAGTTGTGTTCTGGTAACTGAACTGACCCGGCACCTTGTTTTGAGCCAGCGCATTGGGTAATTCATTTATGTAGTCCTAAGATAAAAAATATACTAGGTTAGACTAATATATATTAGGTTAAAAAATTGTAGAAAGATATGCATTTAATTGATTTGGTGTATATTTCAGGTAGGTATCTGTTTTATTGGATAGATATATAACCTAACCTTCGTTTAGGTGGTGACATAAGCAATCGTAAGATAATTAAATAATAAATCATTTTTTATTTGGTCGTGTATTTAATTTGTGTTTTTAATTTTTGTTATTGGAAGTGTAATAATAAATGTTTTGTTGTTTGGTTGATAATGAATAAGATGTGAATAATGATTTATAAAATGTGAAAAATTGATTGACCCGTGGATCTCCTGATTTAATAGAGGTGATATTTGATTTGACATTTGAGCACCCCTGTTTATACAGTAGTGAAATTAGATTGAGTGGAATAACATAATTCTAAAGGGGATGTGGAAATATCATTACCAGTTTATTTCTCATCTATTCTAATATAGTTATATCCCTTTATTCCTTTTCAAACAAACAATTTTTTAGTCTTATTCTCATCTATTCCTTCCCAATTCTCCCATTCAGATATGGTTTAACACTTTGATAGAGGATTTTGGTCGATGTATGAAGTTTTTGTTACAATTCCTTTCTATGATTTTGTTGTATTTCCTAAAAATAGGTACATTTAATTTAATTATAGTATATAATTCACAAACTCATTTATGCACCTTTGAAAAACTCAAAACAACTTTTTAGTCTTCCAAAATTTATTTGGATGACATGGCGTTTGATTGGTTGGTGTTTAACATCCAATGTTGATATTTCCGTGCAAAAAAGATTTTTTTCAAGTATAAATGTTTCTCCTCAATTTTTGTAGAATTAATTAGGGAATAATTGCTTCCAAACTCCAGTAAGGTAAGAAAAAAAATCTTATTCAAGAAAAAAAACCATAAAAATTATAGAAAATTCAGTGAAGCATGATAATATTACAACAAAATATTTAAGCTGCTCTTCATATTTAGAGTGCAATTAATTCCTAATGCCCAAAAATCTAGTCTAGAAAGATAATTTATTTACTTATTCTGATTTTGAACATCTCTAGAGCTTGATTGTAATGGATCTGTTACTTTCTTTCTTTGACTATTTTTGAAATAGTTCAGAGTAACGTTTAAGCTAATTTAATTATCATCCAACGTCTTCAAAAAAACTTTGATCCTATATAAAGCATCTTCATCTATCCACTGTTATTTATTTATTTATTATGCATAATATCTGAACTAACCATCTGAAAAACAATTATTTATTGAGTGTTTCAACCACCACATCTCATTTGATCTAGCACATGTAATTATAACGTCCCACATGTCTGGACTGGCCAATGCTGAAACACCCATGTTTTTTGCAACTGAAACAACCTATGTTGTGCATAGTGATTGATGCTGATTAAAGTCTCACTAGTACTTGATCTAATTATTTTATTGTGTTAGACATTTATTAACTGATCCACAATTTTTTTCTACTTTTATTTTTTTGATGTGATCCATTTGAATGCAAAGTTAGCTATTCGAAATGATAGAAATACAATCTTGTCCATTCACAAGCTTCTTTTTTATTTTTTTTATTTTTTTTATATGCAAGTGGGATTTGAATGGAAGACTTTCTAGTTATACATGTTGTTCTCAACCATCAACAATGGGTTGAACCCTCATTGGAATGCCCCTTGTAAATGTCAGATACAAACCCTGCTAATGTTTACAATCTTTTATTATTTTTAAAACCAGTATATTTAATTTAATGAGTTATACATTTGATAAAAGATACAGTCTATTATTACAATAAATTGTATGAATTTATTTTTATAAAAAAATGTGACTTTTTTAATGAGATATATATTTTAGTGGACAATTATTGAGATATACCTAACAAAGAGTGGGTAAATATTTGAGATATTAAATGTTTAGTATTTTCTAACCGTTTCTTTGCATCAAAATTGTCTCTATCCTTTTGGAAAGATCTTATAATCATTTGAAAATCCATTCCATGCTTCTCAAAACAGTTTTCTTATATAACAAAAAAATCTTCTTTTCTATCATACAGCTTGCTTATATTTTGTCCATCTTGGTATTTGCGTTACAAAGATTCGGTTTGAAGACCATCTTGATCATCTCGGTGAAACTGTCTGCATGGAAATATTATTCATTAAAAAAAAATTTTATATGCCTTTTTTATTGACATTTTTTAAAAACAACTTCTCGTGATTAAATATTTTTTATTGACATTTTTTAAAAACAACTTTCCTGATTAAATCTTTCCCTTCAGAAAGAGGATCTCTCAGTGAAGCATGGGCACGTATCTACAAGCATGCAGATGTTTCGAAATTTTTATATGCCTCTTGATTAGGCAATCCCTATACTAAATTCTTCAAATTTTATTTTTTATATCGTTGATATTTTGATTATCCATAAATTCTTGAATACCTTGAATTTAACAGAGACACACACACGCATCAAATTGTGAGAATATATACCTCCAAGCACATGGACTTCAATATATTTCTCTTGAGCTGTACTTCCACAAACCCCCCCCCCCCCCCCCCCCCAACAAAAAAAAAAAACCCATCATATATCAAAAGTAAGACGTGCATGTTACACTTTTGAGTGCTACACTTATTCCCAAATTAGCGCAAATCTTGTTAAAAAATAAAACCCAAACAATTGAAGCAATGAAAGATTAATGTTTTAAGGAATCCCAAAATCATAACAATATCCCAGGTTTGTGTAAGACAGCAGAGGCATAGATGAGTGAGTTCCAGGTGTCCGGCAGCCCTGGCAGGCACCAGTGGCTGCAATCTGCATAGTTTTGGGGCTGCAGCCTCTGCTCCTGAGTGAGGAGCTTCCCCTGCCTCACTGTGTACACCGACGTGTGCCCGTCCCTCCGATACTCCGATAGGTGGGTTATGTTCAGGTACTTCACCGCCGTCTTCATGTCTTTGATCGTCGTCTTCGCGATGTCGATGAGAGATCCCGGGAACGATGGGATGTAGGGCTCGTCGGAGATCGGTTGGGTCTGGTTGTAGCACCAGTGGTGGTTTTGCCTGCATCAGTGAGAGACATTTTTGTTAATGAAATTGAAGCATGTGATGCATGTGACGCTCAATTGAGGAATTTGAGGATCTTTTTGTTAAGTAATGGTCTTATGCAAGGTTTATATAATAGATTATGTGCATCTGAGATTTTTTAACTTAAAATAATAGAAGTTGGATTCCTACTTGATAAAAGAAAACTTGCAGTGATGTGATTACAATTATGCATATAATACTTGTTTTTGTAACCATTTTATGATTGTAATATGTTTTTTTTTTATTAAATGGTAGGCACGCGCCTTAATTTTATTTCAAAATAAAAGCGAACACGCCCAAAACAGGAAAGGGTAGAGAAGGAGTCTACAAAAAAACAGAGCAAACAAAATCAACAATTACACCATAATTGTAATATGTTATTTATGATAATTGATTGAGTAATCCACTTTGGCTTAATTGATCAGAGAGGAAAGGGAAAAAATTAACATAATACATGATTGGAGAGCTTTTAATAAATATCTTTTCATGGTGTTAGAATATAACTTATAAAAATTGGTTTAACACCTTTAAGGAAGTGAAATACAAATAATGCTTTCTTAAAAAAAATGAACATATAACAAATCAAGTTTTGCTTGATTGGTGGGATTACTTGGCGCACACAATTTTTGGGTACGTGCATTAGGAATCTTTTTCTACACTTTAAATATGTCATGCACACATCCCATGTGACGCAAGAACGACATGATGGCTATGAATATTTGGACATTGAGTATCCATTAAATTCTAAATAATATATACATATTTTTGTTAAACTTACTAAAATGATGACATATACTTGTCCTTTTTCTTTGTAAGTCTAAAGGGACAGATAGCCACTTTATTATATATATAACCAGGTAAGGTGACATTTCAAACTCTAATAATAATATATTTATGAAAAATTGATATGTCCGCTCTAGTCCCTTCTCAGTGCAGCCCACGTTTAATCCACACACGTTTTTATTTTTAATCTGCTTTTGATAATATCATGTAATCTTTCATCAAATACATAGTTGTTATATGAATTTAAATATATATAAAATATAATAATAATTTTTTTATATAATAATTTTTTTTTAACTTGATATACTATGATAATATAGTATCACATGGTGTATGAATTGCTTAGATGAGACTGTAAAATAGACTGAGTGTGACAAGTTCATTTCAAATCCCTGTTGGCCCTACCCACCTTGCACCCCCAAATGTACTGTATAATCCACTAATAAAGTGATACGTTGATACTAATGAAAATGCACCAACTTACGGTTTGTGCTCCGGCGAGATGCTCCGGAAGAAGACGGCGGTCCTCGCCGGATCCACGTTGCCGTCGATCCACTTCGCCCAAGTTCGTAGCGCTAACCGATACGCGACGTCGGTCTCGATGTTCTCGATCATCTTCCCCTTGTATTCCATGTAATCCCATCTGTTGTATAACATATACAAAACCACAATCCCAACATCAATATCACATTGAACATATAAAAAACATTACAACCTTCTGATCTCTCTCAACTCACTTTCTGAATTTCCCCCTGTGCGTCCACCAATGCCCGGTGTTGAACACCATTATGTCGGCGTTCCGCCATGCCGGCGCCATGGGAGAGATCTCTTCGAGTTTCAACACTGTCTTCTCTCCTTGTTTTGCATAGAAGTTTATCAAGAAGGGACTCCAAAAGAACTCCAATGTGAACCCATAGTCCTGCAACACATAATACATACTTGTTAGATGTAGTTGGTGTTTTGTGTTACATGTTAAACCTGTTTGAATAAAAGAAAAAGAATTTTTGTTATCACATATACACAATGAAAACTAAAAGAACAAGGAAACTAATAATATCATAATGATTATAATAAGACACAATATTCTTTAACACTATGCATGCATTTCTTATAGTAATTATTCAATTGAAGGACTATCAACTCACCAAAGCTTTGAAGATCTTGTGTTCTGAACTCCCGGCCTTGACGAAGGCACGTGAGGGAGGGAGGACGGAGTAGAGGAGGCACGTGAGAGACTCCCACTGGTTCCTGTTGAGTGAGTCTCCGGCGATCACCACTCGCTTCCCTCTCATCCTCTCCAACATGTCCTTCCCATCAAACCTACAAATATATACATTTTTTCATTAAAAATTTCAACTAAAACTCAACCAAACCAAAATATATGTACATGTTTGATGCAGCGACCGCATGTAAGGATTTACATGGTTTGACAAACTATATATGCCTATATCTATTGATAGAAGAGTAGAAAATGATTCACTGGATCAACCAATCAACCTGATCTCCTACGACTTTCATTAATAGACTATTTATATTAGAATACAAGACATCTCATAATAATATATCATTATATGTACTACCTCGGAAGCTTGCAATCGAACGGCTCCCACCGCCAGTGCTCGTAACCGGAGTCTGGCCGCCCGTTCTTCTGACAGCTCACTTGGTCACTTAAGAACGGACACTGCCACGCATGATAGAGCGGGTACGCCGCCTCGTCGTAGACCCACCTCCCACTGAACACATCACATTTGGGTGGTGGCGGCGGCGGTGACGGAGGAGGCGGCGGCGGGGGCGGCGACAGCTCCACCTCAACCACTTCGGATTCAATTACATCCGATGGGTTCGGGAGCTCAACCTTCGCAATAGCTGGCGGCGACGGCGGCGGCGATGGCGGTGGTGATGGTGGTGGTGGGGATGTTTTCACCACTGTTGGTGGTGAAGCAGAGATGAGTTTGGTGGACTTGACGCCTAAGCTTGAGAAGAAGCTCTCCGACGTGTCGATGTCGCCGAGAGAGACGACGCCGAGGCCGTGTCGCCTCACGTGGTCGAGGCACAAGACAAGGAAGAAGCACCCTATGAAGCTCGTGATGGTGCAGATCATCCATTTTTTGTTGATCAGGTCCGGAGACTCCATTGTTTGAAAGCTTCAAAGAAAGCGAAAGCTTTTGAAGTTTTGGAGCAATTGAGTCTCTTATTGGGGGTGTGGGGACACAAATGGGATTGATCAAATTGTGAGGTCCTGAATCGGGGGATAGAATTGTAGATTCGCTTACTTTGGCTGCACAGCTTGTCAGGTCAACGCTTTTTGTGTGATTGACTTGGTGTTTTGACGTAAATGCCCCTATGAGGGAGGGGCGGGTTAATACGGGCTGACTTGGGTTATCATTTTTGTAATGATGAGGGGTTTGATTATGATGTGAGAATTTGTAGGGACTCGAGATGTAAATATTTGGATAATGGAGGTGTTATTTCATGGAGGAGGAGATGAGTTTTTATTTTTTATTTTTAATTAAAATTCTTTCACCTGCTTCAGCACCAGGTCATGTTTTAGGTAACATTATTTTGAAGTTAGGTGGCTAATAAAGGACATTCAAACTAACCCCCAATAAATTGACATTTTATATGTTTTTTTTCATATACATGGATCATCCAAATCCCATATCTGCATGCAGACCCTCCTATACTTTTCATCATCTAGCACGTGGATCCGGGATCCAACAATCTATATTTTGAAAATCAATCCTAAATATGTCAGTTTCCAAAAACATGCTTTCATCTACTGAAAAATGTACTAACAATGCATTAATATTAGAATTTCAAAACATATTTAAGTCTATGGTGGTGGTGTTTCATCGACTTTCCTACTGTGAAATCTGATCTACAGGTCCAAATGGTACCTGAATATGGATTGTTTAGAGAGGGAATTGAATTGATCATGGAAAAAACAAAATCTTTTTATTGATAGACATTAAAATATATTTGAATTAGTTAAACATCGATAATGGATGTCAGTTGTTTTTTCTGTTTTGCAAATAAAAAGGTACATGAAGGAGGAACTTAATCTTGAAAAATATGTTTTTGTGTTAATAAATTATAATAGATATCCATGACTAAATTATAATAAAACCTTATAATTACATTTGAAAGAACATATATAGGTTGCTTCTATTTATCTATTGAAAACTATATATTATATTAAACTATATAAGAAGATAAACACAAAATATAAATTTACCCAAATAGAGAAATGAATATCAACTAATCAATAATCAATTAATTTTCCTATATTCCCATACTATTTTATGTTCCGATAATTAAAGTATCAGGAACCAAAAATGAGGGTTAGAGTATACATGTGGTTACACGATCAGGTTCTGAAGATATTAATAAATTTATTACATTTTTTGGTACTATAAGAGAGTTTATTAACACATGATGAGGAATTCAAATTGTGGGGCTTCCAATGATCTCTTTCGAAGTCAATGTTGATGAATTTTTTTGTCTAACCAAAGTTGGGGAGGGTTAACTGGTAACACGTGATGGTGCATTGGGTTGAACGAATTGAAGAAACTCTTGTTGACTTGATATTCAATAATCAAATAATTAAGTGGTGGCCTGCCACAGAAGCAAAGTGATGTATCAAATATATTTCAATCAATAAATACCCAATTTGAAACATAGATAACATATACTAAGCACCACGAGGAGTAGATTAAGGAGGTTCCATTAAATTCCTTGCCGGGGCCATCACGCACCCCCCATTTTTTGGATCTCTCTTTGTATTGGTCCAAGAATCTGATGAATTTTTTTTTAAATCTCATATTAATTGGCAATGTAACTTAAACATTCCTAGACACAATTTTATATTTGAAATGTCTTATGTTAGTAAATGTAATGTTTTGAGAATCAAAACATAAAAATGACATTGTTCATTAAAGATCACCGGTTAACCTTTTGAGTTAATCATAAATGACATGATAGTTTTTTATAAAATTATATATCGAAGTTAGACCAGTCGACGGTTTCACAGGACAAAACCAATTAAACATTGATTATATGATATTTTGATATATTAAAGTCCTTGAAGGGCCTAATTGTGATTTTTCCCTAATTTTATTGACTTGCAAGGAGAGGACTTTGCAGATAAGATAGACTATTAAAATAAGGATAGTTGATGAACTATTTACAAACTTGTTAGCAGGTAAAGTTGTCATATTGTTACATATTCGAAACCTTATTAGGGAAAAAAATCAGTTATCATGAAAATCGAAATTAAATAAATCTTTGGAAAGAAAAAAACAATCTGAAAAAAGTAGTGACATCTATATATATAGGTAAAAATGGGAAAGGATTTGTTTGGGTGCAAAGCTTTTTGGGAGGTAACTTTCAATGGTAATATAAAAATAGGGGCTTTTGGGACTCAAATGTTTATTTTTACTCTATTAATTGTTAGGGCTACCATAATAGGTGGTCTAAGAAACATTTCTTATTGGTCAAGTTATGATTTTTCTCGACCCAAGTGATCTGATCAATGGTGTGATGGAAATTGAGGTCGCTTTGAAGTTTGAAACCATGCATGCATGCATCATGTATTGGCTCATGCACAGATATTTGTTTTTTAAATTCTGTAATTGAAAATTTGAAGCACCAAGTTTGGTCCACGTATGCGCTTGTGGCTAGGTTGAAAGAGAGGAGATTAGCACCCCTTAAAGAATGATTATTTTGGCCAATAGTCATGTGCTTTGTATTCACTGTAGACTTGTGTGGACTTTTTGGGGTCCCAGTGCATAATAAAATACGCCATAAAAAAAAACTCATGGATATTTTCTTTTAAAAAAATCATAAAAATATTTTAAATCATAGAATTTTTTGTATTAATTGATTTATTAAAGATAATATCATTTGTTCTATAAATTAAATATATGAATTCTTATAAAAATATGTTAAAAGTATAACAAATAGAATCAAAAGAAAAAAAAATATGGATAAGATTTTTAAAAATCAGAAAAAACAATATGTCAATCACAATTGTATTTTTAAAAAATAGAAATTGTAAATTAAAAATTTGAAATAAATGGGAAGATATGTTCAAGTTAAAAAAATAATAATTAAAATATCAATAGCTTAATGTAATTATTTTAAGATTTGAAGGCCCTCTTTTGGGGGAGGGAAACTAGGTGGCTGTGTCTATATATGAGAATAAATTCAGATACAAATTTATTTATAGGCGTATTTGATCTGTATTTTTCCGTCAACATGCTTATACCCACTTATTATTTGTTCCATTGAAAAATATAAAAAGACATATTAAATTGGTCAACATCTAACATCCAAGGTATTAATTTATGCATAGTTGCAATCTCATTAAAGCAAATGTCTCAGACAGGCTATATTTTGCTCAAGTCTATCCCCCCCCCCCCCCCCCCCCCCCCCCCAAAAAAAAAAGAAAAGAAAAAAAGACCTTACATCCAAGCATTAAGTAGAATTATACGAAAAAAAAGAAGCATTAGGTAGAAGGGAACCTACTTTTATGAATAGTAACTCCAAAGATCAGTTAGATCTCTCTCTGGAAAGGGGCAATGACAACAAAATGTTATGAGTGCCTTTTCATTTAATGATTTAAAGATACAGATGCAGAGACAAGGAGAAGAGCAGGAAAACATTAAAAAAAGATTAAAGAACCAGTTAGTTTTCAGGTTTAGGAAATTAGGGTTGTTGAGGTTTCTTTAAAGAGAACCCGAGAAAGAAAAGGAAGCGTTCGAACAACCAAAGCCAACTATAAATTCCTTTATTTAAACTTTAAAGACTCCGTACCTAACTCAGACGCATTTAGTTGATGTGAAACTATAGTGACATGACATGTCACACATTAAGATGTACACTCATACATTTTATCAGCACTTGTTATTTATTGTTAGCTTGATCAAACCAATTAAAACTATTGAAATGAATCCTAACTACATAAACAACTCTATTAATTATTAGAATGAACTTTTCCTATCCCCTGCATCATTCTACACGTGTAAACTACCATATGAATTTAGATGATTTAAATTAACACACCTGTTTCATTTTTTTTTGTGGCTCACACACCTTTTGGATTTAAGAAATCCTTTATAAATACATTTAACTGATGTAACATATGTTACAGTTCACAATTAATTTATCAGCACTTAGTTATGCATTGCTTGATCAGACCAATCAAAACAGAAGTTCAATTGGACCCTAACCACATAAATACTATATTTTACAGAGCCATTTATGTAATGATCAGTCCATGTTTCATGCGTGATGCGGCAGCTCCAATATGATGCACCCTATCTACATATCAACATATGAATAACTATATTTGGATATTTTTATTTTATGTATGCATGACATGCCTTCTCTCCAACCACAATGTTAATTTGCCCAGTTGATGTCACAACAAGTGTTTAGGCTTTTAAGTTTATGCTCAATCATATATTATAATTTTTTTTTGTTTGAAAATGGTAGATATTTGCTACCCGATTTCATTTCAGAAAGATCGAGTTACAAACTCTGAAATTGAGGGAGAATAGAGAAAAACAAAACAAACAACAAAACGACATACAAGAGATCCTTAGTCCTCCCCATCCAAAGAGAAGACGACATAACATATATTATAATGTTATTCCATTGATGAACATATATATGCTGTAAATTAAATATTGTTTTATAATCTTACTGTCAACAAGACTTAAAATTTTTCAAAACTAATTAAATATCCAATAGCTTGTAGACAGTTTCACATATATAGCTTATCAACCATGGGTGATTTTTTGATCACCGCTGTAAATTAAATATTGTTTTATAATCTTACTGTCAACAAGACTTAAAATTTTTCAAAACTAATTAAATATCCAATAGCTTGTAGACAGTTTCACATATATAGCTTATCAACCATGGGTGATTTTTGATCACTGGTATGATTAAAGAATTTCACGTTTTTTTTTTGGTGGGTAGAATTTCACGTTTTCTTTTCCATTATTATTGGTATTTCATGTTATCCTAAATTGGGTCTACCCTGCTTATCATAAACCATGCATCAAATGTAATTAGGATTTCTTATTATCACAAATTACTTGTCTGCGAGGGTTTATAGGGCATAGCAAAACAGGTCATTAAGAAATTTGATTTCAAGTCTTTGACTAAGTACAATGGCTTAGGAATTGATATGCTCAAACCAAAGGCAAAGAACCATTTCTTTGACAACATTTGGAAGTTCAAATATGAGCTGATGGTTTTCTTCAGGAGGTAAACAGGACTTGAGTGGCCCAAGATGGAGATATAGATATATCATGTGAGTCAAAGTGGCCCAAGTGGGATATTTTCAAATTTTTAAAGAGACTATAAAAAAAACCCTACTTGGGGATTGAATCCATCAACCAGGTTAAGGGAAAGATTTTGTGCTGTTGCTGATACGCACGGTCATTTCTGCATCCTTTAAGAGCCACCCCACTTAGCTTCAAAATGAATATTTGAAGATTGAATTTGTGAGTCTAGCTCCAATGAAACTTCATTTTGAAGACTCAACCCATATTTCTCCCTTGTAAGAAACACTAGTTCAATTTTTGCGGAATGTAGATATGTAAAAAAGCGTGAATGGACAGAAGCGTTGACATTGTGGTTGGTATTTTGGTGTGGGACGATGATGGCCCATGTTTGCATTTTATGATGCTTTGATTTTTTTTAAATTTATAAACAGACTTACAAGGGGCAGATACATTGAATAGGGTTTAAAGGCCCAAAGTTATAGTCCACGAGGACAACTATTCTACATGAGAGTGTCAAACTGTCAATCGGGATCGAACGGGTGCATCCAACCACCCCCAAGCAAAGCAAAGTGTGGTGCAATTCTTTGATGGTTTGACCCACTGTGTTAGGAACTTTATAAAGCTGATATACAAAAAATAAAAGAGATCTCGTACAATAATAACAATACAATGTACGTGCATATTGCAACAAATAACTCAAAAATGTTATTACATACATCGGTATATATTGTATAAGATTTTTTTTTAAAAAAACATTCGTTTAATGAATGTACAAAACTGAGTCTCCAACGAAACTTTTTCGTAAGAAATTCTCAAATTTTTTTTTTATTTTTTTATATTAGAGGAACTCTCTGTGGTTGATCTTAGGGAAAGCTACTTCCGCTGTTTGTCCCGATCTCATGAAAAAAAAAAAAAAAAAAAAAACTCTAACTAACTTGTCATTCCACGTAACCTTCCTCCCTTTTTAATATGATGATGTACAATATTTCAATGATCTGTGTTGACTGTTGATTTGACTCCTACCCAAATAATTGCATTAAAAAATATGTTATGCATTCGTCTTGTACTGGTTAACAAATTTATTCACTCATGTGTACTCATGTCTACCCTGGCTAATTATCAGTCGAGCTCTCGGTACTGCACCTTCCCTTTTCTATAGCTAACTGGAAAGACTATTAAGGTTGCATTTGGTTGCTCGATTATAAAATTGATTTTACACAAAGTTTGAGATTAATTTTTTTTTATCTCTCTACAACTTCTGCAAAACTTAGATTTTGGGTATATTTTTACATAATTTTGTATGTAGTTTTTTACCATAATTTTTATGTTTGAAAATCGGTTAAAAAAAAACAGCTTCCTACAAATCTAAAAGCTGTTCAAACTCATTTTCAAATACGACCTAAAACCATATGTTCAATTCAATTTAAAGAGTCTAATTATGTTATGCGACTAACATTTTAATTGCTTAATTGACCTCTAGTTCATGTTTCTATGCAACAACTTACACATTGGAAATCAAGACTCATGTTATTGTTTGAAACACAAGTGGGTGGCATATGTATTATATTGACCAGACGTGTGGACCGGAAGCCTACTTAACAGAAGCAGAGAAGCGGGACATTTTCTAATAACAACAATTTTTCAGCTAAGCTGGAGGTCCTGCTTTGGGGTTCATGTCTTATGTTTGGGTTTCTGGATATGAAAAAAGAACTGCAGTTTGAGAATTTTTCCATGATCAAAATTAATATTAATTCACCACCTTGGGGCGCTCGTGTTGTTTGTTTTTTCAATGGTGTACGTTTTGTTCTTTCTCTTTTTCTATCTCTTCTCAATCTTCTCACCCCCTTTAGTCACGTTTTTTTACTATTAAAATAGAAAATGACTATATTTCACTTAAAAAAATATTAATTGTTTGTCATAAATCATAATGAATGAAAACAGTGGTTGAGCAACAGTTTACGGTTAGGTTGACAAGGGATGATGGGACAGCATGCATGCCCAGCCCAGTATAAGTAAACAGTATGTATCTCACGTGCACGTGTAGTCACTGTGTGATATTATTCTATAATTTTTATGTTACATGTGGGGCATTGTAATATATATCTGGGTTATAAATACTTTGTGATTTATAATTTCTCATATCACATATATAGACAATCCTAACAATCCTAGGATTTTGAGAGGGTAAGTCAGATTTGTAAAACCCAATAAACAGATAGAGTTCTAATATAATATAGAAAAATAGTAAAACATTTTGTTCTCCTCTTCCATTAATGAGTGAATGCAATAATTAGTTCAACATAAATCTTCTATTATGTTAATGTGCAATTATTTGCGTAATAATTATTTTCAGAATAATCCTTTTCAATTTTATTTTTTCAGAATAGCCTTATTCCTTAAAGAGACTAGTTCAAAACATATTAAACAATGTAATGTGGCACGTACAAATTAAATGAAAACAGAGCACTTTCAAAAGCAAATGCCCTCACAAAATGAAATTTCAATTTAAATCTTACATATATGAACAGAGTTCAATTTAATATGAAAATTCATGTTTGGCATCTCCCTGACAAGGATAGGATCAGCCTTCGGGCTTACCTCCTATCACACGGTTAAGGCTATTGGTGGATCTTACCCAATTTTTTAAATTCATCAAAAAAAAAAAAAAAAAAACATGAAAATTCTCATTCTCAAAGAATCAAGTGAGGTGCATGTCCACATCAGTCATTATTTTGGTCGTCATAAAATGACTAACATATTTATACAATTTAAAATTAAAATTATTTGCTGGCTGGGGTAATGCATGCGGAATTGGGAATGCGGTAGATTATTATCAGAATTCTTTTTGCCAAACAATTAAGATCTGAAACTTGTTTTTATAAACACATGATATCCTTCGTTAAAGATTCTTACACTTCCCATGCATATCAAACAAGCAGTCTTGACAGGATGACATGATATACACACGTACATACTACTACACGTAGAACTGTCTGTAAAGCGTATATACACACTAACAGAGCATTATGTAAACCCTGAATACTATTTTATAACATTTGGCAATCACGTATAAATCACTTGGTGGGATAAGATGGTTCCATGGCAATGCCACACAACCCTTCCTTTGCGTTGACGTCCCTCTTCATCCTTATGTACCCTTCCTCACCCCAACTCGTGCCCCACGAGTTCTTCACCAGCCAATACTTCGTCCCGTCGGTGGTCGTCCCGTACCCGACAACGGTGACTCCGTGGTCCAAGTCAGTCCCGCATTCACCTGTGAAGACTCCGCTCGAGTAGAACTGGAAGGCGTCCTCCCCCGCGTCGATAGCGACCGAGACGGGCTGGTTGGCCGCGGCCGCCAGCAGAGCCTTCTCGTTGTTGGCCGGCACGTCTTCGTAGCCTTTGATCGAGGCCGCGATGGCTCCCGCCTTCCTGGCGTTGCAGGATCCATCCGTTTCTTGGTAGGGGTAGTTGGATTCAGTGGTGATGCCTCCCTTGTGGATCATGAACTCGAACGCGTTGTCCATCAGACCTCCCGAGCACCCCTGGTCTATACCCCTTGTGTCACAGTCAACGAGTTCTTGCTCCGAGAGGGAGATCAACTTACCTGTCTTGATCTGCGTTATGCCTTCCGTGGCGGCCACAGCTGAGAATGCCCAACAACATCCTACACATGCATGCATGTCGTGCGCGTATTCATTAGTGAAGAATGGTAATTAGGCTTAGACGAAGGTTCAGTTAGTAAGTGATGATGCATACCGCACTGTCCCTGGTCCTTGATGGGAGTCACGGCGCCTCTCTTCCTCCAATCCATGCTCGGTGGCACCGCCGACACGTTCGCGTACTTGAATCGATCACGACTCACCTCCACCACGGTTTTCTTCGGGGAACGCCTGAACCCGTTACGCGTCGCGCGGAACTCTTCGTTGGTCATGTCGGCGAATTCGTTCACGCCGAGCTTGTACGGGTGCCTCCCCTCTCTGTTGAACGACTCGATGAAGTTGACGTTGTTACTGAATATATTGAAGCGCCGCTCCTTCTCGGCGGAGTCGGCGTACACGCGCCCATAGCGAGCCATCCATTGCTCGTGTGTCACGGACGACGTCTCCGCAGGGAGAGTCCGCGGCCTGACTAGTGGACTGCATGCGCACAGGATGAGCAAGGCAATGAAGAGAAGGTATTGGTTTGTTGAAGACATATTTGAAGCTAGGGAATGTATAACTAATTCAGAATGTTGTGACTCTGATGTGAGTAGTGATTGAAGTTTGTTAGGGTTTATATAGACCACGGTCAGTTCCTGTGTTAGTGGAAATGCGAGAGTGACTTTCAACGTGCCGTGTGGTTTGCATTGAAATTAACGTACCCATAATTAAAATAGAAGGTTGCGTAACATAATCTATTAGTTAAGTTGGATAACGTGTAGGCTTTCTCATTGAAGGCTTAAACCTTTACCATTATATTGGCCATGCATAGAGGGAGGTTTCAGAAAGTGTTGGAAGCCATGGACGTTCTCAGGGAATCTATAAATAAAGGGTGATATAATTTGGCTGTTTTATTTAGTTTTTGTATTCTTATTTTGTCTTCTAATACAGAGATTCCGCATTTCAGCGAGCAAGCATCAAACGCTTGCTAGGGGCCGGCCTAATTTACTACTTGATACGTGTCATGCATCATTCATGGGTCCGCTTGTGAAAGAGATACCAAGTTAATCAGATCAATTCATTTTGTTTTGTGTTTCCAAATTACTCTGTTGATGTTACATATATGTGAAGGAATTATGTAAATGGACTTTATGGCATCCATCATTGTGAATTTGTAATATTTCATTGTAGTCAATAAATGAAAAACATGTGATAAATTTTGTCATCGGACATGCATATATATATATATATATTATATATATATATATATAGGGGCCGATTACCTGCGGCGATCGGTAGGTGCGGTGTCGGACGGTCGGATGCGATTCACGTCGTTGGATGCGATGGACCCGCGATCGAATGGCCCACGTCGCCGCCGCACCTGTCGCACGCCGCACCTAATCGCCCCCGTGTGTATATATATATATATATATATATATATATATATATATATATATATATATATATATATATATATATATATATATATAACATGTAGTTATATTTTTTTTTCAAATTATTCATACGTCATTTGTTAATTAATTACAAGAATTTTTAAGAGCTCTATCGGGCTGTAAGATTCATAACATAAAGTGAATTGGACCATTACTAGTATTATATATAAATACATAAGTGAAATAGAACATAATATGAACCAGGAGTTCCTGAAAACCAACCCAAAACTCTTTGCACTATTTTTGAGTGTTACATGAAATAAGTCTTATCTCTTACCATAACATAACATTGTTTAGTTCAATTTAATACCCAAAAAAGTTAATTTTGATATGGATCACATTATTTAGTTTGATTCATGAATTTTAAGATTAATTTATAAAATTATTTAGTTTGAGTAATAATTGATTCAATTTGATTATGCAATGTTTAATTTGGTTCATCAAATATTGTTTGTCATGCACAAGTTCTCCACCCCCAAAGTTCCTATTCCAACTCCAATTTCAATCCCATATGCGTTGTTAGAAGATTATCAGAGCATATACTCACTTTAACGAAGTATATGCTTTGATAAATTTTTTTCACATTTTTCATAAATGCATCTATGCAATTCATTAGAATATATGTTTTATTTTTTAAAAATAAAAACATGTATCTCATGAGATAGGGTATACTATTTTTAAAATATTCAAAACACTTATAAATTGAATTTAGGATTGAAAAATGAACTGGATGTAACATTATCCCTCCCTAATATCAAATTGTGGGATCCAAAATTTTATCAATATTTTAACCATACATTTAAGCCAATGATAAAAGAACATGTCACATTTTATTTTTTCACTTTCGAGTGGAGTATTAAAAAGCCAAGTTGTCATTTTTATTTGCTTGAATAAAAATTTTTTGTTAATTTTTTTTATTTTTATATTGGTAATCAAAGTTTGCATTTATGTGTAAAATGAACACTTTACAAAAGTATCATGGACTATACAAAATATTAGTCATTTAGATAGTTTCTTAAGTCAAAAGAGGGAAGAACGAACCACTTCTATACACATCCTTTAGATTTAATTAAGTAAATGCATTCCAAAAAAACCGTGTCAATCAAAGATCGAGTACATATATAGAGAGTTATCCCTTTCTTGTGATATTTTTTTTTAATTGGTAATCCAGATTTTGTATATCGATACCATATATTGAACTTTGTACATATGCACATCCCTTTTACAAAAAAAACAGTGAAAGATAAAAGAAAGAGCTTTAAAAAGGGAATAAAGATAGCAGCCTATCAACTATACCCCCTTTGTCAGTTATGACAAGTTCACAAAAACCATGATAGATAGTCCAGAAAACAACCCCCTCCCGTCATCCACAAATCGAGTCCATAGATAGGAAAGAAATGCAGGATGCTCTACCATGTACCCAAATAATTGCTGTGGTTGAGTTTGATTCAATCCATTAGTCTGTGGCTGCATTAAACAATCCCAATTGTATCCCCCTCTCAATAGCTTTAAGCTCTAAGAGATTGATGGAGGGAAAGCCAAGTCTCCTAGCCAACCCAACAATAAAATCAGTATTGTTTTTTTTTTTTTTGCTTGATAAGTTGAGACTCGAACTCTTGACCTCTCTTTGGAGGAGAGTGTGTTTCGATCACCCCGCTAAGGGGATCTTTCACAATCAGTATTGTTATTCCTTAGAAGAGCACCATAACCTCCTCGATCATCAGACAGGAACCATCTATGTTTAATTTGAGCCAACCACAAGGGGGGACCAGCCACCTAACAATGGATGCAGTATTTTTCTCTCTCAATGTTGACTCAAAAGCTTTTGCAATAGTGCTGAAATCAAGAGTAGAAGGCACCATAAATATGTTATGTAGGATCCTCACCATAATGCTTTCCTTAATTTGTTTGAGTACAACAGTTTTGTGTTGAGACTTTTTGAAAATAGTCTATTGTTCCTCTCCATCCAAAGATGCCAAATGATGGTTGAGAGAATAAGGTAGGTCATTTCCTTTCTGAAGGGATCTGATACATGGGACTCCAATCAAATTGACAAGAGAGCTAGGCTTATAGGACGGGCAGACTTGATGTGGAGATCCCGAAGAAGATGAATCCAGATATATCTGAAAAAGGAGCAACCCAAGAGGAGATGATCAGCGACGTAGAGTAGTGCTAAGATATTGAGTGCCAGAGACATCTTGTTGTAGTGCTAAGTGAAGAAATCACTCCAGTCTCTAGATATGAAACGGGTGGATAATGGAAAGAACGACGGGAAAAGCAAGATGATCTGCTGTTGTTAAATCTTTATCCTTAATATAAAGATTCAGCGAATCTCCATTTAAGATTTGACAAATAATCAGTATGTTGGAATTCTTCTTTGTATGGATCTTAGCAATACTAACTTTTTTTTACAAAAAGGAAAATTTTACATTGAGCCCTGTTTCCATCTTCAAATGCAATATGCATTCTTTATATATTTTTTTAAAAATAATAATATACATTTGAGATAGGGCAAGTACGCTTGGGAGATGATTAAGGCTTGTTCTTGATGGGGGAATCATTGTGTAGGGGGAGTGGAATTAATTTTCAGGCAGAGAGGCTTGTATTGGTGTAAGAGGGTTGGGGTCATTTGTGAGACAAGATAAAACTCTCTTCTACTCAGGTCTCTCGAGTCCCCTTTATCTTGTTTTATTTTTGTACTACTTTTTGGGCTTTCGGTCCCTTAATATATTAAGGCGTTAACCTACCTTTCACATAAAAAAAATGTTGAGATATATATTTTTTTATCAAATTAAATAATGAGGTATATAGATATTCCAATGAGCATTGTAACAAAGTACTATGTGCTTTTTTGAATATTCATTAAAACACTTCGATTAGATATTTTCAGAACAAAATGTATCTTGTTGAACAAAATGCATATGAAATTCATGAACACGTACTAATTAATGCTTAAATGATCTAAAAAAATAGTCTAATTACATCCGTACTTTTTCATTTTTATCTCGTATGATTTATGAATGTATATGTACCCGTATCGAACATGACTTGACACTATGCCAACGAGTTATATATACTCAGTTTTTTTTTGTTTGAATATTACATGTTAATTTGATGATATTGAGTATTTTTGTTTGTTCTTAATTTTTATTTTATACAAGTAAGAAAAATATTTATTTATCATGTGACATGACCTTGTTGATCGTCCTTCCAAAACATTATTAATTTTAAATATTTAACTAATAATTTTAGGTTGTTTTTATATTATATTTAAATTAACACACAAACAATATTTTTTTTTCTTTTCATTTTTCATCACTTTCTTTGATAACACAAATAATACATTTTATTTTTTGTCAGTTTTTGTCACAGGCAGAAACAACAATTTTTATTTTCTGTCATTTTTCATCACATGCACAAATAATAGTTTTTATTTTCTATCACTTTCCATAACAAACAAAATATAAACTGATGAAATGAAAAATAATTTCTTTTGACTCAAATTTTTTCATTTTCCTTCATTTTTCATTTGTGATGGTGCACACACCCACCCTTATTGAATATCCTAGCTAGGATTTTTAGAGGGTCAATCACATTTTAAAAAACGCAATAAACAGAGTTGTAATATAGTGTAGAAAACTAGTGAACATTTTGTTATCTTCTTCAATTCATGAGCGAATGCAATAATTTGCTAAGCAACATAACTCTTTTATATATAGTGGGAATGCTCAATTATTTGCATAATAATTATTTTCAGAACAAACTTTTTTTTTTTTGCATAATAATTTTTGTTCTTTAAATAGACTAGTTCAAAACATATTAAGGCCCCTTTCGTGTTTGAGCTGGGCGAAGCGATATTTCAAAGGAGTTAGAAAACGCAAGAAAGAAAAAGTGAAAATGCGAATAAGACAGATTTTTTAGATCACCGATCTCACCACAAAAATCCGTTTGTGTTGGCGGTTGGGTCCACCAACATCGGCCGAAGCCACCACTGACAAAAACGCACACACAAAGCGGGTCCTGAGCAATGTAACGTGGCACACACGGGTTAAAATAAAATAGAGCGCTTTCAAAAGCAAATGCCCTCACAAAATGAAATTTCAATTTAAATCTTACATATATGAACGGGGTTCAATTTAATATGAACAGTCTCATTCTCAAAGAACCAAGGGAGATTCTCATTGTCACATATCAAGTGAGGTGCATGTCCACATCGGTCATTATTTTGCTCTCCAAGTCATGGTCGTTACGTGATAATAACTTATTTATACAATTAAAAATTAAAATTATTTGTTGGAGGTGATGCATTGGGATTGGGAATGTCAGCCTATTATTATCCGATTTTTTTTTTTGTTGCTAGAGTTGGGGATTATCTGAGTAACATGAGTATCGAATTGTACTTTAAATTAATCGAACTACACAATATAAAAATTAAATTGCACAATAAATTATTGTTTACAGTGTAACTCACTGTGTATTTCGATAATTAGGCTGAGTAATCTGATAATTGACAAGATAGTTCAATATTGATAATACAGATGATAACAGGTATGACTAGATCCAAACTTCAAACATTGAATTCTATCAAACTTTTTCAAAGCATAATATATAACAAAGATTCTTACACTTGACTTGCATATTAAACTAATAGTCTTAACAGGATGATCTGATATACACAGTACATAGTACTATACGCAGAACTGTCTGTAGAGCGTATACACACATTTGGCACTCACGTGAATTATGTAAACCCTGAATACAATATTATAACAGTTGGCAATCACATGTGTATATATATATATATATATATACATCACTTGGTGGGATAAGATGGTTCCATGGCAATGCCACACAACCCTTCCTTCGCAGCGACGTCCCTCTTCATCCTTATGTACCCTTCCTCACCCCAACTCGTGCCCCACGAGTTCTTCACCAGCCAATACTTCGTCCCGTCGGTGGTCGTCCCGTACCCGACAACGGTGACTCCGTGGTCCAAGTCAGTCCCGCATTCACCTGTGAAGACTCCGCTCGAGTAGAACTGGAAGGCGTCCTCCCCCGCGTCGATAGCGACCGAGACGGGCTGGTTGGCCGCGGCCGCCAGCAGAGCCTTCTCGTTGTTGGCCGGCACGTCTTCGTAGCCTTTGATCGAGGCCGCGATGGCTCCCGCCTTCCTGGCGTTGCAGGATCCATCCGTTTCTTGGTAGGGGTAGTTGGATTCAGTGGTGATGCCTCCCTTGTGGATCATGAACTCGAACGCGTTGTCCATCAGACCTCCCGAGCACCCCTGGTCTATACCCCTTGTGTCACAGTCAACGAGCTCTTGCTCCGAGAGGGAGATCAACTTACCTGTCTTGATCTGCGTGATCCCTTCTGTGGCGGCCACAGCTGAGAATGCCCAACAACACCCTACACATACATGCATGTCGTGCGCGTATTCATTAGTGAAGAATGGTAAGTAATCTTAGACGAAGGTTCAGTTATTAAGTGATGATGCATACCGCACTGTCCCTGGTCCTTGATGGGAGTCACGGCGCCTCTCTTCCTCCAATCCATGCTCGGTGGCACCGCTGTCACATTCGCGTACTTGAATCGATCATGACTCACCTCGACTACGGTTTTCTTCGGGGAACGCCTGAACCCGTTACGCGCCGCGCGGAACTCTTCGTTGGTCATGTCGGCGAATTCGTTCACGCCGAGCTTGTACGGGTGCTTCCCCTCTCTGTTGAACGATTCGATGAAGTTGATGTTGTCGCTGAATATGTTGAAGCGCCGCTCTTTCTCGGCGGAGTCGGTGTACACGCGCCCGTAACGGGTCATCCATTGCTCGTGCGTCACGGATGACATCTCCGCGGGGAGAGTCCGCGGCGTGACTAGTGGACTGCATGCGCACAGGGTGAGCAAGGCAATGAAGAGAAGGTATTGGTTTGTCGAATACATATTTGAAGCTAGTGAAGGTGACTAATTAAGAATGTTGAGACTCTGATGTGAGTAGTGATTGAGGTTGTTAGGGTTTATATAGACCACGGTCAGTTCCTGTGTTTGTGGAGATGCGAGAGTGACTTTCAACGTGCCGTGTGGTTTGCATTGAAATTAACGTACCCATAATTAAAATATAAGGTTGCGTAACATAATCTATTAGTTAAGTTGGATAACGTGTGGGCTTTCTTATTGAAGGCTTAAACCTTTACCATTACATTGGCCATGCATGGTGGGAGGTTCTCAGAAGGTGTTGATAGCCATGGGGATGGGACGTACTCGGGATCTATTAATTAATTAAGAATGATATATTTTGGCTGTTTTATATAGTTTTTGTATTTTTATTTTGTCTACTAATATAGAGATTCCGCAATTGAGCAAGTATCAAAAGCTTGCTAGGTGCCGGCCTAACTACTAGATCCGAGTCATGCATGGCTCCGTGAAAGAGATGCGAAGTATAATTTGTGTTTTCAATTCATCATTCTGTTAACCGTTTTTTTATATATAAAAGGTTATGTAAGGCCACACTGGGGAGTTTGAAATGTTTTATTGTAATGACTAAATGAAAACGTGTGATATACTTCTTTTTCAAAACTATCCATCTGTCACTTGATTCATTAGTTGCAAAAAGATTCCAATATATTTTTTTTGAGACGAGCTCAATCACGACGTTCATAACATGCAGTAGATACTGGATTAATTATATACTATGAAGCGATGAGTCAAGTAGTGCGAATTGTGGATCCAAATTCCATTAACCCCTGTGCGCACTATTTGAAAGGGTTAGGTAGTCTAAAAATATATGTAAAAATTTATTCGTTTCAATTTACTACTACCAAAATTCCATAATGATGTCGTCTTATTTTAGTTTGATACGACCAAAAATATATATAATTTTTTTAGTTTTGATGTCAATTCAATTTAATACTACAAAAAATTTATAGTACTACAAAAAATATATACACTTCCTCCTTCCTCAAATTTTTTTTTCCAGCTAAATCAAATATTATGAAGATTGTGTCTGTGCATAATGGAATGTGAAGGAAATTATTTAAAGCCATTAAAAAATTCAATATTTTTTTCAAATTAAAGGAAGAAAATAAAAAAATTTCATCACTTCCTTATATTTTATCTTAATAGGAAAGCTCATATTGCGAATTTTGAAGAAAATAATATCATAACTTTCCATTAAATGCATAAACACCATAAAAATTGATAAAAAAAAAAAGAAAAACATTATACATTCAATCAATTCTTATTTGACCCAAATTCTATTTTTTTTAATATATTTTGTTTACCAAGATTATTATGCACACACACCCGAAATATCAAATAATCTATCACCAGAAGAACAAGTGGATCCAACCATATTAAATCAATATGCCAAAACACTTCCTTTGTATGGATCTCGTTAATTAATAACATTTTTTTGTTTTGAAAAGAAAGATTCCCAGGATATGGAAACAGAATCTCCCAAAGTATGTTCTTGTCGTAGCACTGTTATAGCGTCACCTGATGCAACGTATGGAAATGGAAGTGAATTAGCAATGATCCCACGAAACCCCTCTCCTATTTTTATTGTTTCCGTTTTTAAGACATCAAAATCAACCCAAACTACACGCCACGTTCTGAGACACACTATGCAAACCATGGCCACCCCAGTGTGCTGTTCATACATATATCACTCATGAGACTCACAGGATCACCTAATATGATTTTTCATATATATGCAACACTGCAAAATATGCATTGCTGAAGTGCTTGTAGGGATGTTTAGAACTCGTGGGGTACGAGTTGGGGACGTCGACGCATTGCCATGCACCCATCTTATATATCCCATGCACTATTTGATCGACTTTTGCTTATGCTGTACATACATTGGTTTGTTCTTATAAGATTAGAAAAATATTGTCAATAGATTTAGTCCCTAAATTAACTTATTCTAATAAATACATTCAAATAAGTCCCTATAAAACATGAAAAATCCAATTTAGTCATTTTAATGAAAAAAATGTCCATCTTTTTCTGAAAATTCTCCTGCTACCCTATACGTACCAGTAATAAAAAAAATTGATAAACTCCTTAGAAACTTATGAAAATCGAAAAAATACATGTAAAATCAGTAAATCTCCTTAAAATTAACCATAAATCTAATTAGTGCATTGCAATAATTTATCAAGTAAATTTTAAATGAGTATTACAATAATTTATCATGTATGGTTAGAGTTAACCACAAATCTATTTAGTTTTGGTTACATTAGGGATTAAAATAAATATTGTCTAATAAGATAGAGACATGAGGGGATTTACCGATTTTGTAAGGACTATTTCTTATTTTCACAAGTTTCTAAGGAGCTATATCGATTTATCAAGAATAAGGGGCTATGTACTGGTTAATTAGTTGAGGGTGATGGTAGGGAATGAAACGATATTTTTCTAATAATATAGAGATCTATGATGATTTTTCAATTTTACAAATATTAAAACCAATTTAGCTAACTTTCTAAAATGTTATATCGATTTATCCCTTTTAATAATATAAAAATATTATATTCAATCTATTTTACAGTATAAAATGCAGACATTGCATATTTTTATTTTTTAAATCATATATCTCGTCTAATGAATTATATATATATTTTTTATAAAAAGTGAAATATATATTCTAATGGAATGATATTATACATGAAAAAATCAACGAGATATGATAATGAGTGTAAAATGTTGAGAGTTAAATAGAACTACATTTAAAATTATATAAAAGACTGAGTGTAATAAAGCTCCTAATAATATTGCGAGCACTACAAGAAAAGGCATCTACGGTGGCGGTCGCAAACCGTCTCTATAGACAACAAACTACCACCATAACCTTTCCCTACGGTTCACAAGTCACAACCCGCCTTGATAATCAGGGTCGTTTTATGTTATAGCGGCAGTTGATATAACTTATCCCCGCGGTTTATATGGAGACAGTTGCAGAAACCGCAGTCATATCTTGGTAAGATATTTTTTAAGTTTCACATATATATCTGTGGTTATATGGAGACGGTTGCAAAAATCACAGCCATATCTTGGTTAGATTTTTTTTTATTTTGATATATAGCTGCGGTTTATATGGAGACGGCTGCAGAAATCTCAGTCATATCTTGGTCATATATTTTTTTTATTTTTATATATAGCTGCGGTTAGCAAAATGTCTCCATTTTACTGGGTCATTTATCATGACATTTGATAAATCATAGCTAATTATATTTTCAACATCCAATTATGACAGTTACAAAACCCGATTATAAATTTATTTTTTTATAAATAATTATCTATTTTTATTCTAAATAATAATTTTAAAGACATCCATAAAAAAAAAACATTACATGCATATAACATAATAAGAGTGTGCCATCCCATGTGCCATCCTATCTAGGTCCATAAGTGATAAAATATGAAGTGTTTACATATATTTCAATAAGCTGTATGACTCTCTTACAAAAAAAAAAAGATTCATTTTATAGAGATATATAACACGTTAACATGAGTATAGACGGTCAATGAGATACATGAGATTGAAAATTAAAAGGGGTTTAAAAATGACCGTATGTAACAGTGCTAGCAGGTTTCCACTTGGTCCCATCCTCTCATCAGTCTCATGTGATCCATGTGTATTCAAAATGTAATTAAAACAAATGATTAATCTTTTATGAGACATGAAGTAATTATAGCTACAATATTTCTTGGAGAATCTCTAGATAGTACCAAGATTCAATCAAAGAACGAAAGAACAGAATAAAAAGAAAATATAGAAAAGTAATGAAAATAAACGATCCTCCAAAATGTAACCAAACGTAGGTTAAAAAGTGTATTAAGAGCCTATAATGGCAATGCGACACAGTGCTTCTATTGCATATAAAAGCTAGCATGGCAGTTCCACCAAGTCCTTCAACTGCATTGGGGTGGTCGGATTCACTGATCAATGTCGTTTGTAAAGCACAAGCGCACAAGGTGAACAATGCGACGATGGAGAGGTACTGGTGATTTCTTAAAGCCATTGATGAGCATGAAATATCCAAGGTTGAGCATGGTGTATATATACAACTTGGTCAGACAAGAAGATGTACTTCCATGGCTTTGAAGAGAGGTTGCGTTTCATAATTCACCAGTTATAATTTGATACCGTACACGTTAATTATTCTCCACCATGGCTTATCCTTACGTTAAGAAATAATATATCAAAGAGAGATGATTCGGAAGCATTTGTTTGTTGAAAAAAGCCATGCATGGAGATGTACAAATCCGTGTCGAGTGCAAATTCTTATGGGACTGACGTTAGAGAACTTTCAGTTGTGCAGACCTGGTAAAAAAAATCTAGTTGTTTTCTTCTCACTGCATGGAATCAAATTAAAATGTGTAGACTGTTTAATTTGACAAATTAACAGGTCGGATGCCTAACTCTCTCTGCAGCTGGTCCAAAACATTGCGGACTTGTATCTTATACCAATTGAGACCTGTTCTAGTCAACACCTCTCAATCTCTTATAAGAGACGTCACAACTTAGGCGTATTTAGATTTTAACTCTATCTTCTTCACATTAATTATTACATCATAACAGTTCTTTTATTAGATATATATGTTTTACATTCTGGTTTTTTGGATATTAATAGAAAAAACACTGCCGGGAAGTTTTCTGTGTTTGAATTAATTTTTTTATATTAAAATATACTTCATTGTTATATATTTAAAAAAAAAATCAAAATGTGTGCATAACATGAAATATACCGCTAAAAGTATTGAAAATGATTTTTTTCAAAAGTGATCGAATAAACAATTAGACATAAAGAAAAGTGGTTCCAAATATTTTTTTATACGTACGTCATTGCCATGCTCCCAAACTAATATACATAGTAAAAGTTTGAAAACTTTTTATATTTGGATAATTGTTTGAGCTTAATCGTGGAAAAATGATACACTCAACCCGTATGTAGCAGTCCTCATCTTTTTTTTTTTTTTTTTAAATTTTACACGAAATATACACTATTATAAGAAAATATATAACATCCAATAGTGCTTTTTTTTTTGAAATAATGAAAATTCTTAATTCCCGTGTACTTGCGTTAGCAAATCGGACGTACCACAATCTTTGCGCTTCCAAACCCTTACAAACAGGCCCATATTGTGACATAAGGAAAAATTATATAGGCCCATATGTAAGCCTATATGTAGGCCCTCGTTAAGTCAACCAGACCCACATGTAGGCTTCCACAAATCGGGCCCATGATGGTTGTCAGCCATCCAGCTCACTTGGACCAAAAAAAATTATTTTGTTACCTTATTTTATTTTATTTAAATTTAAAAGTAAAATCATGATAAATACTTATTTATGAAATGGCCGAGTTGACAATGGTCAAATGTTAGTTTTGCACAAAAAAAAAAATAAAACAACCAATAAACAAAAAAATAATATAAAGGTTTGTCGTGAAACTACCACAATATTTACCAAAAAGGAAAAATAATTATAGCCCCTCAAAGATTAGGAATATCCATATTTACCCTCATTTATCTAAACATATATAACCCCCTGATTTTGATCATGATAAATCATACCCTAGTTTTTATAAATATTCATGGAATATTCCATAACATAACGGCGGTTTGAAAATACGTATTCACGTAACCTACTGACATTTAAAAAAAATTCACTACAAATGATCAAATTATCGATGCTTACGCAAAGCCACCGAATCTGAGTATTCTTCCTCCCATTGGTCCTATTATCCAGTAATTTAATCATATGTTGTTTATTTAACTACACCTTAGTTTTAGACCGTCAACGACAGGGGATAAGTAAATGTTATGGGGTCCATAAAAAATGCAATAATCATGAAAAGTTACATCCACGCATACGAAACTGGAATTTGGGCCAGAAAAAAAATATAACAACACTAAAAAAATTATTATTTTTATATTCTATTTTATTTAAATAAAAAAATCGTGATAAATACTTATTTAACCAAACACTGAAATGGACGAGCGGCCCGAGTAGACATTGGCCAAATTTTAGTTTTGCCAAAAAAAGGGTTCATTATGCACAATAAATTAAATCTATAAAATAAATTGTCGGCCAAATTATAATCAGCAATAACTCAGGCATACTTAGTCCCTAAAAGTCATAAATTCAGAGTTTATCTGTATTAAGGGTATGTCTTGAATTCGAGTATTGAAGGTGTGTTAAAAATCATGTTTGTTTAACGAAATTTGAAAGAATTTTATGTGGAACTAAGACAATCATGTGAATGTGATCTAACAACTTGACGGTAAAGTTAAACATGAAAGGTTCCTCCGTCATAAATAAATAAAAAAAACTCGGTCAAACTTCTCCCGCACGGCTTTGATCCTGTGGTAGAGGACATTCTCCTCATTAGTTCAAGTAAAATAGCACTCTGGGACTTGTTTATGGACTTTAGTCAGTTTGTGGGTCCACGATGACCCAAAGTTTATACTAGCTAGTATGGTGGGACGTATAGCCCCTCGGGAGTCTTTGTAAAAAAACAAAAAAACACTTTTTTCACCAACTAATAAAAAAATAATAAATAAAAATAAAAAGGTTTCTTGTGAAACTACCATGCACAATATATATGAAAAAACCATTTTCAATAGCCTACTCAACAGATTGTTGTGATTTTTGCATGAGTCACTGCGTGTTGATCCTATGTGTGCAAATCACATAGAACTCCTGTAACAACTAAGAAAAAAATATCACATAAAATAATAATAAATCATCAAAGTAGAAAATATCTTTGATTTATTTGATATTTATAAAAAAATTGTGCATGGATATATTAGACAAAATTATTCTATCTACATCATATCATAGCCTCATAGGTGCCGTGAGAATTCAACGTGGCTTTCACTTAGAAATCAGTACTGAGTTTTGCTACCAATTCTTTCCTAAATAAACTGTCCACAAAAATCAAGTCAAGTCGTTCTTTATAAAACTATTCAGCCAAAACGAGGAATGCAAGGCAAGTGAGTCTCGGAGACCTGCCGCGTCTTCAGTGTCAGTTTCTCAGATTCCATTTGAAACCATATCTTGGACCCAATACCCATCACTGTCTCCAAACTATTAAGAAGACCAGAAGATATATTATCGATGGTGCACACTTTAATATACATAATATGGTGTGGACACAATTTTTGAAAAACGAACGTTTTCTGTAACTCATTCAACTAAACCAAACTACGGGGCATGATGTGATAATGAGTCCCCTTCCATACCCCAAACCACACGGCCGGTCAGGCCTATATAAACCTCTGGCAACTCCAGTGTCTCAACATCCACTACTGATTCAACTTTAGTTTATAATACACATTACCTAGCATGGCTTCACCCACAACAATTCATTATTACACATGCATCACATTTTTGTTGATCTTCTGTGTTTGCACTACAACTCTTCAAGCCACCTCGCGCACCTACCCGGAGGTGTCCATGAAACAGAAGCACGAGCAGTGGATGGCCCGGCACGGACGCGTGTACGCCGACCCGGCCGAGAAGGAACGGCGTTTCAAGATATTCAAAGACAACGTCGCGTTCATCGAGTCCTTCAACAACAACGGGACTCGCTCGTACAAGCTCGGCGTGAACGCGTATGCGGACATGACTCGTGAGGAGTTCCGCGCATCCAACACCGGTGGGTATTGGCCTTCCCATCAGGAGACCGGGTTGCGAGCGAACCAGGTGCAGCGATTCAGGTACCAGAACGTGAGCATGGACGAGGTGCAACCGAGCATGGATTGGAGAGACAGAGGCGCAGTGACCCCCGTAAAGGACCAGGACAAATGTGGTAATTAAGCTTCACTAACCAAACAAAAATTTTCATATGCATATGCGTAACATCTATAACATCAATCAACATCATCGGATACGTTAATATAGCTATCTTATCCTAATCATTTAGAGGCGAGCATTAATTTTTGTATTCGAATATCTTTGAATACAACAGAAATTGACATGTTTAAATATTAGCACTAATTTAAATATTGGAGTGATATGTATATTAAAGAGATAAAAGTTGAAATTGAGATATTAAGTCTTACTCTCACTTTCAAAAATTATACATTGAAATTAAAATTTAAAATTAGTTAATATAAAATATCATTATTGTGTTTAATAGTAAAAGATAACAAATAATATGAACAATATGTTATACAAACATATATACTTTTAAAATATATGTCAAATTAACATATTTTTTGGATCGGATACATGAACGGATATATATATATATATACACACCCGAGTGATAGCGTGCGGTCGGGTGCGGATTCGATGTGAGTCGTCCGATCGCGGATCCCAACCGCACGCCGCACCTAATCACTCCTCTATATATATATAATTTACAAACTTAAATCATCTCAACCTATATAATATATATACATGATGCAGGGTGTTGTTGGGCATTCGCTGCGGTGGCGGCCACAGAAGGGATCACGTACATCAAAACGAGGAAATTGATCTCTCTCTCAGAGCAAGAACTTGTGGACTGCGACACCAAAAGCCAAGGCTGCAGTGGGGGTCTGGCGGTCAACGCGTACCAATTCATGAAGAAAAAAGGAGGCATCACCACCGAATCCAATTACCCCTACAAAATGGCGGACGGATTCAGCTGCAACGCCGATGACGCGGGACCGATCGCTGCCAGCATCGACGGCTTCGAACGCGTGCCCCCCAACGACGAGAATGCGCTGCTGGCGGCCGTCGCGAACCAGCCCGTGTCGGTCAGGGTGAACGGGAACGGGCACAGCTTCCAATTCTACAAGAATGGGGTTTTCAGTGGTGATTGTGATACAAGGTTAAACCATGCCGTCACTGCGGTTGGATACGGGACCGCCGATGATGGGACGAAGTATTGGCTGGTGAAGAACTCGTGGGGAACCAGTTGGGGTGAGAATGGGTACATGAGGATGCAGAGGGACATCGACGCACCGGAAGGACTGTGTGGCATTGCCAAGCAACCCACTTATCCTGTCAAGAATTAGATCTCATGGAAAACTAATTAATTCTGTTTCTAAAACAATGTTAATTGTTGTGTGAGTAATTATTTATATATTTGCTTTGCAAAATACATGTATGTCAGAAAAAATAAGTATGACAGATGCATGGATAGAACATTTAAATCGTTGATTGAGATTATTAAAATACATTTGCTTACATATATCGCTTTACAATAGTGGTGTACCTGTATTTCTTATTTGGTATAGCAAGAGGAATTAATTCAATTACCAAAACATAACTCTCCGTTTAAAATGTGTAGACTACTTAATTTTGACAAATTAACAGGTCTGGGTGCCTAACTCTCTCTGCAGCTGGTCCAAAACATTGCGGACTCGTAACTTATACCAATTGAGACCTGTTCTAGTCAACACTTCTCAATCTCTTATAGAGACGTCACAACTTAGGCATCCATTCTTAAAAAAAAAAAAAAAAAAAAACTTAGGCATCCATTGCAGGATACATTATTAGGCGTGATTAGATTTTAAGCTATATAATATATATACATGATGCAGGGTATTGTTGGGCATTCGCTGCGGTGGCCGCCACAGAAGGAATCACATACATCAAAACGGGGAATTTGATCTAACTCTCAGTGCAAGAACTTGTGGACTGTGACACCAGCAGCACAGGCTGCAGTGGGGGTCTGGCGGCCAAAGCGTACCAGTACATCGTGAAAAAAGAAGGCATTATGATGCAGCGTGTAATCACTTTTCTACGGATCCGTTCAAGAAACGAAATTGGTAGGCTCCAACGGCGCTGTTGATTCTTCAAAAGAATGCCAAGGGGTTAGGCTTTAATAATCTGTTAATTTCGATGAAATGCCAATAATTGGGAGGTGTATGCAATTATTATTACTCCTAACAAAATACAATAGATAAAATAACTAAACTTCAAATAATCAATAATTTGTTTTGTTAATTGGTTTACAAACTTATTTATAGAAAAGAATCCTAATAAACTAGGATCTCAACTAATTATCTAAATTTGTAAACTAACAGATCTTTATTTAATCTAATTAAAATTCAAATTTCAATTCAAATAATGATTTGGAATTCAAATATAAATATAATAAATCCTAACAACCTCAAAGCAACCTAAAAAATAATAAAAATAATTTTGAACCGTCGATTTGACCTCAAAGACGATCTTAGAACGCTCCGAAAAATGACGTAGTGGTATAGCCACTATATGGCTCGTCGATACGAACGCGGACATATTATAATAGCGATTCTATTATACGGTTCAAAAGTTATGGCTGTTTAAAGCCACGGTGCTCTCGATTCATCAAGATGTCTTTTCTTCTTGTATTCTATTTGATCTCGGTCGTCCATATATTGTACGGCTATGATGTCTGCATCACATTACCACCGAATCCAATTACCCCTACAGAATGGCGGACGGATTCAGCTGCAGCACCGATAACGCGGGCCCAATCGTCGCCAGCATCGACGGCTTCGAATACATGCCCCCCAACGACGAGAATGCGCTGCTGGCAGCCGTTGCGAACCAGCCCGTCTCGATCAGGGTGAACGGGAGCGGGCACAGCTTCCAATTCTACAAGAATGGGATTTTCAGTGGTGATTATGATACAGCGTTAAACCATGCCGTCACTGCGGTATACGGGACCGCCGATGACGGGACGAAGTATTGGCTGCTGAAGAACTCGTGGGGCACGAGTTGGGGTGAGAATGGATACAATGAGGATGCAAAGGGACATCGACGCAGCGGAAGGACTGTGTGGCATTGCCAAACAACCCACTTATCCTGTCAAGAATTAGATCTCATGGAAAACTAATTAATTCTGTTGTAGAATAATGTTAATTGTTGTGAGAATAATTATTTCCTTTGTAAAAGACATGTATGTCAGAAAAAAATAAGTACCACAGATGCATGGATGGAACATTTAAATCATTGATTGAGATTATTAAAAAAATGGCTCTCAAATGTTACATTTGCTCAATTTGGTACTTGGATCTTGATGGCCTACATATATCATATCGCTTTGAAATAGTGGTATACATGTATTTCGAATTCAGTTAATGAAATCGAGGTAGCATGCATACCTAACTTTCGTTCAAAAAATGTGGTATACACTATATATAGATCAGTTCCACGGCTTTGCAACTTTACACTAAAACCATCACCTGCACTTACAACAACAGTGGAATCCAAGGCATACATGATACAGCCCAAAGTGGGCTTTCTCCCTTCAGATACCAACCAGATCCCCCCAAGCAAGATTGACTTCAGATGTGAATTGTCTACGTAGCGAGTTTGTTTTAGGCTTGAGTATCAATCAAAGTCTGGTTGGCATTTTGTATTTTGTTTGGTTGTAAAGAAATTTTTTTTAGAACACCCTCTGGTCGGTCGGCATGGACCACAGGAGAAGCAAACCTGTGTTTACTTTGAACGAGTCTACAAAAAGACTTATTTCAAATTTAGTGGTCCAACAATCAAAGTCCACTTCTTTCAAATTTAGTGGTCCACTGAATATCAAGGTATTTATGTGGTTGTTATACTTATAACGCCTAATGACGAAGGTGTACCGGGCAAGATGGGTTCCCACGGAATCAACCGAGTGTGCCTTATGCTAGGGGGAAGTGGAGACCGTCGTACACCTCTTTTGCATGTGTAGAGTGGCTCGGGATTTATGGGCGATGGTGGGGAGGCAAACGGGAATGCAGCATACGTTTCATATATTGGAGGACATGTGGGCGGCAGGGAAAGCGATGAAGAGGTCAGATGACGATAGCATGGGTGCGGTGGTCTCGCAAGCCATAGTCCCTGCCGGAGCTTGGACGATCTGGAAGACGAGAAATGAGGTTATCTTCAACGGAACGAACATGTACCAAGAAAACATGTGGGACATGTTTCGTGGGTGTATGCAGGATTGGGGTCGCCATATAGCGAAGGCGGGGGACGTCCACTTTCACGATAGGAGTTTGCGAGTCGTGGGGTGAACACGCGAGCGAGACTCTTCTCGTGGTTAGAGGCCTCTTCTAACTTGGAGAAGATAGTCTTTTTTTATTCTTATGTCTTGCTGTTTGTAGTGTAATTTATCCTCTCCCCTTTCAGAATTTATAATTCGATATCAGAAATAAAATCGGATAGCAAACTTCTACATTTCTTCAAAAAAAAACAATCAAAATCTACAAATGAAAATGTTAAAATATATCTATCTAATTTATTTAGCATGCACTATTTTGGTGGATGTTTAAAGTGTGTGTGTGTATAATATTCAACCGGGGTTCTCCCAAGGTACTCACTGCCAATTAAAGTCTCTTGAGCCTGCGGGCCGTGCTAGGCCAACCCAGCCCATTAAAGAAATAGGCCAACAAGCTACTAAACCGTGTCACCCGGCCCATTAATTTTTATAGTGTTTACGCATGTAAAGAAAAATAACATTATATCTTTTTGTCATTTTTTTTTCAAATTCTTATCTACGGGAAATGAAATTTTATTGTGTTGTTGTCTAATGCGACAAAATATGGAAGGAAAAGTGATAATTTTTTTTTATTTCTTGCTTCACACACACTTTGTCAGAAATTTTTTAACTCTCTCAATATCTTTCATTTTTCATGCACAAAAGTACTAGATCGAGCAAAGTCTCCCAGCACGAGGCACGTTGCATTTACCAGTCATTTGGAAACACAAAAAACAAAATAAATATTAATTGTTATAATATATGTTTAGCATCTCTTTCACGGGGCCATGCATGCATGATTCGTGTCCAAGTAATTAGGCCGGCCCTTAGCAAGCTTTTGATATTTTTTTATTTTTGGATATCCGAAGCACCCCTTTGTAGCTGATCTTACAGTTGAGCTGGGAAGACTATCCCTGTCTATTTGTTTCGGTCTCATAAAAAATTCTTTCGAATAATCGTTAATAAACAAGTAGGTAAATAAGAACCAAGACTCGAACCTAGAACATATCCATAATATCGCTAAGTTCTGAATCGATATGGTATGACCTTTTGATACTTGTTCATTAAAATGTGAAAACTTTGTATTAGTAGACAAAATAATAATACAACAACAAAATAAAACAGCCCAATTAATTCATACATTCCTCGAGTACGTCCCTGCCCATGACTAACACCCTTAAATCCATGCATGGCCAATGTAATGGTAAATGGTTTAATGCCGTCCAATGAGCTAAGAAAACGTGGCACGGTAATACCAAGCTTAACTAATAAATTATGTTATTTAATTGTGGGTACGTTAATTTCAATGCAAACCACACGGCACGTTGAAAGCTCCTCAAGCATCTCCACTAACACCGGAACTGACCGTGGCCTATATAAACCCTAACAAACTTCAATCACTACCCACACATCACATTCTCAACATTCTTAATTAGTTACCTTCGCTAGCTTCAAATATGTCTTCAAAAATCCAATACCTTCTCTTCATTGCCTTGCTCACCCTGTGCGCATGCAGTCCACCAGTCAAGCCGCGGATTCTCCCCGCGGAGACTTCGTCCGTGACGCACGAGCTATGGATGGCTCGCTATGGGCGCGTGTACGCCGACTCCGCCGAGAAGGAGCGGCGCTTCAGGATATTCAGCGACAATGTCATGTACATCGAATCCTTCAACAGAGAGGGGAGGCACCCGTATAAGCTTGGCGTGAACGAGTTCGCTGACATGACCAACGAAGAGTTCCGCGCAACGCGTAACGGGTTCAGGCGTTCCCCGAAGAAAGCCGCGGTGGAGGTGAGTCATGATCGATTCATGTACGCGAACGTGTCGGCGGTGCCACCGAGCATGGATTGGAGGAAGCGAGGCGCCGTGACTCCCATTAAGGACCAGGGACAATGCGGTATATATGCATCACTGACTAATTGAACTAATTATCCATATATAGTTGGTTGATTCACTAATGAATACTTACGCGCATGATTTGCATGCATGTATGTATAGGGTGTTGTTGGGCGTTCTCAGCGGTGGCGGCCACAGAAGGGATAACGCAGATTGAGACAGGTAAGTTGATCTCCCTCTCGGAGCAAGAACTGGTGGACTGTGACACAAGCGGTGAAGACCAGGGCTGCTCGGGAGGTCTAATGGACAACGCGTTCGAGTTCATGATCGACAATGGAGGCATCACCACCGAATCCGACTACCCCTACCAAGGAACGGATGGATCCTGCAACGCCAGGAAGGCGAGATCCAACGCGGCCACGATCAAGGGCTACGAAGACGTGCCGGCCAACAACGAGATGGCTCTGCTTTCGGCCGTCGCCAATCAGCCCGTCTCTGTCGCTATCGACGCGGGGGAGGACGACTTCCGGTTCTACAAGAGCGGAGTCTTCACGGGTGAATGCGGAACCGACTTGGACCACGGCGTCACTGTTGTCGGGTACGGGACGACCGGCGATGGGACGAAGTATTGGCTGGTGAAGAACTCGTGGGGAACCAGTTGGGGTGAGGAAGGGTACATAAGGATGCAGAGGGACGTCGACGCCAAGGAGGGGTTGTGTGGAATTGCCATGCAACCCTCTTATCCCACCAAGTGATATATATATATATATATATATATATATATATATATATATATATATATATACTGAAATGATAAGGTGCGGCGTGCGGGCGGGTGCGGACGCAACATGGGTGGTCCGATCACGGGTCTATAGCATCCGACGGTCGAAGTGAATCGCATCCGACCATCGGATGCGATGGACCCGTGATCGACGGCCCGTAGTTGACGCCGCACCCGTCCGCACACCGCACCTAATCACTCCTATGTGTGTGTGTGTGTTTGTGAAGTGTAATGAAGTTGTGTTCAGGGTTTACAAAACTTCTCTGCTCGTGTGAATACAGAGTATGTATGTTATGGGTGTATGAGATCATCTTATCAATGGACCATTACTTTAATATATGTGATGATGTGGAAGAATCTGTAATGTGTCTACACTAAATATATATAGCATCTACACTATATATATAGCACAGGACATCATGTGGGTCATATTTCACATTTTAACCGAATTCACTGTTTGCAAAATAAATAAATAAGGAAAAAAAATCCATACAACCCCTGTAAATTACTGGATATCCATATAATCCTGGACTTTTTCAAAATTCATATAACTCCCGGTAAACAAATACATAAATCCAAATAGCACCGTCTGTCAATCAAATTAATCATTGTTGACTAACATTTAATCCAACATTAAAAGTTGCCTTTTTGTCCTTGTATTAGAATATATAAATCATACCATACTTAAACTTATCAATTATCTGAAAAAATCTGAATCTGATCTGAATCTGAAACCAAAAAAATTAGAAATATTAGTTATTCGAAGATCCGGATCTCTTTGCCCATAATAATATTCACATAATATTCTTGGTGAAGCCAACAGAATATTCATATAATAATCGTAATCTGTCAATAATGTAATTTTAACTTCGCACTTTGTAGGGGGTTATATGAATTTTTTTTTCATTTGAGATGAATTATTGACAGGTAAAAAAACCCATTGTAATAGTGGCAAATATCTACATCGGTGGTTTGCGTTGGTTTACCTGAGTCCAAATCCAGTCATGCCTAGATTTGATTAGTACATTCAGTATCGAACTGCACAGTCAATTGTACTCAATAATTGGTTATACAGTTCGATTCATATACTGTGTAGTTCCATTCATAGGCTATGCAGTTCGATACTAATGATATTAACCAAATTCAGGTTTGACTGCATCCAGATTTGGGTTACATAAGTCGTAGTGAAGATTGAAGAAAAAAATATTTACAGCGGTATGTGTTATCGTCGCAAATATCACTATATATGACGTTTTTATGATAGTCGTGAATAACTAATGCCCATTATACGACGGCGTCCCAAATAAGCGCCGCAAATACTTTAGGTATATAACGACCCACAACCCTAATTTTCATCCTTTGTATATGCACGTCTTCCACACGTGGTTCTCCACCCACATTGTCCTCGACCTCTGTCTATCGTCCGATCTCTTCGACCGGATCTCTCTCCACGGCCTCTTCCCATATAATTTTTTTTTAAAAATTCATTAGAAATCCCTTTGATCACCCGTCTATTATTTTTAGATCCTTCGTATTTTTTAAATTATTTTTAGATCTCTAAAACAGAAAAAAATTATCTTTAGGTCTCTCTATCTGAATATTATTTAAAAATATAAAAAATCTCTTACATCCAATTATTTTAATACACTGTTAATATTTAAATCCCGAGTGAACTTTGAAGTTGTCACAAACAAAACCCTAACTTCCAATTATCCATTTCTCCCCTCTGTGGCGTAGACCCCATTCCATTCCCATCTCTACTCTCTCTACCCATTCTCCCAAGGAGCCATTTTGAAGTGACTTCAGGTGTGGTGGGTTGAACCCAACCCAATATGACTTTTAAACACCTTTGATCTAGTTTGAATTAAGTATTTCAACGGGTCACGGGTTGATCCGGATCTGACCGGATAAAATGCCTAAAATACCCGATATGGCACCATCAAAATGAGTCAGGTCCGGTCCACCCTGACCTGGTCCTATGGACCCGACTATACACCCATTATGTATGCTGATTTTTTATTTTCGATCCAATCTAACTGAAGTACCCAACCCATGGCCACTACCCAAGCCCAATTATCCAGGCCCATTAAGCTGTCGGGAGGACACCTGTTTCTTGTTGTCAAGCATATTGATTATCCAGATATGGACATATGAATGTTGAAGGATTAAATAAGCAAATTGGGTTAATATGTATACTATTGATTTGGGAATAATTGATGGTTTAAAACTTTAAATAAGGAAATGACAGATTTCATATGGCTTGAACCCATGTGTGATAATGACACAATATTTTTTGCAAGCCTTGAGAATAGACTGGAACTCTATGATCCTCAGAGTGTGGTGTTTCAAAATATGACATTGAAGTCGAGGGAGAACTGGTAGGTCCAAGCTTATTACACAGAAAGCCAAGTCTCACCTCATCAACCATTCTTCATGTATTAGAACTTGTTTTATTGCTTGAGATGATTCATTAATTCCTTTTGTTTATGTTTTGATGTATTTAGTCCATTCACTCTTGAATTAATTAGAGGGGGTGGTAATGCAAGAAAAAATGACTAAATTATTTGTAGTTAATTGAAGAGCTAATTCTGCTGAATATCTTTTGTTTCCAAAAGACTAGTCTCTAGTCTCCCTCCCAATCAGATTTTATTATCTGGTCCTATACTACTATAAAACTTCTGTTTAACTATTTTGTAAGCATATATTTCTCTCATTAATGGCATACCCACAATTGAATAGTAATAGTCAGGTACAACAATATCTTGTCTATCCTAATTTATAATTAAATGAGTCGCATCTACAAAAAGGATCATTATGCCCTATGGATAAGCCATCGATGACATCTTCAAAACAAAGCTAAAATCATTGAATGGAGCTTAAAATTTATAAGTGTGTGTATATATCTTAATATATATTATAACAACATTGTTCTGCTTCAGGGGATCCCACTATTGTTGATGTCGGCACATGCCAACATAAAAGTTTGTTAAAGATGGGTCCACCTCATTTAAACAGTCTTATCAATGCAGATGTGCTCTATATAGATTAAGTTTTGATAAGGATTTTAGGACCATGATGTTATAAAAACTTATTATATGTTTTCGTTATCATGATTGATTAAGACTTTTGATTTTTTTTTTTTTAAATATAGATCTTGGTATCATCACAGGAATGTGGGTTGTAAGAAGTCTAAAAGGAAAAAGGGTGAGAAGAAACAGAGTGAAAAAAACCAAAAAAAAGAAAGAAGGCATGACTGATTAAAGAATTTGATGATGACTTGTACAATTTTCCTTTCCTTGTATGGATATGTACTCTTTAAAAGAAGACCATTATCCTTTAAATTGAAAATAAGGAGCTCAATAATGTGAAGTTAAACGAGAGATCAACAATTTCACTGTTCAAAGGTAATATAACTCACTTCAAGAATTATACAAAAAAGCATTTACTGCATATTGTTTTTAAAATAATTTTAACTTGCAATAATTGTCTTACAAAATGATATTGAAAATAAATCTAGGTCGATTTTTGTGTGACAAAGAAAAAACTTGTATCTTTTAAATTATACTAAAAAGAAATATAACGTCACATTTGAAAATACATTTAATTGATTCTCCTTTTAAAAAAGTATGTTTTTTATACATCTAATTAAAAAATAGCTCATTTATATTCTAATTCCAAACGGCCTTAGATTACTAGTTCTACCAGAAAATCCATGTAAATAAATATATAAATAAATAAAAACAAAGTGTGGAGTCCCAATCACTCAAAGACATCAAAAAATGGCTGGCCTACTGTAGTCCACTAATGATGGCCGATCCACTGTCCCATTTGGTGGTGGAAGGGGTCCATGCCCTAGCAGCCAATATTGAAAATAAATGACTAAAAAATTGTCATCTCCAAAATTTGGATAATCAATGTGAAACATCTTCATATAGATAGAGATGCAGCGATGCACCTCACAAAATTCTAGATTTTGTAACTCATTCAAAGTATGTGTTATTGTCATTCTTTTATACATATGTCGCGTTGCAAAGCCATTCGATTCAATTGTGCATGCAGATTTTGCAACAAATAAGAAACATATTAATTAATGGTTCATTAAAATAAAAGGCATAATAATAAATGGTGATAAGCAACTCTGATGCATTGTGATTAGCTACTTTTTCATTTTGTTGAGTTTTATGAGGGACAATGTGTGCTAATTATTGCTTTTCTTCATGGACAATCTATTAATAATTGAACACGCAACATTGACCGAGAACAAAAAGTACTACAATTACAGTTATTATTCCTTACGAAATGCAACAGAAAGGAAACATTTTTTTTTATGAATAACATAAGGGAGAGTCCCACTTATGGTCCTACTTAAACTTGATCATGTGTGAAATTTAGGTGATAACAAGTTACTGATCACAAGAGTGAATCAGTTTATTAAAAGTGTTAAAAAAACTTAATCGCGAGATGCAGTGCTATCATGCATGGCCATTCATTGTAACAATTTCAAATTTTACTACAATGTTATGCATGGCCATTCATGCACTAGCAACCCCTCACCTGTTTTAATTTTTTTATTTTTCAAAAGTATATACTTATTTAATAAAACAAATTTTTTTACAAAAAAAATGTTTATAATGGAATGAATTTAGTACATATCTTTTAATTTTTCCTAAACTAGTATATACTAGATCATCACATTATACAATCTATTAAGGGAAGGAAGGCAGGACTGACTAAATGCATCAATGCCCTATCAATCGAGACCAAAACCAGTGGAGTGCATTTCATTTATTTATCAAGATTATTATTTATATTACATAGACTTGTTCATCCTGTATTTATGTACAAAGAGGTGATCTTAAACACTATACGATTACACTAAAATTCAAGATCTTCGGTGCAGCCTGCAAGATTAGTAAGACAAGAATATAATATCGAGATGGACCAACAAATATTTTTTTTTTTGCTTGGTAGGAAGTTGCATCAAATTCAATAGGAAAATGTTAGACAGAGTCATTTTTACCATTCAAAATTCAAATAAAACATATTTTCATTTTTTTAAAAAATAGTAAATATTAACTAATGAGATATATGCTCTGATAAAAAAATGTATATCACTCAATTTCGAGTTGAATGAACCCATTATTAGTAAGTATACGAAAAATTTAACAATGTATATACATTGTTTGACCATATACATGTTTTACTAGCTTTCTAACTAAGTACATATGACTATATTTTGGCCTGTAAAAAAAAACTGAGTGTAACAACACCCAATTCAATATAATCTCCATTTATTAAAATGTGATGTACTTGGAATGCCCAAGTCCGAAATACAGAAGAAAACAGAAGAAAAGCCGGATGAGACTCTTTATTGATAGGACTCGACAACAAACGCTCAGCCAAATATATGCACCCAAAAAATCCACAGATATATAATGTAACACATATTGGCTTGGCACATGAGAGTCTGGTCCCACCCACTTCACCTCTCTCTCTCTCTAGACCTGTCAGCTTTTCTAACCTTTTTCACTCTCTCTCTCTCTACAAATATATATAATTCTTTTATATTACACCACCAATACTTCCAAGACTAGATTTTCCAATCCACAGTGATCATTGCATATATAAACAACCCCATAGGACACACATGTGAACCTCTCCCCCCAGAAGAGAATCCCATTCTACCCTCTCTGCCTTTATTATCTTCTCCTCCTCCCCAATATGGGTTTTCAATGGTGGTGTTGTCACTGCATAGTTTTCCTGTTCTCTTCATTGTTTCTGTGGAATGGTGTGTTGGGTCATGAGTACAACTACTACTACAATGAAACTGGAGTACTGGGAGGCAATAAAATCAGTTGTAACATCTACCAAGGGAGCTGGGTCTATGATGGGACTTACCCACTCTATGATTCCTCTGATTGCCCATACATAGACCCTGAATTCGACTGTCAAAAGTATGGTCGGCCTGATAAGCTCTACCTTAGATATAGGTGGAAACCAACCTCTTGTGACATCCCCAGGTACTCTCTTCAATCCCTTCTTCTTCTTCTTCTTCTTCTTCTTCTTCTTCTCCTTCTCCTTCTCCTTCTCCTTCTTCTCAGTCAGTGTCGGTGCAATGTGTTTTATTTTTCTTCTATGTTTTGTTCTTTTTATGTCGATTTTTAAAAAGATTCCAATGGAATCCAAGAGGGCCCTTTGGGCTAATGATTTAAGTTCAGTGTTTCATGAGTGTAAAAACACATGAAACATGACTGATCACATGATGTCACTTGTTAAATAACTTTTATTTATTGGAAGGGAAAGTGGGAAATAATAAGACGTTATGTAAGTTGTACCATTATGAATGAGAAATCTCATTTTGATTGTTATGTAAAAAGTAAAAAAAAAAGGTTGTAATGAAAATGTTTCGTACTTCAACTGATTTTATCATGCATCTAGAATTATCCCAGTTTGACAATGAGAAGATATCAAGGATAAATTATCCCAATTGTAAAAAAATAAAAATCCATCAAATAATATTTATTCTCATTTGTCAAAATATATACAATAACATGACATAAATTTTATTCTAACATTTAGATGAAACAAAAAAAATTCACATTTTTTATTTTAAAATAAAGACATTTGTTCGCACTTTATTCTAATTATTTTTTATAACAAACTGAACAAAACAAATTGTTTCCTCTTACTTATCCATATATTTATCTAACTATTCCACTACTTATCCCCCGTAAATCTAGCCCAAATAATTTAATTGATAAGTTGTACACCTTCAGTGAAATTGATCTCTTTTTTTGTTGCTATTTAAGCTAAAAATCAATTTCAATGAAATTTTCGTGCCTTATCTGAGATTTTAATAATGCATCGACAACATAAAATAGTTTGTCACATCTAAGTGACATTTCAATTGCTAACACAGTGGATCCCATCTTGGAAAAAAAAGGATACACAGCACCAGATCCAAATCCACGTACCAGTAAAATAGAAAACAAGAAATCTAGTCTGTTATTTGTCATGTCCACAAATCCTAAATTCTGTTTTTTTTTATTTGATACATTTGAAAAGTAAACTGATTCATTAACTCCAAGAAACTGGTGCACCTTGATTTAGTCCTTGAAAATTGTTCAACTAGGATTATATAGTGACTAATTTGTTAATTTTGTGACTGTAAAATGAAGGTTTAATGGGAAGGATTTCCTGTGGAGGATGAGAGGGAAGAAGATAATGTTTGTGGGGGACTCATTGAGTCTGAACAACTGGCAATCTCTGATGTGCCTTCTCCATGCAGCAGTTCCTGCTTCAAGAACCACTTTTACTCGTACACAAGACCTCTCCACACTTTTTTTCCAGGTCTCTCTCTCTCTCTCTCTCTCTCTCATATTCTATATTCTATAATATTAGATAATACAGACATTCCATCAACTATACTAATCATTCTTAATATTAGCTTTACAACCTTCAATGCATTGAGAAAAGAAAAGAAAAATGAATTGTAAAGTATGGTGGTTGGTATTTGTTTGTTTGTGGTGGTGGAAAACGTGGAAGACAGCATTGCATGTCCCCCAGTTTTGGACGACTTATGATTAATGATGGAAAACAACCCCCCTCCAACTTGGATGTTCACATGTTTGAGTTTGGCTATTCATTTTCAACAGGATTTTTTTTTTCGTTTGATCTGAAACACATAATAATATATTTTTTCCGTGTGATGTGTAACGTCACCCTCCAATCACTAGCACATGAGCATCTTATTGTATTTCTGTTGCCCTTGCTATTATTCATTACATGGTTTATGAGTTGGGACATATCATAGAATTCCAACACCTAACTTCATGGAACATATTTTAATCAATTAACAGAGGCATACTTCAATAACAATTCCAACCCTTTTCCCAGAATAGTTATTAGGATTTATCCCAAGCTCAGTTATCAAGGTATAGCTATCTTACTTTATAATGACAAAACAAAAACTTTTTAGCCTACTGGGATTCATCTGGGCATACCAGTGATGTATAAGTGCTACACAAACAGAGCTTAATCAAATCCCCACTGTTCAGACTCGTGCATGGAATAGTTGCCACATTATGAACTCACAGACAAAGCAATGCATTCAAACACTTTCAAATAAAATTCAAGCTAAACCAAGAAACTATTCTAATTTCGAAGGTCAGTTATGCATGCTGGTCTTCATGGTGATTCTGATGATCCTAATTCAAGCTAAACAAATAAACTATTCTACTGCTGTCTGACCAATAGGGATGATTGCATGCAGGACTATAAGTTTTCAGTGATGTACTACCGGAGCACGTATCTGGTGGACCTCGTCAAGAAGAGTGATGGGGTGGCATTGGTGCTGGACTCCATCCAGGCCGGCAATGCCTGGCTAGGCATGGACATGCTCATCTTCAACACCTGGCACTGGTGGACACACAATGGGAGAAGCAAACCGTAAGAAACGACACAAAAACATGCTAAAACAAAGATTTCAAACTAGACTTGCAGACTAACCTGTTAGTTTTTCATTTTAATTGCAGATGGAACTATATACAAGTTGGGAATCAGAAATACAATGACATGGATCGGTTGGTCGCATTCTCTAGGGGGTTGACTACATGGTCTGATTGGGTGGACAGAAATATTGATCCCACAAAAACTAAGGTCTTCTTCCAAGGAATCTCACCCACACATTACAAGTAAGTTCATAAAATGCTCTCCGGAGGAAAGAAGAATTAAGAAATTTGAAACTAGTTGATGCAACTTAAAAATTAGTCAAGTAATTTTACAGCAGAACACAACACAAATAGCAAAACTTAAAATGATCTCTAACCAACCAGTGTCTGATGGAGAAATAACCAATGGTAGGATGCTACATTTCATAAATTTTTTTTTTTTTAAAAAAGATGCTATATTTCAGTTTCACATGTCATCCATCTTAACCCACGTTTCTCTCCTATCATCGTATCAGTGGACGTGACTGGGGCCAACCGGGTGCAAAGAGCTGCTACGGGCAGACTCAACCATTGAGTGGATCGACATACCCAGGTGGTTCACTTCCGCAAGACGGTGTGGTGAAAAGTGTGCTCAGTAAGATGTCAAAGTCAGTCACTCTGCTAGATGTGACCTTACTCTCACAACTAAGGAAAGACGCTCACCCATCTAAGTACAGTGGTGATCATGCTGGCAATGACTGCAGCCATTGGTGCCTCCCAGGGCTTCCGGATACATGGAGTCAGCTCCTATATGCCGAAATGGTTCTTTGATGGAGACAAGGTGAAACATCAAATTCAATGAGAGGAGGGGAAAAAACATAGATGAATGTGGTGGGTTAAATGTGGGTATACCGGTATAGTAAATTCATGGGAAAGCAATTGTTGTATCCTATTCTTTACTAATTTGGGTAGAAAATAATGGTAGGGGTGGGTGAATACAAGTGCATTCTCAGGCCTGCAATGGTGCCTGCTTGTGGAATAAAATCTCCATTCATTGAAGGGAAAAATTAGAAATTGCAAATGGTTCAACTCTTTCTTAATGTTCTATGGGTGTCAGTGTCTATTAAATCATGAGATTTGAAAAACTGACAATATTTTTGGTCAGGGAGTTGATCTGGTGTCTTCTATAGACCCAAGTGTAGGCTACTTGGGATGCCATAATATGATGATGACGTTGATCACATCCATCTCTTGAAGCAAGGACAAGTTCTGCTTCTCCAAATTCACATAGCATTCTCAGTTCACATACATTTCCATTCATGACAAACTTTAGTTTTATTTGAACCTCGAATTCATCACAAATTAGTCAAGCCATTTTGAGGTGCATAGGACAATTTACAAGAACTATCTAAGAGAAAAGTGTATAAACTTTTAAGTACTTTACATAGCATCTAGTAGATTCGTACAAGGACCTAGTAAATCATATTAGTGTTATGTAGCAAAATTAAATTCCTTGGTTGTATTTGAACATAGAGACAAAGAGCAACAAACAAAATGCCAGATCTCAAACTAAGTGAAGTGTGAGAAACCCCATCTAAAAGTCAAACCAAAGTGGTTTGCCTATTTTGGCAGTTTCTGGGAATTTAACAGGTTATTTCCAAACAACATCATTCTTCTCTTGAATGCATGCGCAATTACAGTTTCATTTCAATGAGACTACCCTCCCTACTTCACTACCAATAATAACATAAATTTTGAAACTTGTCACTATGGTTGGACATACGGTTTAAATGATATTCTCATATTAGAACTTCTGCGCTTACTTTTCTGACATTTCATTTTACACATGGTTGTCCCATTTCATGTGACCTCAGTTGCACCTCAATGAGACAATCCCTACTCACTACCTCTAGCACATGGAATCAGGCCTTCTCTTCTTCTTTTATCCGAATCATCTTGGTCTGCATAAAGCTAGACAGATTAATGTTGGACGAATTCAAGTTGAAACCGATTTGAAGCTGTTGAGTCTCTGAGTAAATGCTAAATGTAAAATTTCATGGGAGATTTGGGATATTATCCATAGAATCAGGGGGCTTCTTCAAGAGTATATGCTAGGAGGTCTGCCAAATTGTGCAAGAAATTAACTAGCCAGAAGTTTTTCTAGCAAGTCACGAAAAGGAAACGTGCAGTTCTACCTACTATGAATTTGGGGGGGCGGGGGGGGGGGGGGGGGGGGATTTTTCCTCCTGAATTCAGTGAGCAATTGCAGCTAGACAGAGCAGGTTGCTCAAAATCCTCTCTTATCTCAAGCCACATCTTGAGATGTGATTTTTTTTTCTTGTTAATGCCTGGGCCTTGAATTCAGGAATGGCATGCTATCCAATTTTAAGGGGTGCACATGAGATTCCTCGCAGATTCCCTCCTTACGTATTTGGTATAACAATGCTTGTTCAGACATTCTTCTTGATATTAATACAATGTTTTACCCACTAAAAAAAAGTTTTATCATTTGAGAAACATATATGGAATGATAGAAAATCAGATTAACTTATCCAAAAAAACATTCCAAATGACAAACACAACACAAAGTATAATTTACACCCCTTCTTCTAGCTTACTTTTCTTTTATTTATCAAAAGAAAGTTACTGCAATAAACTGACAAAAATAGACAACATATCACAACCATCTTTAAAGCCTAACGTTGATCAGAAATTTAAAGCCAGACTTTGAAGGAGCAATGTTAAAGCACTGTTCCAGAAGTGAATTTTACCCGCAGATGGATGGAGAGGCAAGTGGGGTAATTTAATAACCAACATAAACAGCTGCATTGACAACATAACAATCATCATTCTTGTCTCCCATTGCTTCCAGACATACACCACTTGAGCATATGAGTCCACCATCCACAATCTCAACATCCAGAATTTTTCCACTGCCAACAAATTCATAAACATATATTTAACATTTAAAAAAATTTATGTCCCAGCTAGTAGACCACTGGATAACATGACTATTATCTAAATAGCAATCTTAGCAAGATTTAGCTAATATTGATATCCGCATGGACCACTAGAGTATTCAGTGCGAATTACTTTCATATTAAAAAATGCTGACAAGATTAAATCTTATGTTAAACATTTTAAAATTAATATAACATGTTACATTACTGAAAAAGGATATGCTCCATCACTTAAAGAAAGTCAATAAATTACACATTTGATGCACTATGACTCCTACCAATCAACATAAGCAGGAATGCAGGATCCACAACTATTGTATAAACATTAGGGCTGGACAATATGTTGGAAAAACCACTATCATGCTTCTTCAAATATTCTTTATTTCTGTTCTATGGGCCAAGAACCAATGTTGCAACTCATTATGTTCATTTGTATAAACTAATTATATAACATGGTAACACAGCTTTCTCCATCAGAAATAGTGACACAGCTCCTGATTCCATGTAATGTTGGTACAATCAGAACTCTTTCATGTAACACCATTTTCCACAGCCAACGTACAATAAGTATTTTGCTATTAGATCCTATACGCCAAGTTGAGCTGCGAAGAGTAGCTCTTTCCCACTCACTAATCTTCTAAATAAAGTTCAACAACATCTAAAAAATCTGATCATATAGCTCCTTTTTTAGTCTTTACTTCTAATAAAGCCTTTACTTGGGGATAAAAATTCTCATAGAAAAAGTTGGATACAAGGAAAACATGGCCTTATTTAATTTATTTGTAGAAACACTTAAAGCAGCATGATTGAGACAATGGAGTAATGCTAATTCAGAGGTCCAACAGCCTCAAACAAAGGATACCTTAAAGCTACTAATTTATCCAATTCTTTTCAATCAATCTAGGTGTACCAGATAGGTCACATCCCATACAAGATACATTGGGGTACCTCACATATAACAACTATGACCTAAAAAATGGATGATCAAGCACCAAGATGTATGAAAAAAGAAACATCAAGTAGATGGTTGGCATATGATCTGGTCTTTTGATTGGTCTACATTAGGTTAAAGTATTTGCACTAATTAGAAAAACAATTAAAGATACTTTTGCAATACCGTCATTGCAAAAGACCTTTGCAACTAGCATTATTGGACACATTGATATGGAAACACAATAGAATATCATTTCCCAGAAGCTTATCATTCTAAATTGAATGACTAAAATTTCATTTACTAATTAATGCAGATATTTCTTTCAGTATGCATATATTATGTTTGTTTTCAACATTCTTGTTTGACAATTAGATCAATTGTTTTATTTTTGATCCATTTTCTTACATCAGGATTAATTGACTCCACCAACACCACATTCGGACATTGTTCGCCATGTGCTAGCTGAAAAGTTTGAAGAAAACGAGAATCCTCTTGTATCAAATCATGGTAGACAACTAGCAACCTGTTCACTGGCTTTGGTCAAGGGATTTGACTGGATTCTTAAATAGGCTGATCACTGTTCATTAAGATCTTTTCAATCCTATGACGGGTACTTCCCAATTTTTCTGAGATGCATTCCATAGCCGATTTGATTAATATCCTGCACAGGGTGGGGTTCACAAGAATGATAACTCAAAGGAAGTGAGGGGTGCTTGCACAAGTGGTGGAGACTCAATGTTTTTGTGGTTGCATTTCAAGCCTAAATGCCACAATGCCCCAGTCTGTTTCTTTATTCCTGAGCTTAAGGTGAAGTTTCATGAGTACATCAAGAGCTAATAAACAAACTAAATGGTATAACTTTGCAATGCATGATGTCATTATAATAATTACATACCTTTTCCAAATCAACAATTAATTCTCCTAGCCCAGTTCCTACTCTGAATTAATATTTGTGAAATGAAGTGAATTCAATTTTTAGAATCTAAAGTTTTGCCACAAATCCCAATCCAATAAGTATAATATTGATTTTGAGTTATTCTCCATTTAAATACCTACATGTATTTACATCATAATATCATATGCTCATAAAAATCAATATTGTTAACCAATTTTCTAAGTTTAACACTGAGCATATGCTGTGCCTGCCATAACTAAATCTCGTAAGCATGGTATCTTTTATGTGTGAATCAGCCACAGACATATTGCACAATGTTTATGTCCATGCTATAGATATGTGGCAACATCTTCGCAGTAGAACAGGACAGCCAAGTAGATGATATAGGGATATACTACTTAGTATGGGAAGACAGATTTCACACGGTCAATATCCAGATGCTGTTGGGTAGACTGAGGAATTCCTAGCTTGATCTTCAACTTCATATGCTCAGTGGAAACACCCGGGATTGATCCTGAACAATATACATAGATAGTTCCTAAACCCTCAACAGGACGTGAGAAACTAAAAAAAAAATGCCAATACCAAATCAAGAAACCCAATGAAAACAATTGCCAAAACAAACCATTATCAAGAAAAGTAGTTTTTGTCCAAAGGCAGCGTGTGAAAACAAGTTTAATAAGTAACCTATTACTTAAAGCTGCTTTTAGAAATAGATTCCCAAAAAATAAACTTTTGTTATGTTCCTAAAAAGCTCATTGTTTTCACTCTTTATAACTAAAAAGTTGTAATTTTTCTCTCTAACAGCTAAAACTACTTCGGACATTCGGGGGTTTCTTGAAATAAGATTTTCCTATATTTTTTTTTTTTTTTGAAAAGATCCTATATTATTTATATAAAAAAAATTACTCCTGCAAAAACAAAATCATCCAAACATGTTTACAAAAGTAGCGTTTGAAAATGAGTTTGAAAAATGAGTTTCTCACTAAAACTACTTTTAAAATTAGAATCCTGGAAGCATATTTTTGTTAATTCTTGAAAAGGTCTTCATCACTTTTCCCCCCCTCAAAAGCAGGGACCAAATGAGACATTTGAAAACAAGTTTGGGTTAAGTACGATACCTACAAAAACAGAATTTCCAAACGCCTGACCCAATCTCCATTGATTGTATCAGAAATAATCCTGAAGAATAAAATTCCAGGTACAAGAAAAACACCAATATACATTACAATCGAAGCCCAAACCTAAACACCCAACATTGAAATCCAACCAAGCAAACATTCCAATCAAAAGAACCCTAATTGAACAACCCTATTAAAACCCCATCTCCAACATTGATAAAAAAAAATTCATACCCACGAAAAAAAGACAAACCTTTACGGAAAGCGGGAATGGAATTGGAAGAAATGGCATCCTTGCAAGCCCGCATCGCCGCAACTGTGATGTCTTGCCTATCCACACAAAATCCAAAGCCGAATAAATTGGGTTTCAAAAAAAACCAAACTTTGAATCGAAACATGGACACTACAGACCCATGCTGGTCGTATCCAACGCCCATCTCGACGAAGAGGAGCTTCATGGGTTCCTCAGAGTCCATCGTTTTCGTCGCTTCGGAAATGGACGGCGATGGTTGCAGGGACAGTCTGATCGAACGGTCGGATTTGGTCTTGATGGGAAAGTAGAGGCTTTGTGTAGTTGGAGGAGTTATGACAGACGTTGAACGGAAAATCGAAGAGCCGTGCATCGTTGAAGCACGAGCGGCCATTGTTTCTTATTGTGGTTGTTAGACGTGTTTGGATGTATGGATAAGCTAGTCGGAATAATAGCTCCAATGAGAGATGGAGTTCCTCAGGCCCACAAACTCTGGGTTCATGGTGTGGCCCATACAATCGGTAAGAGGATTGCTGTTACACAGTTTTTACTTCAGCCCAGCTTCGAGTCTTATATGTGTTTTGATAGAAAAATATCAGAGCATATACTCATTTTTACAAGATTTATACTTCAATAAAAAATTTAATTTTTTTATAAATATATTAATGCAATTAATTGAAGTAAATGTTTCATTTTTTTATAAAAATATGTACATCATTAGATGAGGTATACTATTTTAAAAAAATTCAAAATACTTGTAAACTGGATTTATAGTTGAAAAATTGAATAGATGTGATATTATCCCACTAAGAGAGTTGGGCCCATTATAATTTTGTGAAGAGCGCCGATACAAAAAATGATAAGTTCAACTCTCGTTGCTTTTTTTTTTTAAAATCGTACGCTCTCTCTGCATACTGTTATATGAAATTAAGTATTTATTGAGATATTATACTATATTTTTTATTTGAAAAAAAAATTATGTTATACACTATAATAAAACTCCATACACTAAGATATCGAGTAGTATGACACATTATATAATTCACTATCATAATGTATGGGATTACATACGAGGCTGTAAAATAATCCAAGTATATCAACTCATTTTGCACTCCATGTTCTATGATAGTATTGTGTATACTGCGTTATCATAATGCATGAGTATATATTATAGTATATGGAATAAAAAAAAATTAATTTTTTTTAAAATATACTATTTTATCTTGATATATACTTCATTTTATATAATAATATATACTTCAATGGAAGAGTATATGATTTAAAAAAAAAAAGAAAAAATAATGGTGTGAACTGCAAATTAGGCTGCACATATTATTTTTCTTTGGTGATAGAGTGCAGTCTTTCTAATTAGTCTTTATTAGCCCCCTCTACTTATAGCTATAAGATATATGTTTTATTAAAAAAATCTCATATTTTTAATAAATATTATTATTCAATTAATTAAAGTATAGCTTTCACATTTTATAAAAATATACTGCACATGGGTGGACTGTGTGTGAGATCGGAAATATGACTGCGTAACATTTCCTTGATGAGATAACATCATAAGCCCGTCATGGGCAAAAAAACTTCTCTAATTTTTGGGGTCCGTTTGCTTTGTATACCGACTTATTTTTCTTATTTAAATTTATGCATTCATTTCTACAGCCTTCTTCCCTCTACTCTAAGGGGCTGTTTGGCTAGAGGAATAAGGGTGGAATATGAGAGAAATAGAAGAGAATAAGGTAAAAATGTGTTTGGGTAGAGGGAATAAAGGAATTAGAAAAGAATAAACTGATATTTGTATTTCAAATCCACCCATGAAATTGTATTATTCATTCACTGGTATAAGTGAACCCACCTATCAAATAATCTATCATTACCTCTTATACATCAATACATGTTAAATTAACTTTTTACACCTCATCAACCAAACACTTCAGTCTTTATTATTACGTTTCCCAATGAGAATAACTGAAAACACAACCAAACACAAAATAATAATTTGGTGATACCATCATATATTAATTTTTTAGATTTTTTATTTTTAAGTTCCTATAAACTATATGATTTAGTGATGGATCTCTCACTTGACTTCTTCATATTATAGGTTAAGTCTCTATATTTAAATAATATGTTTTTTGTTAGTATCTGGGAGGGACTAAAAGAAAAACCAAACAATTTAGTGATAGGTCCCCTCCTAGGGATTAATAAGAAACATACCATGAAAGTCTAGGGACTTAAACTATAATATGAAGAAGTGAGAGATCAATCACGAAATTATATAGTTTATAATGACTAAAAAATAAAAACCCTCATTTTTTTTTATCAAGATTATAATTCTTTAGATAAATGTATAATTAAAAAAAAATCAAAATATGTTATGACTATAAAAATGAGATAGGAATGAATGTCTCTAACATTCTCCATTATCTTTAATTTTTTTATTGAAAAAAGAAGTAAATCTAAAATGTGAAATAAAAATTTCAGTTAAAATTTTTTGGTGTGAAATTAAAGTATGGTGTGAAATTAAATTTTGCTAAAATTATATATAGGGTATTTTTTATGGATATATTTAATATAAGTAAGAATAAAAATTTAAATTAAATTATTTTGGTATTTTTAATTAAATATATTAAAAAAGCATGCCCAAAGCAGAACAAACAAACAAAAGGCTCTAGAGGTGAGATTTGTCAAAGCAAGAAGAAAAACTAAAACGATAACCATTCGAAATCCCCCCCCCCCCCCCCCCCCCCCCCCCCATGTGTCGTTCATTGATTTCTAAATAATCAAGCATTATCGATTGTAATAAGGTAATGTTTTTTTTTTTGGTTTCAATTGTAATAAGTAACGTGGTTTATTTTTTATTTGCAATCTTGTTTACAACGTATGATGAGATGGAATATATGTATTTTAATAATTAAAAATATAAATAATTCATTAAAGTGAATCAGTTATCAAGTTTGCCTGAGGTTGGTTGAGATTGGACTTCACTTGTCAGAACACCCGTAAAAACACAGCAAGAATGATTGTCCTCCACCTTTTCTAATCGTTAGTGATTTTTTTTTTATTAAAACTTCCTGGACACTCAAAACATGCATAATTATTTTACGTGGGTTCCCTGTGTGGGTGCTCTTAGAAATAATTATAAAAAATCTTGAAAAAAGTTGTATTTGAATAAAAGATAAATCATGTAAACTCATTACATAAACATAATAAGATAAAAAAAAAGTTGGAATTCTTTGATAGAGAGACACACAGGAGATACTATCATTGAAACGAATATGTTTTCTATACGCACGGAGTTTCACCGACATCATTTGTTCTTGAGATACAACCCAACCCGTGAGATTCCGCCGATTCTCCGAGCTGGATCAAGTGGAGTCCTCGAACTAAATCCTTGAATTGTCGATGCCCGAGATGGAATAGATAAGGCTTGATCAAAATCAAATGATAATAAATATTTTAGAGCATATAGAATGAGTGCTCCAGTTGAGAGATAGGAAAATAAACTCTCAACCTTTTCCAATTTCATAAGATGGGGATTGATCTTGAGAAGATTGAGAACCATATAATTTATAGGAGGAGATAATTAAACCTAAACCCATGCATTCAATTAAATATCAAACCGTGTGGTCTAAATGCATGTGTTAAACGTTACAAAATATATGCAAGTGATTTCCATTGAAGCATGCACTTGTAACATTTGTTTGTGAATGCACCTCCAAAATGTTCTCAATTAAATGGGGCAGTTAACAACATTGATATGTATTTTTGGTCACAAATTCCAACAGGTGCCCCCTAGTCATACTCCAAAAAGGATACTTGTTTATAGACGTGATAACGTTGTGATCATATACTTTCCCATTGTGTCATAATTTATGACCAACATGAATAAGTTCCTTTATACCCACCGGCCACCACTTATTGTTCCCTTGGTATGGATAATCCATAAATACAAAGATTATTCAAATCTAAACGTTCTACTTGCTTTTAACAAATTACATAGATTTATTGCATTCCATTTACTAATGAGTTTTTTATAACCATATATTATGAACTTCTTCAGTGGTAATCCATAAACACCCATGACAAACAAAGCAAATCTATATTACATTGAAATACAGTTTTAACAAGTTTGATTTCTCTGTATTTATATCTCATTGAATGAAATTAAAGTACCATAAAAGGTAGCCAATGAAATTAATTTTCATAAACACATGCCAAAACTATATGGACAAAACATAAAAAAAGGGCAATTTGCAAAAATGACCCCTCCTTTTGAATATTTATAAAAAACTAGTACCGCTTTCTGAATATTTGCAAAAAAAAGTCTTAGATGTGGTCAACGCTACTATATTTCCTTTTTATTTTATTTTTAGAAGACGTGATATATATATATATATATATTATGTTTCATGTGGTTACATTATGTTGTATTTTAAAATTTAAATTTTCTCATTTTTATTTATTAATTTAAAAAAGAGACATGCCCCTTTAAAGAAAAAAAAATTTCGACCCCACAACATTGATCACTTTTTTGTAAATATTCAGCAGGTAATACTAGTTTTGCAAATCTTCAAAAGAAGTTTTGCAAATATTCAAAAGAACAGGTTATTTTTGCAAATTACCCTATAAAAATCTTCACTCAACTCTTTTACGTCTACCTGAGATTGCCTTTTGTTTTTGTTTTTATATTTTGTATGAGATTGCCATCTTGATCACTCTCTTTAAATGTATTTCTTTTATCAAATTCACCACACATGCAGTCTGCCTTTTTCTTTGCATCTATATAAACAGATTCTTGGCAGACCAAAAAAAAAACTTAACTTTTATCTTCTTTTCTCAAACATGGGTTTTCGATGGTGGTGCTGTTGTTGCATAGTTTTGTTGTTTTCAAGTTCTCTGTTTCTGTGGAATGGTGTGTTAGGTGAGTACAATGACTACAATGAAACCAGAGTTGAAATCAAGAAAGCAAGTTGTAACATTTATCAAGGGAGCTGGGTTCTTGATAACACGTACCCACTCTATGAGTCCTCTGCTTGTCCCTACATCGACCCTGAATTCGACTGTCAAAAATATGGCAGGCCTGATAAGCTCTACCTTCAGTACAGGTGGAAACCAACCTCCTGTGACATCCCCAGGTACTCTCTCTCTCTCTCTCTCTTCACTCCCTTTATTATTATGATATATATATATATATATATATATATATATATATATATATATATATATATATATATTTCTCTGACCACACACACGGTCCATCTTTCAATCAAAATTGTAGTATAATATAACTCATTATATCCACATATGCTCGCATTAAAATTTTTTATATTTTTTCTTATAAATAGATCTATATAATTATATTTTATTTATTTATAAAAATATATATTTTATTATATGAGTTATATTATTTTTTTAAAAATTAAATCAAAATATATGAGGACTAGACTTAGCACCCAAAGATTTTGTACTTGAAACATTTTCTATTATTAATTCATATTCCAAAATGACCCTCACTTATCCATCAGTATTACTGAGTGGGATGGTTTTTTCTATGAAAAGGTAGGCATACATGCCTTAAAAAACTTTTTTTTTTTGTCATGAACGTTTTGTGAAAATTTTATTTGTATACACACTTTTGGATACACGGTGAATAGAAGCCTGATAAAGGCCCTGGCACTCGCACTCACAAACAAAAGAAAAAAAAGAAAAAAAGAACAAAAAATAAGGAAACTGATCCTATGACATCAGCTATATTTAGATCTCAGAAAAGAGTGTTTCCAATCAATCAGAAGATGTCATATCATCATGTATTTTGATGCGCTCTAATTAAATTGTTCAATGTTTCTAGGCATCATATATAGTTAAGCCTCATTTGTGAAATTGAAGAAACACTTCAAATTGATCAACTTAGGTGCATCCGTGCATGACACAAAATAAAATGGGTTAGATTTTCTGTTAACGGGGCTATATCTTCTTTTTTTTTCTTCAGAATTAGTCTTTCGCAAGCCTCCACTCATCACAAATGTATCTTTGTAATTAAGTTATTGATGATTTGTTCAACTAGTCTTGTACAATGATTTGTTAATTTATTGATTGGAAATTGAAGGTTTAATGGGAAGGATTTCTTGATGAGGATGAAGGGGAAGAAGATAATGTTTGTGGGAGACTCACTGAGTCTGAACAATTGGCAATCACTATTGTGCCTTCTCCATGCAGCCGTTCCTGATGCACAAACCACTTTTGCTCAGAATACACTTTATTTCAAGGTTGGTCTCTCATTTTCTTCTCCCTGTACACCCGTGTCCCACTCTTTATTTCAAATTTGTACCAAACTTAAATTTGAATAATTATTAGTCAAATATCTCTCTATTCATTTGCCCATACAAATACCAAATCAATTTTTTTTACTCAAATAAAGGGAAACTCAAACATTTACTTAAATTTTTAAAGACTATTTTTCTTTCATGATTCCATATTTTTAAAGGAAAAAATCCATATAACCTCCTATAATCTCAATATATCCATATAACCCCTATAAACACATCATAAATGCAAATAACCCACCCCGCTCCCCTTGCAGTTAAAAATTCTTTAACAGAGTTGGAATATCCGTTATTTAAATCAAAGTTAACAAATGTGCATTCTTTTATCTCCCGAAAAACAGCCAATACTTAAAAAAACCCTTATATTTCTAATTTTACACTCTTTTAGGGTTTTTTTTGAAGTATTGACTGCTTTCAGAGGGTTAAAAGATTACACATTTGTTAATCATGGTTTAGATAATGCAATATGTTCGAAATATTTCAATTTTGTTAAATAAAATTTAACTGCAGGGGTTTATTTGCATTTATGGTGTGTTTACAGGGGGTTATATGAATATATTGATATTACATGGGGTTATATGGATATCAAGAAGATTACAGGGGGTTATATGGATTTTTCTCTTTTAAAAAAGATTTGATCAATAAAATATAAAATGATAGTTGAAGACACTATATCAAATGAAGTTTTTACTTAAATTTTTAGTGAAATTTAAATATATGTTTGAGTAAGAGCCGGAGAGAGCAAAATCTGTAATTTGTAATATAAAGCTGCAACAAACATAACTTATATATGTGTGTCACTTATCAATAAATTCAATCGATGATTCACACAGGACTACGACGTCTCTGTGGCATTCATCAAGACCTGGTTTCTGGTTGATCTGGTGAATAACAAGGATGGTGTGGCTTTGGTGCTGGACTCCATCCAGGGAGGCAAAGAGTGGCTTGGCATGGATGTGCTCATCTTCAACTCCTGGCACTGGTGGACACACACTGGAAAAGGCCAACCGTGAGAGAGAACACACAAAATAAATATTTATGAATGCTAACTAGACCTGTTGAACCCACTTGTTAACAGAATTTTATGTTTTGAATTGTAGATGGAACTATATACAGATTGAGAATCAGAAATTCAAAGACATGGATCGGCTGGATGCGTTCTCTAAAGGGATGTCTACTTGGGCTAAGTGGGTGGACAGTAACATTGATCCGGCCAAAACTAAGGTCTTCTTCCAGGGGATCTCACCCTTACACTTTGAGTAAGTTTTATCCATGGTTAGTGGAAAGGAAAGTTAAGTTGGATAAATTTTTTTGTTAGTATACACTTGGTGTTTTTAATACACCACACCACTCTCATCAAAGAAAGACTAAAAAAGAAACACGCACCGCTTTTGTGGGACTAATTCTTCTCTTTTTGTTGATTGAATTAATTGATTTGTACACACCTTTTCAAAAGTTCATAGGTGTTGAGACTTGGAGAATAAGGAAAACAAAGATCTAGAAAATTTAGGAAAAATGTATCAAAATTGGCATCTAATGATTAGGGTCATTAAAATACTATCAAAACATTCTTAAAAAGCACACGTTGTATTCAAATATATATATTTTCAAAGTAATAGAGTCATTATGACTATATATACATATAACATGGAGAAATGAATGCCAATGATTCTCCTCATTGTTGATATCAAATATAATATGAAATTAATTAATTTATATTTATTTTAGCTTTCCTTCTTTGGTTAAGGTGAGATTTTTCACCTTTTTGATTTGCAACATTAATATGGAATTAGTCCATGTCATAAAATTGATTAATACATTAATGCATGATTGCAAACTTGCCTCGATAATTATACTTTCTTGACACTCAATCAACATTCATTCCCAAACACCCTCAAAAGTCGCAACTTCTAAAAATTTACGTACATCCTAGAAAATTATTTTTCAAACTGGTTTTCAATCATATTTCAGTGGACATCAGTGGGGCCAACCGGACACGAAGGGCTGTGCAGGGCAGACCAAGCCATTGAGTGGATCGACATACCCAGGAGGTCCAGTACCACCAGAGGCTGTGGTTAAGAGCGTGCTCGCTAAGATGTCAAAGCCAGTGACCCTTCTGGACTTGACCTTGCTCTCCCAACTTAGAGTGGATGCTCACCCATCTCGGTATAGTGGAGATCATCCTGGCAACGACTGCAGCCACTGGTGCCTTGCAGGTCTTCCTGATACTTGGAATCAGCTCATGTATGCTGAATTAGTCCTTTGATGGGTTTATTGTTTTGTAAGGTGGTTAATAGAATGATATTCATGGCAATCTAGGCAATTTGTACTAGTTGATCATTTTGGATATTTTATGATCCATAATAAAAACAATCTTATTGACTTCAGGAGAATATATCTGATTTAAAATTTTTACTTTTATCGTTCGTTTAAATTTTATTTATGTGTAAGACCGCAACTTGGGTGGGTTGAACCCGACCCAACTTGACTTATGGACATGTTTGGGTTGGGGTTTTCCACAGTCAGATTCAACCCGACCCAAACTTGAACCAATTTGAACCCAATTCGGTTCAGGTTCAGATTGAGGTCTCGGGTTGCCTGAACCCAAGAAAAATACGGGCAGCAGGGGCAGTTGGGCTAACTCGGGCACTATGGGGTTGCACACATTACACGTATGATTAATCTTAATCGGGCTTGCACATATTACACATATCATCCCATCTCATTTAAAAACAAATCTGGACCATATATTGATCAAAATAACATCACAACCATTCATTTTCACCCAACCCTAATGCACTCTTCACTATTTACTCTCTCTTCACTCGCTGACCCTCACCAAACCTTGATCGTCTATCGCAGAAAGGCAGTTTCGTCCACTTGATTGTTTTGGAGTATTTGATATTTTGTTGAGTTGTTTATTTATGATTCATTGATCTTAGTTTTATTTATTTATTTATGTTTTACAAAATCCAGGATGAAGATGATTTTTTCCCCAAATACTCGGTTGTTTTTTTAACAAAAGTCTACATCTAGATCTGGTCTAAATAATATAAATGGTCACCATTCAAAGCTATTAACTTGTTTTCAATGATGATTGGGTTTCATGAGGTTCATTCACTTTACACTTTTCTTGTATTCAAGTTTTCGGAGAAACTACATTTCCTTGAAGAACACATGCAAATAGGGTTTCTTAAAGCCCATTCAGGGTCAAGATATATTTCCTGGAAGAATTTTATGGATTTTTTTGTTTGTTTTTATCTATTAAGATGATGAATTTTAAATTTGTGTGGACTTGGAGGGTGGTATGATCCAACCACACTCCATTTCCACTTCAAAATTTAGAGATTTAGATTTCACTTTCCAAATTTGGAGGCTATCTTCATACTTGGAAGTTACATCTAAATCACATTTTTCATTTTTTACTTTCTACACTAATTAATTCAATCTAATGTATATTTAGATTTGTTAATCTATTTTTAATAAAAAGTAGTATAGTTGGAAAGATCTCATCGAGACCATCAAAATGACTAATATTAAATTATTTTAGGAATTGATTTTAAATAAATCCTCATTATTCAAGAATTATTTTATTTATTTAATTAAAAAATTATTAATTTAAATATAATTCCAAACCATTTGATATTAGACTTAGTTTAAAGGTCTTAATGAGATCTTTTCAATAATATAATTTTTATATAAATGGATTAACAATAATAATATTTATAAATGAGTTTCTATATAATTTTAAAAATGGTAAGAAAAAATGGAGGGTGGTGGTTGGAGTGCAACACCGTCCAAAAATGAATTTTCTCCAAATATGAAGGGTTTGGAGGCTTGGATTTGAGATGCTTTTAGGCCGTTTAATATCATTTAAATAAAATGATTCTACTTTTAATTAAGCAGGAAATTAAAAATTGTTGTTAAACGCATTTTAAAAAGCAGATATAATTAAAAAGTTATTTACAGCTTTTAGTACAAAAATGTTATTTTTTAAAAAACACAGAAAATTCATTTTTCTATTGTCTGCTTCGATTTCACTAATTGTCTACTTCGACACAAGAACAATCAGATGAGATACATCTGCTCGACACTTCATATGCCGAACCTGTTCTAGGGATGTTATTTTCAGTTTTGTGTCACTGTCGATAAATTTATTTAAAGTCAAAAAGTGGGTCAACCTCGACAATGCACGTATTGAACTGTTTAAATAACGAGGTGTGCTCCATACCCAATTATAAATGAATTTTTTCTAAGTTATATCCATTTGTAGGAGTATGCCCCAGAAGGTAAGGGGGTGCAATTAGAGGCACCCATTGAAAATAGGGTATCCGAATCCCAATATATACTTGATTAATTGTTGGAAGACATGGATCATGAACACATGAAGATGAAAATGAAGACGAAAACCAAACTGAAGCGGAATAGAAAACTCACTTGTCTAGAAGCTCCAATTAAAGTTTCTAGGATCTCTTATTGATTAGACGTGATAACGTTGTGATCATAGACTTTCCCATTTTGTCATTATTTATGACCAACATGAATAATTTCCCTTTATTAAATTGATTTTATACTCACCACTTCCTGTTCCTTGGTATGGACAATCCTTAAATACAAAGATCAGTCAAATCAAAAGGGTAGATTTTCTTTTAACAAATTAAATTAAATAGATTCATTGCATTCCCATTGCTAATGAGTTTCCTTTCATCATACATATTTAATATTACACCACTTATTATGGGCTTCTTTAGTGGTAATCCATAAGGATAAATAGCATAAAACAAACTTATTTTATATTTAAATACAATTTTAACAAATTCGATTTCTATATATATATATATATATATATATATATATCTTATTGAATTAAATAAAAGTACCATGAAAGAGCCAATGAATTTTCTTAAACACGCACCAAGACCACATGGACAAAACATATAAAAATGGGCAATTCATAAGGATACCCTGTCTTTTAAATATTTACATAACTAGTACCGCCTTTGAATATTTGTAAAAAATGTCCTAAATGCGGTCCATGCTGCTATTTTTTTTTCTGTTGACCTTTTTATAACGTGATATGTGTGTGTGTTACATTGAGTTACATTTTAAAATTTAAAATTTATCTCAGCTCATTTTTATTTATTAAATTAAAAAGGAGACAATGGCTTTTTAAGGAAAATAAAAATTAAAAAAATTCAATCAGCCTCATTTTTTTTTGTAAATCTTCGAAAGGATGGGGTCATTTTTGCAATTTACCCTATAAAATCTTCGCTTTAACTTTCTCTCTACGTCTGCCTGAGATTACCTTCTAGATCACTCTCTTTAAATATATTTCTTTTTTCAAATTCACCACACATGCAGTCTCCCTTTTTCTCTCTCTGCATCTATATAAACAGATCATTGGCAGACCAAAAAAAAAACTGAAGTTTTATCTTCTTTTCTCAAACATGGGATTTCGATGGTGGTGTTGTTGCATGGTTTTGTTGTTTTCAAGTTCACTGTTTCTTTGGAATGGTGTGTTGGGTGAGTACAATGGCTACAATGAAACTAGGGTTGGAATCAAGAAAGCAAGTTGCAACATCTACCAAGGGAGCTGGGTTCTTGATAACACGTACCCACTCTATGAGTCCTCTGCTTGTCCCTACATAGGCCCTCAATTCGACTGTCAAAAGTATGGCAGACCTGATAAGCTCTACCTTCAGTACAGGTGGAAACCAACCTCCTGTGACATCCCCAGGTACTATCTCTCTGATGAATTATATATATATCTCTACTTTAATTTTCTTTCATGCATATTATTCGAGCGTTGTTACACGTCTTTTTTTCAATTTCAATCAACTTCAATTTCAATTTCAATTGTGGTCTCACGTACCTCATTAATATTATATGCTTGTATACCTCTTTAGATTTTTTTACATTTTTAATAAGGACAAAATTTATATAACCCCCTGTAAACTGCCTGAAATACATATAACATCCTGATTTTTCCTGAAGTCTATGTAACCCACTGAAAACACCTATGTAAATCCAAATAACCTCCTGAATTAAATTTTTGTGACAAGTGAAGAATATTTTGTTTGGTTAACCCTTATTGAAAACACATTATACTAAAAAAACCCCTACAATGTGTTAAAAATGCGAAAAAAATTATTTATAAATGACGATTTTACCCTCTAGATAGAGTTTTATAATCTATTTGGAGAGGTAAAATTGTTATTCATAGAGGGTCTTTTTACATTTTTAACATATTCATTATAGGGGTTCCTGGTATAGTGTGTTTTCATCTAGGGTTAACCAAACACTATATTCACAAAATATTTCTCACGTGTCAATGGAATTTAACTCAAGTGGCTATTTGGATTTAAATAGATGTTTTCAAGGGGGGATTTCAGAAAAAGTTGGGAGGTTATGTGGATTTCAGGTAGTTTACAGCGGGTTATTTGAATTATTCCTTTTTAATAAATGAATCAATACAATTAATTAAAGTAGATACTTTATTTATTTTTTCCAAAAAATTAAAAATATATACTCGATTAGATGATATATATTATTTTAAAAAAAAATCAAAACTTCTGAGAAGATTGGAATGAGAACTGGTTACATAAAAATTTCTTTATAATTATTAATTCAAATTCCAAAATGATCCTAGATAGGGGCGGAACCAGGAATTAGAAAAGGGGGGGGGGGGACTAGAGGGCCAATAGATGAATAAGATAAAAAAATAATTATAGATATATGATAAGTTAAAACGAAATTATGACAATTAGATAATGATAGAGTCCCCGAAATAATGGCAATCAATTCATATGAAAAGTTATTTTTTTACTAATTTTCTGTATTTAGTGATAAAAAATCATTTGTAGAAGATCTAATTTTTTTTTAAAACCTCATTACTCCCATCATGAAAAATAGGAAAAATAAATTTTTAATAAATTAAAAATATGAATTTGAAGAAAATAATTGATCACAAAAATAAATAAAGATAATCATTAGGTTTATATTTTGGAAAGATATTTTCAAACCTAACTTTCAAAAAATCTAAGACACTCAATATTCAATCATAATTCAATGCTAATGACGAAAAATTAAAATAAACAAAAAATTACCAAACCATCAAAATAAGTGATTTTTCAGCACTTCAAAATCAAACACCGATATTCTCGTGAAAACAAAGTGTATCAAAATTTTTTTTCCAGAAAACACCCACGACACCAATATATAAATTTGTCACGTCTAATGCAGTATATAAATTTGGTTAACGTAATATATATTCCACTATCTCCGTATACAATATTACAAAAAAATGTAAATAAAATATATGCATGCATTTATTTCATATGAACATGTATATTATTTATATAAAAGATTAATATATTTTAGGGATTTTTAGTTTTAAGTCCCCGTAAACTATCGAATTTAGCGATCGATCCCTCACTTTTTCATATTTTGGTTTTAGTCCCTACATTTAAAAGATAATTTAGGAATAGGTCCTGGGAGGGACTTATTCCTAAATTATTAAGTTTATTTTTTAGTCCTTGGGAGGGACCTTTTCCTAAATTATCATTTAAATGTAGGGACTAAAACCAAAATATGAAGAAGTGAGGGATCGATCGCTAAATTCGATAGTTTACGGGGACTTAAAACTAAAAATCCCTATATTTTATATATGAGTATACACTTAAAAAAATCAAATGTATGCATGCTAATTGAGATGCAAATGGGACTGCATGTAATATTTTTCAATTTCAAACCCACTCATTTCAATTAACATTTTTTACATATACCTTAAAAAAATAACATTTTATCAAAATAACTCTAATGAATTACCATTTTTAGCAATACCCCTCTTCTGAATGGTATTGCTACAAAATTTAAATTTTTTTATATTGTGCAAAAATACCCCTTAAAAGAGCATTGATGTAAAATTTAAATGGAGGGAAATAGATTTTCAAAGGGGCTATTTGATCATATAAGGTTTTTTGAGGGTTTATATGCAAAAACCCTTTCAATTGCCTACTAATGACCTATGTTGATGGGGGTATTTGACAATATAAGGTTTTTTGAGGGCTTATATGCAAAAAAATTTCAATAACCCCCCTTGATCACCTTGATGCGGCATGGGGGGGCCGGCCCTAGCCCCCCTGGCTCCGCCCCTGACCCTAGGTATTCATCAATAGTATTGATCAATGTTCTAAAAATCGGTAAAAACCTAAGCGGCGCTTTAGGCGGAGACGGGTAGTGCCCACATCGCTCAAGCCCTAGGCGGCCTCCCTGGTAGGCCTGGCCTAATCGACCGCTTAAGCGGGCCTAGTCGGCCCACAATGCCCAAACCAAATTTATTTTTTTAAAAAAAGAGTTGAAACCCTAAATAACCAGTCAGACTCTCCTCACAACTCTTGCGGCACCTCCTCTAGACATCCCTCTCTCAGCCGCTTCTTCTTCTTCTTCAGTCTGCTTCTTCTTCTTCTTATTTTTCGTTTTTTCTTGTTGTTCTATGGTGTTTGTGGTGGTGGAGACTAAAGAAGAAGAGCAGCAAGTGTTTGTGGAGGTGACCCGAGAGAGACTTTTTTTTAAATAAACCCGAGAGAGACATTGAAGAAGATTTTTTTTATAACATCATCTTTGTTCTCTGTGATCAATGTGGTTTTGGTTCTGGTGGGGTTTTTTAATGTTTGATATGATCGTGACCGTTGGATTTATTAAGTTTTATCATCTACCAGGCAGTGGCTATTAATCATTTTGTACTCTCATATATATATATATATGGAAATGATTAGGTGCGGCGGTGTGGCGGTGCGGCGGCGACGTGGGTCGTCCGATCGCTGGTCCATCGCATCCAACGATCGACGTGAATCGCACCCGATCGTCCGATGCGATGGACCCGTGATCGCTATCACACCGCCGCACCGCCACATCTATATATATATATATATATATATATATATAGGGACGTAATTACGTGCGGCGAATGGATTGTTCGTTATTAAATGAAGATTTGCTTAAAAAAAAATTATCCACAAAAAAACTGTAGTATTGATTACTAGGATTGTTCGTTATTGAACAAAATTATATAGCAGTTTCTCAAGATATTAACCAAAACCAATGACATTAGTTGTTTTTATATCTCAACGGACAATGTTTCTAATCAATCAAAAGATGTCAAGCCATCAATATCTATTTTGATACGCTCTTTTAAAACTGTTTAATGTTTAAGACCCCGAACTCTACCGTTATCCAAACACACAAAGTGAGGTTGGGGATTTTGGACACGTGTCACGTGATTTATGTGCAAAACAGTCCACGTTAAAAAAACAAATAAATAAATAAACAGTCCACATTTGAGAGGTTCTCAATTCTTTTCAAACGCAGGGTTCCACCACCCTCTCAAAACAGTTCCTTAAACTCATTTATGCAATTAAAGGAAGACTTCATATTGATTAATTGAGGTGCATGGTAAAAAAAAATTAACATGGATTATATATCCTGTGAACGGATCATTCACATTTCACAAGCCTCCAATCATAACTAATGTATCATTTATTTGTAACTAGTTGAGGCACATTTACGATGCACATGAATTATTTGTTGATAATTCAACATACAAAGAGTAAGATATTTAATTTTTTTGAACTATTATATTCTATTTTTTTACTTATTTTCTATTTGAATCATCTATATATATTTATATAGTCTTGTTAGTGCTTGATTATGATCCTTAATATATAAATTATTCAATAATTATCATTATAATATATGTGTATGATGTGTTACTTTTAAAATTATATGCATATAAAAAGAAATTTTATTCTTATCCACTACTCATCCACATACATTCCTTTAGTTTGGGACCTCAACCTTATATAGACATCTTCATCATCCTTTGATCTTCCTATCAAATACCATTAAGATTTGCATAACTCATTTTATTAATCCATGAGTTATGCATGGAATTAGTATTTCCATTATTTCAATTAATCCATGAGTTTTCAATGCCCTTTAATGTTTTCCATAACCCTTATCCATTAATCCATGAGTTATATATGGAGACATGAATGTCCAATAACCTTTGGCATTTCCACAACTCATTCCAATGGCTTTTGATGTTTCCATAACTCATAACCATCAAATACATTGAATTTTATTATAAATGTAGGTATATATTATTATATAATTATATAAAATGAAGGTTTATATATTAAATTTAATTTAGACATATATTATGTAATTGATTGTGAACAATATAATGTTAAAGGGTAAATATTAATAAATGTATATAATTAAAATAAATGTATAAATTAAATACATCAAACAAATTATATAGAGTATTTATTTTCATAAAATTTGAAAGAGTAAATATGTCTGATCAATAGATTGATATTTTTATAAGTAGTGTATGTGTGTGTGTGTGTCTATATATATATATATATATATATATATATATATATATATATATTATGTCATTGATGATTTGTTCAACTAGCAGAGCCGGCTTGGGGCATAGCCACAAAGAAATTGCTTGGGCCCCCACCCAATGAAAGCCCCTAATAATCATCTATTCAGTAAACTTTAAAAAATAGACCGTTACTTTAATGAATATCTCTCAATAAATTTTCTCAATATCTTTGATGTTTCCTAAATAAATCCTAAAATTCATCTTTTCCATGAATCTCTCTACCAATAATAGACATTTCAGTTTAAGTCTCTTAGTACTCTTTTTCTCTCCCTCACTTCCTCTCAAAATAGTTTCTCTTTCTCAAGTCCATCTTTCTCTCCTCGTGTGATTGAATAATATAATGTTCAAGTCCTCTTTTAATGACATTTTTTCAGATTTTATAATTTTCTCATTCTATTTTTTTTTAAAATTTATTTTATTAAGTGCATATGATTATGCTGAATGTTTTAATTTAAATGATGTTACAGTATCGTGTATCAATTTTGTAATATTTGTAGGTACAAGATTAAAACAATGTAGATTTTTTTTATAATAATGCAAGAAACTCCGCTTTAAAATTTCGCTTAGTTAGGGTCCGACAAAAAAATTAATTCTCAGGGTCCTGTCACCTAGTTCTGTACACTGATTTGTTAATTTATTGAACGGAAATGAAGGTTTGATGGGAAGAATTTCTTGGAGAGGATGAGGGGGAAGAAGATAATGTTCGTGGGAGACTCATTGAGTCTGAACAATTGGCAATCTCTCTTGTGCCTTCTTCATGCAGCCGTTCCTGGAGCAAGTACCACTTTTACTCAATTTACACTTTATTTCAAGGTTGGTCTCTCATTTTCTTCTCCCTGTACACACATATCCCACCTATAACAAATTTACAAATAATAATTGTTATAGGCAAAATAACATGAAAGTACTATTTTACTACTCCATTTTTTGTTGTTGGATGGTAGTCCTTTCATGTTATAATGGAATATTACTTGTAAGGATAAACATGGACTTATTATGTTAAATGTTCAAAAGTTAGGGAGTATAAGTGCGATGTATGCCATTAAAGGAAAAAATTTGACATGGAATGTCCAACAATGAACACATAAATGAAAGATTCTAAATACATTTTTTCTGGATATTTTAACAAATTGAGAATAAAAATGAACACCAAACAAACCCTTTAGGGTTGTCTATGCAGGTTTTACAAATCTCAACGGGTCCAAATGCATTTCACCTTTAATTATAAGTGTGCATCACTTATCGACAAATTTGATCAATGCACGCAGGACTACGACGTCTCGTTGACGTTCACCGATAACTTGTTTTTGGTAGATCTGGTGAATAAGACGGATGGTGTGGCTTTGGTGCTGGACTCCATCCAGGGAGGCAAAGAGTGGCTTGGCATGGATGTGCTCATCTTCAACTCCTGGCACTGGTGGATTCGCGCTGGACAATTCCAACCGTGAGAGAGAACACATAAAACAAATATTTATGAATGCTAACTAGACCTGTTGAACTCACTTGTTATTGTTTTTTTTATTTTTTAGATGGAACTATATGCAGATTGGGAATCAGAAATTCAAAGACATGGATCGGCTGGATGCGTTCTCTAAAGGGATGTCTACTTGGGCTAAGTGGGTGGACACTAACATTGATCCGGCCAAAACTAAGGTCTTCTTCCAGGGGATCTCACCCATACATTATGTGTAAGTTTGATTGGTGATTTCTGGAAGGAAATTTAATTAGATATTTTATTGGTATTCCTCTTATACCACTTGGTGTTTTTTAGATATTTCAAGAAAGAATACTGAAAAAGAAACATACGCACACACTTTTGTGGGACTAATTCTCCTCCTTGATTTTGTTGATTGAATTAATTAATTTGTACGTACACAATGTTAATTTGTACGTACACAATGTTTATAGGTGTTGAGACTTGGAGAATAAGGAAAACAAAGATATACAAAATCTAGAAAAAATACATCAAAATTCGTATCTAATGATTAGGGCCACTAAAATACTATCAAAACATTTCTAGAAGAGCACACATTTTATTCAAATATTTTTTTTTCCAGTAATAAAGAGTAATTTAATATTATATATACATATAAATATAGAGAAATGTATGTGAATGATTCTCCTAATTTTTATATTAAATATCATATGAAATTAATATTTCTATATTTATTTTATATTTCCTTCTTTGGTGATGGTGTGATTTTTCACCCTTTTTGTTTGCAACTGCCAATAGTTTTGAATTTAATATATGTAGTTGAAAATTTCATGAGCCTTGATCTTCATTTAATGATACAAATTAGATTTTATCTTTTTACCCAATTAAGTATATATCATCACTTTTTATTTTCGTCTAAATCATTTCTTGTCATAAAATTGATTAATGCATTGATGTAAGACTACAAACTCGTCTTGATAATTCTACATTTGCCACACACAATCAACATTGGTTCCCAACCCCCCACCCAACGGTCACAAAAAAAAAAAACATTTTGAATGAAAAGTTGTTTTTCAAACTGATTCCCAATCATATTTCAGTGGAAGCCAGTGGGGTCAACCAGATGCAAAAAGCTGCTCGGGGCAAACGAAGCCGTTGAGCGGATCAACATACCCAGGAGGTCCACTACCACCGGAGGGCGTGGTGAAGAGCGTGCTCAGTAAGATGTCGAAGCCGGTGACCCTTCTGGACTTGACCTTGCTCTCCCAGCTCAGAGTGGATGCTCACCCATCAAAGTACGAAGGAATTAAGGCTAACAATGACTGTAGCCACTGGTGTCTTGCAGGTCTTCCTGATACTTGGAATCAGCTCTTGTATGCTGAATTATTCCTTTGAAGGGTTATTGTTTTGTAAGGGGGGGGGGGGTGGTTAATAGATTGTTATTCATGGGAAGCTAGACAATTTGTACCAGTTGATTAATTTTGGATTTTTCATAATCAACATAATAAAAACAGTCTCGTTGACTTCAATAGAGTATATCTCATTTGAAAATTTTACTTTTACGGTTCATTTTAATTTTTTTAAGTATGTAGGGTTCAGATTCTGTGTTTCGATTGAAATTTTTATCCAATAATATATATTTACGGGATTAATTAAACGGAAAGATTGATGGAGTAAAAATAAAGTTAATGAGACTTAAAAAAAACACAGATACCGTCCGCATTAAAAATCGACACTAGCCCACGTCAAAAAAAAAAAAAACATTGCATTATACACCTCATATAATAAAATAATTGTAACTTGATCCCTTCAATTGAATTATACTTGAGTTCTAATATCAAATAATAGAAGGGAAAATGTAGGGTTTGATTTGACGAGAGGAGACGAAAAAAAGATCATTCGAGACAGCGGGCAAGGTTTTCTTGGAAAATTAATTCATCTTTTTAGGACTTCAAATATTCATATGAAGGTATTAAGTGCTTGTAATTGATTTAAATTTTAATTATTAGGTATAAGTTTGTTTTTATCTTTTTTTTTATCAAGTTTGTTTTATTTTTTCATGAATGACAAAACCTAGATAATCTATATTTAATAAAATATATGAAAAATTGTTTAACAAAAATGAACAAAAATATTTTGAAGGAAAGATGATAGTAAATGAGACATTATATTATTTGTATAAAGTTGATGTGTCTACTATTTAGTATTTTATTTTGTGCAAAATGATATTGATAGTTGTAATTTTTTTACAGCAGTTTGTCAAGATAACAAATTAAATTTGAATGAATTTGTTTAACAGGAGCAACATGAGAATGGATGATTGAGAATTAGAGATGATTCTAGTGCAGGTATATTCTTTTCTTTGTAACCACTATCATATATTATATATGTGTGTGTAATTACAATCGACTCAATATTGTATATTTAGATTTTCTTTTGATCATTGATCTTATTTTTGCTTTTCGTGATATAACATTTATCATTTTAGACTGAATATATATAATTTCATATCACACTCCTAACTAACAGATCTACACATATCCTAATTTATTTTGATGTAGAATATGTTCCCCAAGTGAATCACGTCAAATGTAGTGATGGGGGATAGACAAACAAATTTGATCGAATATACTAATGATGGAGTCACTAACTGGATACGTGCTCAGAGCATTCACCCAACTGGTATATCATTTGGAATAAACAATACAATCCAAAAGGAGAAGAATGAAACACATGAAGACAAAAGATGCTATTTAATGTTTTCAATGTTATTATATCTGTCATGTCTTATATTGTAAGACATTTTCTAAAATTTCATATTGTCATACCAATATGCAAATAGGTTCTTCGCTACGGCTTCTTGATCGCAATATATGTACATGTGAGATAACTGCTCACATAAAATAATCCACATTTGAGAAGTTCTCAATTCTTCTCAAACGCAGGGTTCCCACCACCCTCTCAAACGGTTCCTAAAACTCATTTATGGAATCAAAGGAGCACTTCATATTGATTAATTGAGGTGCATGGTAAAAAGAATAAGATGGGATGGGGGGGGGGGGGGGGGGCGGCTATGACTTAAACATTTTCCTTAGAAATCATTCACATTTATCAAGCCTCTACACTCGTAACTAATGTATCTTTTGTACGTAATTATATTATTGATGATTTGTTCACCTAGTAGAGTTGCCCTGGGGCGGCAGCCTAGGGTCCCCACCCAACGAGAGCCCACAAATATCATCTATTCAGTGGACTTAATAAAATGGATGGTAAAATATGTTACTTTAATTAATTCTTCTCAACAAACTTTTTCAATATCTTTGATATTCCACAATATTTCTCAATATATTTGATATTCTCTGAATAAAGTCTAAAATTTCTCTTTTCCCCGAATCTCTTCAACCATAATGATAATAATATTAATAGACGTTTCAATTTAAAGTCTCTTACTGATCTCCAACATTGTCTCTCTCTCTCTCTCCCTCTCAAAGTAGTTTCTCTTTCTCAAATCCATCTTTCTCATCCCGTGTGATTGAATAATATAATGTTTAAATCCTCTTTTAAATATATTTTTTTAATTTTCTCATTCCATTAAAAAATTTTTTGCTTTTATCAAGTGCATTTGATAATGTAGAATGTTTTAATTGAAATGGTGGTACAATATTGTGTATTAATTTTGTAATATTTGTAGTACGTGTGCGATTTTTTTAATAATGTGTGGTCTTGCTTTAAAATTTAATCTAGGGCCCAGTAAAAAAATTCAATTCTCATGATGATTCATTAATTTATTGATCGGAAAATGAAGGTTTGATGGGAAGGATTTCTTGAAGAGGATGACGGGGAAGAAGATAGCGTTCGTGGGAGACTCATTGAGTCTGAACAATTGGCAATCTCTCTTGTGCCTTCTTCATGCAGCCGTTCCTCGTGCAAGTACCACTTCTACTTATAGTACACTTTATTTGAAGGTTGGTCGATCACTCTTTTTTTTCTTTTTGGGTTTTTTATTTTTAAGTCCCCATAAATCATAGAATTTAGTGATCGATTATTCACTTCTTCATATTTGGATTTAGTCCTCAGATTTAAATGATATGTTCATTTTTAGTTCCTGGGAGGGATCTATCCCTAAATTATTTGATTTTCTTTTTAGTTCCTGGGAATGACTAAAAAGAAACATATCCTTTAAATATGATAATTAAAACCCAAATATGAAGAAGTGAAGAATCTATTACTAAATCCTATGATTTATGTAAATTTAAAAATAAAAAACCCTTTTGTTTTATTTCATGTACACATATCCCGGGATGGTGACATAATCATTGTTACAAGCAAAATAACGTTACTCCCAATAATACAAAACATGAATTTTTTTTGTAAACTGGCTGAACTTTATACAACACCTTGGCTTTTCCTAAAGGCGCTCAAATAACCCCCTATTTTAAAACACCTATGTAAATCTAAATAAATATCTGTGTTAACAATTTCGTTAACAGATGAAAAATATTTTACGAATATTTTATTTAATCAGTCCAAACTGACAACAGAATATACCAAAACCCGTTTAATTACGATTTGTTAAAAATGCAAAAAAAATTTCTGTACATGATGATTTTACTTCTCTGGATAGATTATACCACCCTATCCGGAGGGATAAAATTATCGTTTATAGATGATTTTTTGCATTTTTAACACATTGTAGGGGTTTTGGTATAATATGTTTTCAACTAAGGTAAACCAAACATAATATTCACAGAATAATCTTGATTTCTTAACGAAAATTTAACTCAGGGATCGAGCCATGTGGATTTATATAGATGTTTTCAGGAGGTTATATGAACTTTAGTCAAAGTTAAGAGATTATATGGATTTCAAGTAATTTATAAGGAGTTATTATTTAGATTTCCCCCCTTTTTTTGGTTGGAGGGTAGTCCTTTCATGTTATAATGGAATATTATTCCTTCAATTTAGTTATAATGGAATTATTACTTCTAAGGATAAACCTATAAATCTATCATTTCATGTTACTATTATGTTAAACGTTTAAAGGTAGGGAATGTAAGTGCGATAGATTCCGTTGAAAAAATTTGACATGAAATGTCTATCAATGAACACACGGTTTCAAACACATTTTTCTTTGTATTTTAGCAGATTGAGAATAAAAATGAACACCAAACAGTCCATTTAGAGTCGTCTCTGCAGGTTATATAAATCTCAGGGGGTCCAAATGCATTTCAACCTTAATTATACATGCGCATCACTGATCGATAAATTTGATCGATGCACGCAGGACTACGACGTCTCAGTGGCGTTCATGCAGAACATGTTTCTGGTTGATATGGTGAATAAGACGGATGGTATGGCTTTGGTGCTGGGCTCCATCCAGGGAGGCAAAGAGTGGCTTGGCATGGATGTGCTCATCTTCAACTCCTGGTACTGGTGGACACACACTGGAAAAGGCCAACCGTGAGAGATCCAGAACACATAAAACAAATATTTATGAATGCTAATTAACCAGACCTGTTGAACTCACTTGTTATTGTTTTTTTTATTTTTTAGATGGAACTATATACATATTGGGAATCAGAAATTCAAAGACATGGATCGGCTGGATGCGTTCTCTAAAGGGATGTCTACTTGGGCTAAGTGGGTGGACACTAACATTGATCCGGCCAAAACTAAAGTCTTCTTCCAGGGGTTACCACCCACACACTATGAGTAAGCTAGTTTTATTAATGATTTCTTGAAGGAAATTTAATTTAGATAGTTTTTGTTGGTATCACTCTAATACCACTTGGTGTTTCTAATATACCACACAATTGTCATCAAAGAAAGAATACTCACAAGCACACACTTTTGTGAGACTAATTATTCTCCTTAATTTTGTTGATTGAATTGATTGATTTGTACACAACATTTCCAAAAGTTTATAGGTGGTGACTTAGCTTGTAGAATAAGGAAAACAAAGATCTATAAAAAAATACACCAAAATTCGTATCAAATTATTAGGGCCACTAAAATACCATCAAAACATTATTAAAATAGCACATATTGTATTCAAATATATATTTTTCTGAGTAATAAAGAGTCAATTATTATTTTATATACATATAAATATGGAGAAATGAATGCGAATGATTCTCCTAATTATTGATATCAAATATAATATGAAATTAATTATGGTATATTTATTTTATATTTTCTTCTTTGGTGATTGTTAGATTTTTCATCATTTTGATTTGCAACTGCTAACGGTTTTGAATTTAATATATGTAGTTGAAAAATTGATACGTCCTGATCTTTAACGATACAAATTTTGATTTTATTTTTTTGACCAAAGTAAATTCGGGTTAATAATAAAGAGCATGTCATCCTATCACGTTTGACATAAGTATATATTATCACTTTTCTTTTTTGTCTAAATCAGTTCATGTCATAAAATTGATTAATGCATTGATGCAAGACTATAAACTTTACTTCTTAAAAATGCATTTTTTTGTAAAGACGTTTTGAATGAAAAATTGTTTTTCAAATTGGTACTCAATCATATTTCAGCGGACATCTATGGGACCAACCGGATGCGAAAAGCTGCACAGAACAGACCAAGCCATTGAGCGGATCGACATACCCAGGAGGTCCTGTACCGTCGGAGGGTGTGGTGAATAGCGTGCTCAGTAAGATGTCGAAGCCGGCGACACTTCTGGACTTGACCTTGCTCTCCCAACTCAGAGTGGATGCTCACCCATCTGGGTACAATGGAGCTCATTCTGGCAACGACTGCAGTCACTGGTGCCTTGCAGGTCTTCCTGATACTTGGAATCAGCTCTTGTATGCTGAATTAGTGCTTTGATGGGTTTATTGTTTTCTAGGGGTGGTTAAGAGTGATATTCATGGGAAGTTAAGCAATTTGTACCGGTTGATTAATTTTGGATTTTCAGAATTAGCATAATAAAAACAATCTTGTTGATGACTTGAGGAAAGTATATCTGATTTGAAAATTTTACTTTTACGGTTCATTTTAATTTTTTTTAAGTATATAAGGTTCGAATTCTATGTTTCCATTGGAATGTTAATCCAATAATATACATCCACCACTACAAGAAAATTGGCAACCGTCACTGAAGCCTTAAAACCGCAGCCATTACTTATACCGACGATTTATGGCCCCCTTTGTATATACTGTAGTATTACGTTTTAGCGCCGTGGTTAATTAAACAGAAGGACTGATGGAGACAAAAAGTAGTTAATCGAGACTTTAAAAAAAAAATTACAAATCCCGTATGCATTAAAAATCGACACTAGCCCACTTCAAAAAAAATAAACATTGCATTATACACCTCATATAATAAAACAATTGTAACTTGGTCCCTTCAACTGAATTAGACTTGAGCCCAAATATCAAATAAGAGACCATGAAAAGGTAGGCTATGATTTGACGAGAGGGAAATAAAAAAAAGATAATTCGAGACGGTGGGAAAGGTTTTCATGGAAAATTAATTCAAATTTTTGGGACTTTAAAGATTCATACGAAGGTATCAATTGCTGGTAATAGGTTTAAGTTTTGATATTAGGTATAAATTTGATTTTATATCATTTTTTTTATCAAGTTTGTTTTTATTTTTGCATGAAGGACAAAACCTAGATAATCTATATTTAATAAAATATATGAAAAATTGTTTAACAAAAGGGAATAAAAGTATTTTGAAGAGAAGATGAAATAGACATTTTTTATAAAGTTGAGTCCTACTATGTATTTTGTTTGTGCAAAATTTATTATAGTTGTATGTTTTTTAAGTATTTGCAAGATAACAATTGAATTTGCTGAATTTGTCTAATAGGAGAACATGATAATAGAGTTGGAGTTGAATGATTTAGTAAGGTAATTTTTTTTAACTACATCAATTATATATATTGTTTAATCAGTTATCATTTTAATTGATTTTCTTTCGATATCAACTTTATTTTTTTTTGTGATTAACATTTATCATTTCAGACTGAAAAATAAGTTCAATCACATCCTACTACATATATCCAATTATTTGATGTATAAAGTTTCTAGGTGGACCGTCAAAGTAGTACTGACGGGCGGGGATACACAGACCAATTTGATCGAAATCAATGAGGAGCACTAATTGAACTACTCAAGCATACCCATTGGTTTCATTTGAATAAACAATAAACCAAAAAGAGAAGAAGAAGCAAGAAGACAAAGATCTTTTAATTTTTAATGTTATTTTCTTGAACTTATTTATAAGACATTTTCTAAAATTATTAGCAACCATATAAATTAGTTTTGCAGGCTTTACGCGATATATGTAAGTGAATAATGCCACTTAAATTTTTTATTGTCATCTCATTTGTTTGTTATGAAATGATTGACTTGAATATCTATTCTAAAATAGAATGAAAATGTCACACTAAATTTTTTTATAGTCTCAAACGCAGTTCGCTCATTTTTAAAATTTTCCTAAATAATTTTATTCTTTATTTACTGAAGTATAGACTTTTACAAAAAGTTAAAGAATATGATCCAATAAATTGAATGACATCGTTTATTTTATAACATATTATATATGTGTGTGTATTATTACAGTGAGTGAAGGAATCGACTAATAAGGTATAACAATGATGTATATTTAGATTATTAAAAATATGAGCATAACAATACTAATAATGAAAATTAGTATGTTTTTTGCAGGGTGAAAAATTACTTTTTATTCAATCTTATTTCACTTGCTGATTGAATATTTGTATTTGTTTGAATGAAATCAACCTATGATTATTTTTAATAACAAGCATGGACTTTAAAGTCTCGTTTGAATAAATTGTTAGTGCAACTCTTGTGGAGCCGCACTTTAAAATCTCGTTTGATTTAATTAAAGGGACGGGTTTGTGATTTTTTTTTTTGTATATGACTTTGTTTCAATTTAGTGCAACTCTTGTCGAGCCGCATTTTTTTTTTCACTCCATCAATCGTGGATTTATATTAATTATTGGGTAAAAATCTTGTTTTGTTCAATGGAAACAGATAATCTGAACCCAAATGTATACTTGTTTACTTGTTGAAAGACATGAATCATGAACACATGAATATGAAAACAATACGGAGCGGGAAAACTCACTTGTCTAAAAGCTTCAATCAAATTTTCTAGAATTTCTGATTTATTAGACGAGATAACGTTGTGATCATATACTATCCCATTTTGTCATTATTTATGACCAACATAAATAAGTTCCCTTTATCAAATTCATTTTATTCTATACCCACCACTTGGTGTTCCCTTTTGGTATGGATAATCCATAAGTACAAAGATATCACTAACATCAAAAAGTTAGATTTGCTTTTAACAATTTAAATAGATTCATTGCATTCCAATTGCAAATGAGTTTCCTTAAATCATACATATATATATTTTATATAACTACTTATATAAAATCTTTAGAGGTAATCCATAAACACCTACGACAAATAAAGCAAATCCGTGCTACCTTTTTTTTTTAAGATACAAATCTATGCTACATTGAAATACAGTTTTAGCAAGTCTGATTTCAATATCTATATCTCATTGAATTAAATTAAAATACCACAAAAGGTATTCAATGAAAATTTTTCATAAACACATGCAAAATCACATGGACAAAACATATAGAAATAGGCAATTTACAAAAATGACCCCTTCTTTTATATATTTACAAAACTAGTAGTGCCTGCTCAATATTTGCAAAAAAATGCCGACATGGTCAACACTGTTACATTTTTTACTATTATTTTTATATAGAAGACGTGATATATATGTCATTCCCATGTGATTATTACATTGAGTTATATTAAAAAAATTAAATTTTATCTAATTTTTTTATTAAATTAAAAAAGAGACATAAATAAAAATTAAAAAATTCAATCAGCATTGACATGCCAACACTTATCACGTACCGTGTCATTTTTTTGTAAATATTTAGTAGGCAAGGTTAGTTCTGCAAATCTTCAAAAGGATGGGGTCATTTTTGCAAATTACCCTATAAGAAAATCTTCACTCAACTCCCTCTACGTCTATCTAAAAGATTACCTTCTTGATCTCTCTTTAAATATATTTCTTTTATCAAATTCACCACACATGACACATGCAGTCTCTCTTTTTCTCTCTACATCTATATAAACAGATCCTTGGCAGACCAAAAGAACTGAACTTTTATCTTCTTTTCTCAAACATGGGTGTGGAAGGGTGGTGCTGTTGTTGCATGGTTTTGTTGTTTTCAAGTTCTCTGTTTCTGTGGAATGGTGTGTTAGGTGAGTACAATGACTACAATGAAACTAAGGTTGGAATCAACAAAGCAAGTTGCAACATCTACCAAGGGAGCTGGGTTCTTGATAACACGTACCCACTCTATCAGTCATCTGGTTGTCCCTACATAGACCCTCAATTCGACTGTCAAAAGTATGGCAGACCTGATAAGCTCTACCTTCAGTACAGGTGGAAACCAACCTCCTGTGACATCCCCAGGTACTCTCAGCTCCCTCTGTTATTATGAATTATATATATAGGAAAAAATTGATATAACTACTCAATGTAAAATTTAAAAATCTTCACAGTTCTTTATGTTATTAAAAAAAATATTATCAGTTCTTACAGTCACGCAACTAATTAGGTACATGATTAATTTTAACTACACATTAAAAATTACCGAAATGCATGCCCTCACCCATTATTTTTCGAAAAATCTATATAGCTCTCTAGAAACTTATGAAAATCAGAAGAGGTCCCTATAAAATTGATAAATCCCATCGGATCTCTATCTTAAAGACAATATTTATTTTAACCCCTACCGTAACCGAAAATGACCAGATTTGTAGTTGACTCTAGACATACATGAAAAATTATTGTAATACTCTTTTAAAATTTACTTAATAAATTACTTTAATATACTAATAAGATTTATGATTGACTTTAAGGAGATTTATTGATTCTACAAGGAAATTTTTTATTTTCATAATTTCGAGGTGTTATATCAAATATTTTACACCATTGGTGATTACAGGGATAGCATGAGATTTTAAAAAAAAAGGAAGGGAATTTTTGTCATCAAAAAAACTAAATCGGATTTTTTATATTTTGTAGAGACTTATTTGAATGTATTTATTGGATCAACTTAACTCAGGGACTCAATCCGTTAATCATATATACTTTCTGGTGGTGATTTTTCAATTTTACGAAGACTAAAACTGATTTTGCTAACTTTCCAGGGTGTTATATTGAATTTCCTATATATATATTTCTCTAATTTTCCTTCATGTATATTATTAAAGCTGAGTTACACACAGTCTTTCTTTTACCATAATTGTAGTTTCATATATATAACTCATAATGTCATATACACGTTTTAACGAGGTATATACATTGTTAGAATGTTTTTTTAATTTGTTTTTTTTTATAAATGGATGTAGACAATTCATTGTTGTACATATTTAATTTTTTACTTAAAAGCTAGTATATACTTTATTAGATAAAATATACTATTTTATTTTAAAATTAAGTCAAAATATACCAGGACTAGACTTGGAATCAAAAGATTTGTACTTAACCTTTTCTATTATTAATTCGTATTCCAAAATGACCCCAAGTCATCCATCAGTATTGCTTAATGCTTACTGATGGTTTGTTATCGAACAAAATTAGCAGTTTCTCAAGAAACTAACCTATGAATGTTTCGTACAGTGCTGTTATTTTGTATACACACTTTGGATACATAGTGAATAGAAGCCTGTTAAAGGCCTTGACACTGTACTAAAATAAATAAAATAAAAATGGAAACTAACCAAAGACATCAGCTATTTTTATATCTCAACAAATTGTGTTTCCAATCAATCAGAAGGTGTATCATCATCTATTTTTATGCGCTCTATTTAAATTGAACAATATTTATAGACATCATAGTTATGCGCCTCGATCATTTAATCATGAAATTAAAGGAACACTTCAAATTGATCAACTTAGGTGCATGGCGAAAAATATCATGGATTAGATTTTTTGTTAGCGAGGTTGTGTCTAACATTTTTCTTACAGAAATTCTTCGCAAGCCTCCACCCATCACTAATGTATCTTTGTAATTAACTTATTAACGATTTGTTCAACTAATCTTGTACAATGATTTGTTAATTTATTGATTGGAAAATGAAGGTTTGATGGAAAGGATTTCTTGATGAGGATGAAGGGGAAGAAGATATTGTTTGTAGGAGACTCACTGAGTCGGAACAATGTTCAATCTCTCATGTGCCTTCTTCATGCAGCAGTTCCTGATGCAAAAACCACTTATTCTCCGTATACACTTTATTTCCAGGTTGGTCTCTCATTTTCTTATCCCTGTACACACATATCCCACCTATCACGAATTTACATATATTCATTGTTATAAGCAAAATAACATGAAAGTTCTATTTACTTCTCCAATTAGTTAGAAATGAAGTATTAAGTGGTGGGATTAAACGGTACTTTCTTGTTACCATTATGTTAAATGTGTATGGGGAGCGTAAATGCATATTGTTTAAGAGAAGTATTACATTCGGTTTTTTTACAGTTTTAAATACAGTCGTATACACCTTGTTAGTCCCGTATACTCACCATGATAATATATATACATCGTTAGAAAATTATAACATTTTTTAAATCAATAACATTATTCAATTCATTAAAGTATATATAATTCATTTTTTATAAATGTACATATATACCTTATAGAAGATATATATGATTTTTAAAAAATAAAAACTTGGAGGGATTATGTGTGTGATTGGAAAAAAACTATTAAGAGTAACATTTTCATTTTTAAAACGAGTGTTGTTACCCACAATTTTTTTTTCTTATAAGTGCATGTACTCACATTAATTAAGTTTATGCTTCGATATAAATTTTTCATAATTTCTATAAATTTAATCATGCAATTAATTGGAGTATATATTTCATTTTTTATAAAAGCATATAACTCATTTTTCAATCAGATATATAATTTTTTTAAAATTTAAAATTGTAGACCAAAATTAGAGCTGAAAAAATGAATTGTATGTAATATTATCCTTTTAAAATATAAAAGTTGTCTCTATAGATTTCACGGACCTCAAATGATCCAAATGCATTTTACCTTTAATCATGTGCATGCTTGTTAAAACTTATAAACTGCATATTGTAGCTTTTACCTTAAAATAAACAGTTATTACATATTTATTTAAATTTATAGGAACTTATTTAATCTAAAAACTGTTTAAAAGTTGGGATGAGATTCTAACACTTTAAAACTTGTCCATAACTATTTTTTATAGCAATAAAAATATTATTTCATCTCCTCCCAACTTTTAAACAGTTATAACAAGTTTAATATGTCTATTTCTTATCTAAAAAGTTAAAACATATAATTTATAAGTTATAATTTATAATTTGTAAATTGCAACAAACATGACGACATAGATAAGTGATACATTCGATGATCGATATGGTGCACGCAGGACTACGACGTCACAGTGGCGCTCAACAGGAACTGGTTTCTAGTTGATCTGGTGAATAAGACGGATGGTGTGGCTTTGGTGCTGGACTCCATCCAGGGAGGCAAAGAGTGGCTTGGCATGGATGTGCTCATCTTCAACTCCTGGCACTGGTGGATTCGCGCTGGACAATTCCAACCGTGAGAGAGAACACATAAAACAAATATTTATGAATGCTAACTAGACCTGTTGAACTCACTTGTTATTATATTATTTTTTTAGATGGAACTACATACAGATTGGGAATCAGAAATTCAAAGACATGGATCGGCTGGATGCGTACTCTAAAGGGATGTCTACTTGGGCTAAGTGGGTGGACACTAACATTGATCCGGCCAAAACTAAGGTCTTCTTCCAGGGGATCTCACCCATACACTATGAGTAAGTTTTATTAATGATTTCTGGAAGGAAATTTAATTTAGATAGTTTTTGTTGGTATCACTCTGATACCACCTGGTGTTTCTAATATACCACACAACTGTCATCAAAGAAAGAATACTGAAAAGAAACACAAGCACACACTTTTGTGAGACTAATTATTCTCCTTAATTTTGTTTATTGAATTGATTGATTTGTACACACATTTCCAAAAGTTTATAGGTGTTGAGACTCGGAGAATAAGGAAAACAAAGATCTAGAAAAAATAAATCAAAATTCGTATCGAATGATTAGGGCCACTAAAATACTATCAAAACATTACTAAAATAACACACATTGTATCCAAATATATATATTTTCAAATAATAAAGAGTCATTTATTATTTTATATGCATATAAATATGGAGAAATGAATGCGAATGATTCTCCTAATTATTGGTATCAAATATAATATGAAATTAATTATTGTATATTTATTTTATATTTCCTTCTTTGGTGATTGTTAGATTTTTTACATTTTGATTTGCAACTGCTAACGGTTTTGAATTTAATATATGTAGTGAAAAATTGATACGTCTTGATCTTTAATGATACAAATTTGATTTTATCTTTTGACCCAAGTAAATTCTGGTTTATAATAAAAAGCATGTCATCCTGTCAGTGTTTGACATAAATATATATCATCACTTTTCAATTTTGTCTAAATCTGTTCATGTCATAAAATTGATTAATGCATTGATGCAAGATTACAAACTTGTCTTGATAATTCTGAATTTGCTACACACAATCCACATTGGTTCCCCCCCCCCCCCCCCCCACCACACCCAACGGTCATAACTTCTTAAAAATGCATTTTTTTGTAAAGACGTTTTGAATGAAAAATTGTTTTTCAAATTGGTAATCATATTTCAGCGGACATCTATGGGGCCAACCGGATGCGAGCTGCACAGGGCAGACCAAACCATTGAGCGGATCGACATACCCAGGAGGTCCTGTACCATCGCAAGGTGTGGTGAAGAGCGTGCTCGGTAAGATGTCGAAGCCGGTGACCCTTCTGGACTTGACTTTGCTCTCCCAGCTCAGAGTGGATGCTCACCCATCAAAGTACGAAGGAATTAAGGCTAACAACGACTGTAGCCACTGGTGTCTTGCAGGTCTTCCTGATACTTGGAATCAGCTCTTGTATGCTGAATTATTCCTTTGAAGGGTTTATTGTTTTGTAGGTGATTAATAGCGTGATGATATTTCATGGGATGCTAAGCAATTTGTACTGGTTGGTAAATTTTAAATTTTTCATAATCAACATAATAAAAAAAACCGTTTGACTTTTAGAGAGTATATCCGAAAATTTTCAGTTATTACCGTTTGTTTTAATTTTTTTAAAATTATATATTTGTTTAATTGTTGAAAGTCATAAATCACGAACACATAATATGAAAACTAAATTATTCGGATTAGAAATCTCACTTGTCTTAAAGCTTCAATAAAATTTTCTAAGATCTCTTATTATTAGAATTACATCTTTTGGCTCATGAACATACCTCTCCAAACAACCACATGTATGTTTCATTTCTTCTGTATCACATCACTATCCTCATTCTCTGGAACCCATCAGGATACAAATTCTTCAAAGTGTCTCGGAGTGGGGCAGTGGGGCTCAGGGTCGCAGGGGCTCCCTGCGTGCGGTTGGATGGTTACTATTCCTGAATATTAGAAAAGAGATAATAATGTGGATATTATGTTCTATTATGTAATTACTTGGTATACCAAACATATGGTTAATATTAGATTTAAATATGATTACAGTGGGTGAGCGAGTTGAAACCTTTTCTATTCTTCTTGGTCGTTTATTGGGTTTTTTTTATTCGGACATTGTCCATTTTTAATTTATTTGGAATGGAAATGTTCAAAGTTTACTGTAGAAAAAAAAAAAGAGAGAAATCCCAGTGAGATGGATAAGTTATGATAATTCTTCAATTACATTTGCTGCACAGTTTGAGAGAGGATGAGATAACATCCTGTGGATAAGCATGCCCTCATGGAAGTCCAACCCAATCAAAATGCAACATTAATGATGTACATAACTTCATTAAAACGTATAATCTTAATTAAATGATCAAATGCATACCAATTGCATCGAATATCTACTATGAATTTAGACCGCCATAATGATCGAATATATCTAATACTGGGGCCCATTTCTCATTAAATTGGTCCATCAATATGGTACTCTGAGCACGGAAATGAGACCCAAAACAATCCATAAAATTTTTATTAACGCATATACTCACATTAGCAAAGCATATTATTTGAGAAAAAAATTTACATTTTCTATAAATGCATCCATCATCCATGCAATTTATTAGAGTATATGATTCATATTTTTTATAAAAGCATGTAACTCATTTGATGAGTATACTATTTTTAAAATTTTAAAACACATGTAGAATAAAAATAAGACTGAAAATATGGCTGGATGTAACATTATCCAAAAGAAAATATCACACTCAATATCTTTCCCATCTACATCCATTTTAATTGAAATTTTTATTTTAATAAATTATCTGAACTCGTTTATAAAAAACTATTGAAGTATATATCTTCATTTCAGCGAGAGTGCATTCAACTCTTGATGCTCACGAGACAACAAGTGTATAACAGCGCCTAAAAGACTTGTGGACCGGATTCGAAACTCACGCACTCAAAAACGATACCCAGAAAGGCCCACTGCAACGGTTTGGTGGACCCGATAAGCTCACGCATGAGCGCCACCTTGTCACCACCGTCTCTCACGCATCTCCGCCACGCGTGCATACAATCCTAACACGTGTCGGACTCTACCACCCGTAACCGCCCCCAACCGCCCCCCTAAAACCCAAACTCCATCCCCTCTCGTTCTCATCGTGCAAACAACAATCCAAAACAAGCCAACTTAGCAGCTAAGAACAATGGCCTCTCACAAAGAGTCTAAGACGACGACGACTGCGACGGAGAAGGAACAACAACCCATGTCGCTTGACGAGGTCGCCAAGCACAGGCAGACCGCGCAGCAGAACTCCGTGGAGGCGATCCGCGCCGCGGAGGAGCGGTACGCCAAGGCCAAGCAGTCCAGCGCGGCGGCCCTCCACGAGACCAAGGAGGCCGTCACCCACGGCCTCGGCTCGGCCTCCGCCTACACCGCCGCGAAGGGAACAGAAGCGAAAGAGACTGCCACACATGGGTTACGGGGCGCGAAGAACGTGGCAGCGGAGAAGGGGACGGTGGTGAAGGACGTGATGGTGGACAGGGGCGGAGCCAAGGGTGGGCGGGCTGGGGCCCGGGCCCTCCAAAGGCAAGGTTTAATAATGCATGGATACCTACACGGGCAAAGAAAATTGATGTTTTTGCATATGAACCCCTTAAAAAAATTATATTGTTTATATACCCCTTTAAAATTCTATTTCTATCAACAGAGTGGTTTAAAGTTTGCATGAATGCCCTTTTGAGGAGTTTTTTTACACAATATAAATTTTGTAAGTTTTATAGAAATATTTTTTAAAAGGGTATTTATGTACAATTTAATTTATATATGTAAAAATCCTAATTGAATGAGTGGGTTTAAAATTTGAAAATATTACATGTGCAGTCTCATTTGATTATTTTTAAAGTATATGCCTGTATAATAAAATATGTACATCTTTTATAGAAATGAAAGACATGCTCATATAAAATAAATACATATATTTTATTTACATTTTCTGTAATAGTGTAACATATATGTGTTAATCAATTTTATATATTACATTAAATGTGGCAAATGTAAGTGGGGTTGTAAAAAAAAAAAGTGTATTAACACCCATTGAGATATGGAATTGCGGGTCTTTTTTTAAAACAAAATTGCGAAAAGCTTTATTTTTATATGAATATTGATATATGGTTTTGAGCAGGGGCGGCGCCACATTGGTGACTGTGGGTCAATTGACCCCATTCAATTATTAAAAAATATTAAATATTACCTATACAATAACCCCGTCCAAAAAAAATAAAAAACATTACCCTCTATAAAACCCCACTTAAGGAAAAATGTGGACTCACTGGGGTGAGTGGTGACAAATGTAATACGTTGTGGTGGCTTGGTGGGGTCCATCAATATTTTTTAAACAAACTTACTCGGTTATCTCCACATTAATCCAAAATTGAAAGGATAATGTTACATACATCCATGTTTCTAGTCTCAATTTCAGTCTACAAATGTTTTGAATTTTAAAAATAATGTACCTCATCTAATAAGAGGTATATGCTTTCACAAAAATGAAGCATGTGATTCAATGAATTGCACGGATGCATTTATAGAAAATGTTAAAAAAATCTATTGCCACATTAGTTTTGTTAAATTTCTATCGACACATGTAGAATTGGAATTGAGACTGGAATTGTTTTGATTTTTCTAAATAATAAAAAACAAATGAAGATTCAATATCGGATTTGTTTAAATGCTTCAATTGATTGCGTAAGATTCCTCTTTGTCACAGATTAACTTTTCGTGATCATGATAAATCTGATGACTCAACTGATGAAAGGAATTTTTTAGAGTTTCTTCAGTTTTTTAGCTGATCATAATGAATCTATCAATGAAGTTTTATTGTAGAATACTTTAAAAATAACAAATTGTGTTATCATGATATTCAAAAGAATATTGTAAATGTAGCTATAATTAAAACTATTATTGTTATCATTAAGAGTTTTGCAAATATTAATTCTCACTGAGGACAATTATAAAATTTTATGTATTATAAATCCTTGATCTCCATTCTTTGATGATTATTTTTAATGTCAATTATTCTATTTTTAAAATAAAATTTTATGTTTTTGATAAATATATAACAAGTGTAGATTTATTGAAAATTTTGTAGTACTTAGTTTTTCAGATGATCCCATCTCTTAAAATTCTTGAGCCGCCACTGGTTTTGAGAGGTTGAAAAATCATTGATTTGGATATTTTAGTAATTTTATTTATTTATTTTAATTTTTAATCATTGCTTTATTGAGTCTCTCATATTTTTTGAAATAAGTTTTAAATTCTCTTTACAAAATATAAGTGTAAAGGATATCTTTTGTATGTTTTTGTGATCAATTTTTTTTTACTAATTTTTACAATTTTTGAATCCTTATTTTTTACTAATTTGTCTATTATTGTGATGGGAATAATGATATTTTCATATTTTTTATTCCAGATTATTAAATACAGGAAAAAAGTACAAAAACGACTTTTGATTTAAATCGTCATTACTTTTTTTCGTTATTATTTGTCTTAATTTTGTCTTAACTTATCATATATCTATAATTATTCTTTTTATCTTCCTCTGTCTCTTAACCCTTCAGCCCCCCTTGCTTTAATTTCTGGCTCCGCCCCTGGTGGTGGAGAAGGGTCAGCAGGGGTACCAGGTGGCGAAGGATAGTGCGGTTCGTGCAGGACAAATAGCCGCGGAGAAGGCACATCAGGGACTTCAGATGGCGAAGGAGGGGGCGGTGAGTGCGGGCAGGTTGCGGCGGAGAAGGCACAGCAGGGTCTTCAGATGGCGAGGGAGGGGGTGGTGTGCACGGGACAGGTGGTGGTGGAGAAGGGTCAGCAGGGGCTTCAGGCAGCGAAGGAGGGGGCGGTGAGCACTGGACGTACGACTGCCGAGGTGGCAGGAAGGGCGAAGGACTACGTGGCACAGAAGGGGGTGGAAGCAAAAGATGCTGCGGTTGGGATCGGTATGAGGACCGGAGAGTATGTGAGCGAGAAGGTGGGCGGAGCGAAGGAGACGGCTGCAGGGGTAGCGGGAGGGACGAAGGACTTCGTAGCACAGAAGGCGGTGGAAACAAAAGATGCTGGGGTTGGGGCTGGTACAAGGACCGGAGAGTATGTGAGTGAGAAGGCGGGCGGAGCAAAGGAGACGGCTGCAGGGATAGCGGGAGGGACGAAAGACTACGTAGTACAGAAGGTGATGGAAGCAAAAGATGCTGCGGTTGGGGCTGGTACAAGGACCAGAGAGTATGTGAGTCAGAAGGCGGGCGGAGCAAAGGAGACGGCCAAAGAGAAAGCTGGGGAATTGAAGAGCCACGCAGGGAGGTTGGTATTCTTTTGGGTTGGGTTTCTTTGTTCTTGATCTTCATTTATATGTTGTAATTCTGATTGAATTGAACTGAATCAGACACAAGGGACTCAAGAGAGACTTTATTTCAAGATTCACTGAGTCTGAACAATTGGCAATCACTATTGTGCCTTCTCCATGTAGCCGTTCCTGATGCACAAACCACTTTTGCTCATAATACACTTTATTTCAAGGTTGGTCTCTCATTTTCTTCTCCCTGTACACCCGTGTCCCACTATTTATTTCAAATTTGTATCAAACTTAAATCTGAATAATAATTAATGAAATATCAGTCAAATATCTCTCTATTCATTTGACCATACCAATATCAAATCAAATTTTTTCATTTACCTAAATTTTCAAAGACTATTTTTCTTTTACGATTCCATATTTTTTTTAAAAACTTGATCAATAAAATACAGAATGAAAATTTACTTAAATTTTTAGTGAAATTTAAGTATATGTTTGAGAAAGAGCCGGAGAGGGCCAAATCTGTAATTTGTAATCTAAAGCTGCAACAAACATGACATATATATGTGTGCATCACTGATCCATAAATTCAATCAATGCACGCAGGACTACGACGTCTCTGTGGCATTCATCAAGACCTGGTTTCTGGTTGATCTGGTGAATAACAAGGATGGTGTGGCTTTGGTGCTGGACTCCATCCAGGGAGGCAAAGAGTCGCTTGGCATGGATGTGCTCATCTTCAACTCCTGGCACTGGTGGACACACACTGGAAAAGGCCAACCGTGAGAGAGAACACACAGAATAAATATTTATGAATGCTAACTAGACTTGTTGAACCCACTTGTTAACAGAATTTTATGTTTTGAATTGTAGATAGAACTACATACAGATTGGGAATCAGAAATTCAAAGACATGGATCGGCTGGATGCGTACTCTAAAGGGATGTCTACTTGGTCTAAGTGGGTGGACACTAACATTGATCCGGCCAAAACTAAGGTCTTCTTCCAGGGGATCTCACCCTTACACTTTGAGTAAGTTTTATCCATGATTAGCGGAAAGGAAAGTTAAGTTAGATAATTTTTTCTTGTTAGTATACACTTGGTGTTTTTAATACACCACACCACTCTCATTAAAGAAAGACTCAAAAAGAAACACGCACGCACTTTTGTGGGATTAATTCTTCTCTTTTTGTTGATTGAATTAATTGATTTGTACACACCTTTTCAAAAGTTCATAGGTGTTGAGACTTGGAGAATAAGGAAAACAAAGATCTAGAAAATTTAGGAAAAATGTATCAAAATTGGCATCTAATGATTAGGGTCATTAAAACACTATCAAAACATTCTTAAAAAGCACACGTTGTATTCAAATATATATATTTTCAAAGTAATAGAGTCATTATGACTATATATACATATAACATGGAAAAATGAATGCCAATTATTCTCCTCATTGTTGATATCAAATATAATATGAAATTAATTAATTTATATTTATTTTAGCTTTCTTCTTTGGTGAAGGTGAGATTTTTCACCTTTTTGATTTGCAACATTAATATGGAATTAGTCCAAGTCATAAAATTGATTAATGCATTATCGCAAACTCGCATTGATAATTATACTTTCGTCACACTCAATCAACATTCATTCCCAAACACCCTCAATGGTCACAACTTCTAAAAATTTACGTACATCCTGTAAAGTTGTTTTTCAAACTGGTTTTCAATCATATTTCAGTGAACATCAGTGGGGCCAACCGGACGCAAAGGGCTGCGCAGGGCAGATCAAGCCATTGAGTGGATCGACATACCCAGGAGGTCCAGTACCACCATAGGCTGTAGTTAAGAGCGTGCTCGCTAAGATGTCAAGGCTGGTGACCCTTCTGGACTTGACCTTGCTCTCCCAACTTAGAGTGGATGCTCACCCAACTGGGTATAGTGGAGATCATCCTGGCAACGACTGCAGCCACTGGTGCCTTGTAGGTCTTCCTGATACCTGGAATCAGCTCATGTATGCTGAATTAGTCCTTTGATGGGTTTATTGTTTTGTAAGGTGGTTAATAGAATGGTATTCATGGCAATCTAGGCAATTTGTACTAGTTGATCAATCTTGGATATTTTAGGATCCAAAATAAAAACAATCTTATTGACTTCAGGAGAATATATTTGATTTAAATTTTTTACTTTTATCGTTCGTTTAAATTTTATTTATGTATAAGACTGCAACTTGGGTGGGCTAAACCTGACCCAACTTGACTAATATTAAATTATTTTAGGAATTGATTTTAAATAAATCCTCATACATTTGATTATTCAAGAATTATTTTATTTATTTAATTAAAAAATTATTAATTTAAATATAATTCCAAAACCATTTGATATTAGACTTATTTTAAAGGTCTTAATGAGATCTTTTCAATAGTATAATTTTTATATAAATGGATTGACAATAATAATATTTATAAATGAGTTTCTATATAATTTTAAAAATGGTAAGAAAAAATGGAGGGTGGTGGTTGGAGTACAACACCATCCAAAAATGAATTTCCTCCAAATATGAAGGGTTTGGAGGCTTGGATTTGAGATGCTTTTAGGCCGTTTAATATCATTTAAATAAAATAATTCTACTTTTAATTAAGCAGGAAGGTAAAAATTGTTGTTAAACGCATTTTAAAAAGCTGATATAATTAAAAAGTTATTTACAGCTTTTAGTACAAAAATGTTATTTTTTAAAAAACGCAAAAAATTCATTTTTCTATTGTCTACTTCGACACAAGAAGAATCAGATGAGATACATCTGCTCGACACTTCATATGCCGAACTTGTTCTAGGGATGTTATTTTCAGTTTTGTGTCACTGTCGATAAATTTATTTAAAGTAAAAAAGTGGGTCAACCTCAACAATGCACGTATTGAACTGTTTAAATAACGAGGTGTGCTCCATACCCAATTATAAATGAATTTTTTCTAAGTTATATCCATTTGTAGGAGTATGCCCCAGAAGGTAAGGGGGTGCAATTAGAGGCACCCATTGAAAATAGGGTATCCGAATCCCAATATATACTTGATTAATTGTTGGAAGACATGGATCATGAACACATGAAGATGAAAATGAAGACGAAAACCAAACTGAAGCGGAATAGAAAACTCACTTGTCTAGAAGCTCCAATTAAAGTTTCTAGGATCTCTTATTGATTAGACGTGATAACGTTGTGATCATAGACTTTCCCATTTTGTCATTATTTATGACTAACATGAATAATTTCCCTTTATTAAATTGATTTTAAACTCACCACTTCCTGTTCCTTGGTATGGACAATCCTTAAATACAAAGATCAGTCAAATCAAAAGGGTAGATTTTCTTTTAACAAATTAAATTAAATAGATTCATTATATTCCAATTGCTAATGAGTTTCCTTTCATCATACATATTTAATATTACAACCACTTATTATGGGCTTCTTTAGTGGTAATCCATAAGGATAAACAGCTTAAAACAAACTTGGTGTTTTTAATATACCACACCACTCTCATCAAAGAAAGACTAAAAAAGAAACACGCCCACTTTTGTGGGACTCATTCTTCTCTTTTTGTTGATTGAATTAATTGATTTGTACACACCTTTTCAAAAGTTCATAGGTGTTGAGACATGGAGAATAAGGAAAACAAAGATCTAGAAAATTTAGGAAAAATGTATCAAAATTGACATCTAATGATTCGGGTCATTAAAACACTATCAAAACATTCTTAAAAAGCACACGTTGTATTCAAATATATATATTTTCAAAGTAATAGAGTCATTATGACTATATATACATATAACATGGAGAAATGAATGCCAATGATTCTCCTCATTGTTGATATCAAATATAATATGAAATTAATTAATTTATATTTATTTTAGCTTTCATTCTTTGGTGAAGGTGAGATTTTTCACCTTTTTTATTTGCAACATTAATATGGAATTAGTCCATGTCATAAAATTGATTAATACATTAATGCATGATTGCAAACTTGCCTTGATAATTATACTTTCTTGACACTCAATCAACATTCATTCCCAAACACCCTCAAAAGTCGCAACTTCTAAAAATTTACGTACATCCTGGAAAATTGTTTTTCAAACTGGTTTTCAATCATATTTCAGTGGACATCAGTGGGGCCAACCGGACGCGAAGGGCTGCGCAGGGCAGACCAAGCCATTGAGTGGATCGACATACCCAGGAGGTCCAGTACCACCAGAGGTTGTGGTTAAGAGCGTGCTCGCTAAGATGTCAAAGCCAGTGACCCTTCTAGACTTGACCTTGCTCTCCCAACTTAGAGTGGATGCTCACCCATCTGGGTATAGTGGAGATCATCCTGGCAACGACTGCAGCCACTGGTGCCTTGCGGGTCTTCCTGATACTTGGAATTTGCTCATGTATGCTGAATTAGTCCTTTGATGGGTTTATTGTTTTGTAAGGTGGTTAATAGAATGATATTCATGGCAATCTAGGCAATTTGTACTAGTTGTTCATTTTGGATATTTTAGGATCCATAATAAAAACAATCTTATTGACTTTAGGAGAATATATCTGATTTGAAAATTTTTACTTTTATCATCCGTTTAAATTTTATTTATGTATAAGACTGCAATTTGGGTGGGTTGAACCCGACCCAACTTGACTCAAGAACATGTTTGGGTTGGGGTTTTCCACAGTTCAATCTGACCCAAACTTAAACCAACTCGAACCCAATTCGGATCGGGTTCAAATTGAGGTCTCGGGTTGGTCGGGTTGAACCTGAACCCAAGAAAAATATGGGCAGCAGAGGCAGTTGGGCTAACTCGGGCACTATGGGCTTGAACACATTACACGTATGATTAATCGGGCTTGCACACATTACATATATCATCCCATCTCATTTAAAAACAAATCTGGACCATACATTGATCAAAATAACATCACAACCATTCCTTTTCACAAAACCCTAATGCACTCTTCACTATTCACTCTCTCTTCACTCGTCGACCCTCAGCTCTCACCGGCTCGCCGACCCTCACCAACCTTGACCGTCTATAGCAGAAAGGCAGTTTCGTCCATTTGATTGTTTTGGAGTATTTGATATTTTGTTGAGTTGTTTATTTAGGATTCATAGATCTTAGTTTTATTTATTTATTTATTTATGTTTTACAAAATCCAGGATGAAGATGATTTTTCCCAAAAATACTCTGTTTTTTTTTTTTAACAAAAGTCTACATCTAGATCCGGTCTAAGTAATATAAATGGTCAACATTCAAAGTTATTAACCTGTTTTCAATGATGATTGGGTTTCATGAGGTTCATTCACTTTACACTTTTTCTTGTATTCAAGTTTTCGGAGAAACTGCATTTCCTTGAAGAACACATGCAAATAGGGTTTCTTAAAGCCCATTCAGGGTCAAGATATATTTTCTGGAAGAATTTTATGGATTTTTTTTGTTTGTTTTTATCTATTAAGATGATGTATTTTAAATTTGTGTGGACTTGGAGGGTGCAATTAGAGGCACCCATTGAAAATAGGGTATCCGAAAAAAATTCATTTTTCTATTGTCTACTTCGATTTCACTTTCTACTTTGACACAAGAACAATCAAATGAGATACATCTGCTAGACACTTCATATGCCGAACTTGTTCTAGAAATGTTATTTTCAGTTTTGTGTCACTGTCGATAAATTTATTTAATGTCAAAAAGTGGGTCAACCTCGACAATGCGCGTATTGAACTGTTTAAATAATGGGGTGTGCTCCATACTCAATTATAAATGAATTTTTTCTAAGTTATATCTATTGGTAGGAGTATGCACCAGAATGTAAAGGGGTGCAATTAGAGGCACCCATTGAAAATAGGGTATCTGAATCCCAATATATACTTGATTAATTGTTGAAAGACATGGATCATGATCACATGAAGACAGAAAATGAAGACGAAAACCAAACTGAAGCGGAATAGAAAACTCACTTGTCTAGAAGCTCCTATTAAAGTTTCTAGGATCTCTTACCCCTCGTTTGGGGTGAAGAATAAAGGGTGAATAGAGGAGAATACAGTAGAATAAGTTTCAAACAGCTGTTTGTTTGACAAGAATAAACCTTGATAGTTATGTCTGGATAAGCTAGGATAAGACCTGATAACTATTCTAAGAAAATGGTGAAATTGTTTATCAGGGCTTATCTATGCCAATGGATAAAAATACATTTCTCTGTCATTTTAAAATATTTATCTCACCTAACACTCTCTGCACATTTCGAAAACTGTCACATCTATCATATCACACTCATATCTCTTATACTTATTCCCAAACACAAATAATTTATGCAGGGGTATAATTGTCATTTAAAAAGTCATAAACTATTATCTATCTCTTATCTACCACTTATCCATATTTTATTCAAGGTGAACCAAATAACAAAAATATTAATTTTACGTTTTCCAATGAGAATAACAAAAAAGACAACCAAACAAAAATTTACTTATTCAGCATGGATTGTTATCTATCCCAGTATAACTATCAAGGACAAATGATCTTATGTCTCACCCCAAACGGGCCCTCATTGATTAGACATGATAACGTTGTGATCATAGACTTTCCCATTTTGTCATTATTTATGACCAACATGAATAATTTCCCTTTATTTAATTGATTTTATACTCGCCACTTCCTGTTCCCTTGGTATGGACAATCCTTAAATACAAAGATCAGTCAAATCAAAAGGGTAGATTTTCTTTTAACAAATTAAATTAAATAGATTCATTGCATTCCAATGGCTAATGAGTATCCTTTCATCATACATATTTAATATTACAACCACTTATTATGGGCTTCTTTAGTGGTAATCCATAAGGATAAACAGCTTAAAACAAACTTATTTTATATTTAAATACAATTTTAACAAATTTGATTTCTCTTTATATATATATATATATATCTTATTGAATGAAATAAAAGTACCATGAAAGAGCCAATGAATTTTCTTAAACACGCACCAAGACCACATGGACAAAACATATAAAAATGGGCAATTCATAAGAATACCCTGTCTTTTAAATATTTACATAACTAGTACCGCCTTTTGAATATTTGTAAAAAATGTCCTAAACGCGGTCCATGCTGCTATTTTTTTTTCTATTGACTTTTTATAACGTGATATGTGTGTGTGTTACATTGAGTTACATTTTAAAATTTAAAATTTATCTCAGCTCATTTTTATTTATTAAATTAAAAAGGAGACAATGGCTTTTTAAGGAAAATAAAAATTAAAAAAATTCAATCAGCCTCCTTTTTTTTTTTTGTAAATCTTCGAAAGGATGGGGTCATTTTTGCAATTTACCCTATAAAATCTTCGCTTTAACTTTCTCTATACGTCGTCTGCCTGAGATTACCTTCTAGATCACTCTCTTTAAATATATTTCTTTTTTCAAATTCACCACACATGCAGTCTCCCTTTTTCTCTCTCTGCATCTATATAAACAGATCATTGGCAGACCAAAAAAAACTGAAGTTTTATCTTCTTTTCTCAAACATGGGATTTCGATGGTGGTGGTGTTGCATGGTTTTGTTGTTTTCAAGTTCACTGTTTCTTTGGAATGGTGTGTTGGGTGAGTACAATGGCTACAATGAAACTAAGGTTGGAATCAAGAAAGCAAGTTGCAACATCTACCAAGGGAGCTGGGTTCTTGATAACACGTACCCACTCTATGAGTCCTCTGCTTGTCCCTACATAGGCCCTCAATTCGACTGTCAAAAGTATGGCAGGCCTGATAAGCTCTACCTTCAGTACAGGTGGAAACAACCTCCTGTGACATCCCCAGGTACTATCTCTCTGATGAATTATATATATATCTCTACTTTAATTTTCTTTCATGCATATTATTCGAGCGTTGTTACACGTCTTTTTTTTAATTTCAATTTCAATTGTGGTCTCACATACCTCATTAATATTATATGCTTGTATACCTTTTTAGATTTTTTTACATTTTTAATAAGGACAAAATTTATATAATCCCCTGTAAACTGCCTGAAATACATATAACATCCTGATTTTTCCTAAAGTCTATGTAACCCACTGAAAACACCTATGTAAATCCAAATAACCTCCTGAATTAAATTTTTGTGACAAGTGAAGAATATTTTGTTTGATTAACCCTTATTGAAAACACATTATACTAAAAAAACCCCCTACAATGTGTTAAAAATGCGAAAAAAATTAGTTATAAATAACGATTTTACCCTCTAGATAGAGTTTTATAATCTATTTGGAGAGGTAAAATTGTTATTCATAGAGGGTCTTTTTACATTTTTAACATATTCATTATAGGGGTTCCTGGTATAGTGTGTTTTCATCTAGGGTTAACCAAACACTATATTCACAAAATATTTCTCATGTGTCAATGGAATTTAACTCAAGTGGCTATTTGGATTTAAATAGATGTTTTCAAGGGGTCATATGGATTTCAGAAAAAATTGGGAGGTTATGTGGATTTCAGATAGTTTACAGCGGGTTACTTGAATTATTCCCTTTTAATAAATGAATCAATACAATTAATTAAAGTAAATACTTTATTTATTTTTTCCATAAAATTAAAAATATATACTCGATTAGATGATATATATTATTTTTAAAAAAATCAAAACTTCTGAGAAGATTGGAATGAGAACTGGTTACATAAAAATTTCTATATAATTATTAATTCAAATTCCAAATTGATCCTAGATAGGGGCGGAACCAGGAATTAGAGCAGGGGGGGGGGGCGACTAGAGGGCCAATAGATGAATAAGATAAAAAAATAATTATAGATATATGATAAGTTAAAACGAAATTATGACAATTAGATAATGATAGAGTCCCCGAAATAATGGCAATCAATTCATATGAAAAGTTATTTTTTTACTAATTTTCTGTATTTAGTGATAAAAAATCATTTGTAGAAGATCTATTTTTTTTTTAAAACCTCATTACTCCCATCATGAAAAATAGGAAAAATAAATTTTTAATAAATTAAAAATATGAATTTGAAGAAAATAATTGATCACAAAAATAAATAAAGATAATCATTAGGCTTATATTTTGGAAAGATATTTTCAAACCTAACTTTCAAAAAATCTAAGAGACTCAATATTCAGTCATAATTCAATCCTAAGGACAAAAAATCAAAATAAACAAAAAATTACCAAACCATCAAAATAAGTGATTTTTCAGCACTTCAAAATCAAACACCGATATTCTCGTGAAAACAAAGTGTATCAAAATTTTTTTTCCAGAAAACACCCAGAACACCAATATATAAATTTGTCAGGTCTAATGCAGTATATAAATTTGGTTAACGTAATATATATTTCACTATCTCCGTATACAATATTACAAAAAAATGTAAATAAAATATATGCATGCATTTATTTCATATGAACATGTATATTATTTATATAAAAGATTAATATATTTTATATATGAGTATACACTTAAAAAAAATCAAATGTATGCATGCTAATTGAGATGCAAATGGGACTGCATGTAATATTTTTCAATTTCAAACCCACTCATTTCAATTAATATTTTTTACATATACCTTAAAAAATAACATTTTATCAAAATAACTCTAATGAATTACCATTTTCAGCAATACCCCTCTTCTGAATGGTATTGCTACAAAATTTAAATTTTTTTATATTGTGCAAAAATACCCCCTAAAAGAGCATTGATGTAAAATTTAAATGGAGGGAAATAGATTTTCAAAGGGGCTATTTGATCATATAAGGTTTTTTGAGGGTTTATATGCAAAAACCCTTTCAATTGCCCACTAATGACCTATGTTGATGGGGGTATTTGACAATATAAGGTTTTTTGAGGGCTTATATGCAAAAAATTTCAATAACCCCCCTTAATCACCTATGTTGATGCGGCATGGTGGGGCCCGGGCCCAGCCCCCCTGGCTCCGCCCCTGACCCTAGGTATTCATCAATAGTATTGATCAATGTTCTAAAAATCGGTAAAAAGCACCACCTAAGCGGCGCTTTAGGCGGAGGCGGGTAGTGCCCACATCGCTCAAGCCCTAGGCGGCCTCCCTAGTAGGCCTGGCCTAATCGGCCGCTTAAGCGGGCCTAGTCGGCCCACAATGCCCAAACCAAATTTATTTTTTAAAAAAAAGAGTTGAAACCCTAAATAACCAGTCAGACTCTCCTCACAACTATTGCGGCACCTCCTCTAGACATCCCTCTCTCAGCCGCTTCTTCTTCTTCTTCTTCAATCTGCTTCTTCTTCTTCTTCTTCTTCTTCTTATTTTCGTTTTTTCTTGTTGTTCTATGGTGTTTGTGGTGGTGGAGACTAGAGAAGAAGAGCAGCAAGTGTTTGTGGAGGTGACCCGAGAGAGACATTGAAGAAGATTTTTTTTATAACGTCATCTTTGTTCTCTGTGATCAATGTGGTTTTGGTTCTGGTGGGGTTTTTTAATGTTTGATATGATCGTGACCGTTGGATTTATTAAGTTTTATCATCTACCCAGGCAGTGGCTATTAATCATTTTGTACTCTCATCTAGTCAGTCAACATTTTGTTATTTTTATTTTATATTAGTAATATATATATATATATATATATATATATATATATATATATATATATATATATATATAGGGAAATGATACGGTGCGGGACGTGCGGTCGTGCGCGAACGACCACAGGCCGTCGATCACGGGTCCATCGCATCGGACGGTCGGGGGCGATTCATCTCGACCGTTGGATGCGATGGACCCGCGATCGGACGAACGACGTCGTTCCCGCACGACCGCACGTCCCGCATATTATCATCCGACTATATATATATGTATATATATATATATATATATATATATATATATATAGGGAGCCGATTAGGTGCGGTTTACGGTCGGTGCGGTGCGCGATCACGGGCCGTCGATCACGGGTCCATCGCATCGGACGGTCGGGTGCGATTCACGTCGACCGTTGGATGCGATGGACCCGCGATCGGACGGTCCACGTCGTAAACCGCACCGACCGCATACCGCACGTAATCGCGACCATATATATATATATATATATATATATATATATATATATATATATATATATATATACATACGGGGGCGATTAGATGCGGCGAACTGCAGGTGCGGCCGCGACGTGGGCCGTTCGATCGCGGGTCTATCGAATCCAACGGTCGACGTGAATCGCACCCGACCGTCCGATGCGATGGACCCGTAATCAGCCCCTTATATATATATATATATAGGGAAGTGATTCGGTGCGGGAATGCGGGAAGCGATCACGGGCCGTCGATCACGGATCCATCGCATCGGACGGTCGGGTGCGATTCACATCGACCGTTTGATGCGATGGACCCGCGATCGAACGACCGACGTCGCTTCCCGCATTCCCGCACTGAATCACTCGACTATATATATATATATATATATAGGGACGTGATTGCGTGCGGCGAACGGCGGGTGCGGCAGCGATCACGGGCCGTCGATCACGGGTCCATCGCATCGGACGGTCGGGTGCGATTTACGTCGACTGTTGGATGCAATGGACCCGCGATCGAACGGCCCACGTCGCGGCCGCACCTGCCGTTCGCCGCACGCAATCATTTATATATATATATATAGGAGTGATTAGGTGCGGGTCATGCGGTCGTGCGGCGTCGACCACGGGCCGTCGATCACGGGTCCATCGCGGGTCCATTGCATCAGACGGTCAGGGGCGATTTGCATCGACCGTTGGATGCGATAGACCCGCGATAGGACGACGCACGTCAGATCCGTACGACCGCACCGACCGCATATATATATATATATATATATATATATATATATATATATATATATATATATATGTATATATATATATATAGGAGTGATTAGGTGGGGGTCGTGCGGTCGTGCGGGGTCTACCACGGGCCGTCGATCACGGGTTCATCGCGGGTCCATCGCATCAGACGGTCGGGGGCGATTCACATCGACCGTTGGATGCGATGAACCCGCGATCGGACGACGCACGTCGGATCCGCACGACCGCACCGACCGCATATTATCATCGACCTATATACACACACACACACACACACACACATGCGAGCGATTACGTGCGGCGAACAGCGGGTGCGGCCGCAACGTGAGCCATTCGATCGCGGGTCTATCGCATCCAACGGTCGATGTAAATCGCACCCGACTGTCCGATGCGATTGACCCGTGATCGACGGCCCGTGATCGACGCCGCATCCGCCGTTCGCCACACGTACTCTATATATATATATATGTATTATTTTATATTATTAAAATAGTGACCAATTAATTGGACCGATTAATCCCCGACTAACCGATTAATCCCTAGTCCCCTCTCAACTGCCTGACTAGCGCCTAGCGCTTTTTAGAACATTGGTATTGATTACTACCGAACCACCTCTTAGTAGGATGAGAGAGATATCTCTTCTTTAATGAGTGAATTTAGGTTCAAATGTTGTCGCCTGTTAATAAAGAAATATTTGATTAAAAAAAAATTATCCACAAAAAAACTGTATTATTGATTACTAGGATTGTTCGTTATTGAACAAAATTATATAGCAGTTTCTCAAGAAATTAACCAAAACCAATGACATTAGTTGTTTTTATATCTCAACGGACAATGTTTCTAATCAATCAAAAGATGTCAAGCCATCAATATCTATTTTGATACGCTCTTTTTAAACTGTTTAATGTTTATGGGGATCATAATTAAGACCCCGAACTCTACCGTGATCCAAACACACAAAGTGAGGTTGGGAGTTTTGAACACGTGTCGCGTGATTTATGTGCAAAGCAGTCCACGTTAATAAAAATAAGGGAAAAATCCATATAACTCCCTGAAATCTTGTCTAAATCCATATAACCCCCCTGCAATCTTAATACATCCATGTAACCCCTCTGTAATCATACCCAAAATCAATATAACCCCCTCCGTCCACCTTCTGTCAGCTTCTCTGAGTACTACCGAACCTTCTCTGAGTAGGATGAGAGAGATATCCCTCATTTAATGAGTTGACTTAGGTTCGAGTCTTGTCGCCTGTTGATAGAAGAATATTTGATTAAAAAAAAATTTGTCCAAAAAAAAAACTGTAGCATTGATTAATAGGATTGTTCGTTATTGAATAAAATTATATAGCAGTTTATCATGAAATTAACCAAAACCAATGACATTAGTTGTTTTTATATCTCAACGGACAATGTTTCTAATCAATCAAAAGATGTCAAGCCATCAATATCTATTTTGATACGCTCTTTTTAAATTGTTTAATGTTTAAGACCCCGAACTCTACCGTTATCATTCACATTTCACAAGCCTCCAATCATAACTAATGTATCATTTATTTGTAACTAGTTGAGGCACATTTACAATGCACATGAATTATTTGTTGATAACTCAACAAACAAAGAGTAAGATATTTAATTTTTTTGAATTATTATATTCTATTTTTTACTTATTTTCTATTTGAATCATCTATATATATTTATACGTTCTTGTTAGTGCTTGATTATGATCCTTAATATATAAATTATTCAATAATTATCATTATAATATATGTGTATGATGTGTTACTTTGAAAATTATATGCATATAAAAAGAAATTTTATTCTTATCCACTTACTCATCCACATACATTCCTTTAGTTTGGGATCTCAACCTTATATAGACATCTTCATCATCCTTTGATTTTCCTATCAAATACCATTAAGATTTGCATAACTCATTTGATTAATCCATGAGTTATGCATGGAATTAGTATTTCCATTATTTCAATTAATCCATGAGTTTTCAATGCCCTTTAATGTTTTCCATAACCCTTATCCACTAATCCATGAGTTATATATGGAGATATGAATGTCCAATAACCTTTGGCATTTCCACAACTCATTCCAATGACTTTTGATGTTTCCATAACTCATAGCCATCAAAGACATTGAATTTTATTATAAATGTTGGTATATATTATTATGTAATTATATAAAATGAAGGTTTATATATTAAATTTAATTTAGACATATAATTATGTAATTGATTGTGAACAATATAATGTTAAAGGGTAAATATTAATAAATGTATATAATTAAAATAAATGTATAAATTAAATACATCAAACACATTATATAGAGTATTTATTTTCATAAAATTTGAAAGAGTAAATATGTCTGATCAAATATGATTTTGGACAGTAATGGATTTTCATGAATTGGTAAGGGTAAACATATCCAATGAATGTTTTTCATAAATTGATATTTTTATAAGTAGTGTGTGTGTGTGTGTGTGTGTCTATATATATATATATATATATATATATATATATATATATATATACACGGGGGCGATTACATGCGGCGAAAGGCAGGTGCGGCGGCGACGTGGGCCGTTCGATCGCGGGTTCATCGCATCCAACGGTCGACGTGAATCCCACCCGACCGTCCGATGCGATGGACCCGTGATCGACGGCCCACGATCGACGCCGCACCTGCCGTTCGCCGCATGTAATCGGCCCTATATATATATATATATTGTGCGGTCGGTGCGGTCTTGCGGATCCGACGTGCGTCGTCCGTTCGCGGGTCCATCGCATCCAACTAGCAGAGCCAGCTTGGGGCATAGCCACAAGGAAATTGCTTGGGCCCCCACTCAATGAAAGCCCCTAAAAATCATCTATTCAGTAAACTTTAAAAAATGGACCGTCACTTTAATTAATATCTCTCAATAAATTTTCTCAATATCTTTGATGTTTCCTAAATAAATCCTAAAATTCACCTTTTCCATGAATCTCTCTACCAATAATAGACATTTCAGTTTAAGTCTCTTAGTACTCTTTTTCTCTCCCTCACTTCCTCTCAAAATAGTTTCTCTTTCTCAAGTCCATCTTTCTCTCCTCGTGTGATTGAATAATATAATGTTCAAGTCCTCTTTTAATGACATTTTTTCAGATTTTATAATTTTCTTATTCTATTTTTTTTAAAATTTATTTTATTAAGTGCATATGATTATGCTGAATGTTTTAACTTAAATGATGTTACAATATCGTGTATCAATTTTGTAATATTTGTAGTGTACAAGATTAAAACAACGTAGATTTTTTTTATAATAACGCAAGAAACTCCGCTTTAAAATTTCGCTTAGTTAGGGCCCGACAAAAAAATTAATTCTGTCCTGTCACCTAGTTCTGTACACTGATTTGTTAATTTATTGAATGGAAATGAAGGTTTGATGGGAAGAATTTCTTGGAGAGGATGAGGGGGAATAAGATAATGTTCGTGGGAGACTCATTGAGTCTGAACAATTGGGAATCTCTCTTGTGCCTTCTTCATGCAGCCGTTCCTGGAGCAAGTACCACTTTTACTCAGTTTACACTTTATTTCAAGGTTGGTCTCTCATTTTCTTCTCCCTGTACACACATATACCACCTATCACAAATTTACAAATAATCATTGTTATAGGCAAAATAACATGAAAGTACTATTTTACTGCTCCATTTTTTTGTTGTTGGATGGTAGTCCTTTCATGTTATACTTTCGTGTTATAATGGAATATTATTTGTAAGGATAAACATGTACTTATTATTTTAAATGTTCAAAAGTTAGGGAGTATAAGTGCGATGTATTATGTTGAAGAATAAAATTTGACATTGAATGCTCAACAATGAACACATAAATGAAAAATTCCAAACACATTTTTTCGGGATATTTTAACAAATTGAAAATAAAAGTGAACACCAAACAAACCCTTTAGGGTTGTCTCTGCAGGTTTTACAAATCTCAATGGGTCCAAATGCATTTCACTCTTAATTGTACGTGTGTATCACTGATCGACAAATTTAATCAATGCACGCAGGACTACGACGTCTTGTTGACGTTCACTGATAACTTGTTTTTGGTAGATCTGGTGAATAAGACGGATGGTGTGGCTTTGATGCTGGACTCCATCCAGGGAGGCAAAGAGTGGCTTGGAATGGATGTGCTCATCTTCAACTCCTGGCACTGGTGGATTCGCGCTGGACAAGGCTAACCATGAGAGAGAACATATAAAACAAATATTTATGAATGCTAACTAGACCTGTTGAACTCACTTGCTATTATATTGTTTTTTTTAGATGGAACTACATACAGATTGGGAATCAGAAATTCAAAGACATGGATCGGCTGGATGCGTTTTCTAAAGGGATGTCTACTTGGTCTAAGTGGGTGGACACTAACATTGATCCGGCCAAAACTAAGGTCTTCTTCCAGGGGATCTCACCCATACATTATGTGTAAGTTTGATTGGTGATTTCTGAAAGGAAATTTCATTAGATATTTTATTGGTATCCCTCTTATACACTTGGTGTTTCTAATACACCAAAGCACTGTCAAGAAAGAATACTAAAAAAGAAACATACGCACACAATTTTGTGGGACTAATTCTCCTTAATTTTGTTGATTGAATTAATTAATTTGTACGTACAGAATGTTAATTTGTACGTACACAATGTTCATAGGTGTTGAGACTTGGAGAATAAGGAAAACAAAGATATAGAAATCTAGAAAAATACATCAAAATTCATATCTAATGATTAGGGCCACTAAAATACTATCAAAACATTTATAGAAGAGCACACGTTTTATTCAAAAAAAAATTTCAAGTAATAAAGAGTCATTTAATATTATATATCTATATCTATATCTATACTATATATAAAAGTACTCATCCTGAAAAAACATTCAGTTGACAAGATTGACCTTTTCAATTCTGCAAATTACATCCCTATCCCAAAAGATTGTTATTTTTCACATTTCTGCAAATTACATCCTTATCCCAAAAGATTGTTATTTTTCACATCTAACGCATTATATTTCACATCTAACCTATTATATTTGGAACAACCCTCCCTCATCCTTCATTGTCGAAACTGAACCTCATCGAAACGCTGCGACCCTTCGCCTTCCCCTCTTAGCGGCGACTTCCTCATCTTTGCCAAAATGCCGGGCGCTCGCATTCCACGCTCTGTCCACTCTTGTTTGTCTGGTTTTCTCCTTCTTCGGTTATTATTAGATTTCGAAAGTGAGTTCTTTTGTGTTTCTGTTTATGGATTTTCGTATATTTCCTTCAAAATGTTCCTCATTTTTTCACAGCACAACAAAAGACATCCCTGCCCAGATCCCCTGCTCTCTTTTATGAACTCTTAGGGTTTGGTTCCATTCATGATGTTTTTTAGTAGGGTTGCTTTGTGGATGTTCTGAGGGTTGCTTTGAGAATGTTCTGATGTAGGTTTTCACAATTTTTTGGATAAATGTATTTAGGCATGGGTGGATTATGTGGTTCTCAAAATTGATTTTTGAATATTTTGTTCTTTAATTGCCCGTCTCCCTCTACGGTTGCTGCAAAGGACTTTGAAGGTGTGTTCTTCAGTGTGTGTTTGGTTATGGATTTACTTAGATTGTGTTACGAATATTCCCGTATTTTTTTTCCATCCCAAATAAATCACTCCATGTCCAGTTCCCTTTCACTCTTATATATATGTATATAATATATATATTTTTACTGCCAATTGGTTTTTCAAGAGGGTAAGCTTGTGGATGTTCTGCTGTGGGTTTTGAGAATTTATTTTAATGTATTTAATTATGAATTGGATTATGCGGTTTTCCAATTGGAGTTTTCAATATTTTTACACAGTTCCCTCTACGCTTGTCACTAGGTCTCCCAAGGTGGGTTAATTTATTCACAAATATCTATGGATAAATAATTAGGCTTTGTTGAAAGTTCGCCTATCATAGCAGATGTCATTTCTGGGGATATTCATAAGATATGAGTGGCCTTTTATAACCAAGTCAAATTCCCTATAAACATTCCGTTAACATTAAACTAATAAAAGAAGCTAAAATAGGTGAAAAATTGAAACCTCTACAGATCTGCACTTATCACCTCAGCCTCTCCTTCAGTGTGTTCTTTTGATTATAGTTTTATTTTTCTTAATTGGAAAAACTTTTCATTCATATTTGTTAATCTTGGAGTGGGTTTTGAGGTTTCATTAAGAAGTCAAATTACATTAATTTAATGCCTAATTAATCATCCCACTCAGTCCCTCTAACAATTCCTTCTTTTTTTTTCAGCTTTGTTTGATTTGTTGGCCATAACTATGGCAATGCTAATCTCTGCTGTGGGACTTCATATATCAAGTGGAATTGTGTTAAAGATTTAAAAGTATGATATTTGGGAATTTTTTTTATTGAATGGCATGTTAATCGGATTTTGAAATGTATAATCTAATGCACGGGGTTTTAATTTCAGAAGTAATGATCGTTTAGTATTATTTATTCCGTATTTATGCTATATTATTACCGAAAATAAAATATCTTGCAATGCTTGTTGGAGTTGAATTGTGATTATATTGAGATGTTGTGATGTAGGTTTTCACAATTTTTTGGATTAATGTATTCAGGCATGAAATGGATTATGCGGTTGTCAAAATTGATTTTTGAATATTTTGTTCTTTATTTGCCCATCTCCCTCCATGGTTGCTGCAAAGGACTTTCAAGGTGTGTTCTTCAGTGTGTGTTTGGTTATCGATTTACTTAGATTGTGTTACGAATGTTCTCGTATTGTTTTTTCCATCCCAAAAAAATCACTCCCTGCACAGTTTCCTTTCACTCTTATAATTTTTTTTACTGCCAATTGGTTTTTCCAACAGAGTAAGCTTCTTCTGCTGTGGGTTTTGAGAATTTATTTTAATGTATTTACTTATGAAATGGATTATGCGGTTTTCCAAATGGAGTTTTCAATATTTTTACCCAGTTCACTCTATGTTTGTCACTAGGTCTCCCAAGGTGGGTTAATTTTTGTTTATGATTGTAGATTTTTTTAGACTTTCTTTTAACTGTTCATATTTTTTTGGTCTGGCCCAAATACTATCACACCCTGCTCAGCACCCTCTCTCTCATACATATTTTTTTGTACCAATTATGATTTTTTGATAACAATCTGCTCAATAATATCTATAAATAAATAAATTTAATCTGAAAGCTACTTATACTTTTTAAAGTTGGAAGAATTTGTGGATGTTTTGTTGTGGGTTTTCACAGTGAATTGGATTTTCAACCTTTTCTTATGGATGTTATTAGACTTCGTTGTCAAATTATTTTAGTCGGGTACATCTCTGTATGATTGATGTGGCCTTCGATTCTAATACTTGTTCAATAGAACATGTAAATTTTCTCAAGTTGTGATTCTTACAGTGGTGTTCTTTTGTGCTTACAGAGGTTACAAATTCGACAATCAACAAGTCGGTGGAAGACAAGGCCTTTCATTTTGTTGCTTGATAGATTGAGACTGTCAGATATTCATTTACTCTTTTTTCATTATGTTGGTCGGATAGAAATTCATGTTTAATAACAATTTGCTCACAAATATCTATATTAAATATTTAAACTTTGTTGAACGTTCAACTATCATAGCAGAAGTCCTCTATGGGGGTTTTCCATAAAGTCTGAACGACCTTTTATAACCAACTCAGATTCCCTCTAAACATTCAGTTAATATTAAACTATTAAAAGAAGTTAAAATGGGTGAAAATCAAAACCTCCACACTTTCTACTTTATCACCTCAGACTCTCCTTCGCTTTGTTCGTTTCATTATAGTTTTATTTTTATTATTTGGAAACACATTTAATTCATGTATGTTAATCTTGGAGTGAGTTTTTAAGTTTCCTTAAGAAGTCAAATGAGGTTAATCTGATGCACACTTAATGATCCCACTTATTCCCTCTAATGATTCCTTCTTTGTTTTAAGCTTTGTTTGATTTGCTGGCCATAACTACGACAATGTTCATCTCCGCAGTGGGACTTCATATATGAGGCGGAATTATTTAAGTTTAAAAGATTTAAAAGTATGCATTTAGTCTAAGGTTTCTATTCAATGACATGTTAATCAGATTTTGAAATGTATAATATAATTCATGGATTTGAATTTTCAAAAGTAATGGTTGTTATTACAAAAATATGAGATCTTGCATTGCTTGTTTGAGTTGAATTGTGATTGTATTGAGATTTTAAATGCTACAGAACATGTATATTTTCTCAATTTCTAATTCTGATCCCATAGGTTGCAGATTCAGCAGTCAACAAGTTGGTGGAAGACAAGGCCCTTCGTTTTGTTGCTTGATAGATTGGGACTGCTTCATTTACTCTTTTATCATTATATTGGTAGGAGAAAACTCCATTTTTAATAAAAAAATTGCTCACAGATATCTATGGATAAATAATTAGGCTTTGCAGAAAGTTTTATCATAACAGATGTCATTTATGGGGATATTCATAAAATCTGACTAGCCTTTTATAACCAAAGTCAAATTCCCTATAAACATTAAGTTAATATTAATAAATAAACTAATAAAAGAAGCTACATGGGTCATAAATAGAAACCTCTACAGATTCTACACTTATCACCTCATCCTCTCTTTCGCTTTGTTCTTTTGATTATAGTTTTTTTGTTTATTTGGAAAAAAATTTCATTCATATTTGTTAACCTTGGAGTGGATTTTGAGGTTTCATTAAGAAGTCAAATTACATTAATTTAATGCCTACTTCATCCCACTTAGTCCCTCTAACAATTCCTTCTTTTTTTTCAGCTTTGTTTGATTTGTTGGCCATAACTATGACAATGTTAATCTCCACTGTGGGACTTCATATATCAAGTGAAATTGTGTTAAAGATTTAAAAGTATGATTTTTTGGGAATTTTTTTTTATTGAATGACATGTTAATTGGAACTTGAAAGTATAATCTAATGCACAGGTTTCTAATTTCAGAAGTAATGATTGTTTAGTATCATTTATTCGGTATTTATGTTGTATTATTACCAAAATAAAATATATTACAATGCTTGTCGGAGTCGAATTATGATTGTACTGAGTTTTTAAAGGATACAGAACATGTATAGTTTGTCATATTCTAACGCTTGCAGTTCTGATCTTTGTAATCCCAGAAGTTATAGATTCTGCAGTCAAGAAGTTGGTGGAAGATAAGGCCTTTCATTTTGTTGCTTGATAGATTGAGATTGCCAGGTATTCATTTACTCTGTTTTCCATTATGTTGGTAGGAGAGAAATTCATATATGTAGTAAATGCAAAATCTAATAAGTTGGATTCTTCACCCATAATCCATGACAATCACAAAAGATCAAAACTTTTTAGTTTACCCCGTTTGGTTGCACGTTTAGGGCAGCTTTCGCTTTTTGAAAAACTGAAAAGCTAAAATCGTGCAGCCAAATTTGATAACTTTATTCAGAATCGGAAGCTAGATTCTTTTTAATTTTTCCCTCAAAATCTGTGTTTTGAAAAGCTAAAAAACAACGTGTTTTTTATCAGAATTGATTTTTTGAATTCAAAAACAATTTTTTTGGCCAAACATCATCTGCTTTCAAATATTGATTCTTGAATTAAAAAAAAAAACATCCCAATGAAAGTCAAGGTCTAAAATCATCTTAAAAAACATCTTCATTCTAAAAATTATTTTTCAATCTGTATTTCCAAACGGGCATTAAGATAATCTACTTTTGAGGATACCAATATCACCATCACCCCTACTGACAGAAAGCAATGACAAGGAAAGGTGAGGCAGTCTGTCAACAACTCAACATTGATAAATTTTTATCAACATGGACTACATTTTTATGATATATAACTTGACTTTAGATTTCATTTCACCTTAATCAACGTCTCTTCTTTTTGTTTGTTTTTTGAGGTTCTCTCTCAACGATACAAATCCATTATTTATAGTGCCCAACTACCAGGTTTTGTCTTTATTTGTTGGTTCTATGCTGAACAATTCTGAAATCTCTAATACAATATGTCTTAATAATATATCTATATTACTTATAAAAGCATCGATCTTGAAAAAACATTTATTTGACAATATAACCCTTTCCAAACAATGAAATTCCATCCTCATCCATAAGCGCCCCTTCATCTTGTGCGTCACTTCCCTTTTACCCTTAACTACCCATTTTTCCCCAAATGCCCAGATACTACTCTCTCTGTATTCAATTTATTTATTGATAATCAGTTAATGATGTTCAATAACGAGGAGTCATCGATTACAAAGAATCATCGATTTTTATTTTTTTAATTTTTTTTATTGAAACCTTACAAAATGAAAAAAATAAGTGTTTCTTCACCTTCTCTGCTTCAGTTGAAAACCCTAACAATGTATGGACACAGAGATGATGGAAGGGATTTCGGGGAGGAGGCCGCACAGTGGGAGTAGTAGAGGCGGATGAGCTTTCAGCGGAGGAGGTAGAGGTCCAAATGCTCGTCAAGGTCTCCACGACCACTTGTCGATGCCGAACGCCGAGGACCACTTCGACGGCCTCTTGGACTTCTTCCTCAATTGTCTTCAACATTGTCGCCGACGATAAGTGCCTTCATCGCTGCCCTATCGTCTTTGCTGCTTTGACTCCCTCGCCTCCCTCACCGATGATCTCCTTTTTGGCATCACTGACTCGTCCTTCGACCCTTACAACCCGACCTCCTCTACATACAACTACATGGTCTCTTCTAATCCATGTTGTCTCTGGAAAAAAAAGGTTAATGCATCAGGCCAAAACCTTTTTGTTATGCAGGCATGCGGTGTAATAGATTTATAATTGCATGACAATATACTTTGTTATTACTTTGCATATAATTTGGGAAACTGTGAGTAAGATCTAGCTTTTACATAATATGACACTCTGTGATAATTACACATGATATGGAAGGATTTGATGTTTGTCTTTTGTTTTAGAGGATTAACACTTAACTTTTATAGGAATCTTCCTTGAAAAACATGAAGCATTGATCGCTGAAGAGGTCGTCAGAATGGTGTTGCACGTCTCAATGCTTGTGGGGGAGAGAGTGAGATTTGGTGAATTTGCATGGGTTGCTTGTTCTTTGGTTTGAACCATCCACATGACCACGTATGCTTTGTGAATGAAATTACTATTGCAATTTCAATGCAAATTTTGTATATTTGAGTTGTCATTCCTACAAGTTTTTGTTGCTAAATTCTGTACTTATGTTTGTAGCTTAATATAATGAAGTACTTGAGACTCTTCCCTACTGACACCTAATGAGGTTGGTGATATGATGCATATATTCTTATATTGAAGGGATTAGTTATTTCCCTTAATGATGATATTTTATCTTTTAATATGCATTCCAAAAATGGATGGCCTACTCCATTTGCTTACTATTAAAAAAAAATTTCAGGTGGAGGAACATGTAGCTCAAGCAAGAAGCCAAGAGTACCTTCAAGAGAGATGGTTGTTTGTTGGAATACTTCTGAAGTAACATCAAGAACTTATATGTGAGTAAGAAAGCATCAATTTGTACACAAGTTGCCAATGTATTTCATAATTTTCAATTGCTTATTTAACAAGATTTTTATAAAGATAAATACGTCATTCAAGATTTATATGTGTGTGTGTGTGTCTATATATATATATATATATATATATAAAATCTTACAAGAACATGTGCTTAAATTCCTTCCTAAAGTATAAATGTGGTTCACGTCCTTGCTAAATTGTTTAATGTTTATAGACATATATTCATTAAAATGATTGTATATGATTCTTTATCAACTTAGAGGTGTATCAGCAATTCCTTTTCCACATACAAAATTTGAAGCATCACAGCTTTAAAAACCACCCAACAGAAGTTATTTGAAATATCTGTTTACATTCATGCACTATAGATGAGTAAATCATATCAAGTACAACTTAATTTGACAATAAAGTATGTCTCCGTAGTTGTGCTTATACATTGTATATATCTATTTAATGGAATATAACTTCATGGATAGTGGAAAGACTGATAGATAGAGCTCTCTGGAAAAATTATAACAACATGTGAGTCAAGTGGTTTTAACATTTTTAAGCATACTGTCTAGAGTAACTAAGCTTTATTATTTGATTTCAACAATTCACGTGGTTTCAATGTTCGACAACAAAGATTTTAGCCTTATTTTATTCAATAAAACTTTCAGTTCCTCTTTTCTTAAATATAAATAGTTTGTATTCGTTTCTCGTTGTGTGGCATAAGTGCATGAATGCATTGCATGTATCGAAAGATGAACTGTCTATTGCCTTAGTATAATTGTGTAGGTTCGTCAATCATCATTTCTAAAGCTTAATTCTCTGTTTCGAAGGAACTATTATTAAATGTTACGGATTTTTAGTTTTAAGTATCTGTAAACTATAAAAATTAGTGATCGATCCCCACTTCTTCATATTTTGATTTTAGTCCATATATTTAAATGATAATTTAGGAATTATTCCTAAATTATTAAATTTGCTTTTTAGTCCCTGGGAGGGACTTATTCCTAAATTATCATTTAAATGTAGGGACTAAAACCAAAATATGAAGAAGTGAGGGATCGATCGCTAAATTCTATAATTTACGGGAACTTAAAACTAAAAATTCCTAAATGTTAACATACACAATACTTAAAAATTATGGTAGAATGCATTTGGGAATACACGAGGCTTTATGTAAGATTAACAGTTTAATTGTATTATGATTTGGTCATTATATTGTTTAATAGTGTGATTTTCATTTTTTGGTAGATAGTGTTTCATTTTCACTAATATGAATAGGTGAATTTAAGTTCTTCTATTACAAAGAAAACCATTTTGGTGCTTGTTTGACACACGATCTACATGTTCATTATTGACATTTTTTTCTTCTATAAATGGTATTTGAGATGACTATTTAATGTTAATTTCACTTATTTGGGTCAGCACTGGTTACATGTCCACATAGGAATTGCCTCTCACTTTAATACATATATGCATAATTTTGAGAACAACATCTCTAAATGTTTGGATAATGAAAATTGATATCATATTACATCGTGCATTATCCAGGATGTATTTCACGTGCTCTTCGATCAATACATCATTCATGAAATTAATACATGTGCTTCAACTAGTACATATAAATATGGAGAAATGAATGCGAATGATTCTCCTAATTTTTATATCAAATATCATATGAAATTAATATTTCTATATTTATTTTATATTTCCTTGGTGATGGTGAGATTTTTCACCCTTTTTGTTTGCAACTGCCAATAGTTTTGAATTTAATATATGTAATTAAAAATATCACGAGCCTTGATCTTCATTTAATGATATAAATTTGATTTTATCTTTTGACCCAATTAAGTAAATTATGACATAATAAAAGAACACATCGTCTTGTCACGCTTGACATAAATATATATCATCACTTTTTATTTTCATCTAAATCAGTTCTTGTCGTAAAATTGATTAATGCATTGATGTAAGACTACAAACTCGTCTTGATAATTCTACATTTGCCACACACAATCCACATTGGTTCCCAACCCCTCCCCCAACGGTCACACAAAAAAAAAAATTGATTGAAAAATTGATTTTCAAACTGATTCCCAATCATATTTCAGTGGAAGCCAGTGGGGTCAACCGGATGCAAAAAGCTGCTCGGGGCAAACGAAGCCATTGAGCGGATCAACATATCCAGGAGGTCCACTACCACCGGAGGGCGTGGTGAAGAGCGTGCTCAGTAAGATGTCGAAGTTGGTGACCCTTCTGGACGTGACCTTGCTCTCCCAGCTCAGAGTGGATGCTCACCCATCAAAGTACGAAGGAGTTCAGGCTAACAACGACTGTAGCCACTGGTGTCTTGCAGGTCTTCCTGATACTTGGAATCAGCTCTTGTATGCTGAATTAGTCCTTTGATGGGTTTAGTGTTTTGTAAGGGGGGGGGGGGGTGTTAATAGAGTATTATTCATGGGAAGCTAGACAATTTGTACCAGTTGATTAATTTTGGATTTTTCATAATCAACATAATAAAAACAATCTCGTTGACTTCAATAGAGTAGATCTCATTTGAAAATTTTACTTTTACGGTTCATTTTAATTTTTTAAGTATGTAGGGTTCAGATTCTGTGTTTCGATTAAAATTTTTATCCAATAATATATATCCACGTGATTAATTAAACGGAAAGATTGATGGAGTAAAAAAAAAGTTAATGAGACTTAAAAAACACACAGATCCCGTCCGCATTAAAAATCGACACTAACCCACGTCAAAAAAAAAAAACATTGCATTATACACCTCATATAATAAAATAATTGCAACTTGATCCCTTCAATTGAATTATACTTGAGCTCTAATATCAAATAATAGAAGGGGAAAAGGTAGGGTTTGATTTGACGAGAGGAGAAGAAAAAAAGATCACTCGAGACAGCGGGCAAGGTTTTCTTGGAAAATTAATTCATCTTTATAGGACTTCAAAGATTCATACGAAGGTATCAAGTGCTTGTAATCGATTTAAATTTTAATTATTAGGTATAAGTTTGTTTTTATCTTTTTTTATCAAGTTTGTTTTAAGTTTTCATGAAGGACAAAACCTAGATAATTTATATTTAATAAAATATATAAAAAATTGTTCAACAAAAATGAACAAAATTATTTTGAAGGAAAGATGAAATAGACATTTTTTTTTTATAAAGTTGAGTGCTACTATATATTTTATATGTGCAAAATATATTATAGTTGTATGGTTTTTAAGTATTTGCAAGATAACAATTAAATTTGATGAATTTGTGATGCAGCGTGTAACCACGCTCTTCTATAGATCCGTTGAAAAGAATGAAATCGGTAGGCTCCAAGAATTGGAAGGTCTTTTGCAATTGTTAATACTCCTAACAAAATATAAGAGATAAATAGACTAAATTTCTCAAAACAACCTAAAAATAGTAAAAATAACTTTGAAACCATTGATTTGACATCGAAGACGATCTCAGAACGCTCCGAAAAATGACGTAGTGGCTTTGCCATTACTCCTATAGGGCTCGTCGATACGAACGCGTGAACATATTATAATAGCAATTCTGATCTACGGTTCAAAAGTTATGGCCGTTTGAAGTCACGGTGCTTCTGATTCATCAATATGTCTTTTCTTCTTATTTTCCATTTGATCTCGGTCGTCTATATATTGTACGGTTATGATGTCTGCATCAATTTATCTAGCAGGAGAACATGAGAATGAGATTGGAGTTGAATGATTTAGTGAGGTAATTGTTTTTGAACTACATCATTATATATATTGTTTAATCACAATTTCAATCACATCCTACTACACATATCCAATTATTTTTTATGTAAATAGTTCCCAGGTGAACCGTCAAAGTAGTGACGGGGGAGACACAGACAAATTTGATCGAAATCAAGCATACCCATTGGTTTCATTTGAATAAACAATCAACCAAAAATAGAAGAAGAAACAAGAAGACAAAGATCTTTTAATTTTTAATGTTATTTTCTTAGACTTATTTGTAAGACATTTTCTAAAATTATCAGCAACCATATCAAATTAGTTTTGGATGCTTTAAGCAATATATGTAAGTGAATAATGCCACATAAATTTTTTTGTTGTCATCTTATTTGTAAGTTATGAAATGAGACTTGAATATCTATTGTAAAATAGAATAAAAATGTTACACTAAAATTTTTTTATAGTCTCAAATGCATGTAGTCCACTCATTTTTAAAATTTTCCTAAATAATTTTATTCTTTATCTACTTAAGTATGGACTGTTACAAAAAGTTAAAGAATATGGTTCAATAAATTGAATGATATCATTTATTTTATAATATGTTATATGTATGTGTGTATTATTATAATGAGTGAAGGGATCGACTAACAAGGTATAACAACGATGTATATTTGGATTATTAAAAAAAAGAGCATAACAGCACTAATAATGAAAATTAGTATTTTTTTTGCATTGTGAAAAATTACTTTTTATTCAATCTTATTTCACTTGCTAATTGAATATTTGTATTTGTTTGAAATGAAATTATGGTTATTTTTAATAATAAGCACGGAATTTAAAGTCTCGTTTGAATAAATTGTTTGTCATTTTTTTTTATTATACATGACTTTAGTGCAATTGTCAAAATCTCCTTTGATTTAATTAAAGAGACTGATTTGTGATTTTTTTTTATTGTATATGACTTTGTTGCAATTTAGTGCAACTATTGTTGAGCCGCAATTTTTTTTTTTTTACTCTCTCAATCGTAGATGTATATTACTGGGTAAAAATCTTGTTTCGTTTTTTCAATGGAAACAGGGAATTCGAACCTAAATATATACTTGTTTACTTGTTGAAAGAAATGAATCATGAACACATGAATATGAAAACTATACGAAGTGGATAGAAAACTCATTTGTCAAAACTTCAATTAAATTTTTTAGGATCTCTGATTGATTAGATGAGATACCGTTGTGATCATATACTATCCCATTTTGTCATTATTTATGACCAACATGAATAAGTTCCCTTTGTCAAATTGATTTTATACTATACCCACCACTTATTGTTCCCTTGGTATGGATAATCCATAAGTACAAAGATTAGTCAAATAAAAAAGTTTGATTTGTTTTTAACAATATAAATAGATTCATTGCATTCCAATTGCAAATTTCTTTTCATCATACATATATATTTCATATAACCGTTTATATAAAATCTTTAGTGATAATCCATAAATACCCATGACAAACAAAGCAAATCTATGCTACATTGAAATACAGTTTTAGCAAGTCTGATTTCAATATCTATATCTCATTGAATTGAATTAAAATACCACAAAAGGTAGCCAATGAAAATTTTTCCAAAACATATGCCACAAAACATATAAAAATGGACAATTTACAAAAATGACCCCTTCTTTTAAATCCTTGTATTGTCGATGCTCGAAATGGAATAGACCGAAATGGAATAGATAAGGCTTGATCAAAATCAAATGATAATTGTTAGATTTGAAGAAGAAAAGAATAATGAGACCTAATTTTATTAGAGAGGGATTAAAATCCTTTATATACAAGACATAATACATGTGTAACACAACAATACACGTGTAACACAATAATATAAAACATATATAATCTAACACCCCCGCTCAAACTCAAGTTGGATCAAACAATGCGAGTTTGCGGACAAGAGACTGAAATCGTGGAACGGGATGAGACTTTGTAAAGAAGTCATCAACTTGCTCCATAGAAGAAATATGCGGAAGCGTAAGTGTATGAGCGAGGAAGTGCTGACGTACGAAGTGGCAGTCAATCTCAATATGTTTGGTCCTCTCATGAAAAACCGGATTGCTAGCAATCTGAATAGCGCTCTGATTATCGCAATAAAGTGAAGTAGGACCGGAAACATCAATTCCGAGATCGACTAGCAGACGTCTAAGATGAATAATCTCTTTAGTTGTGGTGGCCATCGCTCGATATTCAGCTTCTGTATTAGAAAGAGAAACTACATCTTGTTTCTTGCTGCGCCAGGAAATGAGAGAGTTCCCAAGGAAAATGCAGAAGCCTGTAGTAGAACGACGAGTAGTAGGATCTCCTGCCCAGTCAGCATCAGTGTAAGCCCGAAGAACAAGAGATGAAGATGATGACATATAGAGCAATCGAGTGACAGTCCTACGCAAATATCTGAGGATCCTCATGAGAGCACCATAGTGAATTGAACGAGGAGCAGAGACGAACTGACTAACAATACTGACGGCATGAGCAATATCAGGTCTAGTGATGCAAAGATACACAAGCTGACCCACAATCTGTCTATATCGTGTAGGGTCTGGAAGAAGCTCTCCATCAGTAGGACGAAGCTTTACATGAAGCTCAAGAGGAGTCTCAACTGTGCGAGTGTCGGATATAGCTGCCCGATGAAGAATGTCTGCTGTGTACTTCTGTTGTGAGATAAGAATCCCCCGCTTACTCTGAGCAATCTCAAGTCCAAGGAAGTAGCGAAGAGTACCAAGATCCTTCATCTGAAACTGACTACTGAGATGTTTCTTCACAAGAATAATACCAGCTGAATCATCACCTGTAATAATCATATCATCCACGTACAAAAGTAGTATAACCCGACCCCTTGAGGACGATCGCACAAACAAAGAGTGATTCTGAGAACTCTCAACAAAACCAGCCGCCACAATAACACTGCGAAAACGTTCAAACCACGCACGAGGTGCCTGTTTAAGACTATAAATAGCACGTCGAAGACGACAAACATGCTGAGGAGGAGTACGAAGACCGGGAGGTGGCTGCATGTAGACAACTTCCGATAAATCCCCGTTAAGGAAAGCATTCTTCACATCCATCTGAAATAGAGGCCAATGACGAGTGGCTGCAACGGCAAAAAGAGTACGAACAGTGGTCATCTGAGCAACAGGGGCGAAGGTCTCCTCATAATCAATCCCATACTCCTGTGTGAAACCGCGCGCAACGAGACGAGCCTTGTGTCGCTCAATGGATCCATCAGGTCGATGTTTGACCTTAAAAATCCATTTACAGCTGATAGGCTCTACACCTCCAGGAAGAGGAACAACATCCCATGTATGGGTCTCCTGAAACGCCTGGAACTCCTCATCCATTGCTTGTCGCCACTCAGGGTGCTGAACTGCCTCTTGGTAGGACCGTGGCTCTCGATGAGCATGAATAGCTGCAAGAAAAGCCTGAAGTTGTGGAGAATATGAATTTACTGAAGCAAAACCAAACCGATCAGGGGGTCCATCATCAAAACTGAAGCGGACAGGTGGACGACGCTCGCATTGAGGATAGCGAGCTACGCAACTCAGATCCACATCCGAAAGAGGGGCGTCAGGCGTAGAAGGTGGAGCACCATTAGGAAAAGTATCTGCAGGAGGGATGGGATAGGAGGTCGGAATATCACACTCGATCAGAGAAGACTCAATAGGAGAAGGATTAGGAGAGGGTAAAGACACGGAAGGTAGCTCAGGAAGAGGTAGGGACTCAAGTGGAGATGGCCGAATAGAAGTAGACTCAGGACTGGACTCAGTGGAGGTAGAAGAAAAATAGGGAACATCCTCGACAAATGACACATGTCGAGCGATCCAAAAACGACGACCCACGGGATCGTAACAACGATAACCCTTGTGCTCAAAAGTGATCCCTAAGAAGACACAACGAACTGACCGGGTAGAAAGTTTGGTGCGAGCATGAAGAGGGAGAAGAACATAGCATGTACAACCAAAAACACGCAAACGATTGTAATCGGGACGAGATGAATAAAAACGCTCGTGAGGTGACATGCCAGAGAGAACGGAGGATGGAGTGATATTAATGAGATGAACAGAAAGAAGAACTGCCTCAGCCCAGAAATGTTGGGAACTGTAGAAGAGAGTAACAGAGCACAAGTCGTTTCAAGAATGTGACGATGTTTGCGTTCAGCAACACCATTCTGCTCATGAGTGTAAGGACAAGACTATTGAAAAAGAGTACCATGTAATTGAAGAAGAGAACGCATGGTAGAGGAAACATACTCTGTAGCACAATCAGACCGAAAAGTTTTGATGCGAGCTTGAAACTGAGTGTGTATCATGGTGGTAAAAACATCATAAATGTGAGCAATCTCGGATCGGTTACGTAACAAATACACCCAAGTAAACCGAGAATAATCATCAACAAAGGTAATATAATATGAAAAACCACTCATATATTGTTTAGGAGCAGGACCCCAAATGTCATAATGTATTAATTCAAAAGGACTGGTGGACTGACTATTACTAGAACTAAAAGGAAGGGCTATGGTTTGGCCAATTTACAGCCCTCACAAACAGATAAAGGAGAAAAAGAAGCAGAACCTAAAACACCAGAGTCAAAGAGGCTTTTAAGACGAGACTCAGAGACATGACCTAACCTTTTATGCCACAAGTCGGTATGAGAGGTAACACTATCACAAAAGACAGAAGGATCTGGAACTGGAAGATGCAGATACTCCATGAAGTATAAGCCGCCAACCCTACGACCAACGCCAACCCTCTGTCCCGAACGTGGATCCTGCACAAAACAACCAGAGGAAGTGAAAGAAACTGTCAGACCAGAATCACAGAGACGACTAATAGAAATAAGATTCATGCAGAGATCCGGCGCATGCAATACAAATGGAAGGGAGAGACGACCAGTGGGGTCAGAGGTGGTGGTGATAGAAGCACACTGTGTGATGACCAAGGAGGAACCATCAGCAGTGTGAATCGGGGGTAAATTGGAAGGGGCAGGTGAGCAGGCAGTAAGCACAGAACTATCATGCGTCATATGATGGGAAGCACCAGAATAAAAAATCCAAGAGATAGAAGCACCCGTTGTGGAAGAGAAGGCAGAATGAGTAGAAGGAGCAGACGGAGGTTGTGGAAGTGGAAGCTGATCGAGGCGCTGAAGTAGAAGCTGATCGATGCGCTGAATGAGCTGTCCAAATTGGTCTGAGGAAGGCTGACTTGGTGTTGTGGAGGTAGCTGTAGAAGTAGTGGGACAACGCTGGTCATGACCATAGAAAATCTGACGCCTTTCCGGTAGAAGTTTCCAACAGTCGACAATCTGATGACCTGATTTTTTGCAATAGGCGCAAAGAGATTGCGAATGAGAGGAATCCGCATGAGGGGCGGCACCCAGAATACCCTCATATATGTTATGAGAAGTAACAGTAGTAATCTTCGACGATGAGTCCGGTTATATCGGATTTGAAGGTGGTAAGTTCATCAATGTCATGATCAGAAGATGTCAGATGAAAATAAAAATTGCATAGATGCGTAGAGGACGAAAATAGAGCAAAATGAGTACCAAAATGACTATATTCAAAGTTAGAACGAATCCGAAGCGCGGAAAAGAAAATACCGGAGAAAATAATAAATAAATACCGAATAAGACACCTTCCGTCACCGTCTCCTTTTTTTTTAGCTTGCTTACGTGGACTCCACCAACACCACTCCTTTTTTTTTTTTTTTTGGTCACGGGGACGTCACCAACTTTTGTTTGTTTGTTTTTTTTTGTTTTTGTTTTTGTTTTTTTTTCACAACGTAGAGACGAGCGCCTCCTCTCTCTCTCTCATATATATATATATATATATATATATATATATATATATATATATATATATTTTAACGTACGGCGCAGAAACGGAGGGTGATAATCTTCGGAGTGCAACGGGTTAGATCGGTGTGACGAGTACGATAAAGACGAAAACGATGGAGATGATGGTACACAATGATGGTGATGAAAACGACGAACAATAGGATCTCAAAAGAAGAAGGAGATGCAAAATAATAATAATAATAATATAAAGAAGGAGATCTCAACAAAAATATTTTGTTAGGGTTTTTGAGGTGGCTCTGATACCATGTTAGATTTGAAGAAGAAAAGAATAATGAGACCTAATTTTATTAGAGAGGGATTAAAATCTTTTATATACAAGACATAATACACGTGTAACACAACAATACACGTGTAACACAATAATATAAAACATATAGAATGGGTGCTCCAGTTGATAGATAAGAAAATGGGGCGGTTAACAACATTGATATGTATTTTTTATCACAAATTCCAACAGGTGCCCCCTCGTCATACTCCAAAAAGTAGGGCTGCAACTTGGGTCGGGTTGAACCCGATTTTTACATGGGTTGGGTTGATCAAATCGGGTTCGGGTTCGGGTTGGCCAATTCAGGTTGACTCACAAATCGGGTTGGGTTCGGGTTGGCCTCCGACTCAACCCGACCCAACCCGAACCCGTAAATTAATAGTTAAAAAAAGATCATGGCCGTTTATTTTGTAACTTATAATATGGTAGTCCAAATTTTAGGTAAACCTAGCTAATCTTATGGGTTGGGTGGGGTTGATTTATTTAATTTACACATCATGTTAGAAATTCGGGTTGGGTCGAGTTGGTCCAATTCGGGTTGAAAATCGGGTTGGGGTCGGGTTGGTCCAATTCGGGTTAAGTCGGGTTGGGTCGGGTTGGTTTATTTAATTTCGGGTTGGGTTAGGGTTGGTCCAATTCGGGTTGAAAATCGGGTTGGGTCGGGTTAGGGTTGGGTAGTTTGGAATTCAGGTTGGGGTCAACCCGAACCCAACCCGCCCGAGTTGCAGCTCTACCAAAAAGGATACTTGTTTATAGACGTGATAACGTTGTGATCATATACTTTCCCATTGTGTCATAATTTATGACCAACATAAATGAGTTCCTTTGTACCCACCACTTTTTGTTCCCTTGGCATGGATAATCCATAAATACAAAGATTATTCAAATCTAAACGTTCTAATTGCTTTTAACAAATTATCTAAATTTATTGCATTCCATTTACTAATGAGTTTTTTATAACCACTTATTATAAACTTCTTCTGTGGTAATCCATAAACACCCATGACAAACAAAGCAAATCTATACTACATTGAAATACAGTTTTAACAAGTTTGATTTCTCTGTATCTATATCTCATTGAATGAAATTAAAGTACCATAAAAGGTAGCCAATGAAATTAATTTTCATACACACATGCCAAAACTATATGGACAAAACATATAAAAAAAATGGTCAATTGCAAAAATGACCCCTCCTTTTGAATATTTATAAATAAACTAGTACCGCTTTCTGAATATTTGCAAAAAAAAAGTCTTAGATGTGGTCAACGCTACTATATTTCCTTTTTATTTTATTTTTAGAAGACGTGATATATATACTATGTTTCGTGTGGTTACATTATGTTGTATTTTAAAATTTAAATTATCTCCTTTTTATTTATTAATTTAAAAAAGAACATGCCCCTTTAAAGAAAAGAAAAAATTTCGAATCCCACAGCATTGATCATTTTTTTGTAAATATTCAGCAGGTAATACTAGTTTTGCAAATCTTCTAAAGAAGTTTTGCAAATATTCAAAAGAACGGGTCATTTTTGCAAATTACCCTATAAAAATCTTCACTCAACTCTTATACGTCTACCTGAGATTGCCTTTTGTTTTTCTTTTTTTATTTTGTATGAGATTGCCATCTTGATCACTCTCTTTAAATATATTTCTTTTATCAAATTCACCACACTTGCAGTCTCCGTTTTTCTTTGCATCCATATAAACAGATTCTTGGCAGACCAAAAAAAACTGAACTTTTATCTTCTTTTCTCAAACATGGGTTTTCAATGGTGGTGCTGTTGTTGCATAGTTTTGTTGTTTTCAAGTTCTCTGTTTCTGTGGAATGGTGTGTTAGGTGAGTACAACGACTACAATGAAACCAGGGTTGGAATCAAGAAAGCAAGTTGCAACATCTACAAAGGGAGCTGGGTTTTTGATAACACGTACCCACTCTATAACTCCTCTGGTTGTCCCTACATGGGCCCTCACTTCGACTGTCAAAAGAATGGCAGGCCTGATAAGCTCTACCTTCAGTACAGGTGGAAACCAACCTCCTGTGATATCCCCAGGTTCTCTCTCTCTCTCTCTCTCTCTCTCTCTGTGAGAATGAGGACCAATTATATATATTTCTCTGTTTTTTATTCATGTATATTATTAGTGCGCTGTTACACGTCTTTTTCCAGTTTTAATTGTAGTCTCATGTATATCGTTAACGTTATCATTAATGTTATACGCTCGCATTAACGAGTTATATACTTCGTTATTTTTTTCACATTTTTAATAAATGGATCCATACAATTCTTTATAGTATATATTTTATTTTATTTTCATAAAATTTAAAACATATACTTCGATGTATACTATTTAAAAAAAATCAAAACATGTAAGAGAACGAGAATTAAAACTGATTCGTAACACTTTCCATATAATTATAATTCAAATTCCAAAATGACCCCAAGTCATCCATCAATTAAGGCTATTATCTATTTTAATGTGCATTTTTTAGACTGTTTAATGTTTATGGGGATCATAATTAAGGCCCTGTTTGGATCCATGGAACGGATTATGCTGCAGATGTTAGATCAAATTTTTACCGTGGATCTAAACATACAAAGTGAGGTTGAGAGTTTTGGACGCGTGTCATCCGTTTTATGTGCAAAATAATCCACATTTGAGAAGTTCTCAATTCTTCTCAAACGTAGGGTTCCCTCCACCGTCTCAAACGGTTCCTAAAACTCATTTACGGAATCAAAGGAACACTTCATATTCATTAATTGAGGTGCATCGTAAAAAAAAAAAAAGATGCTATGAACATTTTTCTTATAGAAATCATTCACATTTATCAAGCCTCTACACTCGTAACTAACTAATGTATCTTTTGTACTTAATTATATTATTAATGATTTGTTCACCTAGTAGAATTGCCTTGGGACATAGCTACAAATCAATTTGCCAGGGGACTTAATAAAACGGATGGTGAGGTGTTACTTTAAATAATTCTTCTCAACAAATTTTTTCAATATCTTTGATATTTCACAAACTTTCTCAATATATTTGATATTCTCTAAATAAAGTCTAAAATTTATCTTTTTCTTGGATCTCTTCAACCATAAGGATGATAATAATAATAATAGACGTTTCAATTTAAAGTCTCTTACTCTCCAACATTGTCTCTCTCTCTCACTCCCTCTCAAAGTAGTTTCTCTTTCTCAAATCCATCTTTCTCATCCCATATGATTGAATAATATAATGTTTTAATCCTCTTTTAAAGATTTTTTTTACAATTTTCTCATTCCATTAATTTTTTTTTATTCTTTTATCAAGTGCATTTGATAATGTAGAATGTTTTAATTTAAATGGTGGTTCAATATTGTGTATCAATTTTGTAATATTTGTAGTACGTGTACGATTTTTTTAATAATGTGTGGTCTTGCTTTAAAATTTAATTTAGGCCTAGTAAAAAAAATTCAATTCTCATGATGATTTATTAATTTATTGATTGGAAAATGAAGGTTTGATGGGAATGATTTCTTGAAGAGGATGAAGGGGAAGAAGATAATGTTCGTGGGAGACTCATTGAGTCTGAACAATTGGCAATCTCTCTTGTGTCTTCTTCATGCAGCCGTTCCTGGAGCAAGTACCACTTTTACTCAGTTTAAACTTTATTTCAAGGTTGGTCGATCACTCTTTTTTTTTTGGTTTATTTATTTTTAAATCTCCATAAACCATATGATTTAGTGATCGATCCCTCACGTTTTCATATTTGAGTTTTAGTCCCCAACTTTAAATGATATGTTCATTTTTAGTCCTTGAGAGGGACCTATACCTAAATTATTTGGTTTTCTTTTTAATGCCTGGGAGGGACTAAAAATGAACATATCTTTTAAATCTTGGGTTAAAACTCAAATATGAAAAAGTAAGATATCCATTATTAAATCATATGATTTAAGTAGACTTTAAAAAAAAACAATTTTTTTTTTACTCCATGTACACACTTCTCACCAGCTCCACTACTATACTTTATAGCAGGGATGGTCATAATCATTCCAATAATAATAATAAAAAAACATGAAAGTATATTATACTACATTTTTTTTTTTGTAAACTGCTTGAACTTTATACAACCACTTGGCTTTTCCTAAGATCGTTCATATAACCCCTTATTTTAAAACACATATGTAAATTTAAATAAATCTTTGAGTTATAATTCATTGACAGATGAATAATATTTTACGAATATTCTATTTCATTAATCCAAACTGATAACAGAGTATACCAAAACCTGTTTAATTACGATTTGTTAAAAATGCAAAAAATAATTTGTACATGACGATTTTACCTCTCTGGATAAATTATACCACCCTATCCAAGGGATAAAATTATCGTTTACAGATTATTTTTCGCTTTTTTAACACATTGTAGGTGTTTTGGAATGCTATGTTTTCAACCAAGGTAAACCAAATTGAATATTCACAAAATAAATCCTGATTTCTTAACGAAAATTTAACTCAGGGATCGAGCCATGTGAATTTATATAGATGTTTTCAAGAGATTATATGAGCTTTAAGAAAAGTTAAAAGATTATATGAATTTAAGTAATTCATAAGGGGTTATTATTTAGATTCCCCCCCCCCCTTTTTTTGGTTGGAGGGTAGTCCTTTCATGTTATAATGGAATATTACTCCTTCAATTTAGTTATAATGGAATTATTACTTCTAAGGATAAACCTGTAAACCTGTCCTTTCATGTCACTATTATGTTAAACGTTTAAAGGTAGGCAGTGTTAGTGGGATAGATTCCATTGAAGAAAAAATTTGACATGAAATGTCTATCAATGAACACATGAATGAAGGTTCCAAACACATTTTTCTATGTATTTAACAGATTGAGAATAAAAATGAACACCAAACAGTCCATTTATTAGAGTCGTCTCTGCATGTTATACAAATCTCATGGGATCCAAATGCATTTCACCCTTAATTATACATGCACATCCCTTATCGATGAATTTGATCGATGCACGCAGGACTACGACGTCACAGTGGCGTTCATCCCGAACATGTTTCTGGTTGATTTGGTGAATAACACGGATGGTGTGGCTTTGGTGCTGGACTCCATCCAGAGAGGCAAAGAGTGGCTTGGCATGGATGTGCTCATCTTCAACTCCTGGCACTGGTGGATGCGCGCTGGACAAGGCCAACCGTGAGAGAGAACATATAAAACAAATATTTATGAATGCTAACTAGACCTGTTGAACTCACTTGCTATTATATTGTTTTTTTTAGATGGAACTACATACAGATTGGGAATCAGAAATTCAAAGACATGGATCGGCTGGATGCGTTCTCTAAAGGGATGTCTACTTGGGCTAAGTGGGTGGACACTAACATTGATCCGGCCAAAACTAAGGTCTTCTTCCAGGGGATCTCACCCACACACACTGAGTAAGTTTTGTTAATGATTTCTGGAAGGAAATTTAATTTATATAGTTTTTGTTGGTATCACTTTGATACCACTTGGTGTTTCTAATATACCACACAATTGTCATCAAAGAAAGAATACTAAAAAAGAAACACAAGCACACACTTTTGTGAGACTAATTATTCTCCTTAATTTTGTTGATTGAATTGATTGATTTGTACACAACATTTCCAAAAGTTTATAGGTGTTGACTTGTAGAATAAGGAAAACAAAGATCTAGAAAAAATACATCAAAATTCGTATAAAATTATTAGGGTCACTGAAATACTATCAAAACATAAACATAATATTCAAAAATATATTTTTCGAGTAACAAAGAGTCATTTATTATTTTATATACATATAAATACGGAGAAATGAATGTGAATGATTCTCCTAATTATTGATATCAAATATAATATGAAATGAATTATTGTATATTTATTTTATATTTCCTTCTTTGGTGATTGTTAGATTTTTCATCATTTTGATTTGCAACGGTTAACTGTTTTGAATGTAATATATGTAGTTGAAAAATTGATACGTATTGATCTTTAATGATACAAAATTGATTTTATCTTTTGACCAAAAGTAAATTCGGGTTAATAATAAAGAGCATGTCATCCAATCACGTTTGACATAAGTATATATTATCACTTTTCATTTTTGTCTAAATCAGTTCATGTCATAAAATTGATTAATGCATTGATGCAAGGTTACAAAATGTCTTGATAATTCTGAATTTGCCGCACACAATCCACATTGGTTCCCAACCAAACCCCCCCCCCCCCCCTCCCCGAACAGTCATAACTTTATAAAAATGCATTTTCTGTAAAGACATTTTGAATGAAAAATTATTTTTCAAATTGGTACTCAAATCATATTTCAGCGGACATCTATGGGGACAACCAGATGCGAAAGCTGCGCAGGACAGACCAAGCCGTTGAGCGGACGACATACCCAGGAGGTCCTGAACCGTCAGAGGGTGTCGTGAAGAGCGTGCTCGGTAAGATGTCGAAGCCGGCGACACTTCTGGACTTGACCTTGCTCTCCCAACTCAGAGTGGATGCTCACCCATCTGGGTACAGTGGAGCTTTCTAGCAACGACTGCAATCACTGGTGCCTTGCAGGTCTTCCTGATACTTGGAATCAACTCTTATATGCTGAATTAGTCCTTTGATGGGTTTATTGTTTTAGGGGTGGTTAAGAGTGATATTCATGGGAAGCTAAGCAATTTGTATCATTGATTAATTTGGATTTTCAGAATTAGCATAATAAAAACAATCTTGTTGACTTCAGGAAAGTATATCTGATTTGAAATTTCACTTTTAATTTTTTTTAAGTATATAAGGTACGATTTCTATGTTTCCATTTGAATGTTTATATCCAATAATATACATCTACCACTACAATAAAATTGCCCTACAGGTTTAAACCGTCACTAAAACTTTAAAACCGCAGCCATTACTTATACCGACGGTTTACGGCCCGCCTTTGTATATACTGTAATATTATGTTTTAGCGTCGTGGTTAATTAAACAGAAGGACTAACGGAGACAAAAAGTAGTTAATCGACACTTTAAAAAAGGGAAAAATCCATATAGATTAAAATTCATATAACCTCCTAACTTTTCTTAAAATCCGTATAACCCCCTGAATAAAATTTATGTTTATATATGATCAATAATTTGTGAATATCATGTTTGATTAACCCTCGTAGAAAACATAGTATACCAAATAAACCCTACATTGTGTTAAAAATTAGAAAAATCTTCTACAAATGACCATTTTACTCCTTCGGATAGGGCGTTATAATATATCCAAAGAGGTTAAATCGTCATTTTTATAGGAGTTTTTGTATTTTTAACACATTGTAGTAGTTTTTTAGTATATTGAGTCCTCAGTCAGGGTTAATCAAATGATATATTCACAAACTATTCATCATTTACAAATAAAAATTTTATTCCGGGGGTTATTTGGATTTATTAGGTGTTTTCAGGGGTTATATGGATTTTAAAGAAAGTTAGGGGGTTATATGAATTTCAGTCAGATTTCAGGGGGCTGTATGGATTTTTCCCTTTAAAAAAATTACAAATCCCGTATGCATTAAAAATCGACACCCGTCCACTTCAAAAAAATAAACATTGTATTATACACCTCATATTATAAAACAATTGTAACTTGGTCCCTTCAACTGAATTAGACTTGAGCCTTGACGAGAGGGAAATTAAAACAGATAATTCGAGACGGCGGGCAAGGTTTTCATGGAAAATTAATTCAGGGACTTCAAAGGTTCATCTGAAGGTATCAATTGCTGGTAATCAGTTTAAGTTTTGATTATTAGGTATAAGTTTGATTTTATCTTTTTTTTTATCAAGTTCTTTTTTATTTTTGCATGAAGGACAAAACCCAGATAGTCTATATTTAATAAAATATATGAAAAAATTTAACAAAAGGGAACAAAAGTATTTTGAAGAGAAGATGAAATAGACTCTTCTTTTTTTATATATAAAGTTGAGTCCTACTGTATATTTTGTTTGTGCAAATTTTATTATAATTGTATGTTTTTTAAGTATTTGCAAGATAGTAATTGAATTTGATGAATTTGTCCAACAGAAGAACATGAGAATGGAGTTGGAGTTGAATGATTTAGTAAGGTAATTTTTTTTGAACTACATCCATTATATATATTGTTTCATCAATTATCATTTGAATTGATTTTCTTTCAATATCAACTTATTTTCTTTTGTGATTAACATTTATCATTTCAAACTGAAAAATAATTTCAATCACATCTTACTACACATATCCAATTATTTGATGTAAATAGTTTCCAGGTGGACCGTCAAAGAAGTGACGGGGGACACACAGACTAATTTGATCAAAATCAATGAGGAGCACTAACTGAATTAACAATCAACCGAAAAGAGAAGAAGAAACAAGAAGACAAATTTCTTTTAATTTTTAATGTTATTTTCTTGGACTGATTTATAAGACATTTTCTAAACTATTAGCAACAATATCAAATTAGTTTTGCAGGCTTTACGCGATGTATGTAAGTGTATAATGCCACTTAAATTTTTTGTTGTTATAAAATGATTGACTTGAATGTTTATTCTGAAATAGAATGAAAATGTTACACTAAAAAAATTTTATAGTCTCAAACGCAGTTCGCTCATTTTTAAAATTTTTCTAAACAATTTTATTCTTTATCTAGTAAAGTATGGACTTTTACAAAAAGTTAAAAATATGATCCAATAAATTGAATGACATTGTTTATTTTATAACATATTATATATGTGTGTGTATTATTACAGTGAGTGAAGGTACCGACTAACAAGATATAACAACAATGTATATTTGGATTATTAAAAAAATGAGTATAACAACACTAATAATGAAAATTAATATTTTTTTGCATGGTGAAGAATTACTTTTTATTCAATCTTATTTCACTTGCTGATTGAATATTTGTATTTGTTTGAAATGAAATCAACCTATGATTATTTTTAATAACAAGCATGGACTTTAAAGTCTCATTTGAATATATTGTTTGTAATTATTTTTATTATACATGGCTTTAGTGCAATTTTTAGTGCAACTCTTGTGAATGTATATTGATTTTAAATAAATCCACATACATTTGATTATTCAAGAATTATTTTATTTATTTAATTAAAAATTATTAATTTAAATATAATTTCAAAACTATTTAATATTAGACTTATTTAAAAAGCCTTAATGAGATCTTTTCAATGATATAATTTTTAAATAAATGGATTAACAATAATAATATTTATTTCCAACAAATATGAAGGGTTTGGAGGCTTGGGTTAGAGATGTTTTTATGGCCGTTTGATATATCATTTAAATAAAGTGATTATGCTTTTAATTAAGCACGAAGTTAAAATGTGTTGTTAAAATATATTATAGTTGTATGGTTTTTAAGTATTTGCAAGATAACAATTAAATTTGATGAATTTGTGATGCAGCGTGTAACCATGCTCTTCTACAGATCCGTTCAAAAGAACGAAATCGGTAGGCTCCAAGAATTGGAAGGTCTTTTGCAATTGTTAATACTCCTAACAAATATAAGAGATAAATAGACGAAATTTCTCAAAACAACCTAAAAATAGTAAAAATAACTTTGAACCGTTGATTTGACATCGAAGACGATCTCAGAACGCTTCGAAAAATGGCGTAGTGGCTTTGCCATTACTCTTATAGGGGTCGGCGATACAAACGCATGAACATATTATAATAGTAATTCTGATCTACGGTTCAAAAGTTATGGCCATTTGAAGTCACGGTGCTCCCGATTCATCAAGATGTCTTTTCTTCTTATTTTCCATTTGATCTCGGTCGTCCATATATTGTACGGTTATGATCTCTGCATCAATTTGTCTAGCAGGAGAACATGAGAATGGGATTGGAGTTGAATGATTTAGTGAGGTAATTGTTTTTGAACTACATCAGTATATATATTGTTTAATCAATTATCATTTGAATTGATTTTCTTTCCACTTATTTTCTTTTGTGATTAACATATATCATTTCGTACTGAAAAACAATTTCAATCACATCCTACTACACATATCCAATTATTTTTTATGTAAATAGTTCCCAGGTGAACCGTCAAAGTAGTGACGGGGGAGACACAGACAAATTTGATCGAAATCAAGCATACCCATTGGTTTCATTTGAATAAACAATCAACCAAAAATAGAAGAAGAAACAAGAAGACAAAGATCTTTTAATTTTTAATGTTATTTTCTTAGACTTATTTGTAAGACATTTTCTAAACTTATTAGCAACCATATCAAATTAGTTTTGGAGGCTTTACGCAATATATGTAAGTGAATAATGCCACATAAATTTTTTTGTTGTCATCTTATTTGTAAGTTATGAAATGATTGACTTGAATATCTATTCTAAAATAGAATAAAAATGTTACACTAAAAAAATTTTATAGGCTCAAATGCATGTAGTTCACTCATTTTTAAAATTTTCCTAAACAATTTTATTCTTTATCAACTTAAGTATGGACTTTTACAAAAAGTTAAAGAATATGGTTTAATAAATTGAATGATATCATTTATTTTATAATATGTTATATGTATGTGTGTATTATTATAATGAGTGAAGGGATCGACTAACAAGGTATAACAACGATGTATATTTGGATTATTAAAAAATGAGCATAACAACACTAATAATGAAAATTAGTATTTTTTTTGCATTGTGAAAAATTACTTTTTATTCAATCTTATTTCACTTGCTGATTGAATATTTGTATTTGTTTGAAATGAAATTATGGTTATTTTTAATAATAAGCACGGAATTTAAAGTCTCGTTTGAATAATTTGTTTGTCATTTTTTTTTATTATACATGACTTTAGTGCAATTGTTAGTGCAACTCTTCTGGAGCCGCACTTTAAAATCTCCTTTGATTTAATTAAAGAGACTGATTTGTGATTTTTTTTTTATTGTATATGACTTTGTTGCAATTTAGTGCAACTATTGTTGAGCCGCAATTATTTTTTTTTACTCTCTCAGTCGTAGATGTATATTACTGGGTAAAAATCTTGTTTCGTTTTTCAATGAAAACAGTGAATTCGAACCTAAATATATACTTGTTTACTTGTTGAAAGAAATGAATCATGAACACATGAATGTGAAAACTATACGAAGCGGAATAGAAAACTCACTTGTCAAAACTTCAATTAAATTTCTTAGGATCTCTGATTGATTAGATGAGAGAACGTTGTGATCATATACTATCCCATTTTGTCATTATTTATGACCAACATGAATAAGTTCCCTTTGTCAAATTGATTTTATACTATACCCACCACTTATTGTTCCCTTGGTATGGATAATCCATAAGTACAAAGATTAGTCAAATAAAAAAGTTTGATTTGTTTTTAACAATATAAATAGATTCATTGCATTCCAATTGCAAATGAGTTTCTTTTCATCATACATATATATTTCATATAACCGCTTATATAAAATCTTTAGTGATAATCCGTAAATACCCATGACAAACAAAACAAATCTATGCTACATTGAAATACAATTTTAGCAAGTCTGATTTCAATATCTATATCTCATTGAATTAAATTAAAATACCGCAAAAGGTAGCCAATGAAAATTTTTCCAAAACACATGCCACAAAGCAAATAAAAATGGACAATTTACAAAAATGACCCCTTCTTTTAAATCCTTGTATTGTCGATGCCCGAAATGGAATAGATAAGGCTTGATCAAAATCAAATGATAATAAATATTTTAGAGCATATAGAATTGGTGCTCCAGTTGATAGATAAGAAAATAAACTCTCAGCCTTTTCCAATTTCATAAGATGGGGATTGATCTTGAGAAAATTGAGAACCATATAATTTATAGGAGGAGATAATTAAACCTAAATTCATGCATTCAATTAAATATCAAACCGTGTGGTCTAAATGCATGTGACGTTACAAAATATATGCAATTGATTTCCATTGAAGCATGCACTAGTAACATTTGTTTGTGAATGAACCTCCAAAATGTTCCCAATTAAATGGGGGCGGTTAACAACATTGATATGTATTTTTTATCACAAATTCCAACAGGTGCCCCCTAGTCATACTCCAAAAAGGATACTTGTTTATAGACGTGATAACGTTGTGATCATATACTTTCCCATTGTGTCATAATTTATGACCAACATAAATGAGTTCCTTTGTACCCACCACTTTTTGTTCCCTTGGCATGGATAATCCATAAATACAAAGATTATTCAAATCTAAACGTTCTAATTGCTTTTAACAAATTATCTAAATTTATTGCATTCCATTTACAAATGAGTTTTTTATAACCACTTATTATAAACTTCTTCTGTGGTAATCCATAAACACCCATGACAAACAAAGCAAATCTATACTACATTGAAATACAGTTTTAACAAGTTTGATTTCTCTGTATCTATATCTCATTGAATGAAATTAAAGTACCATAAAAGGTAGCCAATGAAATTAATTTTCACACACATGCCAAAACTATATGGACAAAACATATAAAAAAAATGGTCAATTGCAAAAATGACCCCTCCTTTTGAATATTTATAAAAAAACTAGTATCCCTTTCTGAATATTTGCAAAAAAAAGTCTTAGATGTGGTCAACGCTACTATATTTCCTTTTTATTTTATTTTTAGAAGACGTGATATATATACTATGTTTCGTGTGGTTACATTATGTTGTATTTTAAAATTTAAATTATCTCCTTTTTATTTATTAATTTAAAAAAGAGACATGCCCCTTTAAAGAAAAGAAAAAATTTCGAATCCCACAGCATTGATCATTTTTTTGTAAATATTCAGCAGGTAATACTAGTTTTGCAAATCTTCAAAAGAAGTTTTGCAAATATTCAAAAGAACGGGTCATTTTTGCAAATTACCCTATAAAAATCTTCACTCAACTCTTTTACGTCTACCTGAGATTGCCTTTTGTTTTTCTTTTTTTATTTTGTATGAGATTGCCATCTTGATCACTCTCTTTAAATATATTTCTTTTATCAAATTCACCACACTTGCAGTCTCCGTTTTTCTTTGCATCCATATAAACAGATTCTTGGCAGACAAAAAAAAACTGAACTTTTATCTTCTTTTCTCAAACATGGGTTTTCGATGGTGGTGCTGTTGTTGCATAGTTTTGTTGTTTTCAAGTTCTCTGTTTCTGTGGAATGGTGTGTTAGGTGAGTACAACGACTACAATGAAACCAGGATTGGAATCAAGAAAGCAAGTTGCAACATCTACAAAGGGAGCTGGGTTTTTGATAACACATACCCACTCTATAACTCCTCTGGTTGTCCCTACATGGGCCCTCAGTTCGACTGTCAAAAGAATGGCAGGCCTGATAAGTTCTACCTTCAGTACAGGTGGAAACCAACCTCCTGTGATATCCCCAGGTTCTCTCTCTCTCTCTCTCTCTCTCAGAATGAGGACCAATTATATATATTTCTCTGTTTTTTATTCATGTATATATTATTAGTGCGCTGTTACACGTCTTGGACGCGTGTCATCCGTTTTATGTGCAAAATAATTCACATTTGAGAAGTTCTCAAATCTTCTCAAACGCAAGGTTCCCTCCACCGTCTCAAACGGTTCCTAAAACTCATTTATGGAATCAAAGGAACACTTCATATTCATTAATTGAGGTGCATCGTAAAAAAAAATAAGATGCTATGAACATTTTTCTTATAGAAATCATTCACATTTATCAAGCCTCTACACTCGTAACTAACTAATGTATCTTTTGTACTTAATTATATTATTAATGATTTGTTCACCTAGTAGAATTGCCTTGGGACATAGCTACAAGTCAATTTGCCAGGGGACTTAATAAAACGGATGGTGAGATGTGTTACTTTAAATAATTCTTCTCAACAAATTTTTTCAATATCTTTGATATTCCACAAACTTTCTCAATATATTTGATATTCTCTAAATAAAGTCTAAAATTTATCTTTTTCTCGGATCTCTTCAACCATAATGATGATAATAATAATAGACGTTTCAATTTAAAGTCTCTTACTCTCCAACATTGTCTCTCTCTCACTCCCTCTCAAAGTAGTTTCTCTTTCTCAAATCCATCTTTCTCATCCCATATGATTGAATAATATAATGGTTAAATCCTCTTTTAAAGATTTTTTTTACAATTTTCTCATTCCATTAATTTCTTTTTATTCTTTTATCAAGTGCATTTGATAATGTAGAATGTTTTAATTTAAATGGTGGTTCAATATTGTGTATCAATTTTGTAATATTTGTAGTACGTGTACGATTTTTTTTAATAATGTGTGGTCTTGCTTTAAAATTTAATTTAGGCCCAGTAAAAAAATTCAATTCTCATGATGATTTATTAATTTATTGATTGGAAAATGAAGGTTTGATGGGAATGATTTCTTGAAGAGGATGAAGGGGAAGAAGATAATGTTCGTGGGAGACTCATTGAGTCTGAACAATTGGCAATCTCTCATGTGCCTTCTTCATGCAGCCGTTCCTGGAGCAAGTACCACTTTTACTCAGTTTACACTTTATTTCAAGGTTGGTCGATCACTCTTTTTTTTTCTTTTTTGGGTTTATTTATTTTTAAATCTCCATAAACCATATGATTTAGTGATCGATCCCTCACTTTTTTATATTTGAGTTTTAGTCCCCAACTTTAAATGATATGTTCATTTTTAGTCCTTGAGATGGATCTATCCCTAAATTATTTGGTTTTCTTTTTAGTCCCTGAGAGAGACTAAAAATGAACATATCTTTTAAATCTGGGGATTAAAACTCAAATATGAAAAAGTAAGAGATCCATTACTAAATCATATGATTTATGGAGACTTAAAAAAAAAAAACTTTTTTTTTTTTACTCCATGTACACACATATCCCACCTACCACGAATTTACATAACTTAGTTTGATCGCCGAGGTGACGCCTTTGTTGATCCTGTAAGCTCACCAGCTCCACTACTATACTTTATAGCAGGGATGGTGACATAATCATTGTCATTGGCAAAATAACGTTACGCCCAATAATAGAAAAAAAACATGAAAGTATATTATACTACATTTTTTTTTGTAAACTGCTTGAACTTTATACAACCACTTGGCTTTTCCTAAGATCGTTCATATAACCCCTTATTTTAAAACACCTATGTAAATCTAAATAAATCTTTGAGTTATAATTTGTTGACAGATGAATAATATTTTACGAATATTCTATTTCATTAATCCAAACTGATAACAGAGTATACCAAAACCTGTTTAATTACGATTTGTAAAAAATGCAAAAAATAATTTGTACATGACGATTTTACCTCTCTGGATAAGTTATACCACCCTATCCGGAGGGATAAAATTATCGTTTACAGATTATTTTTTGCATTTTTAACACATTGTAGGTGTTTTGGTATGCTATATTTTCAACCAAGGTAAACCAAATTGAATATTCACAAAATAACTCATGATTTCTTAATGAAAATTTAACTCAGGGATCGAGCCATGTGAATTTATATAGATGTTTTCAAGAGATTATATGAGCTTTAAAAAAAGTTAAGAGATTATATGAGCTTTAAGAAAAGTTAAAAGATTATATGAATTTCAAGTAATTCATAAGGGGTTATTATTTAGATTTCCCCCCTTATTTTTGGTTGGAGGGTAGTCCTTTCATGTTATAATGGAATATTACTCTTTCAATTTAGTTACAATGGAATTATTACTTCTAAGGATAAACCTGTAAACCTGTCCTTTCATGTCACTATTATGTTAAACGTTTAAAGGTAGGCAGTGTAAGTGGGATAGATTCCGTTGAAGAAAAAATTTGACATGAAATGTCTATCAATGAACACATGAATGAAGGTTCCAAACACATTTTTCTATGTATTTAACAGTTTGAGAATAAAAATGAACACCAAACAGTCCATTTATTAGAGTCGTCTCTGCAGGTTATACAAACCTCATGGGGTCCAAATGCATTTCACCCTTAATTATACATGCACATCCCTGATCGATGAATTTGATCGATGCACGCAGGACTACGACGTCACAGTGGCGTTCATCCCGAACATGTTTCTGGTTGATCTGGTGAATAACACGGATGGTGTGGCTTTGGTGCTGGACTCCATCCAGAGAGGCAAAGAGTGGCTTGGCATGGATGTGCTCATCTTCAACTCCTGGCACTGGTGGACACACACTGGAACAGGCCAACCGTGAGAGAGAACACATAAAACAAATATTTATGAATGCTAACTAGACCTGTTGAACTCACTTGTTATTGTTTTTTATTTTTTAGATGGAAATATATACAGATTGGGAATCAGAAATTCAAAGACATGGATCGGCTGGAGGCGTACTCTAAAGGGATGTCTACTTGGGCTAAGTGGGTGGACACTAACATTGATCCGGCCAAAACTAAGGTCTTCTTCCAGGGGATCTCACCCACACACTATGAGTAAGTTTTGTTAATGATTTCTGGAAGGAAATTTAATTTAGATAGTTTTTGTTGGTATCACTTTGATACCACTTGGTGTTTCTAATATACCACACAATTGTCATCAAAGAAAGAATACTAAAAAAGAAACACAAGCACACACTTTTGTGAGACTAATTATTCTCCTTAATTTTGTTGATTGAATTGATTGATTTGTACACAACATTTCCAAAAGTTTATAGGTGTTGACTTGTAGAATAAGGAAAACAAAGATCTAGAAAAAATGCATCAAAATTCGTATAAAATTATTAGGGTCACTGAAATACTATCAAAACATAAACATAATATTCAAAAATATATTTTTCCGAGTAACAATGAATGTGAATGATTCTCCTAATTATTGATATCAACTATAATATGAAATGAATTATTGTATATTTATTTTATATTTCCTTCTTTGGTGATTGTTAGATTTTTCATCCTTTTGATTTGCAACGGTTAACTATTTTGAATGTAATATATGTAGTTGAAAATTTGATACGTCTTTGATCTTTAATGATACAAAATTGATTTTATCTTTTGACCAAAAGTAAATTCGGGTTAATAATAAAGAGCATGTCATCCAATCACATTTGACATAAGTATATATTATCACTTTTCATTTTTGTCTAAATCAGTTCATGCCATAAAATTGATTAATGCATTGATGCAAGGTTAGAAAATGTCTTGATAATTCTGAATTTGCCGCACACAATCCACATTGGTTCCCAACCAAACCCCCCCCCCCCCTCCCCCAACAGTCATAACTTTATAAAAATGCATTTTCGGTAAAGACATTTTGAATGAAAAATTATTTTTCAAATTGGTACTCAAATCATATTTCAGCGGACATCTATGGGGACAACCAGATGCGAAAAGCTGCACAGGACAGACCAAGCCGTTGAGCGGATCGACATACCCAGGAGGTCCTGAACCGTCAGAGGGTGTCGTGAAGAGCGTGCTCGGTAAGATGTCGAAGCCGGCGACACTTCTGGACTTGACCTTGCTCTCCCAACTCAGAGTGGATGCTCACCCATCTGGGTACAATGGAGCTCCTTCTAGCAACGACTGCAGTCACTGGTGCCTTGCAGGTCTTCCTGATACTTGGAATCAACTCTTATATGCTGAATTAGTCCTTTGATGGGTTTATTGTTTTTAGGGGTGGTTAATAAAGTGATATTCATGGGAAGTTAAGCAATTTGTATCAGTTGGTTAATTTTGGATTTTCAGAATTAGCATAATAAAAACAATCTTGTTGACTTCAGGAAAGTATATTTGATTTGAATGTTTATATCCAATAATATACATCTACCACTACAATAAAATTACCCTACAGGTTTAAACCGTCACTAAAACTTTAAAACCGCAGCCATTACTTATACCGACGGTATACGGCCCCGCCTTTGTATATACTGTAATATTATGTTTTAGCGTCGTGGTTAATTAATCAGAAGGACTAACGGAGACAAAAAGTAGTTAATCGACTCTTTTAAAAAAGGGAAAAATCCATATAACCCCCGGTAAACTGATTAAAATTCATATAACCCCCAAACTTTTCTTAAAATCCGTATAACCCCCTGAATAAAATTTTAAGTTTATATATGATCAATAATTTGTGAATATCATGTTTGATTAACCCTCGTAGAAAATATAGTATACCAAATAAACCCTACATTGTGTTAAAAATTAGAAAAATCTTCTATAAATGACTATTTTACTCTTTCGGATAGGGCGTTATAATATATCCAAAGAGGTTAAAATCATCATTTTTATAGGAGTTTTTGTATTTTTAACACATTGTTGTAGTTTTTTAGTATATTGAGTCTTCAGTCAGGGTTAATCAAATGAAATATTCACAAACTATTCATCATTTACAAACAAAAATTTTATTCCGGGGGTTATTTGGATTTATTAGGTGTTTTCAGGGGTTGTATGGATTTTAAAGAAAGTTAGGGGGTTATATGAATTTCAGTCAGATTTCAGGGGGCTGTATGGATTTTTCCCTTTAAAAAAATTACAAATCCCGTATGCATTAAAAATCGACACCCGTCCACTTCAAAAAAAATAAACATTGTATTATACACCTCATATTATAAAACAATTGTAACTTGGTCCCTTCAACTGAATTAGACTTGAGCCTTGACGAGAGGGAAATTAAAACAGATAATTCGAGACGGCGGGCAAGGTTTATATAACTAGTACCGCCTTTTGAATATTTGTAAAAAAATGTCCTAAACGTGGTCCATGCTGCTATATCTTCTTTTTTTTCTATTGACTTTTTTATAACGTGATATGTGTGTGTGTTATACATTGAGTTACATTTTAAAATTTAAAATTTATCTCAACTCATTTTTATTTATTAAATTAAAAAGGAGACGATGGCCTTTTAAGGAAAATAAAAATTAAAAAAATTCAATCAGCGTCATTTTTTTTTTTTTGCAAATCTTCAAAAGGGTGGGTTCATTTTTGCAAATTACCCTATAAAATCTTCGCTTTAACTTTCTCTCTACGTGTGCCTGAGATTACCTTCTAGATCACTCTCTTTAAATATATTTCTTTTATCAAATTCACCACACATGCAGTCTCCCTTTTTCTCTCTGCATCTATATAAACAGATCATTGGCACATCTATATAAACAGATCATTGGCAGACCAAAACAAAACTGAACTGTTATCTTCTTTTCTCAAACATGGGTTTTCGATGGTGGTGCTGTTGTTGCATGGTTTTGTTGTTTTCAAGTTCTCTGTTTCTGTGGAATGGTGTGTTGGGTGAGTACAATGGCTACAATGAAACTAGGGTTGGAATCAAGAAAGCAAGTTGCAACATCTACCAAGGGAGATGGGTTCTTGATAACACGTACCCACTCTATGACTCCTCTGGTTGTCCTTACATAGGCCCTCAGTTCGACTGTCTAAAGTATAGCAGGCCTGATAAGCTCTAACTTCAGTACAGGTGGAAACCGACCTCCTGTGACATTCCCAGGTACTATTCTCTGATGAAATATATATATTTCTCTACTTTAATTTTCTTTCATGTATATTATTAGAGCGTTGTTACACGTCTCTTTTTCAGTTTCAGTTTTAATTTCAATTTCAATTTCAATTTCAATTGTGGTCTCATGTATCTCATTAATATTATATGCTTGTATACCTCGTTAGATTTTTTTACATTTTTAATAAGGACAAAATTTATATAACCTCCTGTAAATTGTCTGAAATACATATAACATCCTGATTTTTTTTTAGTCTATATAACCCACTGAAAACACCTATGTAAATCCAAATAACCTCTTGAGTTAAATTTTTGTAACAAGTGAAGAATATTTTGTTTGGTTAACCCTTAGAAAACACATTATACCAAAAAATACCATACAATGTGTTAAAAATACAAACAAATCCTTTGTAAATGACGATTTTACCCCTCTAGATAGAGTTTTATAATCTATTTAGAGAGGTAAATTTGTTATTCATAGAGGGTCTTTTTACATTTTTAACATATTCACTGTAGGGGTTCTTGGTATACTGTGTTTTCATCTAGAGTTAACCAAACAATATATTCACAAAATATTTCTCATGTGTAAATGAAATTTAACTCAGGTGGCTATTTGGATTAAAATAGATATTTTCAAGGGTTCATATGGACTTCAGAAAAAGTCGGGAAGTTATGTGGATTTCAGGTAGTTTACATGACGTTATTTTAATTATTCCCTTTTAATAAATGAATCAATACAATTAATTGAAGTACATACTTTATTTATTTTTTCCCTAAAATTAAAATATATACTCGATTAGATGATATATATTATTTTAAAAAAAATTAAAACTTCTGAGAACATTGGAATGAGAACTGGTTACATAAAAATTTCTATATAATTATTAATTCAAATTCCAAAATGACCCTAGGTATTAATCAATATTATTGATTATGAGAGAGATATCCCTCATTCAATGAGTTGACTTGGGTTCGAGTCTTGTCGCCTGTTGATAGAGGAATATTTGAATAAAAAAAAATTTATCCAAAAAAAAAACTGTAGTATTGATTAATAGGATTGTTCATTATTGAACAAAATTATATAGCAGTTTATCATGAAATTAACCAAAACCAATGACATTAGTTGTTTTTATATCTCAACGGACAATGTTTCTAATCAATCAAAAGATGTCAAGCCATCAATATCTATTTTGATACGCTCTTTTTAAACTGTTTAATGTTTATGGGGATCATAATTAAGACCCCGAACTCTACCGTGATCCAAACACACAAAGTGAGGTTGGGAGTTCTGAACACGTGTCGCGTGATTTATGTGCAAAGCAGTCCACGTTAATAAAAATAAGGGAAAAATCCATATAACTCCCTGAAATCTTGTTTAAATCCATATAACCCCCCCTGCAATCTTGGAGTGTAAGAGCTGTGCTCACATATAAGCACAGACTATCTCCTCCCATTAAGCAATGTGGGACTAAACACCCTCACCCTCACCCAATCCATGGGCCTCTTGGGACACTTGGGCCTGGGCCAGGCGTCACACACTACATGTAGATACATAACCTGTTTGTGAGGATATGAAAAATATCTTAAATATGCACATAATATTCTTTCAACAAGAGATCACTTGTGGAATTCTTTGAGTAGAATAAACCAACATATGTTGTTCCACGAATATAACATAAAATGTTTTAACATCATGTCAGTGTATTCAGATTGGCACAAATTTAAATCTGGCCCATAAATTAAACTAAAAATACAACTTCATGTTTAGTACATTGTATCAAATATAATAAATCACCAACTGCAATAAGATATGGTACTTCAAGATCAAGAAGATTTTCAATATCCTCTTGCAGATGAAAAATGGTTATTCTTTGGGTCAAGTGACCTGACCACCATATGAGTACTTAATGAATAATATTTGTCCATATTGAAGTGCTTCAAGACTTTTTCAATATATATTGTTTGATGGACAAGTATCTCACTTGGGCTTCGCTTGATCTGCAGGCCGAGACAATATTTAGCTTTCCTAAGATCTTTCACTTTGAATTCATTTATAAGATATTCTGCAGTTTTGTTGAGCTCTTCAGGAGTTCCAATTGAATTTATAAGGACACACGAGCAATTGAATTCATTTATCAATATAAATTGTCAAAATATCAAATCCCTTACTGGATGTATCTATAAGGACACACGAGCAAATGAGATTGTTTTCATATTATGCTATTATCAAATATTCATTAAGACGGTTGTACCTACTGCGTTAAGCTGTACAATGAACGTCTTAGCTTTATTGAGGACATACTATTTGACTTTGCTTTAGGCAATTTATATACTTCATGGATTCATGTAAATTCCCATATAAATAAGCTGTTATTTCGTCCATTAATCTCATATCAAGTTTTTCAGAAACCTCGAGACTTTCTAAGTAATTGAACGTTATTGTATCCATGACTAATGGGTGTGTTTCTTCATAGTCAAATCTCAGGTTTCTGCAGGAAACTTTGTGCCTTATATCTAGTAATTTTATTTTCTCATTTCATTTTCTTACAAACACCCATTTGTAACCTTCAGGGTTAACATCTTTTGGGGTATGTATTATAGGTTCGAATACACAACACTTTTCAAGAAAACCCAATTCTGCTTGAATAACATCTTTCTACTTTGGTCAATTATTTCTTTGTCGACATTCATTTATGCTGTGTGGTTCATTTTAATCATTGCCCTTTGAAAATTCAATAGCTACTTTGTATGATAAATATGTCATCGATGATCATTTATTTGCGATTCCACATTTCTCTTATATGCATATAAAATATAGAGATCTCAATATTATTAGGTACCTTTTTCTCTTCAAGAGTTTGTGTAGTCACTTCTGGAACTCGTTACTCTTCTGGAGTTTTAGAGAAAGTGGATCTATTGTTCATAATATCTTCTGGAGCATTGTGTATAACTTCTTCTGGAACATTATTAGAGCATGTATTTTCATTTGATCACGCTTCTGGCGTGCATTATGAATTTGATTTTCACGTTGAGCAGTACGTGAGTCTAGATGAGACAGAGTGGATGTATTCCACGATAATTCTCGTCGTTCTTCAGGAACATATCGTACTTTATATATGTTCTTCCCTCCCCCTAACGGCGGGAATATTGTCTCGTTTAAATGTCAATCCACAAATCATGCGGTAAAAACAATCATCGAGCAAAAGAATCTTCTAGTTCTTTAGTATATGCCCAAATGAATAGTTTGACGCATCATCGTGTACCATGTATATCCGAGACGGTCATGCCAAATCATAAAAATCATATAACTTCTAGTTTATATGAGTAAATATGGATATTTATAACAATCCTTAGGAGAGAGCATATAGCTTTTCTAATTTATGCTTCTGGCATGAGACATTATTTATGTATAGATACTCCATAATTTTAAAATGACATATGCTGAGATATGTATCTTTCTGTAGACTTCTTCTGGATCTACATGAATACAATGTGTTGTTGATACAAAATTTTGTATCTTTTAATAATATGATATCAGCTCTTCTGGAGCCTTCGATCAAGTTTGTAATACCAAAAATAATATTATCATTTGCATTAATTAATATTAAACTAAAAAAATAAGATAAATATGAAAGTGCATTTCATATAATAAAGAAAAATAAAGACAAATATAAAATTGACAAATATCTAATCATATATGAAGTACATGACCAATAAAGAGTTTAAGCGTACTTCAAGTACGCAACCAATTGAAAGATTTGGACGTATTTTTGTATGATCCAAGTAAACACATTTTTTTATCATTTGGTCCTCCAAGGACCTCCAAAAAAAGAATATCATATAACTTTTGTTTGATCCTAGAGGGACACAAGCAATCATGATTTGTGTGTATATATATCCTTCAGGGAGAAAAATAATACGGTCTTTCAAGGACACTTTCTAATTATATCTTTCACATGATCCTCCAAGGATCCATGTAATAATTTTTGTAATCCTTCAGGGATAAAATAAAATTTTTGTATGGTCCTTCATGAACACTTTTATATGGTCCTTCAGGGACTCATAAAATTATAAACTTTACATAGTCCTATAAGACTTATGACTTTTGGTTAGTCCTTCAGGGATACATGTGTAGCCATAGTATTTGCTTAGTCCTATAGAGACACATGATTTTATTTATAATGTCAAAGCTAAACTTTACATCAAACTATATATCTAAAATAGAATTATAACAAATAACTATAAGAAAATGTCAATTAATTACCCATTACTAGGGGCACTACAAATTCCCTATGAATGAAGAGAAAATATAATTTGGCAAATCTTGAGAAAACATGTAAAGAATATAGAGTGCATCATATTAAAATGTAAAATACACAGAGAAAAGGAATACAGTTGTCTACGTTATTTCGCCCTCAATATGATGAAAATATTGTTAATAATTCCACTGAAATAAAAAAAACAAATCTTCCATAGCAGAGAAAGCAATTTCACTCCCTATTTTTCTTTCCGGCCATAATACTCACCAAAACAAAATGATTTAACATTATACATAAAACGGAATATATGGCTTTAATACAATAGAATATGCTTAAAAGAATTTGATGTCGCGATTTATTTAATCATGCAACAAAGAGTATTTCATGATGAATTCTCTGATCAAGATGCATCAATTGATACAAACCTTTGGGAAACCCTTTTACATGATCCTCCAAATATCTATATAATAATTTTTGTATAGTCCTTCAGGGACAAAATAAAATAAAATATGCATGGTCCTACTGGAACACATAATTCATAACTTTTATATGGTCCTTCAGGGAATAATATAATCATAATTTTACATGATCCTTCAGGGATCGATATACTTTTTTTTATTGCCCTACAAGGACACGTGATTTTATAACATCAAAGTAAATCTTATATATCCAAAGAATAAATATCAAATGCCACATAATTCTAATCTCAGCAAATTTGATGCGACAAATCATTTGATGTTAACACAAGTGTTGTCAACTCATCAGTAACAAAACTAAATTTAATCAATGAGTAAAATAAGAAAATACTCTACAATGAATAAAACATATCAGAGAGCTAGGGAACGAAATAGATATAAATAATACTAAATTTAGCATGAACAAATTACATCATGCGTATTTGATTATAAAACATGATCACCCCAAACAGTAAAAAGTGACCAACTGAAATGCATGTATAGGCTCATGCAAGGTGTAGAGTTGTCAATTATTGATGAAATTTGCTTTACCTTATGTGGATTGATGTTCAGTAAGAAGACAATAACACACCCACAAATGCAAATAATAATAAACTTGTAAAGAAAGATTATTTCTGTCAAACGAATTAGACACATATTGTGACTTGTGAGACAACTTCATAAAAATGTTATGATAAACCAGTATTGCCTGCACGCATGAAAAATAATACAAACCGCTGTGAAAGTTTAAAATTTATGTATTTATTTAAATATATAACATAATGCGTGAGATAACAATTTTAATAAAAATAATCAAATTGTCAATTCTTATAAGCATTACATATTTTCTGGTTAGCATGCATCTATGAGATGATCTCAAACACCACTAAGGAAAGAATATGCAGCATACCAACTAACGAAAAATATTGGCCATAAATATAAACATATAGCCTATATGATGAAATCAATCTAGATGTTAGGAAGCTGAGCCAAGATACCATTCACCTGTGTAGTCTCGTTACACCACCTACCAAAATCAAATTGTAGGATTACAAACCCTTTGAGCATTTGAAATGGATGAGAGCTCAATCGTGCTGATAACGTGTTGTGAACTAAGTAGAATACATACAAGTATATATAAACAAAACACAACACATATAAAGAAGAGAAGTAGAGAGAGATTTCTTATTCACTATTTGTTGGTTGGTTATAAAATGCATTACAAACCCTTCAATTTATAGGGTCCATGGAAGAATCCCAAAGGTGGGGAGTTACAAGTCTATATAGGTGTGGGGTAGATAGTGGAGTGATTAATAGTGGGGGTTATAGAGTTGAATGAGAGAGGTTATGGAGTTGAAGAGTGGGAGAGGTTATGGCTTAGAGGAGTGGTGGTTATCCACTATTTTCACAACACATTTCAGTTTAAGTCACACCATCCGTCTTATTTACCAGATCTACCAAAAACAAGTTATCGGTGAACGTGAACGAGATGTCGTAGTCTTGCGTGCATTGATCAAATTTGTCGATCAGTGAAATGCATTTGGACCCGTTGAGATTTGTAAAACCTGCAGAGACAACCCTAAAGGGTTTGTTTGGTGTTCACTTTTATTCTCAATTTGTTAAAATATCCCGAAAAAATGTGTTTGGAATTTTTCATTTATGTGTTCATTGTTGAGCATTCAATGTCAAATTTTATTCTTCAACATAATACATCGCACTTATACTCCCTAACTTTTGAACATTTAAAATAATAAGTACATGTTTATCCTTACAAATAACATTCCATTATAATGCACTGGTGGATTCTCGCTGGACAAGCCCAACCGTGAGAGAGAACATATAAAACAAATATTTATGAATGCTAACTAGACCTGTTGAACTCACTTGCTATTATATTGTTTTTTTTAGATGGAACCACATACAGATTGGGAATCATAAATTCAAAGACATGGATCAGCTGGATGCGTTCTCTAAAGGGATGTCTACTTGGGCTAAGTGGGTGGACACTAACATTGATCTGGCCAAAACTAAGGTCTTCTTCCAGGGGATCTCACCCATACATTATGTGTAAGTTTGATTGGTGATTTTTGGAAGGAAATTTCATTAGATATTTTATTGGTATCCCTCTTATACACTTGGTGTTTCTAATACACCAAAGCACTGTCAAGAAAGAATACTAAAAAAGAAACATACGCACACAATTTTGTGGGACTAATTCTCCTCCTAAATTTTGTTGATTGAATTAATTAATTTGTACGTACACAATGTTCATAGGTGTTGAGACTTGGAGAATAAGGAAAACAAAGATATAGAAAATCTAGAAAAATACATCAAAATTCGTATCTAATGATTAGGGCCACTAAAATACTATCAAAACATTTATAGAAGAGCACACGTTTTATTCAAATTTTTTTTTCAAGTAATAAAGAGTCATTTAATATTATATATACATATAAATATGGAGAAATGAATGCGAATAATTCTCCTAATTTTTATATCAAATATCATATGAAATTAATATTTCTATATTTATTTTATATTTCCTGGGTGATGGTGAGATTTTTCACCCTTTTGTTTGCAACTGCCAATAGTTTTGCATTTAATATATGTAATTGAAAATATCACGAGCCTTGATCTTCATTTAATGATATAAATTTGATTTTATCTTTTGACCCAATTAAGTAAATTATGACATAATAAAAGAACACATCATCTTGTCACGCTTGACATAAATATATATCATCACGTTTTATTTTCATCTAAATCAGTTCTTGTCGTAAAATTGATTAATGCATTGATGTAAGACTACAAACTCGTCTTGATTATTCTACATTTGCCACACACAATCCACATCGGTTCCCAACCCCTCCCCCAACGGTCACACACAAAAAAAAAATTTGATTGAAAAATTGTTTTTCAAACTGATTCCCAATCATATTTCAGTGGAAGCCAGTGGGGTCAACCGGATGCAAAAAGCTGCTCGGGGCAAATGAAGCCTGAGCGGATCAACATACCCAGGAGGTCCACTACCACCGGAGGGCGTGGTGAAGAGCGTGCTCATGTCCAAGCCGGTGACCCTTCTGGACGTGACCTTGCTCTCCCAGCTCAGAGTGGATGCTCACCCATCAAAGTACGAAGGAGTTCAGACTAACAACGACTGTAGCCACTGGTGTCTTGCAGGTCTTCATGATACTTGGAATCAGCTCTTGTATGCTGAATTAGTCCTTTGATGGGTTTAGTGTTTTGTAAGGGGGTGGGGGGGGGGGGGTGTTAATAGAGTATTATTCATGGGAAGCTAGACAATTTGTACCAGTTGATTAATTTTGGATTTTTCATAATCAACATAATAAAAACAATCTCGTTGACTTCAATAGAGTAGATCTCATTTGAAAATTTTACTTTTACGGTTCATTTTAATTTTTTAAGTATGTAGGGTTCAGATTCTGTGTTTCGATTAAAATTTTAATCCAATAATATATATCCACGTGATTAATTAAACGGAAAGATTGATGGAGTGAAAATAAAGTTAATGAGACTTAAAAAAAACACAGATCCCGTCCGCATTAAAAATCGACACTAACCCACGTCAAAAAAAAGTTGAGTGCTACTATATATTTTATATGTGCAAAATATATTATAGTTGTATGGTTTTTAAGTATTTGCAAGATAACAATTAAATTTGATGAATTTGTGATGCAGCGAGTAACCATGCTTTTCTACAGATCCGTTCAAAAGAACGAAATCGGTAGGCTCCAAGAATTGGAAGGTCTTTTGCAATTGTTAATACTCCTAACAAATATAAGAGATAAATAGACTAAATTTCTCAAAACAACCTAAAAATAGTAAAAATAACTTTGAACCGTTGATTTGACATCGAAGACGATCTCAGAACACTCCGAAAAATGGCGTAGAGGCTTTGCCATTACTCCTATAGGGCTCGTCGATACGAACGCGTGAACATATTATAATAGCAATTCTGATCTACGGTTCAAAAGTTATGGCCGTTTGAAGTCACGGTGTTCCTGATTCATCAATATGTCTTTTATTCTTATTTTCCATTTGATCTCGGTCGTCCATATATTGTACGGTTATGATGTCTGCATCAATTTGTCTAGCAGGAGAACATGAGAATGAGATTGGAGTTGAATGATTTAGTGAGGTAATTGTTTTTGAACTACATCATTATATATATTGTTTAATCACAATTTCAATCACATCCTACTACACATATCCAATTATTTTTTATGTAAATAGTTCCCAGGTGAACCGTCAAAGTAGTGACGGGGGAGACACAGACAAATTTGATCGAAATCAAGCATACCCATTGGTTTCATTTGAATAAACAATCAACCAAAAATAGAAGAAGAAACAAAAAGACAAAGATCTTTTAATTTTTAATGTTATTTTCTTAGACTTATTTGTAAGACATTTTCTAAAATTATTAGCAACCATATCAAATTAGTTTTGGATGCTTTAAGCAATATATGTAAGTGAATAATGCCACATAAATTTTTTTGTTGTCATCTTATTTGTAAGTTATGAAATGAGACTTGAATATCTATTAAATAGAATAAAAATGTTACACTAAAATTTTTTTATAGTCTCAAATGCATGTAGTCCACTCATTTTTAAAATTTTCCTAAATAATTTTAGTCTTTATCTACTTAAGTATGGACTTTTACAAAAAGTTAAAGAATATGGTTCAATAAATTGAATGATATCATTTATTTTATAATATGTTATATGTATGTGTGTATTATTATAATGAGTGAAGGGATCGACTAACAAGGTATAACAACGATGTATATTTGGATTATTAAAAAAAAGAGCATAACAGCACTAATAATGAAAATTAGTATTTTTTTTGCATTGTGAAAAATTACTTTTTATTCAATCTTATTTCACTTGCTGATTGAATATTTGTATTTGTTTGAAATGAAATTATGGTTATTTTTAATAATAAGCACGGAATTTAAAGTCTCGTTTGAATAAATTGTTTGTCATTTTTTTTTATTATACATGACTTTAGTGCAATTGTTAGTGCAACTCTTCTGGAGCCGCACTTTAAAATCTCCTTTGATTTAATTAAAGAGACTGATTTGTGATTTTTTTTTATTGTATATGACTTTGTTGCAATTTAGTGCAACTATTGTTGAGCCGCAATTTTTTTTTTTTACTCTCTCAATCGTAGATGTATATTACTGGGTAAAAATCTTGTTTCGTTTTTTCAATGGAAACAGGGAATTCGAACCTAAATATATACTTGTTTACTTGTTGAAAGAAATGAATCATGAACACATGAATATGAAAACTATACGAAAAACTCATTTGTCAAAACTTCAATTAAATTTTTTAGGATCTCTGATTGATTAGATGAGATAACGTTGTGATCATATACTATCCCATTTTGTCATTATTTATGACCAACATGAATAAGTTCCCTTTGTCAAATTGATTTTATACTATACCCACCACTTATTGTTCCCTTGGTATGGATAATCCATAAGTACAAAGATTAGTCAAATAAAAAAGTTTGATTTGTTTTTAACAATATAAATAGATTCATTGCATTCCAATTGCAAATTTCTTTTCATCATACATATATATTTCATATAACCGCTTATATAAAATCTTTAGTGATAATCCATAAATACCCATGACAAACAAAGCAAATCTATGCTACATTGAAATACAGTTTTAGCAAGTCTGATTTCAATATCTATATCTCATTGAATTAAATTAAAATACCACAAAAGGTAGCCAATGAAAATTTTTCCAAAACATATGCCACAAAACATATAAAAATGGACAATTTACAAAAATGACCCCTTCTTTTAAATCCTTGTATTGTCGATGCTCGAAATGGAATAGACCGAAATGGAATAGATAAGGCTTGATCAAAATCAAATGATAATTGTTAGATTTGAAGAAGAAAAGAATAATGAGACCTAATTTTATTAGAGAGGGATTAAAATCCTTTATATACAAGACATAATACACGTGTAACACAACAATACACGTGTAACACAATAATATAAAACATATATAATCTAACACCCCCGCTCAAACTCAAGTTGGATCAAACAATGCGAGTTTGCAGACAAGAGACTGAATTCGTGGAACGGGATGAGACTTTGTAAAGAAGTCATCAACTTGCTCCATAGAAGAAATATGCGGAAGCGTAAGTGTATGAGCGAGGAAGTGCTGACGTACGAAGTGGCAGTCAATCTCAATATGTTTGGTCCTCTCATGAAAAACCGGATTGCTAGCAATCTGAATAGCGCTCTGATTATCGCAATAAAGTGAAGTAGGACCGGAAACATCAATTCCGAGATCGACTAGCAGACGTCTAAGATGAATAATCTCTTTAGTTGTGGTGGCCATCGCTCGATATTCAGCTTCTGTATTAGAAAGAGAAACTACATCTTGTTTCTTGCTGCGCCAGGAAATGAGAGAGTCCCCAAGGAAAATGCAGAAGCCTGTAGTAGAACGACGAGTAGTAGGATCTCCTGCCCAGTCAGCATCAGTGTAAGCCCGAAGAACAAGAGATGAAGATGATGACATATAGAGCGATCGAGTGACAGTCCTACGCAAATATCTGAGGATCCTCATGAGAGCACCATAGTGAATTGAACGAGGAGCAGAGACGAACTGACTAACAATACTGACGGCATGAGCAATATCAGGTCTAGTGATGCAAAGATACACAAGCTGACCCACAATCTGTCTATATCGTGTAGGGTCTGGAAGAAGCTCTCCATCAGTAGGACGAAGCTTTACATGAAGCTCAAGAGGAGTCTCAACTGTGCGAGTGTCGGATATAGCTGCCCGATGAAGAATGTCTGCTGTGTACTTCTGTTGTGAGATAAGAATCCCCCGCTTACTCTGAGCAATCTCAAGTCCAAGGAAGTAGCGAAGAGTACCAAGATCCTTCATCTGAAACTGACTACTGAGATGTTTCTTCACAAGAATAATACCAGCTGAATCATCACCTGTAATAATCATATCATCCACGTACAAAAGTAGTATAACCCGACCCCTTGAGGACGATCGCACAAACAAAGAGTGATTCTGAGAACTCTCAACAAAACCAGCCGCCACAATAACACTGCGAAAACGTTCAAACCACGCACGAGGTGCCTGTTTAAGACTATAAATAGCACGTCGAAGACGACAAACATGCTGAGGAGGAGTACGAAGACCGGGAGGTGGCTGCATGTAGACAACTTCCGATAAATCCCCGTTAAGGAAAGCATTCTTCACATCCATCTGAAATAGAGGCCAATGACGAGTGGCTGCAACGGCAAAAAGAGTACGAACAGTGGTCATCTGAGCAACAGGGGCGAAGGTCTCCTCATAATCAATCCCATACTCCTGTGTGAAACCGCGCGCAACGAGACGAGCCTTGTGTCGCTCAATGGATCCATCAGGTCGATGTTTGACCGTAAAAATCCATTTACAGCTGATAGGCTCTACACCTCCAGGAAGAGGAACAACATCCCATGTATGGGTCTCCTGAAACGCCTGGAACTCCTCATCCATTGCTTGTCGCCACTCAGGGTGCTGAACTGCCTCTTGGTAGGACCGTGGCTCTCGATGAGCATGAATAGCTGCAAGAAAAGACCTGAAGTTGTGGAGAATATGAATTTACTGAAGCAAAACCAAACCGATCAGGGGGTCCATCATCAAAACTGAAGCGGACAGGTGGACGACGCTCGCATTGAGGATAGCGAGCTACGCAACTCGGATCCACATCCGAAAGAGAGGCGTCAGGCGTAGAAGGTGGAGCACCATTAGGAAAAGTATCTGCAGGAGGGATGGGAGAGGAGGTCGGAATATCACACTCGATCAGAGAAGACTCAATAGGAGAAGGATTAGGAGAGGGTAAAGACACGGAAGGTAGCTCAGGAAGAGGTAGGGACTCAAGTGGAGATGGCCGAATAGAAGTAGACTCAGGACTGGACTCAGTGGAGGTAGAAGAAAAATAGGGAACATCCTCGACAAATGACACATGTCGAGCGATCCAAAAACGACGACCCACGGGATCGTAACAACGATAACCCTTGTGCTCAAAAGTGATCCCTAAGAAGACACAATGAACTGACCGGGTAGAAAGTTTGGTGCGAGCATGAAGAGGGAGAAGAACATAGCATGTACAACCAAAAACACGCAAACGATTGTAATCGGGACGAGAGGAATAAAAACGCTCGTGAGGTGACATGCCAGAGAGAACGGAGGATGGAGTGATATTAATGAGATGAACAGAAAGAAGAACTGCCTCAGCCCAGAAATGTTGGGAACTGTAGAAGAGAGTAACAGAGCACAAGTCGTTTCAAGAATGTGACGATGTTTGCGTTCAGCAACACCATTCTGCTCATGAGTGTAAGGACAAGACTATTGAAAAAGAGTACCATGTAATTGAAGAAGAGAACGCATGGTAGAGGAAACATACTCTGTAGCACAATCAGACCGAAAAGTTTTGATGCGAGCTTGAAACTGAGTGTGTATCATGGTGGTAAAAACATCATAAATGTGAGCAATCTCGGATCGGTTACGTAACAAATACACCCAAGTAAACCGAGAATAATCATCAACAAAGGTAATATAATATGAAAAACCACTCATATATTGTTTAGGAGCAGGACCCCAAATGTCATAATGTATTAATTCAAAAGGACTGGTGGACTGACTATTACTAGAACTAAAAGGAAGGGCTATAGGTTTGGCCAATTTACAGCCCTCACAAACAGATAAAGGAGAAAAAGAAGCAGAACCTAAAACACCAGAGTCAAAGAGGCTTTTAAGACGAGACTCAGAGACATGACCTAACCTTTTATGCCACAAGTCGGTATGAGAGGTAACACTATCACAAAAGATAGAAGGATCTGGAACTGGAAGATGCAGATACTCCATGAAGTATAAGCCGCCAACCCTACGACCAACGCCAACCCTCTGTCCCGAACGTGGATCCTGCACAAAACAACCAGAGGAAGTGAAAGAAACTGTCAGACCAGAATCACAGAGACGACTAATAGAAATAAGATTCATGCAGAGATCCGGCGCATGCAATACAAATGGAAGGGAGAGACGACCAGTGGGGTCAGAGGTGGTGGTGATAGAAGCACACTGTGTGATGACCAAGGAGGAACCATCAGCAGTGTGAATCGGGGGTAAATTGGAAGGGGCAGGTGAGCAGGCAGTAAGCACAGAACTATCATGCGTCATATGATGGGAAGCACCAGAATAAAAATCCAAGAGATAGAAGCACCCGTTGTGGAAGAGAAGGCAGAATGAGTAGAAGGAGTAGACGGAGGTTGTGGAAGTGGAAGCTGATCGAGGCGCTGAAGTAGAAGCTGATCGATGCGCTGAATGAGCTGTCCAAATTGGTCTGAGGAAGGCTGACTTGGTGTTGTGGAGGTAGCTGTATAAGTAGTGGGACAACGCTGGTCATGACCATAGAAAATCTGACGCCTTTCCGGTAGAAGTTTCCAACAGTCGACAATCTGATGACCTGATTTTTTGCAATAGGCGCAAAGAGATTGCGAATGAGAGGAATCTGCATGAGGGGCGGCACCCAGAATACCCTCATATATGTTATGAGAAGTAACAGTAGTAATTTTTGACGATGAGTCCGGTTATATCGGATTTGAAGGTGGTAAGTTCATCAATGTCATGATCAGAAGATGTCAGGTGAAAATAAAAATTGCATAGATGCGTAGAGGATGAAAATAGAGCAAAATGAGTACCAAAATGACTATATTCAAAGTTAGAACGAATCCGGAGCGCGGAAAAGAAAATACCAGAGAAAATAATAAATAAATACCGAATAAGACACCTTCCGTCACCGTCTCCTTTTTTTTTTAGCTTGCTTACGTGGACTCCACCAACACCACCCCCTTTTTTTTTTTTTTGGTCACGGGGACGTCACCAACTTTTGTTTTTGTTTTTGTTTTTTGTTTTTTTTTTCACAACGTAGAGACGAGCGCCTCCTCTCTCTCTCTCTCAATATATATATATATATATATAACGTACGGCGCAGAAATGGAGCGTGATAATCTTCGGAGTGCAACGGGTTAGATCGGTGTGACGAGTACGATAAAGACGAAAACGATGGAGATGATGGTACACAAAGATGGTGATGAAAACGATGAACAATAGGATCTCAAAAGAAGAAGGAGATGCAAAATAATAATAATAATAATATAAAGAAGGAGATCTCAACAAAAATATTTTGTTAGGGTTTTTGAGGTGGCTCTGATACCATGTTAGATTTGAAGAAGAAAAGAATAATGAGACCTAATTTTATTAGAGAGGGATTAAAATCTTTTATATACAAGACATAATACACGTGTAACACAACAATACACGTGTAACACAATAATATAAAACATAGGGCAAAGCTATTCCCACTACCTAAGTTATCATTTCCCACTACCCTAAATTACGAAAATGCCATTATTTTTTTATTTTTTTTGTCACCCTTTCCCACTACCCGGTTCGACAGCGTCCAGTCGAAGTGTTCTTCACCGGGACGACAGAGGTCTGTCGAACTGTATGAATAAGTGTCGACAGAGGCCCAGTCGAAGTGTGTTTCATTAGGACGACAGAGATCCGTCGATCTATCTGAGCAAGTGTCGACACGGATGTGTCGAACCCTTCAAAACAACACATTTCTTCTAAGAATCAATCACTTATACAATCATTTAAGTCCTTATGAAAAACAAAAAATGTTATTTAAGTTATTTAAGTCTTTTTTAAAATCATTTATATATATATATATATATTTATTTAAGTATAAGAAACAAAAATATCAAACAAATAGTTATTTGGATCAAATAAACAGTAAACATTTCTTATAGACAAAAAACATTATTTTCTTTTCTAAACAAGTGGAGTCTTTTCTAAATAGACTCCATTTGTTTAGAAAAGAAAATAATGTTTTTTTCTATATGAAATGCCTACTGTTTATTTGGTTCAAATAACTCTTTGTTTGATATTTTTATTTTTTATACTTAAATAAATATATATGTGAATGATTTTCAAAAAGACTTAAATAACTTAAATGACATTTTGTTTTTCATAAGAACTTAAATGATTGTATAAGTAACTGATTCTTAGAAGAATGTTATTGTTTTGAAGGGTTCGACACATCCATGTCGACATTTGCTCAGACAGATCGACGGATCTCTGTCGTCCTTGTGAAACACACTTCGACTGGGCCTCTGTCGACACTTATTCACACAGTTCGACAGACCTTTGTCGTCCCGATAAAGAACACTTCGACTGGACGCTGTCGAACTGGGTAGTGGGAAAAGGGTGACAAAAAAAATAAAAAAATAATGGCATTTTCGTAATTTCGGGTAGTGGGGAAATTAAGTCGGGTAGTGGGTCTATCGGTATCCTAAAACATATAGAATGGGTGCTCCAGTTGATAGATAAGAAAATGGGGGCGGTTAACAACATTGATATGTATTTTTTATCACAAATTCCAACAGGTGCCCCCTAGTCATACTCCAAAAAGTAGGGCTGCAACTTGGGTCGGGTTGACCCGAACCCGACGGGTTGAACCCGATTTTTACATGGGTTGGGTTGATCAAATCGGGTTCGGGTTGGCCAATTTAGGTTGACTCACAAATCGGGTTGGCCTCCGACTCAACCCGACCCAACCCGAACCCGTAAATTAATAGTTAAAAAAAGATCATGGCCGTTTATTTTGTAACTTATAATATGGGTAGTCCAAATTTTAGGTAAACCTAGCTAATCTTATGGGTTGGGTGGGGTTGATTTATTTAATTTACACATCATGTTAGAAATTCGGGTTGGGTCGAGTTGGTCCAATTCGGGTTGAAAATCGGGTTGGGGTCGGGTTGGTCCAATTCGGGTTAAGTCGGGTTGGGTCGGGTTGGTTTATTTAATTTCGGGTTGGGTTTGGGTTGGTCCAATTCGGGTTGAAAATCGGGTTGGGTCGGGTTAGGGTTGGGTAGTTTGGAATTCGGGTTGGGTTCGGGTTGGGGTCAACCCGAACCCAACCCGCCCGAGTTGCAGCTCTACCAAAAAGGATACTTGTTTATAGACGTGATAACGTTGTGATCATATACTTTCCCATTGTGTCATAATTTATGACCAACATAAATGAGTTCCTTTGTACCCACCACTTTTTGTTCCCTTGGCATGGATAATCCATAAATACAAAGATTATTCAAATCTAAACGTTCTAATTGCTTTTAACAAATTATCTAAATTTATTGCATTCCATTTACTAATGAGTTTTTTATAACCACTTATTATAAACTTCTTATGTGGTAATCCATAAACACCCATGACAAACAAAGCAAATCTATACTACATTGAAATACAGTTTTAACAAGTTTGATTTCTCAATATCTATATCTCATTGAATGAAATTAAAGTACCATAAAAGGTAGCCAATGAAATTAATTTTCATACACACATGCCAAAACTATATGGACAAAACATATAAAAAAAATGGTCAATTGCAAAAATGACCCCTCCTTTTGAATATTTATAAAAAAACTAGTACCGCTTTCTGAATATTTGCAAAAAAAAGTCTTAGATGTGGTCAACGCTACTATATTTCCTTTTTATTTTATTTTTAGAAGACGTGATATATATACTATTGTTTCGTGTGGTTACATTATGTTGTATTTTAAAATTTAAATTATCTCCTTTTTATTTATTAATTTAAAAAAGAACATGCCCCTTTAAAGAAAAGAAAAAATTTCGAATCCCACAGCATTGATCATTTTTTTGTAAATATTCAGCAGGTAATACTAGTTTTGCAAATCTTCTAAAGAAGTTTTGCAAATATTCAAAAGAACGGGTCATTTTTGCAAATTACCCTATAAAAATCTTCACTCAACTCTTTTACGTCTACCTGAGATTGCCTTTTGTTTTTTTTTTTTTTTTTTGTATGAGATTGCCATCTTGATCACTCTCTTTAAATATATTTCTTTTATCAAATTCACCACACTTGCAGTCTCCGTTTTTCTTTGCATCCATATAAACAGATTCTTGGCAGACCAAAAAAAAACTGAACTTTTATCTTCTTTTCTCAAACATGGGTTTTCAATGGTGGTGCTGTTGTTGCATAGTTTTGTTGTTTTCAAGTTCTCTGTTTCTGTGGAATGGTGTGTTAGGTGAGTACAACGACTACAATGAAACCAGGGTTGGAATCAAGAAAGTAAGTTGCAACATCTACAAAGGGAGCTGGGTTTTTGATAACACGTACCCACTCTATAACTCCTCTGGTTGTCCCTACATGGGCCCTCACTTCGACTGTCAAAAGAATGGCAGGCCTGATAAGCTCTACCTTCAATACAGGTGGAAACCAACCTCCTGTGATATCCCCAGGTTCTCTCTTTCTCTCTCTCTCTCTCTCTCTGTGAGAATGAGGACCAATTATATATATTTCTCTGTTTTTTATTCATGAATATTATTAGTGCGCTGTTACACGTCTTTTTCCAGTTTTAATTGTAGTCTCATGTATATCGTTAACGTTATCATTAATGTTATACGCTCGCATTAACGAGTTATATACTTCGTTATTTTTTTCACATTTTTAATAAATGGATCCATACAATTCTTTATAGTATTATTTTATTTTATTTTCATAAAATTTAAAACATATACTTCGATGTATACTATTTAAGAAAAAATCAAAACATGAAAGAGAACGAGAATTAAAACTGATTCGTTACACTTTCCATATAATTATAATTCAAATTCCAAAATGACCCCAAGTCATCCATCAATTAAGGCTATTATCTATTTTAATGTGCATTTTTTAGACTGTTTAATGTTTATGGGGATCATAATTAAGGCCCTGTTTGGATCCATGGAACGGATTATGCTGCAGATGTTAGATCAAATTTTTACCGTGGATCTAAACATACAAAGTGAGGTTGAGAGTTTTGGACGCGTGTCATCCGTTTTATGTGCAAAATAATCCACATTTGAGAAGTTCTCAATTCTTCTCAAACGCAGGGTTCCCTCCACCGTCTCAAACGGTTCCTAAAACTCATTTACGGAATCAAAGGAACACTTCATATTCATTAATTGAGGTGCATCGTAAAAAAAAAAAAAGATGCTATGAACATTTTTCTTATAGAAATCATTCACATTTATCAAGCCTCTACACTCGTAACTAACTAATGTATCTTTTGTACTTAATTATATTATTAATGATTTGTTCACCTAGTAGAATTGCCTTGGGACATAGCTACAAATCAATTTGCCAGGGGACTTAATAAAACGGATGGTGAGGTGTTACTTTAAATAATTCTTCTCAACAAATTTTTTCAATATCTTTGATATTTCACAAACTTTCTCAATATATTTGATATTCTCTAAATAAAGTCTAAAATTTATCTTTTTCTCGGATCTCTTCAACCATAAGGATGATAATAATAATAATAGACGTTTCAATTTAAAGTCTCTTACTCTCCAACATTGTCTCTCTCTCTCACTCCCTCTCAAAGTAGTTTCTCTTTCTCAAATCCATCTTTCTCATCCCATATGATTGAATAATATAATGTTTAAATCCTCTTTTAAAGATTTTTTTTACAATTTTCTCATTCCATTAATTTTTTTTTATTCTTTTATCAAGTGCATTTGATAATGTAGAATGTTTTAATTTAAATGGTGGTTCAATATTGTGTATCAATTTTGTAATATTTGTAGTACGTGTACGATTTTTTTAATAATGTGTGGTCTTGCTTTAAAATTTAATTTAGGCCTAGTAAAAAAAATTCAATTCTCATGATGATTTATTAATTTATTGATTGGAAAATGAAGGTTTGATGGGAATGATTTCTTGAAGAGGATGAAGGGGAAGAAGATAATGTTCGTGGGAGACTCATTGAGTCTGAACAATTGGCAATCTCTCTTGTGTCTTCTTCATGCAGCCGTTCCTGGAGCAAGTACCACTTTTACTCAGTTTGAACTTTATTTCAAGGTTGGTCGATCACTCTTTTTTTTTTGGTTTATTTATTTTTAAATCTCCACAAACCATATGATTTAGTGATCGATCCCTCACATTTTCATATTTGAGTTTTATTCCCTAACTTTAAATGATATGTTCATTTTTAGTCCTTGAGAGGGACCTATCCCTAAATTATTTGATTTTCTTTTTAATGCCTGGGAGGGACTAAAAATGAACATATCTTTTAAATCTTGGGGTTAAAACTCAAATATGAAAAAGTAAGATATCCATTATTAAATCATATGATTTAAGTAGACTTAAAAAAAAACAATTTTTTTTTTACTCCATGTACACACTTCTCACCAGCTCCACTACTATACTTTATAGCAGGGATGGTCATAATCATTCCAATAATAATAAAAAAAAAACATGAAAGTATATTATACTACATTTTTTTTTGTAAACTGCTTGAACTTTATACAACCACTTGGCTTTTCCTAAGATCGTTCATATAACCCCTTATTTTAAAACACATATGTAAATTTAAATAAATCTTTGAGTTATAATTCATTGACAGATGAATAATATTTTACGAATATTCTATTTCATTAATCCAAACTGATAACAGAGTATACCAAAACCTGTTTAATTACGATTTGTTAAAAATGCAAAAAATAATTTGTACATGACGATTTTACCTCTCTGGATAAATTATACCACCCTATCCAGAGGGATAAAATTATCGTTTACAGATTATTTTTCGCTTTTTTAACACATTGTAGGTGTTTTGGAATGCTATGTTTTCAACCAAGGTAAACCAAATTGAATATTCACAAAATAAATCCTGATTTCTTAACGAAAATTTAACTCAGGGATCGAGCCATGTGAATTTATATAGATGTTTTCAAGAGATTATATGAGCTTTAAGAAAAGTTAAAAGATTATATGAATTTAAGTAATTCATAAGGGGTTATTATTTAGATTCCCCCCCCCCCTTTTTTTTTGGTTGGAGGGTAGTCCTTTCATGTTATAATGGAATATTACTCCTTCAATTTAGTTATAATGGAATTATTACTTCTAAGGATAAACCTGTAAACCTGTCCTTTCATGTCACTATTATGTTAAACGTTTAAAGGTAGGCAGTGTTAGTGGGATAGATTCCATTGAAGAAAAAATTTGACATGAAATGTCTATCAATGAACACATGAATGAAGGTTCCAAACACATTTTTCTATGTATTTAACAGATTGAGAATAAAAATGAACACCAAACAGTCCATTTATTAGAGTCGTCTCTGCATGTTATACAAATCTCATGGGATCCAAATGCATTTCACCCTTAATTATACATGCACATCCCTTATCGATGAATTTGATCGATGCACGCAGGACTACGACGTCACAGTGGCGTTCATCCCGAACATGTTTCTGGTTGATTTGGTGAATAACACGGATGGTGTGGCTTTGGTGCTGGACTCCATCCAGAGAGGCAAAGAGTGGCTTGGCATGGATGTGCTCATCTTCAACTCCTGGCACTGGTGGATGCGCGCTGGACAAGGCCAACCGTGAGAGAGAACATATAAAACAAATATTTATGAATGCTAACTAGACCTGTTGAACTCACTTGCTATTATATTGTTTTTTTTAGATGGAACTACATACAGATTGGGAATCAGAAATTCAAAGACATGGATCGGCTGGATGCGTTCTCTAAAGGGATGTCTACTTGGGCTAAGTGGGTGGACACTAACATTGATCCGGCCAAAACTAAGGTCTTCTTCCAGGGGATCTCACCCAACACACTGAGTAAGTTTTGTTAATGATTTCTGGAAGGAAATTTAATTTATATAGTTTTTGTTGGTATCACTTTGATACCACTTGGTGTTTCTAATATACCACACAATTGTCATCAAAGAAAGAATACTAAAAAAGAAACACAAGCACACACTTTTGTGAGACTAATTATTCTCCTTAATTTTGTTGATTGAATTGATTGATTTGTACACAACATTTCCAAAAGTTTATAGGTGTTGACTTGTAGAATAAGGAAAACAAAGATCTAGAAAAAATACATCAAAATTCGTATAAAATTATTAGGGTCACTGAAATACTATCAAAACATAAACATAATATTCAAAAATATATTTTTCGAGTAACAAAGAGTCATTTATTATTTTATATACATATAAATACGGAGAAATGAATGTGAATGATTCTCCTAATTATTGATATCAAATATAATATGAAATGAATTATTGTATATTTATTTTATATTTCCTTCTTTGGTGATTTTAGATTTTTCATCATTTTGATTTGCAACGGTTAACTGTTTTGAATGTAATATATGTAGTTGAAAAATTGATACGTATTGATCTTTAATGATACAAAATTGATTTTATCTTTTGACCAAAAGTAAATTCGGGTTAATAATAAAGAGCATGTCATCCAATCACGTTTGACATAAGTATATATTATCACTTTTCATTTTTGTCTAAATCAGTTCATGTCATAAAATTGATTAATGCATTGATGCAAGGTTACAAAATGTCTTGATAATTCTGAATTTGCCGCACACAATCCACATTGGTTCCCAACCAAACCCCCCCCCCCCCCCACTCCCCGAACAGTCATAACTTTATAAAAATGCATTTTCTGTAAAGACATTTTGAATGAAAAATTATTTTTCAAATTGGTACTCAAATCATATTTCAGCGGACATCTATGGGGACAACCAGATGCGGAAAGCTGCGCAGGACAGACCAAGCCGTTGAGCGGAACGACATACCCAGGAGGTCCTGAACCGTCAGAGGGTGTCGTGAAGAGCGTGCTCGGTAAGATGTCGAAGCCGGCGACACTTCTGGACTTGACCTTGCTCTCCCAACTCAGAGTGGATGCTCACCCATCTAGGTACAGTGGAGGTTTTTCTAGCAACGACTGCAATCACTGGTGCCTTGCTGGTCTTCCTGATACTTGGAATCAACTCTTATATGCTGAATTAGTCCTTTGAGGGGTTTATTGGTTTTAGGGGTGGTTAAGAGTGATATTCATGGGAAGCTAAGCAATTTGTATCAATTGATTAATTCTGGATTTTCAGAATTAGCATAATAAAAACAATCTTGTTGACTTCAGGAAAGTATATCTGATTTGAAAATTTCACTTTTAATTTTTTTTAAGTATATAAGGTACGATTTCTATGTTTCCATTTGAATGTTTATATCCAATAATATACATCTACCACTACAATAAAATTGCCCTACAGGTTTAAACCGTCACTAAAACTTTAAAACCGCAGCCATTACTTATACCGACGGTTTACGGCCCGCCTTTGTATATACTGTAATATTATGTTTTAGCGTCGTGGTTAATTAAACAGAAGTACTAACGAAGACAAAAAGTAGTTAATCGACACTTAAAAAAGGGAAAAATCCATATAGATTAAAATTCATATATCCCCCTAACTTTTCTTAAAATCCGTATAACACCCTGAATAAAATTTATGTTTATATATGATCAATAATTTGTGAATATCATGTTTGATTAACCCTCGTAGAAAACATAGTATACCAAATAAACCCTACATTGTGTTAAAAATTAGAAAAATCTTCTACAAATGACCATTTTACTCCTTTGGATAGGGCGTTATAATATATCCAAAGAGGTTAAAATCGTCATTTTTATAGGAGTTTTTGTATTTTTAACACATTGTTGTAGTTTTTTAGTATATTGAGTCTTCAGTCAGGGTTAATCAAATGAAATATTCACAAACTATTCATCATTTACAAACAAAAATTTTATTCCGGGGGTTATTTGGATTTATTAGGTGTTTTCAGGGGTTATATGGATTTTAAAGAAAGTTAGGGGGTTATATGAATTTCAGTCAGATTTCAGGGGGCTGTATGGATTTTTCCCTTTAAAAAAATTACAAATCCCGTATGCATTAAAAATCGACACCCGTCCACTTCAAAAAAATAAACATTGTATTATACACCTCATATTATAAAACAATTGTAACTTGGTCCCTTCAACTGAATTAAACTTGAGCCTTGACGAGAGGGAAATTAAAACAGATAATTCGAGACGGCGGGCAAGGTTTTCATGGAAAATTAATTCCGGGACTTCAAAGGTTCATCTGAAGGTATCAATTGCTGGTAATCAGTTTAAGTTTCGATTATTAGGTATAAATTTGATTTTATCTTTTTTTTTTATCAAGTTCTTTTTTATTTTTGCATGAAGGACAAAACCCAGATAGTCTATATTTAATAAAATATATGAAAAAAAATTTAACAAAAGGGAACAAAAGTATTTTGAAGAGAAGATGAAATAGACTCTTCTTTTTTTATATATAAAGTTGAGTCCTACTGTATATTTTGTTTGTGCAAATTTTATTATAATTGTATGTTTTTTAAGTATTTGCAAGATAGTAATTGAATTTGATGAATTTGTCCAACAGAAGAACATGAGAATGGAGTTGGAGTTGAATGATTTAGTAAGGTAATTTTTTTTGAACTACATCCATTATATATATTGTTTCATCAATTATCATTTGAATTGATTTTCTTTCAATATCAACTTATTTTCTTTTGTGATTAACATTTATCATTTCAAACTGAAAAATAATTTCAATCACATCTACTACACATATCCAGTTATTTGGTGTAAATAGTTTCCAGGTGGACCGTCAAAGAAGTGACGGGGGACACACAGACTAATTTGATCAAAATCAATGAGGAGCACTAACTGAATTAACAATCAACCGAAAAGAGAAGGACTAACGGAGACAAAAAGTAGTTAGTCGACACTTTAAAAAAAGGGAAAAATCCATATAACCCCCTGTAAACTGATTAAAATTCATATAACCCCCTAACTTTTCTTAAAATCCGTATGACCCCCTGAATAAAATTTATGTTTATATATGATCAATAATTTGTGAATATCATGTTTGATTAACCCTCGTAGAAAACATAGTATACCAACTAAACCCTACATTGTGTTAAAAATTAGAAAAATCTACTACAAATGATCATTTTACTCCTTCGGATAGGGCGTTATAATATATCCAAAGAGGTTTAAATCGTCATTTTTATAGGAGTTTTTGTATTTTTAACACATTGTAGTAGTTTTTTAGTATATTGAGTCTTCAGTCAGGGTTAATCAAATGAAATATTCACAAACTATTCATCATTTACAAAAAAATAATTTATTCCGGGGGTTATTTGGATTTATTAGGTGTTTTCAAGGGTTATATGGATTTTAAAGAAAGTTAGGGGGTTATATGAATTTCAGTCAGATTTCAGGGGGCTGTATGGATTTTTCCCTTTAAAAAAATTACAAATCCCGTATGCATTAAAAATCGACACCCGTCCACTTCAAAAAAAATAAACATTGTATTATACACCTCATATTATAAAACAATTGTAACTTGGTCCCTTCAACTGAATTAGACTTGAGCCTTGACGAGAGGGAAATTAAAACAGATAATTCGAGACGGCGGGCAAGGTTTTCATGGAAAATTAATTCATCTTTTTGGGACTTCAAAGATTCATCTGAAGGTATCAATTGCTGGTAATCGGTTTAAGTTTTGATTATTAGGTATAAATTTGATTTTATCTTTTTTTTTATCAAGTTCTTTTTTATTTTTGCATGAAGGACAAAACCCAGATAGTCTATATTTAATAAAATATATGAAAAAAAATTTAACAAAAGGGAACAAAAGTATTTTGAAGAGAAGATGAAATAGACTCTTCTTTTTTTATATATAAAGTTGAGTCCTACTGTATATTTTGTTTGTGCAAATTTTATTATAATTGTATGTTTTTTAAGTATTTGCAAGATAGTAATTGAATTTGATGAATTTGTCCAACAGAAGAACATGAGAATGGAGTTGGAGTTGGAGTTGGAGTTGGAGTTGAATGATTTAGTAAGGTAATTTTTTTTGAACTACATCCATTATATATATTGTTTCATCAATTATCATTTGAATTGATTTTCTTTCAATATCAACTTATTTTCTTTTGTGATTAACGTTTATCATTTCAAACTGAAAAATAATTTCAATCACATCTTACTACACATATCCAATTATTTGATGTAAATAGTTTCCAGGTGGACCGTCAAAGAAGTGACGGGGGACACACAGACTAATTTGATCAAAATCAATGGGGAGCACTAACTGAATTAACAATCAACCGAAAAGAGAAGAAGAAGCAAGAAGACAAAGATCTTTTAATTTTAATGTTATTTTCTTGGACTGATTTATAAGACATTTTCTAAACTATTAGCAACAATATCAAATTAGTTTTGCAGGCTTTACGCGATGTATGTAAGTGTATAATGCCACTTAAATTTTTTGTTATAAAATGATTGACTTGAATGTTTATTCTGAAATAGAATGAAAATGTTACACTAAAAAAATTTTATAGTCTCAAATGCAGTTCGCTCATTTTTAAAATTTTTCTATACAATTTTATTCTTTATCTAGTAAAGTATGGACTTTTACAAAAAGTTAAAAATATGGTCCAATAAATTGAATGACATTGTTTATTTTATAGCATATTATATACGTGTGTGTGTGTGTGTGTGTGTGTGTGTGTGTTATTATGGTGAGTGAAGGTATGGACTAACAAGATATAACAACAATGTATATTTGGATTATTAAAAAAATGAGTATAACAGAACTAATAATGAAAATTAGTATTTTTTTGCATGGTGAAGAATTACTTTTTATTCAATCTTATTTCACTTGCTGATTGAATATTTGTATTTGTTTGAAATGAAATCAACCTATGATTATTTTTAATAACAAGCATGGACTTTAAAGTCTCATTTGAATAAATTGTTTGTAATTTTTTTTTATTATACATGACTTTAGTGCAATTGTTAGTGCAACTCCTGTGAATGTATATTAATTTTTGGGTAAAAATCTTTTTTCGTAAATAGATAATCCAAACCCAAATGTATACTTGTTTATTTGTTGAAAGACATGAATTATGAACACATGAATATGAAAACTATATGAAGCGGGAAAACTCACTTGTCTAAAAGCTTCAATTAAATTTTCTAGAATTTCTGATTTATTAGACGAGATAACGTTGTGATCATATACTATCCCATTTTGTCATTATTTATGACCAACATAAATAAGTTCCCTTTATCAAATTCATTTTATTCTTTACCCACCACTTGGTGTTCCCTTGGTATGGATAATCCATAAGTACAAAGATCACCAACATCAAAAGGTTAGATTTGCTTTTAACAATTTAAGTAGATTCATTGCATTCCAATTGCAAATGAGTTTCCTTTCATCATACATATATATTTTATATAACTACTTATATAAAATCTTTAGTGGTAATCCATAAACACCCACAACAAATAAAGCAAATCTATGCTACATTTGTTTTTTGAAGATACAAATTTATGCAACATTGATATACAGATTTAGCAAGTCTTGATTTCAATATCTATATCTCACTTAATTAAATTAAAATACCACAAAAGATAGTCAATGAAATTTTTCATAAACACATGTCAAAATCACATGGACAAAACATATAAAAATAGGCAATTTACAAAAATGGCCCCTTCTTTTAAATATTTACAAAACTAGAAGTGCCTGGTGAATATTTGCAAAAAAATGTCCTGGACATGGTCAACGGTGCTACATTTATTATTATTATTTTTATATAGAAGACGTGATATATATATGTCATTCTCATGTGATTACATTGAGTTACATAGAATATTTTAAATTTTATCTAATTTTTAGTTATTAAATTAAAAAGAGACATGAATAAAAATTAAAAAATGCAATCAGCATTGACATGGCAGCATTTATCAGTGTCATTTTTTTGTAAATATTTAGTAGGCAAGGCTACTTCTGCAAATCTTCAAAAGGATGGGGTCATTTTTGCAAATTACTCTATAAGAAAATCTTCACTCAACTATAGATTACCTTCTTGATCTCTCTTTAAATATATTTCTTTTATCAAATTCACCACACCACACATGCAGTCTCCCTTTTTCTCTCTACATCTATATAAAAAGATCCTTGGCAAACCAAAAGAACTAAACTTTTATCTTCTTTTCTCAAACATGGGTTTTCGATGGTGGTGCTGTTGTTGCATGGTTTTGTTGTTTTCAAGTTCTCTGTTTCTGTGGAATGGTGTGTTAGGTGAGTACAACGACTACAATGAAACTAAGGTTGGAATCAACAAAGCAAGTTGCAACATCTACCAAGGGAGCTGGGTTCTTGATAACACGTACCCACTCTATGAGTCCTCTGCTTGTCCTTACATAGACCCTCAATTCGACTGTCAAAAGTATGGCAGGCCTGATAAGCTCTACCTTCAATACAGGTGGAAACCAACCTCCTGTGACATCCCCAGGTACTCTCAGCTCCCTCTGTTATTATGAATTATATATATAGGAAAAAATCGATATAACTACTCAATGTAAAATTGATAAATCGTCACAAGTCTCTCTGTTATTAAAAACAATTATTGTTTTTGTCCTTACCGTCACTCTAACTAATCAGGTACATGATTAATTTTAACTACACATTAGAAGTTACCGATATGAGTGGAGCCATGAGTGGGCTCGGCCAGGCTGTAGCCCGGCCGAGATTTGTCAAAATAATTTTTTTAATTTTATCTTTAATTTATTTTAAAGAGGTTATAAAACTTATTTTACCATGAGTGGACTATTAATCTCTTATATATTAGATGATTATCTGTATTGAAAAATAGTTTGAAAAAAAATATAGATCCAGATTTGATAACAAGTGATTTTTATTATTTGAAACATTGTAGGACTCAATTTTAATAGGAAATACCAGGGTGTCATGTGGATCGTTCCACGGACACTCCATACAATTTTTGGTTTTTTAAAATCGGTAAATATCATTTAATGAAATATATATTTTACTAAAAAAATGTATATTACTTTATTTCTAATTGTTAACATATTTTTAATGAATGTAATTTTTTTTATCGAGGTATATACTTACCTAAGAAAATATACACTCCTCTGAATGGCTAATGAGATATGTAGGACTGCATTTGGGGCTAACCACTGACTGCGTGTAACAACGCCCAATTTACGTGTTGAACTGTTTAAATAAGAGGGTGTATACCATACCCAATTATAAATGAATTTTTTTAAAGTTATATCCATTTTAGGGGTGTGTACTAGAAAATAAAGGGTGTAATTAGAGGCACCCATTGAAAAATAGGGAATCCGAATTCGTATATACATGGATCATGAACACATAAAGACGAAAACCAAACTGAACAGGAATAGAAAACTCACTTGTCTAGAAGCTCCAATAAAAGTTTCTAGGATCTCTTAATTAGACGTGATAACGTTGTGATCATAGACTTTCCCATTTTGTCATTATTTATGACCAACATGAATAATTTCCTTTATTAAATTGATTTTATACTCAATCCATAAGTACAAAGATCAGTCAAATCAAAAGGTTAGATTTTCTTTTAACAAATTAAATAGATTCATTGCATTCCAATTGCTAATGAGTTTCCTTTCATCGTACATATTTAATATTACAACCACTTATTATGGGCTTTTTCAGTGGAAATCCATAAGGATAAACACCTTAAAACAAATTTATTTTATATTTAAATACAATTTTAACAAGTTTGATTTCTCAGTATATATATCTTATTGAATGAAATAAAAGGATCACAAAAATAACCAATGAATTTTTTTAAACACGCACCAAGATCACATGGACAAAACATATAAAAATGGGCAATTCATAAAAATACCCAGTCTTGTAAATATTTACATAACTAGTACCGCCTTTTGAATATTTGTAAAAAAATGTCCTAAACGTGGTCCATGCTGCTATATCTTCTTTTTTTTCTATTGACTTTTTTATAACGTGATATGTGTGTGTGTTATACATTGAGTTACATTTTAAAATTTAAATTTATCTCAACTCATTTTTATTTATTAAATTAAAAAGGAGACGATGGCCTTTTAAGGAAAATAAAAATTAAAAAAATTCAATCAGCGTCATTTTTTTTTTTTCAAATCTTCAAAAGGGTGGGTTCATTTTTGCAATTTACCCTATAAAATCTTCGCTTTAACTTTCTCTCTACGTGTGCCTGAGATTACCTTCTAGATCACTCTCTTTAAATATATTTCTTTTATCAAATTCACCACACATGCAGTCTCCCTTTTTCTCTCTGCATCTATATAAACAGATCATTGGCACATCTATATAAACAGATCATTGGCAGACCAAAACAAAACTGAACTGTTATCTTCTTTTCTCAAACATGGGTTTTCGATGGTGGTGCGGTTGTTGCATGGTTTTGTTGTTTTCAAGTTCTCTATTTCTGTGGAATGGTGTGTTGGGTGAGTACAATGGCTACAATGAAACTAGGGTTGGAATCAAGAAAGTAAGTTGCAACATCTACCAAGGGAGCTGGGTTCTTGATAATACGTATCCACTCTATGACTCCTCTGGTTGTCCCTACATAGGCCCTCAGTTCGACTGTCAAAAGTATGGCAGACCTGATAAGCTCTAACTTCAGTACAGGTGAAAACCGACCTCCTGTGACATTCCCAGGTACTATTCTCTGATGAATTATATATATTTCTCTACTTTAATTTTCTTTCATGTATATTATTAGAGCGTTGTTACACGTCTCTTTTTCAGTTTCAGTTTCAATTTCAATTTCAATTTCAATTGTGGTCTCATGTATCTCATTAATATTATATGCTTGTATACCTCGTTAGATTTTTTTACATTTTTAATAAGGACAAAATTTATATAACCCCCTGTAAATTGTCTGAAATACATATAACATCCTGATTTTTTTTTAAGTCTATATAATCCACTGAAAACACCTATGTAAATCCAAATAACCTCTTGAGTTAAATTTTTGTGACAAGTGAAGAATATTTTGTTTGGTTAACCCTTAGAAAACACATTATACAAAAAAAAACCATACAATGTGTTAAAAATACAAACAAATCCTTTGTAAATGACGATTTTACCCCTCTAGATAGAGGTTTATAATCTATTTAGAGAGGTAAATTTGTTATTCATAGAGGGTCTTTTTACATTTTTAACATATTCACTGTAGGGGTTCTTGGTATACTGTGTTTTCATCTAGAGTTAACCAAACAATATATTCACAAAATATTTCTCATGTGTAAATGAAATTTAACTCAGGTGGCTATTTGGATTAAAATAGATATTTTCAAGGATTCATATGGACTTCAGAAAAAGTCGGGAAGTTATGTGGATTTCAGGTAGTTTACATGACGTTATTTTAATTATTCCCTTTTAATAAATGAATCAATACAATTAATTGAAATACATACTTTATTTATTTTTTCCATAAAATTAAAATATATACTCGATTAGATGATATATATTATTTAAAAAAAATTAAAACTTATGAGAACATTGGAATGAGAACTGGTTACATAAAAATTTCTATATAATTATTAATTCAAATTCCAAAATGACCCTAGGTATTAATCAATATTATTGATTATGAGAGAGATATCCCTCATTTAATGAGTTGACTTGGGTTCGAGTCTTTTTGCCTGTTGATAGAGGAATATTTGATTAAAAAAAAATTTATCCAAAAAAAACTGTAGTATTGATTAATAGGATTGTTCGTTATTGAACAAAATTATATAGCAGTTTATCATGAAATTAACCAAAACCAATGACATTAGTTGTTTTTTTATCTCAACGGACAATGTTTCTAATCAATCAAAAGATGTCAAGCCATCAATATCTATTTTGATACGCTCTTTTTAAACTGTTTAATGTTTATGGGATCATAATTAAGACCCCGAACTCTACCGTGATCCAAACACACAAAGTGAGGTTGGGAGTTTTGAACACGTGTCGCGTGATTTATGTGCAAAGCAGTCCACGTTAATAAAAATAAGGGAAAAATCCATATAACTCCCTGAAATCTTGTTTAAATCTATATAACCCCCCTGCAATCTTCATACATCTATGTAACCCCTCTGTAATCATACCCGAAATCAACATAACCCCCTCCCTCCACCTTCCGTCAGCTAAGTTAACGGCGAAATTGAAAAAAATCCATATAACCCTCTGTAATCTGGCCTAAATCCATATAACCCCCTGCAATCTTCATATATCCATATAACCCCCTGCATCATATAACCATATAACCCCCTGTAATTTTTGAAGAAATTCATATAACCCCATGTAATCTGAAATTTTTTTTTTCTAAAAATTCAAAAATAAAATTCAAAAATAAAAAAATTCTTCTTGACATTTTTGAATTTTTAAAACAATTTTTTTTCAAAAATTGTCACATCTATCATATCACACATATATCTCTCATATTTATTCCCAAACACAAATAATTTATGCAGGGGTATAGTTGTCATTTAAAAAGTCATAAACTTGTATTCATCTCTTATCTACCATTTATCCTTATTTTGTTCAAGGTAAATCAAACAACAAAAATATCAATTTTACGTTTCCTAATAAGAATAATAAAAAATAGAACAAACAAAGATTTACAATTTATTAGATGTTAATGTATGTAAATGTTAATTTACTATATTATTAATGTGTCAGGGTACTGTTATGAAATCACATGTCATTTATAATTAAAAAATTAGAAAAAAAATCACTCTATTATTAATAAAAAATTATTTTTTTATTTTTGAATTTTTAGAAATATTTTTTCTAGAATACATGGGGTTATATGGATTTTTTCCAAAATTACACGGGGTTATATGGATATATGAAGATTGCAGGGGGTTATATGGATATATGAAGATTGCAGGGGGTTATATGGATATATGAAGATTGCAGGGGGGTTATATGGATTTAGGCCATATTAGAGGGGGTTATTTGGATTTTGGCAAGATTGTAAGGGGTTATATGAATTTTTTCTTAAAAATAAATAAATAAATAAACAGTCCACATTTGAGAGGTTCGCAACTCTTTTCCAACGCAGGGTTCCACCACCCTCTCAAAACAGTTACTTAAACTCATTTATGGAATTAAAGGAAGACTTCATATTGATTAATTGAGGTGCACGGTAAAAAAAAATAACATGGATCAGATTTCCTGTGAACGGGGCTACCATATAATGACTAAAACATTTTCATTACACAAATCATTCACATTTCACAAGCCTCCACTCATAACTAATGTATCTTTTATTTGTAACTACCTGAGGTACATTTGCGATGCACATGAATTATTTTGTTGATAATTCAACAAATAAAGAGTAAGATATTTAATTTCTTTTGAACTATTATGTTCCATTTTTTACTTATTTTCTATTTGAATCATCTATATATATTTATATATTCTTGTTAGTGCTAGATTATGATCCTTAATATATAAATTATTCAATAATTATCATTATAGCATATGTGTATGAGGTGTTACTTTGAAAATTATATGCATATAAAGAGAAATTTTATTCTTGTCCACTTACTCATCCACACACCTTTTATAGACATATTCATCATCCTTTGGTCTTCCTATCAAATACCATTAAGATTTGCATAACTCATTTTATTAATCCATGAGTTACGGATGGAATTAGTATTTCCATTATTTCAATTAATCCATGAGTTTCTAATGCCCTTTAGTGTTTTCCATAACCCTTATCCATTAATCCACGAGTTAGATATGGAGACATGAATGTCTAATAACATTTGGCATTTCCGTAACTCATTCCAATGGCTTTTGATGTTTCCATAACTCATAACCACCAAAAACATTGAATTTTATTATATATGTAGGTATATATTATTATATAATTATATAAAATGAAGTTGCATATATTAAATTTAGAAATATAATAATGTAATTGATTGTGAACAATATAATGTTAAAGAGTAACACTACAACAAATCGGGTTATTAGCTACGAAGATTTAGCTGCGAAATTCAATTTCGTAGCTAAAAGTCACTTTTACCTGCGGAAATATAAGTCGTAGGGAATAGTTTAACCTTTCTCGTAGCAAAATATATGACATTTAGCTATGACATTAACTTTCGTTGCAAAATATGTTACCTTTGGCTGCGAAATTAAATTGCGTAGCAAAAGTTATGATTTTTAGCTACGAAACTATATGTCGTAGCAATAGATGTGATTTTTTACTGCGAAATATATTTTTGTAGCAAAAAAATGACTTTTTGCTACGAATATTGAGACTTTTTGCCGTGAAATTAAATTTCATAGCAATTCTTTTAGAGATTTTCAAAATATTTAATTTGTTACAAAATCAAATTATGCATCACTATTTCTATAATTTGGTTCCAAACTCAAATACTAGAACATTATTTATTATACAATCCTTTTTGCGTTTCATATATATTTTTCTTAATCTATATATGTATAAATAGAAAATATGGATAAATATTCGTATATTCAATATAGATATATACTTTATTTTTCACACTAATCCTTCACCGAATTAGATAATTATATATATAAATTGTGTTTATTGTAATTAAATATTCAGAATGACACCTTGGATCATGCATGTATTTGGTGAACTCATTTTCAAATGACATTATGTAATTGATTGATGTTAGTTGATATCAAATTTGAATATATTCATTTTGATATTATATATATAGTTCGCTTGTTCTTGTATTTGTATAATAAGTCAATTTGTAATCTTTAACATCAGCTTGGAATCCAACACCTGCTTTAGGCTCTGTTTGTGGTGACATAAATCCCTCCCTACAATTCATGAATTAAGAATTCTCACAATGGCAAAGTCTACTCGACATGGATTAGGCGTGAATGAAACCTTTGACAGCAATCTTTCACAAATTTCACAAAATAATTAAATACTTAATGTTATCAATTAACAACTAATTTGAATGGTCCCACTACAAGAAAACTCTCTTAAGGCTGCGGTTTAAAACCGTCTCCAAAGATGGTCAAACCGCCCCCATAACATATCGCTGCGGTCCGACATCCGCCTTGACATCTAGGGTCATATTAGGTTATGGCGGCGGTTGAAGTTTTTTTAGCAGCGGTTTATATGGAGACGGTTATCAAAACCGCAGCTGTAGAGTGGCTAGATTTATTCGATTTTTGTTTATTGCTGCGGTTTTCAAAAACCGCAGCTAATTGTTTTTTCAACATCCATTTATGACAATTATTAAACCCTATTATAAAATTATTTCTAAATATAATTATCCATAAAGAGAAATGAACATTAAAAAATTTCAATAAAGACATCCATAAAAAGAAATAAATATTATATATGAAATAAGAGTACATAGTTAGACAATATCCAAAGTTACAAAAGAAAACCCACAAAAAAAGTTACAAAGGAAATAAAAGATCAAATTTAAAGATTATATCGAGCGCGCAAAAAACTTAAATAAACTATAGAACTCAGAGAGTTGACTAATTTGTTCTTGCATCTCTTGGATCTTTTCTTGTATCTTCTCTTTCATTGTCTCTTGGATCTTTTCTTGCATTTTCTCCTTCATTCTCTTGGATCTTTTCTCGCATCTTCTCCTTCATTGTCTCTTGCATTTTTTCTTGAATTTATTGCATTTGTAGCATATGCTCATGTAGCGTTTGTTACATTTGTATCGTTAAGATCAAAGCGAGCCTAATAATTGAAACACAAGGAAAAAAATTTATTCATTTGATAAACTAAAAAAGAAAAGTAATCTTTCTCATAATAAAATGTAAGAGATGAGAGTCTTCGTACCATCTCTGACCGGTTGATCAAGATCATTCCATTCTATTATGACCTCATCCTTCTTACAGCTTTAATATGCCGACATCATTGTTTTACACCCTCTTTTTGTGATAAAAGACATCCCATACTCATCTAAAAAATAAAAATAATAGTTAATACATATAAATACAAATTGTATCACAATGAAAAAAAAACGTATTCTTTCAATTGATTACCTGGTCATTGATTAGGAGAAGATACATCATGCATGTCCATATCCACCAACCAATGAAAATACCTACTATGCCATGAAAATAAATCAATTTGATGTTTTAATATTACATCATTTTAAAATTCATAGGAAACTATTCATATGTTGTTGAGATGAAAATCATCTCAGTGGTGGCCAAGAAAATTGTCCATCATACAAGTTTAAAGAAATAATTCACATAAATTCATCCCGTCATACAAAGTAAAAAAAAAAAACACCTTGTAAGAAATAAAAGAATCATGTGCTTTTCATATCAAATTAGAGATTCAAGATTTCCAAAACAGAAAGAAAACCTAACATTCTAATCGTTCCAAATCCGCTTACTAACATCCATCCAATGTAAAGGAGAGAGACCTGGAAACAGAGACACAGAAACCCTCGGTCAAAAATTAGATATTCTGTAATTTATTTTGGTATTTTCGGAATTAGAAAAATTCCATCGAAATAAATTTTTTTTAACTTCAAATCCTATAATTACCATATTCGATTATGAAAATTTAGTTGTTATATGAATCACATAAAAATCTAATCTAATATTTAAAATCTAAATATTTTCTAAATCTTTATAGATTTTTTGGGGTATACAGATTTGAAAAAATTTAAGATATTTTAAAAATATCAATAATCACAACTGATTTTACACATTTAATTTAAAATGATTATGTAAAAGCTAATAGTGAATTGAAAATTTTTCCAACCGTGTAAATGCAAGATTATCTTTCAAATATCCATCAAAAAATTAGTTTGAATCATTTTACATTTTGGTATAAGATATATAAATATAAATTGTATAATTTTACAACAACAAAGTAAAAAATATTTATTATGGTATTTTCGGAATTAAAAAATTCCATAAAAATAATAGATTTTTTTGAAGTTAATATATAATTTTTTAAGTTCATTTGAAAATGAAAATATGTGAATTTATTTTATGCATTATCTCATCATATTATGATAATGGATAATATGAGACCAATAATATCGAGATTACATTCACATATTTGAGTGGAGAAGAAAAAAAACTTACCTGGTCTTCTAGGAGGAGCTCTATGGATAATATGAAGATGGAGCTAATGTGATAGAAGAGGGAGGAGTTAGAGAGAGAGATGGATTTTCATATTGGAGGGAATGATTTTTGGAGTGGAGGTAAATTCAAAATTTGAATATTGTGGGATTTGAAGAGTTTTTCATAGCAATGAATAAAATTTAAAACTGCAACAATTAATGTGCCTAATTTTCTTGTGTGTCAAATTTGTCGAAACCGCCCCATTAAGTATAATCACAATCCCTTAATTTCGGGTGAACTTTCTTTTTAGCGATGTGGCGGTTTTAAAACAACCATAGTAATATGTTATTTATAGAGGCGGTTTTCATAAATCGCAACCATATAAAACGCCACTATATCCCACTTTTCTTGTAGTGGTCCATTATATTATTATAATAAGTCTGATGCCAAGTTATATTTTTAGTTATCGCTTTCTAGCTACTTTGTTCTTAACATCCCATCATGCACAAATCTCATTTTCTCTATAGCCCGTGCTTACTTAATAATCAAGGCACACCACTATTTTAAACAGGATGTCATCATCGCAGTTGTATATTCAATGCACCGTCAAACTCTAAAACCCCGTATCTCCACCATCCAAGCGAATTGAATATCATATTTTTATATATCATACATTTAGTTAGAGATAAAATTATTATTTTTAAAAAAGATACACATGTTATATTAGATTGAAATTGAGATTGAAAATGAAATTATATGTATTAAAACTTATATCTCATTACATAAAATATATTATTTTTTATAAAAACGTTTACTTATTGTTTTTCGAATTGAAAGGGTGTAAATAATAATAATAGATTAGGGACTCACTGCGCGCCAAACCCAAAAACAAAAAGTCATATTAGGGCAGATCCCAATCTCACATTCTCCCATCCTCAGCATCTCTCTCACCCTCTCCAAACAAAGCTCCAAAATCGCCGATCCAGCGGCTCGTCCAAAATCGCAAAAACACCGATCGGATTTCAGAGAGTACGCTTCGGAGCGACTCGTTGGGTGGAGTCACGTAGGAACCGATCATCACCACCCCCTCCCCCTCGCCGCCTCCTCAGCCTCGACGCCTCGCCGCCTCAATTCCTCTATCTCGCCACCTTCGCTGAACCACCTCGCCGCAGGGACCCATTAGGAAGAACGGTTACATTGAAAGGTCTTCTCTCTCTATGTATATCTACTTCATCTCTTCTTTGATTGTGTTTTTTATCTTAGGTTTTTTTTAAATCTGTTGTGTTTTTTAGTGTTTATTGATCTGAATTTTTTTTAGGGTTCGGTTATTGATCTGAATTTTTTTAGGGTCTGATCTCGAATTTTAGGGGTTTATAGCAAGACCTTGGAACAAAACATTAGAAAAAAAACAAAAAAAATTGACAATTGATTGTTCAGTGTATGTTCAAGGTCTGGTTATAAACCTTTCAGCTCTAGTGTTTCTATTATTTCTTTCTTGTTATTTAACATAACCAAGCCTGTAAAGCTAAGTATATAAAAGAGAAGGGGTCGGGTGGGTGGGGGGTGTTGTGTGGATTGGTAGCAGACCCAATGAGATCAGGCACATTGGAATACTGGGAGGATGGGACAGAAACTGAGGAAAAACAGAAGGTCTCTATAGTTTTTTTTTTTAAATAAATGATTGGCTATTGCCCTCAAATTTTATAAATTAGAGAGAATGCCCAAAGGGAAATATAAAGAAAGAAAACAAAAATCATCGATCCATCCTACAAACAGGAGGTCTCTTTGTAAAAACAGAAGGTCTCAATAGTTGATTGCAAGTACATTGTCTCATTTTCAAAAAGAGAAGACTTTACTAGGTGGTTCGGTGAATCTGAAATGAATGAAGAAATAGGATCTTCAAAATAAGGAAATCTCTCTTCATATTCAAAGTCGTGGATTGATTGTGGTTTGCTCTGCCATGGGCCTCTTGGGTTTTGATTATGTTTTTTAATTTGCTGCTTTGTAATTTTGCCTTATAATTTTGCCTTGGGCTTTCGCCTTTATTAACATAAGGGCGCTCGCCTACCATTTATCTAAAAAAAAAAAATCCTGTTCATAGTCTGCTGTGTGTATGGGTTTGTCTTTGTAGTAAATGATGAACATCTTTGCATATTGAGATACTTCAATGATCTAGAGTAGAGGACCAAGCTTGTCATTCTATTTCTAAATAGTTTTTCATATCGTTTTTCTATTTTATCTTGCTGACCTAGAGCTGTTTCTATTTGTTTGGATTTTGCAACTAGATGAATTACTTTTTCTGTTATTTTCAGACAGGAAGATAGAGATGTGGAAAATGAATCATCTCATGTAGAAGTGTCTGAGAAATCAAGAACTAAATATCCAGATGGTGCATCTTTAAATGGTGCATCTTTAACTGACTGGCACTCAGGATTCCATATTTTCTTGGTAATCTTTACTAGAACTGTTTCTTTATTAAAATGTCTCAACCTTCTTTCACATGTTTTGGCATGTACTTATCCATTCTGGTATATATTTATTTTCAGCACTAAGCTATCAAGTAAATTAAGGGTGTGTTTGAAAACACAGTTTAAAAAACAACTTTAAGCTTTATACACGGTCTTTTAGGATATAATGATGAAGGCTGCTTTTTATTAATCAAGGATCATGTTTGTTGCTTATAATAGAAGCTGTTTTTGTTGGAATAAACACAATTTTCGAGGCATCTTTTTTGTTGTAATAATAATGACAACTTTTCAATTAAGTCCCCTTGTTTGGTAACCTGTTTGGGGCTTTTAGCTTTTCAAAAAGCTAAAAGTTCCCCAATTGGTGTTGCCAAACGGGGCCTAAGCCAACACCTGGATTCTCAGGCATTTCATCAGTAACTTTATCAGTCACTATGACATAGCCTTCACAAGCAAAGACATCAGAATTTTCAGTTATATAGTCAATAATTGAAACAGCAGGCATGAAAATAATTGAATTCTTATGACTTTTTTAGTGTCATTTTGGAGTTTCTTTGTGATTACTATCATAGAGATTGATAAGATAAGGTTACTATGGGAATTTAAAAGGCATGACTGACAAAACAATCCTTTTCTTCTTCCTCATCTGTTTTATTTAAAAATAATCTGATTTAATAAGGAACTAAAGTAACTATTCCCTACATCGATGTTGAATTTTGCTCTGTGGAAACCGCATTACATGATTAAATAGACAAAACCTATATTTTATTATTTATGTGCCTATTGCCTCATATAATATAATTATTTATAGACTATTCTTTTAATGAGAAATGGCTTCATGAATTATACAGTTATTTCTGCCACCATGTGCAAGACTTTGTGCAAGTTCTGATACCGAATCACTCAATTAATAACACGAGTAATTTGTTACTGTGATATGCACATGCAATAGATTCCTGGTTCCAACCATTTAAGATCATCATTCTTCTCAATATTATGGTTAAATGTGATTTAGTTGGCCTAGCTCATCTTGTCCTCTCTGTCCAAATGCTCGTCTTGAGAAACAAACTGCTGAAGAATTTTGTAAAATGAGTATACCATGTTTTTTTCCTATCTTTTTTCTGATATGTTTATTGTGTTACATGTTCCTGCATTTTTATAAAGCAGATTATTTAATTTGGTTGTGCAAGTAATATATATGCCTCCCTTCGACAGTTAGATTGTGAGATTCTTGTCCAGTCATTTATGTTAGACCTTGTTGTATATGAATTAGTTTTTAAACTGAAATAAATTCTCTTTGTATTTATGGGGCAGCAACCATTTGATTAGTGATTGGTGTGCTATAATGTTCTTCAAATCTTTCTCTAAGTGAAATACTTGATACACACTTCTAAAAAATCCCTAGTCCATTATGGTTTTTTGAATTAGATAATTTCCTCTTGGCATGATTTTCTTGAATATATCTGGACTTCAATAGCAAACTCATTTTTCATATGTTTTTTAGTTGGTTCTTAAGTCTTGATTATTGCTTTGGATTGAAGAAAATGGCTTACATGGTATATCTTTTAAACAAAATCCTTCAATTTTTGTCACTTTGTTCTGGCCTTTTATGATAATTTTAGAAGTCCAAAACAAGCAATTCTTACAAATTATATACAAAAATCTCAAAACTAAGAATAGAATCAAACCTGACATCCTTGACATTGGATTGATGGGCTTTTATAGTGTGGTTGAACCTCATTCATCTTGTAATTGTTTGAACAACACGGCAACACCTCTACAGGATGAATCCAAGACAGTTCATCCATTGCAAATGGTAGGTTAAAGAAGAATAAGATAGCTTAGCTAGCACATAATTAGTAGAAGTTTTCCTTGATCGCATGGAGTTGTATAAGATATATTGCTTTAAATCAAGTATCATCTGCCCCATCTTAAAAAAAAAAGATTTTGGATCCTTCTCTGCCTCTGCTCCTTTGTGTAAAATCTTTCCATGTATACTTCAATTTTCATATCATCTAAAGTCCACCTGCCATCTGTACCTGACTATATATATTCTTTCATCTCTATATTTAAATATGCATATCTTCTTCTTCTTCTTTTTTATAGAAAAGGTAGATCTTGCTACCATCACATCCATTATTAAAAGTGGGTTACTTAAATATGCATATCTGGTTAGTGTAACATTATATGTTTACAATCTTTGCAGGACATGCTGCCTGAGTATATTCATATGCATGTTGCAGAATCAATTCTTTTTGCTGGTAAAGCAATTAGAGTACTAAGAAATCCAGGTCCTGCATTCAAGTCCCAAGATGTCATTGCTCACCATCCGAGTGCTACTGACTCATATCAGGTTAAAGGGCTTTGCTAAAGGAACCTTCCATGGACACTGAGCTACTTCCACAATCTGAAGCAAACAAAATCGATGCAATGCTTCAAGAATTGAAGGTGTTCTAATTTTTACAATTTATCATTGTTGTTCTTATTGTTAGTCCATTTGTTGAGCACATATTTCTGTTATTTTATAAATGTGTGCAATTTTTATGACCTTTGTTGTTATGTGCAAGCTGCCCCTATTTTCGTGCATGTGCTGTCATCTTTTGTTTTAATACAGGATTCTTCTGAATTTCACAAAAGGTCATTTGAATCTGCAATAGACTCCATTCGTATTATTGCAGCCAAGCTTCTTTGGCAGGTAGTGCCTAATCTGGACATCAGAAATTTATATTGTCCTTAGTTTTTGGTGGCAGTATGTATTGATTTACGCTGTTTTTTCCAGCTTGTGGTTGTACGTGCTGACCTCACTGGTCACCTGCTGAAAGCCCTTAAAGATTATTTTCTTTTAGCGAAAGGAGACTTTTTCCAGGTAATGCTCTTGGACTGAGATTTTGCATTTGTTCTTTCCCTTCATCATTTAATTTCATAATATGTGTAGTCCACGTGTAGTCCCTTGCCAATGTTGCAAGTGCAGTCTTTTATTTGCTAATAAACTCTTGCTTGTATAGTAAAAAGAAATCTTGCTGGTATAGAGAATAGAAAATCATTTTTTTTTGTTTATTACTATATTAAATCATCTTGAATTCACAGAGATTCCATCCAATGTTTTGGATCTACAATCTGAGTAGTATTTGCTATAAAGTCTTGTTATGTGTCCTTTCTGCAACTAATTTATTGATTGTGTAAAGTTACCAGAATTTGACAACAGGTTTAGTCCTTTAAAATTATGAAGAAATCATAATAAAATTATAAGTGGCCACTTGAAAGATTAGAGTAGGGGCTTGAATCCTTGCTTTTGTCATCCATTTTATTTCTCTTTCAATTCATTTCATCTTTCACTTACCTTATTCTTGTAACCCTGTGTGACGTTGTTGTATTTGTTGTTTAGACAATAGTTTAAATTTATGTTGATATTATAATATAACAATTAAATTATCTGTCAACTTACAGGTACCTCTTTCTCTCTTCCTAAAGTTTGTGGCATCTGTAATATTTCAACAATTGAATATGATTACACCATGGACTTCGATCATGGCAGCTGCAGTTGGTAAATGAATGTAAATTTTAATTTCAGAATTTTCAAATTATGTGTTCAAATTTTTCTTCATATCAGAGATATTATAACAATTTATAATGTATACAAATAGTTTTTATTAAAAATTTTAATTGTTTTTATTATTATTGTCAATAATAAATATTTATTTAATTGTAACATAAAAAATTAAAAAAAAAATTTATACGAAAATGTGACCTTTTCCTCCAAAGAGGGAAAGGTCAAAAAAATTTTTTTATTAAATTCATATACCTTTAGCTGCGACATTATTTCGTAGCAAAATGCAATCTTTTGCTACGAAATGTTGTTTCGTAGCAAAAGATGTCTGTTTGCGACGAAATAATTTTCGTAGCAAATGATTTCCATAGTTGCAGAGGTGACCTTTTGCTGCGACAATATTTTCGTCGCAAAAGAGGAACTATTGCTGCGAAAAGTATTTCGTCGCAAAAGGATACTTTTTGCGACGAAAATTTACCTTTTGCTACAATAATACTTTCGTAGTAAAAGGTAGTTTCTTGCTACGAATAAATAATTTTGCAGGAAAATGTTTTCCCATACGAGGCAGTTACAACGAAAATAGCTACGAAATGTTTTCGTCGACAGAGGCCTTTTGCTGCGAAAATGCAGGTTTTTGCTACGAAATAATTCGCAGCTAATGCCCTGTTTTCTTGTAGTGTAAATATTAATAAATGTATATAATTAAAATAAACGCATAAATTAAATACATCAAACACATTATATAGGGTATTTGATTTCATAAAATTTGAAAGAGTAAATATGTCTGATCAAATATCATTTGGGGCAGGAATTGATTTTCATGAATTAGTAAGGGTAAACATGTTCAATGAATGTTTTTCATGGATTGATATTTTTATAAGTAGTGTATGTATATGTGTGCATGTATATACATATTATGTCATTAATGATTTGTTCACCTAGCAGAGCCGGCTTGGGGCATAGCCACAAGGAAATTGCCTAGGGCCCCCCACCCAATGAAAGCCCTTAATAATCATCCATTCAATAAAATTAAAAAAATGGACCATTACTTTATTGATCTTCAATAAATTTTCTCAATATCTTTGATGTTTCCTAAATAAATTCAGCTTTTCCATGAATCTCTCCAACTATAATAACAATAATAGGCATTTTCTTGTGAACTAAGTAGAATACATACAAGTATATATATAAACAAAACACACAACACATATAAAGAAGAGAAGTAGAGAGAGATTTCTTATTCACTATTTGTTGGTTGGTTATAGAATACATTACAAACCCTTCAATTTATAGGGTCCAAGGAGGAATCCCAAAGGTGGGGAGTTACAAGTCTATAGAGGTGAGGGGTAGATAGTGGAGTGATTAATAGTGGGGGTTATAGAGTTGAATGAGAGAGGTTATGGAGTTGAAGAGTGGAGGAGGTTATGGCTTAGAGGAGTGATGGTTATCCACTATTTTCACAACACTCCCTTTGGATGACCACCACGCTAAGATAATTGCCTCATTAAAACCTTGCTTGGAAAACCCAGTAGGAAAAAATCAAAGCGAAGGAAAAAAAAGAGTATAATACACTTTATCTTAGATTGGTGTATGCGTTTTAACACTGCCTCGTTAAAACCTTGCCAAGAAAACCCAATGGGACAAATCTAGGCGAAGGAAAAAGAGTACAGTACGCAAATGTCATTTAATAATACTCCCCTCATAACAATAAGGCTAAAAAGATAGGTTACAAATACGTTGCATCCGATGTTGTACACCAATTTCTTGAATGTTGATATCGGCACAACTTTAGTGAACAAATCGGTGAGACTGTCCTTCCACTGAATTTGTCGAACATCAATTTCACATTCACAAGCTTCACAATGATTAGAAGATGTGGTTACCAACAACCTGTAAAATAAAACTCCAAAAGATCGTTGTACCACTATGTAACGTCCCAGGCTTACACAGCAAGAAATTGTCCGCTTTGCCTCTAATGGGCTCACGGGTTTAAAACGCGTCTTGGTGTGTAAGAGCTATGCTCACATATAAGCACAGACTATCTCCTCCCATTAAGCAATGTGGGACTAAACACCATCACCTTCACCCAATCCATGGGCCTCTTGGGACACTTGGGCCTGGGCTAGGCGTCACAATCACCCCCCTAATAGGCCACACGTCCTCGTGTGGGGCCACCCACACCCACCATCGCGAAATGGATAGGCTCTGATACCAATTGTAACGCCCCAGGCTTACACAGCAAGAAATTGCCCGCTTTGCCCCTAATGGGCTCACGGGTTTAAAACGCGTCTTGGTGTGTAAGTGATGTGCTCACATATAAGCACATACTATCTCCTCCCATTAGACGATGTGGGACTAAACACCCTCACCCTCACCCAATCCATGGGCATCTTGGGACTCTTGGGCCTGGGCCAGGCGTCACAATCACCTCCCCTAATAGGCCACACATCCTCGTGTGGGGCCACCCACACCCACCATCGCGAAATGGACAGGCTCTGATACCAATTGTAACGCCCTAGGCTTACCTAACAAGAAATTGTCCGCTTTGTCCCTAATGGGCTCACGGGTTTAAAACGCGTCTTGGTGTGTAAGAGCTGTGCTCACATATAAGCACAGACTATCTCCTCCCATTAAGCAATGTGGGACTAAACACCCTCACACTCACCCAATCCATGGGCCTCTTGGACACTTGGGCCTGGGCCAGGCGTCACACACTACATGTAGATACATAACCTATTTGTGAGGATATGAAAAATATCTTAAATATGCACATAATATTCTTTCAACAAGAGATCACTTGTGGAATTCTTTGAGTAGAATAAACCAACATATGTTGTTCCACGAATATAACAGAAAATGTTTTAACATCATGTCAGTGTATTCAGATTGGCACAAATTTAAATCTGGCCCATAAATTAAACTAAAAAAATACAACTTCATGTTTAGTACATTGTATCAAATATAATAAATCACCAACTGCAATAAGATATGGTACTTCAGGACCAAGAAGATTTTCAATATCCTCTTGCAGATGAAAAATGGTTATTCTTTGGGTCAAGTGACCTGACCACCATATGAGTACTTAATGAATAATATTTGTCCATATTAAAGTGCTTCAAGACTTTTTCAATATATATTGTTTGATGGACAAGTATCTCACTTGGGCTTCGCTTGATCTGCAGGCCGAGACAATATTTAGCTTTCCTAAGATCTTTCACTTTGAATTCATTTATAAGATATTCTACAGTTTTGTTGAGCTCTTCAGGAGTTCCAATTGAATTTATAAGGACACACGAGCAATTGAATTCATTTATCAATATAAATGTCAAAATATCAAATCCCTTACTGGATGTATTTATAAGGACACACGATCAAATGAGATTGTTTTCATATTATGCTATTATCAAATATTCACTAAGACGGTTGTACCTACTGCGTTAAGCTGTACAATGAACGTCTTAGCTTTATTGAGGACATACTATTTGACTTTGCTTTAGCAATTTATATCCTTCATGGATTCATGTAAATTTTTACATAGATAAGCTGTTATTTCGTCCATTAATCTCATATCAAGTTTTTCAGAAACCTCGAGACTTTCTAAGTAATTGAACGTTATTGTATCCATGACTAATGGGTGTGTTTCTTCATAGTCAAATCTCAGGTTTCTGCAGAAAACCTTGTGCCTTATATCTAGTAATTTTATTTTCTCATTTCGTTTTCTTACAAACACCCATTTGTAACCTTCAGGGTTAACATCTTTTGGGGTATGTATTATAGGTTCGAATACACCACACTTTTCAAGAAAACCCAATTCTGCTTGAATAACATCTTTCTACTTTGGTCAATTATTTCTTTGTCGACATTCATTTATGCTGTGTGGTTCATTTTAATCATTGCCCTTTGAAAATTCAATAGCTACTTTGTATGATAAATATGTCATCGATGATCATTTATTTGCGATTCCACATTTCTTTTATATGCATATAAAATATAGAGATCTCAGTATTATTAGGTACCTTTTTCTCTTCAAGAGTTTGTGTAGTCACTTCTGGAACTCGTTACTCTTCTGGAGTTTTAGAGAAAGTGGATCTATTGTTCATAATATCTTCTGGGCATTGTGTATAACTTCTTCTGGAACATTATTAGAGCATGTATTTTCATTTGATCACCACTTCTGGGGAGCTGAATCTTTTGAACCTATTGGTCTATCACGCTTCTGGCGTGCATTAGGAATTTGATTTTCACGTTGAGCGGTACGTGAGTCTAGATGAGACAGAGTGGATGTATTCCACGATAATTCTCGTCGTTCTTCAGGAACATATCGTACTTTATGTACGTTCTTCCCTCCCCCTAACGGCGGGAATATTGTCTCGTTTAAATGTCAATCCACAAATCATGCGGTAAAAACAATCATCGAGCAAAAGAATCTTCTAGTTCTTTAGTATATGCCCAAATGAATAGTTTGACGCATCATCGTGTACCATGTATATCCGAGACGGTCATGCCAAATCATAAAAATCATAGAACTTCTAGTTTATATGAGTAAATATGGATATTTATAACAATCCTTAGGAGAGAGCATATAGCTTTTCTAATGTATGCTTCTGGCATGAGATATTATTTATGTATAGATACTCCATAATTTTAAAATGACATATGCTGAGATATGTATCTTTCTGTAGACTTCTTCTGGATCTACATGAATACAATGTGTTGTTGATACAAAATTTTGTATCTTTTAATAATAAGATATCAGCTCTTCTGGAGCCTTCGATCAAGTTTGTAATACCAAAAATAATATTATCATTTGCATTAATTAATATTAAACTAAAAAAATAAGATAAATATGAAAGTGCATTTCATATAATAAAGAAAAATAAAGACAAATATAAAATTGACAAATATCTAATCATATATGAAGTACATGACCAATAAAGAGTTTAAGCGTACTTCAAGTACGCAACCAATTTAAAGATTTGGACGTACTTTTGTATGATCCAAGTAAACACATTTTTTTATCATTTGGTCCTCCAAGGACCTCTAAAAAAAGAATATCATATAACTTTTGTTTGATCCTAGAGGGACACAAGCAATCATGATTTGTGTGTATATATATCCTTCAGGGAGAAAAATAATACGGTCTTTCAAGGACACTTTCTAATTATATCTTTCACATGATCCTCCAAGGATCCATGTAATAATTTTTGTAATCCTTCAGGGATAAAATAAAATTTTTGTATGGTCCTTCATGAACACTTTTATATGGTCCTTCAGGGACTCATAAAATTATAAACTTTACATAGTCCTATAGGACTTATGACTTTTGCTTAGTCCTTCAGGGATACATGTGTAGCCATAGTATTTGCTTAGTCCTATAGAGACACATGATTTTATTTATAATGTCAAAGTCAAACTTTACATCAAACTATATATCTAAAATAGAATTATAACAAATAACTATAAGAAAATGTCAATTAATTACCCATTACTAGGGGCACTACAAATTCCCTATGAATGAAGAGAAAATATAATTTGGCAAATCTTGAGAAAACATGTAAAGAATATAGAGTGCATCATATTAAAATGTAAAATACACAGAGAAAAGGAATACAGTTGTCTACGTTATTTCGCCCTCAATATGATGAAAATATTGTTAATAATTCCACTGAAATAAAAAAAACAAATCTTCCATCGCAGAGAAAGCAATTTCACTCCCTATTTTTCTTTCCGGCCATAATACTCACCAAAACAAAATGATTTAACATTATACATAAAACGGAATATATGGCTTTAATACAATAGAATATGCTTAAAAGAATTTGATGTCGCGATTTATTTAATCATGCAACAAAGAGTATTTCATGATGAATTCTCTGATCAAGATGCATCAATTGATACAAACCTTTGGGAAACCCTTTTACATGATCCTCCAAATATCTATATAATAATTTTTGTATAGTCCTTCAGGGACAAAATAAAATAAAATATGCATGGTCCTACTGGAACACATAATTCATAACTTTTATATGGTCCTTCAGGGAATAATATAATCATAATTTTACATGATCCTTCAGGGATCGATATACTTTTTTTTATTGCCCTACAAGGACACGTGATTTTATAACATCAAAGTAAATCTTATATATCCAAAGAATAAATATCAAATGCCACATAATTCTAATCTCAGCAAATTTGATGCGACAAATCATTTTGATGTTAACACAAGTGTTGTCAACTCATCAGTAACAAAACTAAATTTAATCAATGAGTAAAATAAGAAAATACTCTACAATGAATAAAACATATCAGAGAGCTAGGGAACGAAATAGATATAAATAATACTAAATTTAGCATGAACAAATTACATCATGCGTATTTGATTATAAAACATGATCACCCCAAACAGTAAAAAGTGACCAACTGAAATGCATGTATAGGCTCATGCAAGGTGTAGAGTTGTCAATTATTTGATGAAATTTGCTTTACCTTATGTGGATTGATGTTCAGTAAGAAGACAATAACACACCCACAAATGCAAATAACTAATAAACTTGTAGAAGAAAGATTATTTCTGTCAAACGAATTAGACACATATTGTGACTTGTGAGACAACTTCAGAAAAATGTTATGATAAACCAGTATTGCCTGCACGCATGAAAAATAATACAAACCGCTGTGAAAGTTTAAAATTTATGTATTTATTTAAATATATAACATAATGCGTGAGATAACAATTTTGATAAAAATAATCAAATTGTCAATTCTTATAAGCATTACATATTTTCTGGTTAGCATGCATCTATGAGATGATCTCAAACACCACTAAGGAAAGAATATGCAGCATACCAACTAACGAAAAATATTGGCCATAAATATAAACATATAGCCTATATGATGAAATCAATCTAGATGTTAGGAAGCTGAGCCAAGATACCATTCACCTGTGTAGTCTCGTTACACCACCTACCAAAATCAAATTGTAGGATTACAAACCCTTTGAGCATTTGAAATGGATGAGAGCTCAATCGTGCTGATAACGTGTTGTGAACTAAGTAGAATACATACAAGTATATATAAACAAAACACACAACACATATAAGGAAGAGAAGTAGAGAGAGATTTCTTATTCACTATTTGTTGGTTGGTTATAAAATGCATTACAAACCCTTCAATTTATAGGGTCCATGTAAGAATCCCAAAGGTGGGGAGTTACAAGTCTATATAGGTGTGGGGTAGATAGTGGAGTGATTAATAGTGGGGGTTATAGAGTTGAATGAGAGAGGTTATGGAGTTGAAGAGTGGGGGAGGTTATGGCTTTGAAGAGTGGGGGTTATACTATTTTCACAACACATTTCAGTTTAAGTCACACCATCCGTCTTATTTACCAGATCTACCAAAAACAAGTTATCGGTGAACGTGAACGAGATGTCGTAGTCTTGCGTGCATTGATCAAATTTGTCGATCAGTGAAATGCATTTGGACCCATTGAGATTTGTAAAACCTGCAGAGACAACCCTAAAGGGTTTGTTTGGTGTTCACTTTTATTCTCAATTTGTTAAAATATCCCGAAAAAATGTGTTTGGAATTTTTCATTTATGTGTTCATTGTTGAGCATTCAATGTCAAATTTTATTCTTCAACATAATACATCGCACTTATACTCCCTAACTTTTGAACATTTAAAATAATAAGTACATGTTTATCCTTACAAATAACATTCCATTATAATGCACTGGTGGATTCTCGCTGGACAAGCCCAACCGTGAGAGAGAACATATAAAACAAATATTTATGAATGCTAACTAGACCTGTTGAACTCACTTGCTATTATATTGTTTTTTTTAGATGGAACCACATACAGATTGGGAATCATAAATTCAAAGACATGGATCAGCTGGATGCGTTCTCTAAAGGGATGTCTACTTGGGCTAAGTGGGTGGACACTAACATTGATCTGGCCAAAACTAAGGTCTTCTTCCAGGGGATCTCACCCATACATTATGTGTAAGTTTGATTGGTGATTTCTGGAAGGAAATTTCATTAGATATTTTATTGGTATCCCTCTTATACACTTGGTGTTTCTAATACACCAAAGCACTGTCAAGAAAGAATACTAAAAAAGAAACATACGCACACAATTTTGTGGGACTAATTCTCCTCCTAAATTTTGTTGATTGAATTAATTAATTTGTACGTACACAATGTTCATAGGTGTTGAGACTTGGAGAATAAGGAAAACAAAGATATAGAAAATCTAGAAAAATACATCAAAATTCGTATCTAATGATTAGGGCCACTAAAATACTATCAAAACATTTATAGAAGAGCACACGTTTTATTCAAATTTTTTTTCAAGTAATAAAGAGTCATTTAATATTATATATACATATAAATATGGAGAAATGAATGCGAATAATTCACCTAATTTTTATATCAAATATCATATGAAATTAATATTTCTATATTTATTTTATATTTCCTGGGTGATGGTGAGATTTTTCACCCTTTTGTTTGCAACTGCCAATAGTTTTGCATTTAATATGTAATTGAAAATATCACGAGCCTTGATCTTCATTTAATGATATAAATTTGATTTTATCTTTTGACCCAATTAAGTAAATTATGACATAATAAAAGAACACATCATCTTGTCACGCTTGACATAAATATATATCATCACGTTTTATTTTCATCTAAATCAGTTCTTGTCGTAAAATTGATTAATGCATTGATGTAAGACTACAAACTCGTCTTGATAATTCTACATTTGCCACACACAATCCACATTGGTTCCCAACCCCTCCCCCAACGGTCACACACAAAACAAAAATTGATTGAAAAATTGTTTTTCTAACTTATTCCCAATCATATTTCAGTGGAAGCCAGTTGGGTCAACCGGATGCAAAAAGCTGCTCGGGGCAAATGAAGCCATTGAGCGGATCAACATACCCAGGAGGTCCACTACCACCGGAGGGCGTGGTGAAGAGCGTGCTCATGTCGAAGCCGGTGACCCTTCTGGACGTGACCTTGCTCTCCCAGCTCAGAGTGGATGCTCACCCATCAAAGTACGAAGGAGTTCAGACTAACAACGACTGTAGCCACTGGTGTCTTGCAGGTCTTCCTGATACTTGGAATCAGCTCTTGTATGCTGAATTAGTCCTTTGATGGGTTTAGTGTTTTGTAAGGGGGGGGGGGGTGTTAATAGAGTATTATTCATGGGAAGCTAGACAATTTGTACCAGTTGATTAATTTTGGATTTTTCATAATCAACATAATAAAAACAATCTCGTTGACTTCAATAGAGTAGATCTCATTTGAAAATTTTACTTTTACGGTTCATTTTAATTTTTTAAGTATGTAGGGTTCAGATTCTGTGTTTCGATTAAAATTTTTATCCAATAATATATATCCACGTGATTAATTAAACGGAAAGATTGATGGAGTGAAAATAAAGTTAATGAGACTTAAAAAAAACACAGATCCCGTCCGCATTAAAAATCGACACTAACCCACGTCAAAAAAAAATAAACATTGCATTATACACCTCATATAATAAAATAATTGCAACTTGATCCCTTCAATTGAATTATACTTGAGCTCTAATATCAAATAATAGAAGGGGAAAAGGTAGGGTTTGATTTGACGAGAGGAGAAGAAAAAAAGATCATTCGAGACAGCGGGCAAGGTTTTCTTGGAAAATTAATTCATCTTTATAGGACTTCAAAGATTCATACGAAGCTATCAAGTGCTTGTAATCGATTTAAATTTTAATTATTAGGTATAAGTTTGTTTTTATCTTTTTTTTTATCAAGTTTGTTTTAAGTTTTCATGAAGGACAAAACATAGATAATCTATATTTAATAAAATATATAAAAAAAATTTTCAACAAAAATGAACAAAATTATTTTGAAGGAAAGATGAAATAGACATTTTTTTTTATAAAGTTGAGTGCTACTATATATTTTATATGTGCAAAATATATTATAGTTGTATGGTTTTTAAGTATTTGCAAGATAACAATTAAATTTGATGAATTTGTGATGCAGCGTGTAACCACGCTCTTCTAAGATCCGTTCAAAAGAACGAAATCGGTAGGCTCCAAAAATTGGAAGGTCTTTTGCAATTGTTAATACTCCTAACAAATATAAGAGATAAATAGACTAAATTTCTTAAAACAACCTAAAAATAGTAAAAATAACTTTGAACCGTTGATTTGACATCGAAGACAATCTCAGAACGCTCCGAAAAATGGCGTAGTGGCTTTGCCATTAACCTATAGGGCTCGTCGATACGAACGAGTGAACATATTATAATAGTAATTCTGATCTACGGTTCAAATGTTATGGCCGTTTGAAGTCACGGTGCTCCCGATTCATCAAGATGTCTTTTCTTCTTGTTTTCCATTTGATCTCGGTCGTCCATATATTGTACGGCTATGATCTCTGCATCAATTTGTCTAGCAGGAGAACATGAGAATGGGATTGGAGTTGAATGATTTAGTGAGGTAATTGTTTTTGAACTACATCATTATATATATTGTTTAATCAATTATCATTTGAATTGATTTTCTTTCCACTTATTTTCTTTTGTGATTAACATTTATCATTTCGTACTGAAAAACAATTTCAATCACATCCTACTACACATATCCAATTATTTTTGATGTAAATAGTTCCCAGGTGAACCGTCAAAGTAGTGACGGGGGAGACACAGATTGATCGAAATCAAGCATACCCATTGGTTTCATTTGAATAAACAATCAACCAAAAATAGAAGAAGAAACAAGAAGACAAAGATCTTTTAATTTTTAATGTTATTTTCTTAGACTTATTTGTAAGACATTTTCTAAAATTATTAGCAACCATATCAAATTAGTTTTGGTGGCTTTACGCAATATATGTAAGTGAATAATGCCACATAAATTTTTTTGTTGTCATCTTATTTGTAAGTTATGAAATGATTGACTTGAATATCTATTCTAAAATAGAATAAAAATGTTACACTAAAAATATTTTATAGTCTCAAATGCATGTAGTTCACTCATTTTTAAAATTTTCCTAAACAATTTTATTCTTTATCAACTTAAGTATGGACTTTTACAAAAAGTTAAAGAATATGGTTTAATAAATTGAATGATATCATTTATTTTATAATATGTTATATGTATGAGTGTATTATTATAATGAGTGAAGGGATCGACTAACAAGGTATAACAACGATGTATATTTGGATTATTAAAAAAATGAGCATAACAGCACTAATAATGAAAATTAGTATTTTTTTTGCATTGTGAAAAATTATTTTTTATTCAATCTTATTTCACTTGCTGATTGAATATTTGTATTTGTTTGAAATGAAATTATGGTTATTTTTAACAATAAGCACAGAATTTAAAGTCTCGTTTGAATAATTTGTTTGTCATTTTTTTTTATTATACATGACTTTAGTGCAATTGTTAGTGCAACTCTTCTGGAGCCGCACTTTAAAATCTCGTTTGATTTAATTAAAGAGACTGATTTGTGATTTTTTTTTATTGTATATGACTTTGTTGCAATTTAGTGCAACTATTGTTGAGCCGCAATTATTTTTTTTTACTCTCTCAGTCGTAGATGTATATTACTGGGTAAAAATCTTGTTTCGTTTTTCAATGGAAACAGGGAATTCGAACCTAAATATATACTTGTTTACTTGTTGAAAGAAATGAATCATGAACACATGAATATGAAAACTATACGAAGCGGAATAGAAAACTCACTTGTCAAAACTTCAATTAAATTTCTTAGGATCTCTGATTGATTAGATGAGAGAACGTTGTGATCATATACTATCCCATTTTGTCATTATTTATGACCAACATGAATAAGTTCCCTTGTCAAATAGATTTTATACTATACCCACCACTTATTGTTCCCTTGGTATGGATAATCCATAAGTACAAAGATTAGTCAAATAAAAAGGTTTGATTTGTTTTTAACAATATAAATAGATTCATTGCATTCCAATTGCAAATGAGTTTCTTTTCATCATACATATATATTTCATATAACCGCTTATATAAATCTTTAGTGATAATCCATAAATACCCATGACAAACAAAGCAAATCTATGCTACATTGAAATACAGTTTTAGCAAGTCTGATTTCAATATCTATATCTCATTGAATTAAATTAAAATACCACAAAAGGTAGCCAATGAAAATTTTTCCAAAACACATGCCACAAAACATATAAAAATGGACAATTTACAAAAATGACCCCTTCTTTTAAATCCTTGTATTGTCGATGCCCGAAATGGAATAGATAAGGCTTGATCAAAATCAAATGATAATAAATATTTTAGAGCATATAGAATGGGTGCTCCAGTTGATAGATAAGAAAATAAACTCTCAGCCTTTTCCAATTTCATAAGATGGGGATTGATCTTGAGAAAATTGAGAACCATATAATTTATAGGAGGAGATAATTAAACCTAAATGCATGCATTCAATTAAATATCAAACCGTGTGGTCTAAATGCATGTGTTAAACGTTACAAAATATATGCAATTGATTTCCATTGAAGCATGCACTAGTAACATTTGTTTGTGAATGAACCTCTAAAATGTTCCCAATTAAATGGGGGCGGTTAACAACATTGATATGTATTTTTTATCACAAATTCCAACAGGTGCCCCCTAGTCATACTCCAAAAAGGATACTTGTTTATAGACGTGATAACGTTGTGATCATATACTTTCCCATTGTGTCATAATTTATGACCAACATAAATGAGTTCCTTTGTACCCACCACTTTTTGTTCCCTTGGCATGGATAATCCATAAATACAAAGATTATTCAAATCTAAACGTTCTAATTGCTTTTAACAAATTATCTAAATTTATTGCATTCCATTTACTAATGAGTTTTTTATAACCACTTATTATAAACTTCTTCTGTGGTAATCCATAAACACCCATGACAAACAAAACAAATCTATACTACATTGAAATACAGCTTTAACAAGTTTGATTTCTCTATATCTATATCTCATTGAATGAAATTAAAGTACCATAAAAGGTAGCCAATGAAATTAATTTTCATACACACATGCCACAACTATATGGACAAAACATATAAAAAAAATGGTCAATTGCAAAAATGACCCCTCCTTTTGAATATTTATAAAAAAACTAGTATCCCTTTCTGAATATTTGCAAAAAAAAGTCTTAGATGTGGTCAACGCTACTATATTTCCTTTTTATTTTATTTTTAGAAGACGTGATATATATACTATGTTTCGTGTGGTTACATTATGTTGTATTTTAAAATTTAAATTATCTCCTTTTTATTTATTAATTTAAAAAAGAGACATGCCCCTTTAAAGAAAAGAAAAAATTTCGAATCCCACAGCATTGATCATTTTTTTGTAAATATTCAGCAGGTAATACTAGTTTTGCAAATCTTCAAAAGAAGTTTTGCAAATATTCAAAAGAACGGGTCATTTTTGCAAATTACCCTATAAAAATCTTCACTCAACTCTTTTACGTCTACCTGAGATTGCCTTTTGTTTTTCTTTTTTTATTTTGTATGGGAATGCCATCTTGATCACTCTCTTTAAATATATTTCTTTTATCAAATTCACCACACTTGCAGTCTCCGTTTTTCTTTGCATCCATATAAACAGATTCTTGGCAGACAAAAAAAAACTGAACTTTTATCTTCTTTTCTCAAACATGGGTTTTCGATGGTGGTGCTGTTGTTGCATAGTTTTGTTGTTTTCAAGTTCTCTGTTTCTGTGGAATGGTGTGTTAGGTGAGTACAACGACTACAATGAAACCAGGATTGGAATCAAGAAAGCAAGTTGCAACATCTACAAAGGGAGCTGGGTTTTTGATAACACGTACCCACTCTATAACTCCTCTGGTTGTCCCTACATGGGCCCTCAGTTCGACTGTCAAAAGAATGGCAGGCCTGATAAGTTCTACCTTCAGTACAGGTGGAAACCAACCTCCTGTGATATCCCCAGGTTCTCTCTCTCTCTCTCTCTCTCTCTCTCTCTCTCAGAATGAGGACCAATTATATATATTTCTCTGTTTTTTATTCATGTATATTATTAGTGCGCTATTACACGTCTTGGACGCGTGTCATCCGTTTTATGTGCAAAATAATTCACATTTGAGAAGTTCTCAAATCTTCTCAAACGCAAGGTTCCCTCCACCGTCTCAAACGGTTCCTAAAACTCATTTATGGAATCAAAGGAACACTTCATATTCATTAATTGAGGTGCATCGTAAAAAAAAATAAAATGCTAAGAACATTTTTCTTATAGAAATCATTCACATTTATCAAGCCTCTACACTCGTAACTAACTAATGTATCTTTTGTACTTAATTATATTATTAATGATTTGTTCACCTAGTAGAATTGCCTTGGGACATAGCTACAAGTCAATTTGCCAGGGGACTTAATAAAACGGATGGTGAGATGTGTTACTTTAAATAATTCTTCTCAACAAATTTTTTCAATATCTTTGATATTCCACAAACTTTCTCAATATATTTGATATTCTCTAAATAAAGTCTAAAATTTATCTTTTTCTCGGATCTCTTCAACCATAATGATGATAATAATAATAGACGTTTCAATTTAAAGTCTCTTACTCTCCAACATTGTCTCTCTCTCACTCCCTCTCAAAGTAGTTTCTCTTTCTCAAATCCATCTTTCTCATCCCATATGATTGAATAATATAATGTTTAAATCCTCTTTTAAAGATTTTTTTTACAATTTTCTCATTCCATTAATTTCTTTTTATTCTTTTATCAAGTGCATTTGATAATGTAGAATGTTTTAATTTAAATGGTGGTTCAATATTGTGTATCAATTTTGTAATATTTGTAGTACGTGTATGATTTTTTTTAATAATGTGTGGTCTTGCTTTAAAATTTAATTTAGGCCCAGTAAAAAAATTCAATTCTCATGATGATTTATTAATTTATTGATTGGAAAATGAAGGTTTGATGGGAATGATTTCTTGAAGAGGATGAAGGGGAAGAAGATAATGTTCGTGGGAGACTCATTGAGTCTGAACAATTGGCAATCTCTCATGTGCCTTCTTCATGCAGCCGTTCCTGGAGCAAGTACCACTTTTACTCAGTTTACACTTTATTTCAAGGTTGGTCGATCACTCTTTTTTTTTTCTTTTTTGGGTTTATTTATTTTTAAATCTCCATAAACCATGTGATTTAGTGATCGATCCCTCACTTTTTTATATTTGAGTTTTAGTCCCCAACTTTAAATGATATGTTCATTTTTAGTCCTTGAGAGGGATGTATCCCTAAATTATTTGGTTTTCTTTTTAGTCCCTGAGAGAGACTAAAAATGAACAACTCTTTTAAATCTGGGGATTAAAACTCAAATATGAAAAAGTAAGAGATCCATTACTAAATCATATGATTTATGGAGACTTAAAAAAAAAACTTTTTTTTTTTTTACTCCATGTACAGACATATCCCACCTACCACGAATTTACATAACTTAGTTTGATCGCCGAGGTGACGCCTTTGTTGATCCTGTAAGCTCACCAGCTCCACTACTATACTTTATAGCAGGGATGGTGACATAATCATTGTCATTGGCAAAATAACGTTACGCCCAATAATAGAAAAAAACATGAAAGTATATTATACAACTTTTTTTTTTTGTAAACTGCTTGAACTTTATACAACCACTTGGCTTTTCCTAAGATCGTTCATATAACCCCTTATTTTAAAACACCTATGTAAATCTAAATAAATCTTTGAGTTATAATTCGTTGACAGATGAATAATATTTTACGAATATTCTATTTCATTAATCCAAACTGATAACAGAGTATACCAAAACCTGTTTAATTACGATTTGTAAAAAATGCAAAAAATAATTTGTACATGACGATTTTACCTCTCTGGATAAGTTATACCACCCTATCCGGAGGGATAAAATTATCGTTTACAGATTATTTTTTGCATTTTTAACACATTTTAGGTGTTTTGGTATGCTATGTTTTCAACCAAGGTAAACCAAATTGAATATTCACAAAATAAATCATGATTTCTTAATGAAAATTTAACTCAGGGATCGAGTCATGTGAATTTATATAGATGTTTTCAAGAGATTATATGAGCTTTAAAAAAAGTTAAGAGATTATATGAGCTTTAAGAAAAGTTAAAAGATTATATGAATTTCAAGTAATTCATAAGGGGTTAGTATTTAGATTTCCCCCCCATATTTTTGGTTGGAGGGTAGTCCTTTCATGTTATAATGGAATATTACTTTTTCAATTTAGTTACAATGGAATTATTACTTCTAAGGATAAACCTGTAAACCTGTCCTTTCATGTCACTATTATGTTAAACGTTTAAAGGTAGGCAGTGTAAGTGGGATAGATTCCGTTGAAGAAAAAATTTGACATGAAATGTCTATCAATGAACACATGAATGAAGGTTCCAAACACATTTTTCTATGTATTTAACAGTTTGAGAATAAAAATGAACACCAAACAGTCCATTTATTAAAGTCGTCTCTGCAGGTTATACAAACCTCATGGGGTCCAAATGCATTTCACCCTTAATTATACATGCACATCCTTGATCGATGAATTTGATCGATGCACGCAGGACTACGATGTCACAGTGGCGTTCATCCCGAACATGTTTCTGGTTGATCTGGTGAATAACACGGATGGTGTGGCTTTGGTGCTGGACTCCATCCAGAGAGGCAAAGAGTGGCTTGGCATGGATGTGCTCATCTTCAACTCCTGGCACTGGTGGACACACACTGGAACAGGCCAACCGTGAGAGAGAACACATAAAACAAATATTTATGAATGCTAACCTTTTCCTGTTGAACTCACTTGTTATTGTTTTTTATTTTTTAGATGGAAATATATACAGATTGGGAATCAGAAATTCAAAGACATGGATCGGCTGGAGGCGTACTCTAAAGGGATGTCTACTTGGGCTAAGTGGGTGGACACTAACATTGATCCGGCCAAAACTAAGGTCTTCTTCCAAGGGATCTCACCCACACACTATGAGTAAGTTTTGTTAATGATTTCTGGAAGGAAATTTAATTTAGATAGTTTTTGTTGGTATCACTTTGATACCACTTGGTGTTTCTAATATACCACACAATTGTCATCAAAGAAAGAATACTAAAAAAGAAACACTAGCACACACTTTTGTGAGACTAATTATTCTCCTTAATTTTGTTGATTGAATTGATTGATTTGTACACAACATTTCCAAAAGTTTATAGGTGTTGACTTGTAGAATAAGGAAAACAAAGATCTAGAAAAAAATGCATCAAAATTCGTATAAAATTATTAGGGTCACTGAAATACTATCAAAACATAAACATAATATTCAAAAATATATTTTTCCGAGTAACAATGAATGTGAATGATTCTCCTAATTATTGATATCAAATATAATATGAAATGAATTATTGTATATTTATTTTATATTTCCTTCTTTGGTGATTGTTAGATTTTTCATCCTTTTGATTTGCAACGGTTAACTGTTTTGAATGTAATATATGTAGTTGAAAAATTGATACGTCTTTGATCTTTAATGATACAAAATTGATTTTATCTTTTGACCAAAAGTAAATTCGGGTTAATAATAAAGAGCATGTCATCCAATCACGTTTGACATAAGTATATATTATCACTTTTCATTTTTGTCTAAATCAGTTCATGTCATAAAATTGATTAATGCATTGATGCAAGGTTACAAAATGTCTTGATAATTCTGAATTTGCCGCACACAATCCACATTGGTTCCCAACCAAACCCCCCCCCCCCCTCCCCCAACAGTCATAACTTTATAAAATTGCATTTTCTGTAAAGACATTTTGAATGAAAAATTATTTTTCAAATTGGTACTCAAATCATATTTCAGCGGACATCTATGGGGACAACCAGATGCGAAAAGCTGCACAGGACAGACCAAGCCGTTGAGCGGATCGACATACCTAGGAGGTCCAGAACCGTCAGAGGGTGTCGTGAAGAGCGTGCTCGGTAAGATGTCGAAGCCGGCGACACTTCTGGACTTGACCTTGCTCTCCCAACTCAGAGTGGATGCTCACCCATCTGGGTACAATGGAGCTCCTTCTAGCAACGACTGCAGTCACTGGTGCCTTGCTGGTCTTCCTGATACTTGGAATCAACTCTTATATGCTGAATTAGTCCTTTGATGGGTTTATTGTTTTTAGGGGTGGTTAATAAAGTGATATTCATGGGAAGCTAAGCAATTTGTATCAGCTGGTTAATTTTGGATTTTCATAATTACCATAATAAAAACAATCTTGTTGACTTCAGGAAAGTATATCTGATTTGAAATTTTCACTTTTAATTTTTTTTAAGTATATAAGGTACGATTTCTATGTTTCCATTTGAATGTTTATCCAATAATATACATCTACCACTACAATAAAATTGCCCTACAGGTTTAAACCGTCACTAAAACTTTAAAACCGCAGACATTACTTATACCGACGGTTTACGGCCCCTGCCTTTGTATATACTGTAATATTATGTTTTAGCGTCGTGGTTAATTAATCAGAAGGACTAACGGAGACAAAAAGTAGTTAATCGACACTTTTAAAAAAGGGAAAAATCCATATAACCCCCTGTAAACTGATTAAAATTCATATAACCCCCAAACTTTTCTTAAAATCCGTATAACCCCCTGAATAAAATTTATGTTTATATATGATCAATAATTTGTGAATATCATGTTTGATTAACCCTCGTAGAAAATATAGTATACCAAATAAACCCTACATTGTGTTAAAAATTAGAAAAATCTTCTATAAATGACTATTTTACTCCTTCAGATAGGGCGTTATAATATATCCAAAGAGGTTAAAATCGTCATTTTTATAGGAGTTTTTGTATTTTTAACAAATTGTAGTAGTTTTTTAGTATATTGAGTCTTCAGTCAGGGTTAATCAAATGAAATATTCACAAACTATTCATCATTTACAAACAAAAATTTTATTCCGGGGGTTATTTGGATTTATTAGGTGTTTTCAGGGGTTGCATGGATTTTAAAGAAAGTTAGGGGGTTATATTAATTTCAGTCAGATTTGAGGGGGCTGTATGGATATTTCCCTTTAAAAAAATTACAAATCCCGTATGTCCACTTCAAAAAAAATAAACATTGTATTATACACCTCATATTATAAAACAATTGTAACTCGGTCCCTTCAACGGAATTAGACTTGAGCCTTGACGAGAGGGAAATTAAAACAGATAATTCGAGACGGCGGGCAAGGTTTTCATGGAAAATTAATTCAGGGACTTCAAAGTAGGCCTGTCAACGGGTCGGGTCCAGACCCGGACCCGACCCGACCCGGACTCGATTACACGTGTAATATACCCGACCCGATTTGGACCCGACCCGAGTTGGACCCGACCCGGCGGACCCGAACAAACAAACGGGTCGGGTCCGGGTCCACCCCGCCCCGACCCGTTGGACCCGAGACCCGATTGTTTTATTAATATATGCTCATATATTATAAGACTATTAGTATTAGTTGATACATAATTTTATTTCTTACTTAACTTATGTTTGTATCCATAAGTTTATAAATCATAATCATAATCATAACATTTTTTTTGTTGTGTTGATGTTACAACTTGCAAGAATTTGATTGTTTAATATGTAATAAACTTAGTAATGTATTGTCATCGGTTTGTTTTGGACAATTAACTTATTAGCTTTTGAATTTATATAATTAATTAGTTTGTTGCATGATTTATGTTTATTATTTTAGTTAATATGTTAGTGTTTATTGTTTTGAATGTTGTTTAGGTTAATATTGTTTTGAATGTTTGTATAATTAGTTATCTTTATTGTTTAGGTTAATATGTTTTTTATGTTAGTGAGTATTGTTTTGGATATTATTTAATAATTCATTTACTTTTAGTGAGTATTGTTTTGGATATTATATATATGTGTGTGTATTATTACAGTGAGTGAAGGTACCGACTAACAAGATATAACAACAATGTATATTTGGATTATTAAAAAAATGAGTATAACAACACTAATAATGAAAATTAATATTTTTTTGCATGGTGAAGAATTACTTTTTATTCAATCTTATTTCACTTGCTGATTGAATATTTGTATTTGTTTGAAATGAAATCAATCTATGATTATTTTTAATAACAAGCATGGACTTTAAAGTCTCATTTGAATAAATTGTTTGTAATTTTTTTTTATTATACATGGCTTTAGTGCAATTTTTAGTGCAACTCTTGTGAATGTATATTGATTTTAAATAAATCCACATACATTTGATTATTCAAGAATTATTTTATTTATTTATTTAAAAATTATTAATTTAAATATAATTCCAAAACCATTTAATATTAGACTTATTTAAAAAGCCTTAATGAGATCTTTTCAATGATATAATTTTTATATAAATGGATTAACAAAAATAATATTTATTTCCTCCAAATATGAAGGGCTTGGAGGCTTGGGTTAGAGATGTTTTTATGGCCGTTTTCTGCGCTTTTAATTAAGCACGAAGTTAAAATGTGTTGTCAAACGCATTCTAAAAGGCAGATATAATTAAAAATTTATTTACAGCTTTTAGTACAAAAAATGTTGATTTTTCTAAAGCGCAGAAAATTCATTTTTCTACTGTCTATTTCGATTTCACTAACTATCTATTTCGACACAAGAACAGTCAAATGAGATATATCTGCTCGACACTTCATATGCCGAACATGTTCTAGATATGTTATCTTCAGTTTTGTGTTATTGTCGACAAATTTAATCTTAAAAAGTGGGTCAACCTCCACAATGTACGTGTTGAACTGTTTAAATAAGAGGGTGTATACCATACCTAATTATAAATGAATTTTTTTAAAGTTATATCCATTTGTAGGGGTGTGTACCAGAAAGTAAAGGGTGTAATTAGAGGCACCCATTGAAAAATAGGGAATCCGAATTCGTATATACATGGATCATGAACACATAAAGACGAAAACCAAACTGAACAGGAATAGAAAACTCACTTGTCTAGAAGCTCCAATAAAAGTTTCTAGGATCTCTTATTCATTAGACGTGATAACGTTGTGATCATAGACTTTTTCATTTGTCATTATTTATGACCAACATGAATAATTTCCCTTCATTAAATTGATTTTATACTCACCACTTCCTGTTCCCTTGGCATGGACAATCCATAAATACAAAGATCAGTCAAATCAAAAGGTTAGATTTTCTTTTAACAAATTAAATAGATTCATTGCATTCCAATTGCTAATGAGTTTCCTTTCATCGTACATATTTAATATACAACCACTTATTATGGGCTTTTTCAGTGAAAATCCACAAGGATAAACACCTTAAAACAAATTTATTTTATATTTAAATACAATTTTAACAAGTTTGATTTCTCTGTATATATATCTTATTGAACAAAACTGAACTATTATCTTCTTTTCTCAAACATGGGTTTTCGATGGTGGTGCTGTTGTTGCATGGTTTTGTTGTTTTCAAGTTCTCTGTTTCTGTGGAATGGTGTGTTGGGTGAGTACAATGGCTACAATGAAACTAGGGTTGGAATCAAGAAAGCAAGTTGCAACATCTATCAAGGGAGCTAGGTTCTTGATAACACGTACCCACTCTATGACTCCTCTGGTTGTCCATACATAGGCCCTCAGTTCGACTGTCCAAAGTATGGCAGGCCTGATAAGCTCTAACTTCAGTACAGGTGGAAACCGACCTCCTGTGACATTCCCAGGTACTATTCTCTGATGAATTATATATATTTCTCTACTTTAATTTTCTTTCATGTATATAATTAGAGCGTTGTTACACGTCTCTTTTTCAGTTTCAGTTTCAATTTCAATTTCAATTTCAATTGTGGTCTCACGTATCTCATTAATATTATATGCTTGTATACCTCGTTAGATTTTTTTTACATTTTTAATAAGGACAAAATTTATATAACCCCCTGTAAATTGTCAGAAATACATATAACATCCTGATTTTTTTAAGTCTATATAACCCACTGAAAACACTTATGTAAATCCAAATAACCTCTTGAGTTAAATTTTTGTGACAAGTGAAAAATATTTTGTTTGGTTAACCCTTAGAAAACACATTATACCAAAAAAAACTCCTACAAATTGTCACATCTATCATATCACACATAAATCTCTCATATTTATTCCCAAACACAAATAATTTATGCAGGGGTATAGTTGTTATTTAAAAAGTCATAACTCTTATTCATCTCTTATCTACCATTTATCCTTATTTTATTCAAGGTAAATCAAACAACAAAAATATCAATTTTACGTTTCCTAATGGGAATAATAAAAAATAGAACAAACAAAGATTTACAATTTATTAGATGTTAATGTATGTAAATGTTAATTTACTATATTATTAATGTGTCAGGGTACTAGTTATGAAATCACGTGTCATTTATAATTAAAAAATTAGGAAAAAAAATTACTCTATTATTAATAAAAAAAATTATTTTTGAATTTTTAGAAATATTTTTTCTAGAATACATGGGGTTATATGGATTTTTTCTAAAATTACGCGGGGTTATATGGATATATGAAGATTGCAGGGGGTTATATGGATATATGAAGATTGCACGGGGGTTATATGGATTTAGGCCATATTAGAGGGGGTTATATGATTTTTTTTCAATTTTACCGTTAACACGACTGACGGAAGGCGGACGGAGGGATTATATGGATTTTGGTTATGATTGCAGGGGGTTATCTGGATATAGGCAAGATTGTAAGGGGTTATATGGATTTTTTCCTAAAAATAAATAAATAAATAAACAGTCCACATTTGAGAGGTTCGCAATTCTTTTCCAACGCAGGGTTCCACCACCCTCTCAAAACGGTTACTTAAACTCATTTATGGAACTAGCTAATGTGCATGTGCGATGCACATGGATTATTTTGTTGATTTGAATTACAAATATTAACTATATTAAGTTGCATTAAATGTTTGTTAAGATAAGTCAGTAAAAATAAATTTGGATCAGTGGCAAAAAATTAAAAAGTGTGACCAGTTTTTTAACCCAAAAGTTTTAATTAATAAAAGTGGAACATGTCATCCTATCATTTTTTGTATTGAATACACATTGGTTGTCATATTTTAAGATTTTTATCCCATTAAAAAAATAAAGAAAATAAATTCAAAATTTTTGATACGCATGATACAACTCGATCATATATAATAACTCATCTAAAATTTAGCCATCCACATGATTGCATAATAATCGTAACACTTTAATTCTCATTATGCATAAATTACAGTAGTCTTCTAACATGAATATTTGTTTGCTTTTGCACTTTCATACAATTTTATATAATGTTTATTAAAAAAATTGAACTCATTTATAATATAATTACAAAAAAAATACATGCAAAGTGTTTCAAGAAATATAAATATATCCACAATCAAAACAAAGAGTTAAAAATAATTGAGAATACAGAAGAGAAGTGATCCACAACTATTCAACTATCTACATTATTTTTATTATACAACAATAGCAATATAAACTAAAAAAAATGTACTTCAATGAGACAACAAAAGAAAAGAAAAGAAAAAAACATTAACCTGTTTAAGTAAAATGTGTTACGAGTTTATTGAAAATCTGGCAACTCCACAGGGCCATACAGGTTACAAACATGACAAGCAAAATTAATTCCCAGTATGAAACTCAATGTAATATTGACAAAAAAAAATGTAATTCGATGAGTCAACAAAAGATAAAATAAAATTTAATCCAAGAGATCCATCTATATTAAACCCATAGCTAAATGCGCGAGAAAGAACAATGTCTTAGGGTGCGTTTGGTTGCGCGATTACGCAGCGTTTGCAATTGTAGGAAACTGTTTTTGCAATCGTGCAACTAAACAGTTTTACTGTAGCAGCTTCATGCACATATATTTCAGGCAAATAGTGTCTAAATGCTGGGAAAGTCAGCTTTCTGCATAATCAATTTTAAAACTCAAATTCCTACATAATCAGTTTTGTAATCGCACAACCAAACTCACCCTTAACTGAGTTTCAAAATCTAAGTTAAATGGAACTATGGAACATGAAAGGCTCAAAACCAATGAAATAAAACTAAACATAGAAAAGAAAAAGAATAATTAATCAAACAAAAAAATATCCTCACATGAATCACAATGGAAAAACATGTATTAGTGATGTTTAGGGAATAACACAATAATAAGTCTTATACATATTTTGAATAAATTAAAATCAAACCGAACGATTCCAAAAGTATGAAACATAAATTGGAAAAATTAAATGAAAAAAATAACCCTGAAAAGTAAATGAAATTGTGGGATTTATTCATACTGCTATTTTTGTTAAAAAAATTGCATGACGTATTCAAGTGTGTTTATCAAAATTGGATAATATTCTATTCTCCATACTTATATATAGTTTTAAAAATAGAAGATAAAATCAGGCGTGTATTGTTTTGTAGTGTCCTATCTGTAAATATTTATCTTATTCTGTATTGTGTTTTCAAACTCAAATGATAGGTAATCTATCCTCGGTTATCTATAACTCAAATTACTTTGAAAAAAAAGTGTTCTTATATGTGTTAGTCATATTTTTACTTAGATTGTCATTAGCATATTTTTACTTTTTTTTGTAGTATGTTTTCAACCATGTGTTACTTATCCTTTTTGTGTATGTTTAAAAATAAATCCACATCTATTTGAAAATAAAATCAATATCTCATCAATTTAGATTTTGTCAAAAGGAGTGTTTTTAATTGAGTATCCAAAAATTGGATCCTATTATTATTATTTATTATTTATCAGTGTTATTTAAGTTTCATAAATCATACTTAATTATCCCAACATATTATAAGAAAAGAAAAGAATAAATTGAAATCAAACCAATCATTTTAGATGCGTGAGAATATAATTTAAAAAAATGAATGAAAAAATAACCCTACAGAATGAATAATGTTAATTAATTATTTATACAAATGTGAAATATATGAATATTAGTTATAGTGGACAATAGTTTATTAGATTGTGATTTGATGTACCGCATTACAAGTTACATGTCTTCTTAAAGATTATAGCAAACTAAATAATAAAAAAAGAGATGCACTACATGATCTAGCAAAAAAAATAATGAACAGAAGAAAGAAAATAGTAAATAAGAGTCGACATAACAATTCCACAACATATCTTTCACAAGTTATTCTCAGACTTTAATTGTATAATTCTAACAACAAATAAAAAGAAGAAACCATATGAGATAAAAATATTTTCCTTTTTATTGGGTGTAACCCTCCAAAAAAAAACCTTAGACATGTATAATATGAATACAAAATGGTCGGCTTAACCGCCTCCACGATGCTTCGATGATTATCATAAGATTAGAACTATCCACCAAAGATAAATAAATAAATAAAAAGAAATATAGAGAGAAATTAACATGAACCCGTTTGGAGATCTTTAGGAGACGGTCCGCACATCACCAATATCAACTTTTATATCCAAGCAGTGCTCATCTCCACCATGGCTGGTATGAATAAAATGTGTGAATCTCATTGAATTCTAAATTGAAGTAGTTCATAAAGAATTCAACAATACACAATTATTTGGTATTTATTGTTTCTTGAAGGATGATTAAATTGAATTCAAGAATATGTATAGTCATATGACAAGTACAGATTTTCAAGAATTTAAAAAGACATACATTACGAAGAGATGGAGGGGGTGGATGAATGAATGAATAATGAATGCATTGAGTCATTTAAAGGAAGACAAACAATACAATCCCCTTTATTCTTAAAACAAATTTATTATTTGAAAATTCTTTCTCTTAACAGTAGAGACATGCCAAATTTTTAAAAATGAGGAACCAAAAGAAAAAATTTAAGCAACTTTATCATTATCAGTAAACTTATACAACTTTATTTTTGAATATTGTAGTAGGAATATATATCTTGCATGACACCCACATGTACAATAAATAAATAATTTAAATACAACAATAAATATAAACAATTTCTCTTTAAGGAAGCAAAGTTAATTATTAGGTCTCCTTTCCATTATGTTGGATGTTATGTAATAAAATCCTTCAAATACTTGAATAAATGGCATTATATGAAATAATTTTTTTATATATATATCATATTCAGGGACGTTGGTAACTTACTTGTTTTGGTTTAAAGGTGGTGTGGACGTAGAATATGATGCAACCAGATAAGTAGTTAAAGATAATACACTACAATAAGAACATAAGAAGATAAAGTCATAAATAATTGAAAGTATAATTAATATCACAAATAAATCAAAATATCTTATTCATTCTTTTTTAAAGGTTTACAACCCCTTAAGTACAAGACATCCCAATACAAAAAAATATTTATCAGAAAATTAAAATTTAACAAATATTTAAAAATGAAATCAAACTTGTTAATATAGCTTCGCATGAATTAATTGAAATACTATTGTTATATTAAACATTTCATTGTCAATCTGCGAAGATTAGGTTCTTTGATATTCATGTTTGTTTGTTTGAAGGAATTATTTTTTATTGGTGTTTGTGATTGTAGATGTGGTGACAAAGTTTATCGAGGGTATGGTAGAAACATATCCAGGTTTGCAATACCTGGATGGGTTTCCCAGGGTAAAATATAAAAATATGAAATTTAAATAGGCACCATCACATCACTCACATATATATCCTAATCACTAATATCTAGGAAATTATTTTTTTTATGATATTTAGATATGAATAACTTCAAAGTTTCTATGTACCATGCAAATAGAAAAATAAAATAAATGAAGTTGTATAAATTCTTAAATGGGATCAATCACAGACTTTTTTCAAAACACAGAGTGGATCTTAACCGAAATTTCATTATAATATTTTCATATCAATAACCTATAATGTTATTGGCAAAGCATTTCCAGTAACGTAATTTGGAAGTACGTAGAATAATCAAAGTTGTTTTTAGTTAATGGAAAATGTTGCACTTATAGTCCACTGGTAAATTTTTTTAAAATATAAATAATGAGGTCAACAATTTGAATCAACAAGACTATGAATGTGGGTTCTCTGATCGACGGAGAGTGGTAATATTATAAACCGTATCATTAAAACTCAAACATGGTGAATGCAAAAGTCAACAATTGATATGGATAATAAATTTAAAATAAAATATTTTAATATCACCAGATTTACTAATTTGAAGACACCTACACATCCTGTATTATGAAGAGCTAAATTGAGGAAAAAATTTCAAATAGTAAATTTTTTAAACTGAATAAATAGTCAATTAAATTCGGACATCATAATATTCTCATGATTAGATAAAAAAAATGGTACTCTATTATGATGATAAAAATATTATAATGAAATTATATTACAAAAGATATATGAATAAATAGCAGATCCACTGTTGCGCTACTTCCAATCAGAATAGAGAATCGAAGATCAATCTGTTAAAGGGAAAACAAATTTCTTATTTGAGAATTTTTTTTATTCTAACAGTAGATACATGCCAAATTTTTTAAAAAGAGGAACCAAATGAAAAAATAACATATTTAGTTTATTTGCAACATAAAAGTCCAAAATAAACATCATAGCTACAAAAGATTAACTCACTTTACTAAGGTAAAAAAAATTTTGAGAGAGAGAAGAAAAAAGAAAGAGACGATAGATTCATTTATCCAAAGGAATGAGGATGGCAATGAATGGGATTTCAATGTTGCATAAATAAATTTGGGGGTTTGTGGAAGAACATCAACTGGTCTCTAGAAGAAGATGAAGGGATTGAATGGAGAGGGGATGAATGATCAGGAGAGATTGAATGGAGGGTGGATGAATGAGGGTGGCCGTTTCATAGGTGGAGGTTGAAGGGTGTATTGAATAGTCATAACATAATTTGGAAATCTATAATGAAGAGATTACATTAATATTTGATACTTTTTTAATGTATCATGTCTTTGCATATGAAATGAGAATTTTCTTTTTGGGAATTATATTTTGAATATATTTTCATTTTATAAGGATTCTTTCATCCTAATAATACTATGATATTCAAATATGATTTTAAAATAATTAACATATTAATATAAATTTAGTCAGCTTATTAATGTAATTTAATCATAATTGATGTAAAGAAAATTTTTCATGGATAAGTCGGCATATGAATGTAATTTTATCATAAATGATGTAAATAATTAATATTATTTTATGATATATCTATAGTAGTCATCATATAAGTATGATGAAATGTGAAGCTTAAAATTTTAATATGTCATGCATGATATGATGAAAAATATGAATAAATTATGGATGAGATTACAATGATATGAATGGATTTTCATTGGATTAAATCTATTGTTGAATTCACACAAAGCTCAAATCCGAATTTGTCCATTTTTATAGCAATATTTTTTATAGCAGTATTTTATACGTTTGTTTTTTTATTGGATTACATTTTTTATTACTATGATTTTTTTTTTTGTTGGGTAGATCTTATGGGCCATTGATTATTTGGGGCATTAATAGAGTAGAGAAATCCAAGTGAATAGAGTAAATGCTAATCAAATATGTGTGAATTAAATAAATGTTAATAGATGTGAATTACATTAATATTTGATATCTTTTTTTAATGTATCATGTTTTTGTATATGAAATGGGAATTTTTTTTGCGAATTATATTATTAATGTATAATATATCATGTCTTATCCTAATAATATTATGATAATTAAATTTAACTATAAGTTAATCAATATATTACACGATAAAATGTATGTATTATAATAAACTATAAATGAAATTAAAATGTTGTAAATGGATTTTCATGGGATTGAATAGAAATGTAACAGTATCCTAATAATATTATGATAACCAATTTTAATTATAGATTAATGAATATGTTACATAATGAAATATATGTATTATAAAATACTATAAATAAGATTAAAATGATGTAAATGGATTTTCTTGGAATTGAATAGAAGTGTAGGGGTAAAATGAAAAAAATGGTTGTCATTAAAGTGGTGTAAATGGACTGTAATGGGATTGAATGAATTGACAGGGGTAAATAGGTCAAACGGCAGATTTTTGGTTTAAGAGCCTTTTATATAGTAATATAGATTAAAGGAAGACTTCATATTGATTAATTGAGGTGCACGGTAAAAAAAAAATAACATGGATCAGATTTCCTGTGAACTGGGCTACCATATAATGGCTAAAACATTTTCATTACACAAATCATTCACATTTCACAAGCCTCCATTCATAACTAATGTATCTTTTATTTGTAACTACTTGAGGCACATTTGCGATGCACATGAATTATTTTGTTGATAATTCAACAAATAAAGAGTAAGATATTTAATTTCTTTTGAACTATTATGTTCCATTTTTTACTTATTTTCGATTTGAATCATCTATATATATTTATATATATTCTTGTTAGTGCTAGATTATGATCCTTAATATATAAATTATTCAATAATTATCATTATAGCATGTGTATGAGGTGTTACTTTGAAAATTATATGCATATAAAGAGAAATTTTATTCTTGTCCACTTACTCATCCACACACATTCCTTTAGTTTGGGACCTCAACCTTTTATAGACATATTCATCATCCGTTGGTCTTCCTATCAAATACCATTAAGATTTGCATAACTCATTTTATAAATCCATGAGTTACGGATGGAATTAGTATTTCCATTATTTCAATTAATCCATGAGTTTCTAATGCCCTTTAGTGTTTTCCATAACCCTTATCCACTAATCCATGAGTTATATATGGAGACATGAATGTCTAATAACATTTGGCATTTCCGTAACTCATTCCAATGGCTTTTGATGTTTCCATAACTCATAACCACCAAAAACATTGAATTTTATTATATATGTAGGTATATATTATTATATAATTATATAAAATGAAGTTGCATATATTAAATTTAGACATATAATTATGTAATTGATTGTGAACAATATAATGTTAAAGAGTAAATATTAATAAATGTATATAATTAAAATAAATGCATAAATTAAATACATCAAACACATTATATAGGGTATTTGATTTCATAAAATTTGAAAGAGTAAATATGTCTGATCAAATATCATTTGGGGCAGGAATTGATTTTCATGAATTAGTAAGGGTAAACATGTTCAATGAATGTTTTTCATGGATTGGTATTTTTATAAGTAGTGTATGTATATGTGTGTGTGTGTATATATATTATGTCATTAATGATTTGTTCACCTAGCAGAGCCGGCTTGGGGCATAGCCACAAGGAAATTGCCTAGGGCCCCCACCCAATGAAAGCCCTTAATAATCATCCATTCAATAAAATTAAAAAAAATGGACCATTACTTTAATTGATCTCTCAATAAATTTTCTCAATATCTTTGATGTTTCCTAAATAAATTCATCTTTTCCATAAATCTCTCCAACTATAATAACAATAATAGGTATTTTGTTGTGAACTAAGTAGAATACATACAAGTATATATAAACAAAACACACAACACATATAAAGAAGAGAAGTAGAGAGAGATTTCTTATTCACTATTTGTTGGTTGGTTATAGAATACATTACAAACCCTTCAATTTATAGGGTCCATGGAGGAATCCCAAAGGTGGGGAGTTACAAGTCTATAGAGGTGAGGGGTAGATAGTGGAGTGATTAATAGTGGGGGTTATAGAGTTGAATGAGAGAGGTTATGGAGTTGAAGAGTGGAGGAGGTTATGGCTTAGAGGAGTGATGGTTATCCACTATTTTCACAACACTCCCCTTGGATGACCACCACGCTAAGATAATTGCCTCATTAAAACCTTGCTTGGAAAACCCAGTAGGAAAAAACCAAAGCGAAGGAAAAAAAAGAGTATAATACACTTTATCTTAGATTGGTGTATGCGTTTTAACACTGCCTCGTTAAAACCTTGCCAAGAAAACCCAATGGGACAAATCTAGGCGAAGGAAAAAGAGTACAGTACGCAAATGTCATTTAATAATACTCCCCTCATAACAATAAGGCTAAAAAGATTGGTTACAAATACGTTGCATCCGATGTTGTACACCAATTTCTTGAATGTTGATATCGGCACAACTTTAATGAACAAATCGGTGAGACTGTCCTTCCACTGAATTTGTCGAACATCAATTTCACATTCACAAGCTTCACAATGATTAGAAGATGTGGTTACCAACAACCTGTAAAATAAAACTCCAAAAGATCGTTGTACCACTATGTAACGTCCCACAAATCATGCGGTAAAAATAATCATCGAGCAAAAGAATCTTCTAGTTCTTTAGTATATGCCCAAATGAATAGTTTGACGCATCATCGTGTACCATGTATATCCGAGACGGTCATGCCAAATCATAAAAATCATAGAACTTCTAGTTTATATGAGTAAATACGTATATTTATAACAATCCTTAGGAGAGAGCATATAGCTTTTCTAATGTATGCTTCTGGCATGAGACATTATTTATGTATAAATACTCCATAATTTTAAAATGGCATATGCTTAGATATGTATCTTTCTGTAGACTTCTTCTATATCTACATGAATACAATGTGTTGTTGATACAAAATTTTGTATCTTTTAATAATATGATATCTGCTCTTCTGGAGCATTCGATCAAGTTTGTAATACCAAAAATAGTATTATCATTTGCATTAATTAATATTAAACTAAAAAAATAAGATAAATATGAAAGTGCATTTCATATAATAAAGAAAAATAAAGACATAAATATAAAATTGACAAATATCTAATCATATATGAAGTACATGACCAATAAAGAGTTTAAGCGTACTTCAGGTACGCAACCAATTTAAAGATTTGGACGTACTTTTGTATGATCCATGTAAACACATTTTTTTATCATTTGGTCCTCCAAGGACCTCCAAAAAAAATATATCATATAACTTTTGTTTGATCCTAGAGGGACACAAGCAATCATGATTTGTGTGTATATATATCCTTCAGGGACAAAAATAATACGGTCTTTCAAGGACACTTTCTAATCATATCTTTCACATGATCCTCCAAGGATCCATGTAATAATTTTTGTAATCCTTCAATGATAAAATAAAATTTTTGTATGGTCCTTCATGGACACTTTTATATGGTCCTTCAGGGACTCATAAAATTATAAATTTTACATAGTCCTATAGGACTTATGACTTTTGCTTAGTCCTTCAGGGATACATGCGTAGCCATAGTATTTCCTTAGTCCTATAGACACACATGATTTTATTTATAATGTCAAAGCCAAACTTTACATCAAACTATATATCTAAAATAGAATTATAACAAATTACTATAAGAAAAGGTCAATTAACTACCCATTACTAGGGGCACTACAAATTCCCTGTGAATGAAGAGAAAATATAATTTGGCAAATCTTTAGTCAAATATGAAACATGTAAAGAATATAGAGTGTATCATATTAAAATGTAAAATACACAGAGAAAATGAATACAGTTGTCTATGTTATTTCGCCCTCAATATGATGAAAATATTGTTAATAATTCCACTGAACTAAAAAAACAAATCTTCCATCGCAGAGAAAGCAATTTCACTCCCTATTTTTCTTTCCGGCCATAATACTCACCAAAACAAAATGATCTAACATTATACATAAAACGGAATATATGGCTTTAATACAATAGAATATGCTTAAAAGAATTTGATGTCGCGATTTATTTAATCATGCAACAAAGAGCATTTCATGATGAATTCTCTGATCAAGATGCATGAATTGATACAAACCTTTGGGAAACCCTTTTACAAGATTCTCCAAATATCTATATAATAATTTTTGTATAGTCCTTCAGGGACAAAATAAAATAAAATATGCATGGTCCTACTGGAACACATAATTCATAACTTTTATATGGTCTTTCAGGGACTAATATAATCATAATTTTACATGATCCTTCAGGGATCGATATACTTTTTTTTATTGCCCTACAAGGACACGTGATTTTATAACATCAAAGTAAATCTTATATATCCAAAGAATAAATATCAAATGCCACATAATTCTAATCTCAGCAAATTTGATGCGACAAATCATTATGATGTTAACACAAGTGTTGTCAACTCATCAGTAACAAAACTAAATTTAATCAATGAGTAAAATAAGAAAATACTCGACAATGAATAAAACATATCAGAGAGCTAGGGAACGAAATAGATATAAATAATACTAAATTTAGCATGAACAAATTACATCATGCGTATTTGATTATAAAACATGATCACCCCAAACAGTAAAAAGTGACCAACTGAAATGCATGTATAGGCTCATGCAAGGTGTAGAGTTGTCAATTATTGGATGAAATTTGCTTTACCTTATGTGGATTGATGTTCAGTAAGAAGACAATAACACACCCACAAATGCAAATAAATAATAAACTTGTAAAAGAAAGATTATTTCTGTCAAACGAATTAGACACATATTGTGACTTGTGAGACAACTTCATAAAAATGTTATGATAAACCAGTATTGCCTGCACGCATGAAAAATAATACAAACCGCTGTGAAAGTTTAAAATTTACGTATTTATTTAAATATATAACATAATGCGTGAGATAACAATTTTGATAAAAATAATCAAATTGTCAATTCTTATAAGCATTACATATTTTCTGGTTAGCATGCATCTATGAGATGATCTCAAACACCACTAAGGAAAGAATATGCAGCATACCAACTAACGAAAAATATTGGCCATAAATATAAACATATAGCCTATATGATGAAATCAATCTAGATGTTAGGAAGCTGAGCCAAGATACCATTCACCTGTGTAGTCTCGTTACACCACCTATCAAAATCAATAGAATACAAACCCTTTGAGCATTTGAAATGGATGAGAGTTCAATCGTGCTGATAACGTGTTGTGAACTAAGTAGAATACATACAAGTATATATAAACAAAACACACAACACATGTAAAGAAGAGAAGTAGAGAGAGATTTCTTATTCACTATTTGTTGGTTGGTTATAGAATACATTACAAACCCTTCAATTTATAGGGTCCATAGAGGAATCCCAAAGGTGGGGAGTTACAAGGTCTATAGAGGTGTGGGGGTAGATAGTGGAGTGATTAATAGTGGGGGTTATAGAGTTGAATGAGAGAGGTTATGGAGTTGAAGAGTGGGGGAGGTTATGGCTTAGAGGTGTGGTGGTTATCCACTATTTTCACAACACATTTCAGTTTAAGTCTCGTAGTATTCTTTTTCTCTCTCTCTCTCTCACTTCCTCTCTGAATAGTTTCTCTTTCTCAAGTCCATCTTTCTCTCTTCGTGTGATTGAATAATATAATGTTCAAGTCCTCTTTTAATGACATTTTTTCACATTTTATAATTTTCTCATTCTATTTTTTAAAAATTTATTTTATTAAGTGCATATGATTATGCTGAATGTTTTAATTTAAATGATGTTACAATATCGTGTATCAATTTTGTAATATTTGTAGTGTACAAGATTAAAACAACGTAGATTTTTTTTATAATAATGCAAGAAACTCCGCTTTAAAATTTCGCTTGGTTAGGGCCCGACAAAAAAATTAATTCTCAGGGTCATGTCACCTAGTTATGTACAATGATTTGTTAATTTATTGAATGGAAATGAAGGTTTGATGGGAAGAATTTCTTGGAGAGGATGAGGGGGAAGAAGATAATGTTCGTGGGAGACTCATTGAGAATCTCTCTTGTGCCTTCTTCATGCAGCCGTTCCTGGAGCAAGTACCACTTTTACTCAGTTTACACTTTATTTCAAGGTTGGTCTCTCATTTTCTTCTCCCTGTACACACATATACCACCTATCACAAATTTACAAAAAATCATTGTTATAGGCAAAATAACATGAAAGTACTATTTTACTGCTCCATTTTTTTGTTGTTGGATGGTAGTCCTTTCATGTTATACTTTCGTGTTATAATGGAATATTATTTGTAAGGATAAACATGTACTTATTATTTTAAATGTTCAAAAGTTAGGGAGTATAAGTGCGATGTATTATGTTGAAGAATAAAATTTGACATTGAATGCTCAACAATGAACACATAATGAAAAATTCCAAACACATTTTTTCGGGATATTTTAACAAATTGAGAATAAAAGTGAACACCAAACAAACCCTTTAGGGTTGTCTCTACAGGTTTTACAAATCTCAATGGGTCCAAATGCATTTCACTCTTAATTATACGTGTGTATCACTGATCGACAAATTTGATCAATGCACGCAGGACTACGACGTCTCGTTGACGTTCACCGATAACTTGTTTTTGGTAGATCTGGTGAATAAGACGGATGGTGTGGCTTTGGTGCTGGACTCCATCCAGGGAGGCAAAGAGTGGCTTGGCATGGATGTGCTCATCTTCAACTCCTGGCACTGGTGGATTCGCGCTGGACAAGGCCAACCGTGAGAGAGAACATATAAAATAAATATTATGAATGCTAACTAGACCTATTGAACTCACTTGCTATTATATTGTTTTTTTTTAGATGGAACTACATACAGATTGGGAATCAGAAATTCAAAGACATGGATCAGCTGGATGCGTTCTCTAAAGGGATGTCTACTTGGGCTAAGTGGGTGGACACTAACATTGATCCGGCCAAAACTAAGGTCTTCTTCCAGGGGATCTCACCCATACATTATGTGTAAGTTTGATTGGTGATTTCTGGAAGGAAATTTCATTAGATATTTTATTGGTATCCCTCTTATACACTTGGTGTTTCTAATACACCAAAGCACTGTCAAGAAAGAATACTAAAAAAGAAACATACGCACACAATTTTGTGGGACTAATTCTCCTCCTAAATTTTGTTGATTGAATTAATTAATTTGTACGTACAGAATGTTAATTTGTACGTACACAATGTTCATAGGTGTTGAGACTTGGAGAATAAGGAAAACAAAGATATAAAAAATCTAGAAAAATACATTAAAATTCGTATTTAATGATTAGGGCCACTAAAATACTATCAAAACATTTATAGAAGAGCACACGTTTTATTCAAAAAAAAATTTCAAGTTATAAAGAGTCATTTAATATTATATATACATATAAATATGGAGAAATGAATGCGAATGATTCTCCTAATTTTTATATCAAATATCATATGAAATTAATATTTCTATATTTATTTTATATTTCCTTGGTGATGGTGAGATTTTTCAGCCTTTTTGTTTGCAACTGCCAATAGTGTTGCATTTAATATATGTAATTGAAAATATCACGAGCCTTGATCTTCATTTAATGATATAAATTTGATTTTATCTTTTGACCCAATTAAGTAAATTATGACATAATAAAAGAACACATCGTCTTGTCACGCTTGACATAAATATATATCATCACTTTTTATTTTCATCTAAATCAGTTCTTGTCGTAAAATTGATTAATGCATTGATGTAAGACTACAAACTCGTCTTCATAATTCTACATTTGCCACACACAATCCACATTGGTTCCCAACCCCTCCCCCAATGGTCACACACAAAAAAAAAAAATTGATTGAAAAATTGTTTTTCAAACTGATTCCCAATCATATTTCAGTGGAAGCCAGTGGGGTCAACCGGATGCAAAAAGCTGCTCGGGGCAAACGAAGCCATTGAGCGGATCAACATACCCAGGAGGTCCACTACCACCGGAGGGCGTGGTGAAGAGCGTGCTCATGTCGAAGCCGGTGACCCTTCTGGACGTGACCTTGCTCTCCCAGCTCAGAGTGGATGCTCACCCATCAAAGTACGAAGGAGTTCAGACTAACAACGACTGTAGCCACTAGTGTCTTGCAGGTCTTCCTGATACTTGGAATCAGCTCTTGTATGCTGAATTAGTCCTTTGATGGGTTTAGTGTTTTGTAAGGGGGGGGGGGTGTTAATAGAGTATTATTCATGGGAAGCTAGACAATTTGTACCAGTTGATTAATTTTGGATTTTTCATAATCAACATAATAAAAACAATCTCGTTGACTTCAATAGAGTAGATCTCATTTGAAAATTTTACTTTTACAGTTCATTTTAATTTTTTAAGTACGTAGGGTTCAGATTCTGTGTTTCGATTAAAATTTTTATCCAATAATATATATCCACGTGATTAATTAAACGGAAAGATTGATGGAGTGAAAATAAAGTTAATGAGACTTAAAAAAAAACACAGATCCCGTCCGCATTAAAAATCGACACTAACCCACGTCAAAAAAAATAAACATTGCATTATACACCTCATATAATAAAATAATTGCAACTTGATCCCTTCAATTGAATTATACTTGAGCTCTAATATCAAATAATAGAAGGGGAAAAGGTAAGGTTTGATTTGACGAGAGGAGAAGAAAAAAAGATCATTCGAGACAGCGGGCAAGGTTTTCTTGGAAAATTAATTCATCTTTATAGGACTTCAAAGATTCATACGAAGCTATCAAGTGCTTGTAATCGATTTAAATTTTAATTATTAGGTATAAGTTTGTTTTTATCTTTTTTTTTATCAAGTTTGTTTTAAGTTTTTATGAAGGACAAAACCTAGATAATCTATATTTAATAAAATATATAAAAAATTGTTCAACAAAAATGAACAAAATTATTTTAAAGAAGAAAAGAATAATGAGACCTAATTTTATTAGAGAGTGATTAAAATCTATTATATACAAGACATAATACACGTGTAACACAACAATACACGTGTAACACAATAATATAAAACATATATAATCTATAATAAATATTTTAGAGCATATAGAATGGGTGCTCCAGTTGATAGATAAGAAAATGGGGGCGGTTAACAACATTGATATGTATTTTTTATCACAAATTCCAACAGGTGCCCCCTAGTCATACTCCAAAAAGGATACTTGTTTATAGACGTGATAACGTTGTGATCATATACTTTCCCATTGTGTCATAATTTATGACCAACATAAATGAGTTCCTTTGTACCCACCACTTTTTGTTCCCTTGGCATGGATAATCCATAAATACAAAGATTATTCAAATCTAAACGTTCTAATTGCTTTTAACAAATTATCTAAATTTATTGCATTCCATTTACTAATGAGTTTTTTATAACCACTTATTATAAACTTCTTCTGTGGTAATCCATAAACACCCATGACAAACAAAGCAAATATATACTACATTGAAATACAATTTTAACAAGTTTGATTTCTCTGTATCTATATCTCATTGAATGAAATTAAAGTACCATAAAAGGTAGCCAATGAAATTAATTTTCATACACACATGCCAAAACTACATGGACAAAACATATAAAAAAATTGTCAATTGCAAAAATGACCCCTCCTTTTGAATATTTATAAAAAAACTAGTACCGCTTTCTGAATATTTGCAAAAAAAAAGTCTTAGATGTGGTCAACGCTACTATATTTCCTTTTTATTTTATTTTTAGAAGACGTGATATATATACTATGTTTCGTGTGGTTACATTATGTTGTATTTTAAAATTTAAATTATCTCCTTTTTATTTATTAATTTAAAAAAGAGACATGCCCCTTTAAAGAAAAGAAAAAATTTCGAATCCCACAGCATTGATCATTTTTTTGTAAATATTCAGCAGGTAATACTAGTTTTGCAAATCTTCAAAAGAAGTTTTGCAAATATTCAAAAGAACGGGTCATTTTTGCAAATTACCCTATAAAAATTTTCACTCAACTCTTTTACGTCTACCTGAGATTGCCTTTTGTTTTTCTTTTTTTATTTTGTATGAGATTGCCATCTTGATCACTCTCTTTAAATATATTTCTTTTATCAAATTCACCACACTTGCAATCTCCGTTTTTCTTTGCATCCATATAAACAGATTCTTGGCAGACCAAAAAAAACTGAACTTTTATCTTCTTTTCTCAAACATGGGTTTTCGATGGTGGTGCTGTTGTTGCATAGTTTTGTTGTTTTCAAGTTCTCTGTTTATGTGGAATGGTGTGTTAGGTGAGTACAATGACTACAATGAAACCAGGGTTGGAATCAAGAAAGCAAGTTGCAACATCTACCAAGGGAGCTGGGTTTTTGATAACACGTACCCACTCTATAACTCCTCTGGTTGTCCCTACATGGGCCCTCAGTTCGACTGTCAAAAGAATGGCAGGCCTGATAAGTTCTACCTTCAGTACAGGTGGAAACCAACCTCCTGTGATATCCCCAGGTCTCTCTCTCTCTCTCTCTCTCTCTCTCTCTCTCTCTCTCTCTGAGAATGAGGACCAATTATATATATTTCTCTGTTTTTTATTCATGTATATTATTAGTGCGCTGTTACACGTCTTTTTTCAGTTTTAATTGTAGTCTCATGTATAACGTTAACGTTATCATTAACGTTATACGCTCGCATTAACGAGTTATATACTTCGTTATTTTTTTTTTACATTTTTAATAAATGGATCCATACAATTCTTTATAGTATATATTTTATTTTTTTTTCATAAAATTTAAAACATATACTTCGATGTATACTATTTAAAAAAAAATCAAAACATGTAAGAGAACGAGAATTAAAACTGATTCGTAACACTTTCCATATAATTATAATTCAAATTCCAAAATGACCCCAAGTCATCCTTCGATTAAGGCTATTATCTATTTTAATGTGCATTTTTTAGACTGTTTAATGTTTATGGGGATCATAATTAAGGCCCTGTTTGGATCCATGGAACGGATTATGCTGTAGATGTTAGATCAAATTTTTACCATGGATCTAAACATACAAAGTGAGGTTGAGAGTTTTGGACGCGTGTCATCCGTTTTATGTGCAAAATAATCCACACATTTGAGAAGTTCTCAATTCTTCTCAAACGCAGGGTTCCCTCCACCGTCTCAAACGGTTCCTAAACCTCATTTATGGAATCAAAGGAACACTTCATATTCATTAATTGAGGTGCATCGTAAAAAAAAAAAAAGATGCTATGAACATTTTTCTTATAGAAATCATTCACATTTATCAAGCCTCTACACTCGTAACTAACTAATGTATCTTTTGTACTTAATTATATTATTAATGATTTGTTCACCTAGTAGAATTGCCTTGGGACATAGCTACAAATCAATTTGCCAGGGGACTTAATAAAACGGATGGTGAGATGTGTTACTTTAAATAATTCTTCTCAACAAATTTTTTCAATATCTTTGATATTCCACAAACTTTCTCAATATATTTGATATTCTCTAAATAAAGTCTAAAATTTATCTTTTCCTCGGATCTCTTCAACCATAATGATGATAATAATAATAGACGTTTCAATTTAAAGTCTCTTACTCTCCAACATTGTCTCTCTCTCTCACTCCCTCTCAAAGTAGTTTCTCTTTCTCAAATCCATCTTTCTCATCCCATATGATTGAATAATATAATGTTTAAATCCTCTTTTAAAGATTTTTTTTACAATTTTCTCATTCCATCAATTTTTTTTATTCTTTTATCAAGTGCATTTGATAATGTAGAATGTTTTAATTTAAATGGTGGTTCAATATTGTGTATCAATTTTGTAATATTTGTAGTACGTGTACGATTTTTTTAATAATGTGTGGTCTTGCTTTAAAATTTAATTTAGCCCCAGTAAAAAAATTCAATTCTCATGATGATTTATTAATTTATTGATTGGAAAATGAAGGTTTGATGGGAATGATTTCTTGAAGAGGATGAAGGGGAAGAAGATAATGTTCGTGGGAGACTCATTGAGTCTGAACAATTGGCAATCTCTCATGTGCCTTCTTCATGCAGCCGTTCCTGGAGCAAGTACCACTTTTACTCAGTTTACACTTTATTTCAAGGTTGGTCGATCACTCTTTTTTTTACTTTTTTGGGTTTATTTATTTTTAAATCTCCATAAACCATATGATTTAGTGATCGATCCCTCACTTTTTTATATTTGAGTTTTAGTCCCCAACTTTAAATGATATGTTCATTTTTAGTCCTTGAGAGGGATCTATCCCTAAATTATTTGGTTTTCTTTTTAGTCCCTAAGAGGGACTAAAAATGAACATATCTTTTAAATCTGGGGATTAAAACTCAAATATGAAAAAGTAAGAGATTCATTACTAAATCATATGATTTATGGAGACTTAAAAAAAAAAAACTTTTTTTTTTACTCCATGTACACACATATCCCACCTACCACGAATTTACATAACTTAGTTTGATCGCCGAGGTGACGCCTTTGTTGATCCTGTAAGCTCACCAGCTCCACTACTATACTTTATAGCAGGGATGGTGACATAATCATTGTTATAGGCAAAATAACGTTACGCCCAATAATAGAAAAAAACATGAAAGTATATTATACTACATTTTTCTTTTGTAAACTGCTTGAACTTTATACAACCACTTGGCTTTTCCTAAGATCGTTCATATAACCCCTTATTTTAAAATACCTATGTAAATCTAAATAAATCTTTGAGTTATAATTCGTTGACAGATGAATAATATTTTACGAATATTCTATTTCATTAATCCAAACTGATAACAGAGTATACCAAAACCTGTTTAATTACGATTTGTAAAAAATGCAAAAAATAATTTGTACATGACGATTTTACCTCTCTGGATAAGTTATACCACCCTATCCGGAGGGATAAAATTATGTTTTACAGATTATTTTTCGCATTTTTAACACATTGTAGGTGTTTTGGTATGCTATGTTTTCAACCAAGGTAAACCAAATTGAATATTCACAAAATAAATCATGATTTCTTAATGAAAATTTAACTCAGGGATCGAGCCATGTGAATTTATATAGATGTTTTCAAGAGATTATATGAGCTTTAAAAAAAGTTAAGAGATTATATGAGCTTTAAGAAAAGTTAAAAGATTATATGAATTTCAAGTAATTCATAAGGGGTTATTATTTAGATTTCCCCCCTTTTTTTGGTTGGAGGGTAGTCCTTTCATGTTATAATGGAATATTACTCCTTCAATTTAGTTATAATGGAATTATTACTTCTAAGGATAAACCTGTAAACCTGTCCTTTCATGTCACTATTATGTTAAACGTTTAAAGGTAGGCAGTGTAAGTGGGATAGATTCCGTTGAAGAAAAAATTTGACATGAAATGTCTATCAATGAACACATGAATGAAGGTTCCAAACACATTTTTCTATGTATTTAACAGATTGAGAATAAAAATGAACATCAAACAGTCCATTTATTAGAGTCGTCTCTGCAGGTTATACAAATCTCATGGGATCCAAATGCATTTCACCCTTAATTATACATGCACATCCCTGATCGATGAATTTGATCGATGCACGCAGGACTACGACGTCACAGTGGCGTTCATCCCGAACATGTTTCTGGTTGATTTGGTAAATAACACGGATGGTGTGGCTTTGGTGCTGGACTCCATCCAGAGAGGCAAAGAGTGGCTTGGCATGGATGTGCTCATCTTCAACTCCTGGCACTGGTGGATTCGCGCTGGACAAGGCCAACCGTGAGAGAGAACATATAAAACAAATATTTATGAATGCTAACTAGACCTGTTGAACTCACTTGCTATTATATTGTTTTTTTTAGATGGAACTACATACAGATTGGGAATCAGAAATTCAAAGACATGGATCGGCTGGATGCATTCTCTAAAGGGATGTCTACTTGGGCTAAGTGGGTGGACACTAACATTGATCCGGCCAAAACTAAGGTCTTCTTCCAGGGGATCTCACCCAACACACTGAGTAAGTTTTGTTAATGATTTCTGCAAGGAAATTTAATTTAAATAGTTTTTGTCGGTATCACTTTGATACCACTTGGTGTTTCTAATATACCACACAATTGTCATCGAAGAAAGAATACTAAAAAGAAACACAAGCACACACTTTTGTGAGACTAATTATTCTCCTTAATTTTGTTGATTGAATTGATTGATTTGTACACAACATTTCCAAAAGTTTATAGGTGTTGACTTGTAGAATAAGGAAAACAAAGATCTAGAAAAAATACATCAAAATTCGTATAAAATTATTAGGGTCACTGAAATACTATCAAAACATAAACATAATATTCAAAATATATTTTTCCGAGTAACAAAGAGTCATTTATTATTTTATATACATATAAATACGGAGAAATGAATGTGAATGATTCTCCTAATTATTGATATCAAATATAATATGAAATGAATTATTGTATATTTATTTTATATTTCCTTCTTTGGTGATTGATAGATTTTTCATCATTTTGATTTGCGACGGTTAACTGTTTTGAATGTAATATATGTTGTTGAGTTGTTGAAAAATTGATACGTCTTGATCTTTAATGATACAAAATTGATTTTATCTTTTGACCAAAAGTAAATTCGGGTTAATAATAAAGAGCATGTCATCCAATCACGTTTGACATAAGTATATATTATCACTTTTCATTTTTGTCTAAATCAGTTCATGTCATAAAATTGATTAATGCATTGATGCAAGGTTACAAAATGTCTTGATAATTCTGAATTTGCCGCACACAATCCACATTGGTTCCCAACCAAACCCCCCCCCCCCCTCCCCGAACAGTCATAACTTTATAAAAATGCATTTTCTGTAAAGATATTATGAATGAAAAATTATTTTTCAAATTGGTACTCAATCATATTTCAGCGGACATCTATGGGGACAACCAGATGCGAAAGGCTGCATAGGACAGACCAAGCCGTTGAGCGGATCGACATACCCAGGAGGTCCTGAACCGTCAGAGGGTGTCGTGAAGAGCGTGCTCGGTAAGATGTCGAAGCCGGCGACACTTCTGGACTTGACCTTGCTCTCCCAACTCAGAGTGGATGCTCACCCATCTGGGTACAGTGGAGCTCCTTCTAGCAACGACTGCAGTCACTGGTGCCTTGCAGGTCTTCCTGATACTTGGAATCAACTCTTATATGCTGAATTAGTCCTTTGATGGGTTTATTGTTTTTAGGGGTGGTTAAGAGTGATATTCATGGGAAGCTAAGCAATTTGTATCAGTTGATTAATTTTGGATTTTCAGAATTCGCATAATAAAAACAATCTTGTTGACTTCAGGAAAGTATATCTGATTTGAAATTTTCACTTTTAATTTTTTTTTAAGTATATAAGGTAGGATTTCTATGTTTCCATTTGAATGTTTATCCAATAATATACATCTACCACTACAATAAAATTGCCCTACAGGTTTAAACCGTCACTAAAACTTTAAAACCGCAGCCATTACTTATACCGACGGTTTATGGCCCGCCTTTGTATATACTGTAATATTATGTTTTAGCGTCGTGGTTAATTAACAGAAGGACTAACGGAGACAAAAAGTAGTTAGTCGACACTTTAAAAAAAGGGAAAAATCCATATAACCCCCTGTAAACTGATTAAAATTCATATAACCCCCTAACTTTTCTTAAAATCCGTATGACCCCCTGAATAAAATTTATGTTTATATATGATCAATAATTTGTGAATATCATGTTTGATTAACCCTCGTAGAAAACATAGTATACCAACTAAACCCTACATTGTGTTAAAAATTAGAAAAATCTACTACAAATGATCATTTTACTCCTTCGGATAGGGCGTTATAATATATCCAATGAGGTTTAAATCGTCATTTTTATAGGAGTTTTTGTATTTTTAACACATTGTAGTAGTTTTTTAGTATATTGAGTCTTCAGTCAGGGTTAATCAAATGAAATATTCACAAACTATTCATCATTTACAAAAAAAATTTTATTCCGGGGTTATTTGGATTTATTAGGTGTTTTCAGGGTTATATGGATTTTAAAGAAAGTTAGGGGGTTATATGAATTTCAGTCAGATTTCAGGGGGCTGTATGGATTTTTCCCTTTAAAAAAATTACAAATCCCGTATGCATTAAAAATCGACACCCGTCCACTTCAAAAAAAATAAACATTGTATTATACACCTCATATTATAAAACAATTGTAACTTGGTCCCTTCAACTGAATTAGACTTGAGCCTTGACGAGAGGGAAATTAAAACAGATAATTCGAGACGGCGGGCAAGGTTTTCATGGAAAATTAATTCATCTTTTGGGACTTCAAAGATTCATCTGAAGGTATCAATTGCTGGTAATCGGTTTAAGTTTTGATTATTAGGTATAAATTTGATTTTATCTTTTTTTTTATCAAGTTCTTTTTTATTTTTGCATGAAGGACAAAACCCAGATAGTCTATATTTAATAAAATATATGAAAAAAAATTTAACAAAAGGGAACAAAAGTATTTTGAAGAGAAGATGAAATAGACTCTTCTTTTTTTATATATAAAGTTGAGTCCTACTGTATATTTTGTTTGTGCAAATTTTATTATAATTGTATGTTTTTTAAGTATTTGCAAGATAGTAATTGAATTTGATGAATTTGTCCAACAGAAGAACATGAGAATGGAGTTGGAGTTGGAGTTGGAGTTTAATGATTTAGTAAGGTCATTTTTTTTGAACTACATCCATTATTTATATTGTTTCATCAATTATCATTTGAATTGATTTTCTTTCAATATCAACTTATTTTCTTTTGTGATTAACGTTTATCATTTCAAACTGAAAAATAATTTCAATCACATCTTACTACACATATCCAATTATTTGATGTAAATAGTTTCCAGGTGGACCGTCAAAGAAGTGACGGGGGACACACAGACTAATTTGATCAAAATCAATGGGGAGCACTAACTGAATTAACAATCAACCGAAAAGAGAAGAAGAAGCAAGAAGACAAAGATCTTTTAATTTTTAATGTTATTTTCTTGGACTGATTTATAAGACATTTTCTAAACTATTAGCAACAATATCAAATTAGTTTTGCAGGCTTTACGCGATGTATGTAAGTGTATAATGCCACTTAAATTTTTTGTTATAAAATGATTGACTTGAATGTTTATTCTGAAATAGAATGAAAATGTTACACTAAAAAAATTTTATAGTCTCAAACGCAGTTCGCTCATTTTTAAAATTTTTCTAAACAATTTTATTCTTTATCTAGTAAAGTATGGATTTTTACAAAAAGTTAAAAATATGGTCCAATAAATGGAATGACATTGTTTATTTTATAACATATTATATACGTGTGTGTGTGTGTGTGTGTGTGTGTGTGTATTATTATGGTGAGTGAAGATATGGACTAACAAGATATAACAACAATGTATATTTGGATTATTAAAAAAATGAGTATAACAGCACTAATAATGAAAATTAGTATTTTTTTGCATGGTGAAGAATTTCTTTTTATTCAATCTTATTTCACTTGCTGATTGAATATTTGTATTTGTTTGAAATGAAATCAACCTATGATTATTTTTAATAACAAGCATGGACTTTAAAGTCTCATTTGAATAAATTGTTTGTAATTTTTTTTTATTATACATGACTTTAGTGCAATTGTTAGTGCAACTCTTGTGAATGTATATTAATTATTGGGTAAAAATCTTTTTTCGTAAATAGATAATCCAAACCCAAATGTATACTTGTTTATTTGTTGAAAGACATGAATTATGAACACATGAATATGAAAACTATATGAAGCGGGAAAACTCACTTGTCTAAAAGCTTCAATTAAATTTTCTAGAATCTCTGATTTATTAGACGAGATAACGTTGTGATCATATACTATCCCATTTTGTCATTATTTATGACCAACATAAATAAGTTCCCTTTATCAAATTCATTTTATTCTTTACCCACCACTTGGTGTTCCCTTGGTATGGATAATCCATAAGTACAAAGATCACCAACATCAAAAGGTTAGATTTGCTTTTAACAATTTAAATAGATTCATTGCATTCCAATTGCAAATGAGTTTCCTTTCATCATACATATATATTTTATATAACTACTTATATAAAATCTTTAGTGGTAATCCATAAACACCCACGACAAATAAAGCAAATCTATGCTACATTTGTTTTTTGAAGATACAAATTTATGCAACATTGAAATACAGCTTTAGCAAGTCTGATTTCAATATCTATATCTCACTTAATTAAATTAAAATACCACAAAAGATAGTCAATGAAAATTTTTCATAAACACATGTCAAAATCACATGGACAAAACATATAAAAATAGGCAATTTACAAAAATGGCCCCTTCTTTTAAATATTTACAAAACTAGAAGTGCCTGGTGAATATTTGCAAAAAATGTCCTGGACATGGTCAACGGTGCTACATTTATTATTATTATTTTTATATAGAAGACGTGATATATATATGTCATTCTCATGTGATTACATTGAGTTACATAGAATATTTTAAATTTTATCTAATTTTTAGTTATTAAATTAAAAAGAGACATGAATAAAAATTAAAAAATGCAATCAGCATTGACATGGCAGCATTTATCAGTGTCATTTTTTTGTAAATATTTAGTAGGCAAGGCTACTTCTGCAAATCTTCAAAAGGATGGGGTCATTTTTGCAAATTACTCTATAAGAAAATCTTCACTCAACTCCCTCTACGTCTATCTAAAAGATTACCTTCTTGATCTCTCTTTAAATATATTTCTTTTATCAAATTCACCACACGACACATGCAGTCTCCCTTTTTCTCTCTACATCTATATAAAAAGATCCTTGGCAAACCAAAAGAACTAAACTTTTATCTTCTTTTCTCAAACATGGGTTTTCGATGGTGGTGCTGTTGTTGCATGGTTTTGTTGTTTTCAAGTTCTTTTTTTCTGTGGAATGGTGTGTTAGGTGAGTACAACGACTACAATGAAACTAGGGTTGGAATCAACAAAGCAAGTTGCAACATCTACCAAGGGAGCTGGGTTCTTGATAACACGTACCCACTCTATGAGTCCTCTGCTTGTCCTTACATAGACCCTCAATTCGACTGTCAAAAGTATGGCAGGCATGATAAGCTCTACCTTCAATACAGGTGGAAACCAACCTCCTGTGACATCCCCAGGTACTCTCAGCTCCCTCTGTTATTATGAATTATATATATAGGAAAAAATCGATATAACTATTCAATGTAAAATTGATAAATCGTCACAAGTCTCTCTGTTATTAAAAAAAATAATTGTTTTTGTCCTTACCGTCACTCTAACTAATCAGGTACATGATTAATTTTAACTACACATTAGAAGTTACCGATATGAGCGGAGCCATGAGTGGGCTCGGCCAGGCTGTAGCCCGGCCGAGATTTGTCAAAATAATTTTTTTAATTTTATCTTTAATTTATTTTAAAGAGGTTATAAAACTTATTTTACTATGAGTGGACTATTAATCTCTTATATATTAGATGATTCTCTGTATTGAAAAATAGTTTGAAAAAAATATAGATCCAGATTTGATAACAAGTGATTTTTATTATTTGAAACATTGTAGGACTCAATTTTAATAGGAAATACCAGGGTGTCATGTGGATCGTTCCACGGACACTCCATACAATTTTTGGTTTTTTAAAATCGGTAAACATCATTTAATAAAATATATATTTTACTAAAAAAATGTATATTACTTTATTTCTAATTGTTAACATATTTTTAATGAATGTAATTTTTTTTATCGAGGTATATACTTACCTAAGAAGGTATACACTCCTCTGAATGGCTAATGAGATATGTAGGACTGCATTTGGGGCTAACCACTGACTGCGTGTAACAACGCCCAATTTAATAGTGTGATTTTATTATATATATTTTGTGTATGTATATCAATTTTACTAGATGTAAAATATTCATTATGAATATGAACTTGTGTAATATATATATATATATATATATATATATATATATATATATATATATATATATATATATATATATTAAATTTGCATTTTTTTTTAGTATGGATTAAAAAATTTACTAAATTTTAACTTAGCCCACCCTAAAATTAAATACTGGATCCGCCCCTGGTTACCGAAATGCATGCCCTCACCCATTATTTTTTTTTAAATCTATATAGCTCCCTAGAAACTTTATGAAAATCAAAAGAGATCTCTATAAAATCGATAAATCCCCTCGGATCTCTATCATATAAACAATATTTATTTTAGCCCCTATCGTAACCGAAACTGATCAGATTTTTAATTAACTCTAACCATACATGAAAAATTATTGTAATACCCTATTAAAATTTACTTAATAAATTACTGTAATATATTAACCATATTTATTATTGACTTTAAAGAAATTTACTGATTTTATAAGGAATTTTTTTTGCTTCATAATTTCCAGGTGTTATATCAAATTTTTTACACCAATGGTGATTATAGGGATAGCATGAGATTTTAAAAAGAAAAGGTAGGAGAATTTTTGTCATCAAAAGAACTAAATCAAATTTTTTATATTTTGTAAAGACTTATTTTTATGTATTTATTGGATCAACTTAACTCAGTGACTCAATCCGTTAACCATATATACTTTTGGGGATCTATGTTGATTTTTTAATTTTACAAAGACTAAAACTGATTTAGCTAACTTTCCGGGGAGTTATATTGATTTTTCTATATATATTTTTTCTCTAATTTTACTTCATGTATATTATTAAAGCTGAGTTACACACAGTCTTTTTTTTTACCATAATTTTAGTTTCATATATATAACTCATAATGTCACACGTTTTATCGAGGTATATACATTGTTAGAATGTTTTTTTATATTTTTTTTTTAAATGGATGTAGACAATTCAATGTTGTACATATTTAATTTTTTATATAAAAGCTGGTATATACTTTATTAGATGAAATATATTATTTTATTTTAAAATTAAGTCAAAATATACGAGCCCAAAAGATTTGTACTTAACCTTTTCTATTATTAATTCATATTCCAAAATGACCCAAGTCATCCATCAGTATTACTTAATGCTTACTGATGGTTTGTTATTGAACAAAATTAGCAGTTTCTCAAGAAACTAACCTATGAATGTTTTGTACAGAGTCTGTTATTTTTTACACACTTTGGATACATAGTGAATAGAAGCCTGATAAAGGCCTTGACACTGTACTAAAATAAGAAAAATAAAAATGGAAACTAACCAAAGACATCAGCTATTTTTATATCTCAACAAATTGTGTTTCCAATCAATCAGAAGGTGTATCATCATCTATTTTTATGCGCTCTATTTAAATTGAACAATATTTATAGACATCATAGATTCATAGTTATGCGCCTCGATCATTTAATCATGAAATTAAAGGAACACTTCAAATTGATCAACTTAGGTGCATGGCGAAAAATATCATGGATTAGATTTTTTTGTTAGCGAGGTTGTGTCTAACATTTTTCTTACAGAAATTCTTCGCAAGCCTCCACCCATCACTAATGTATCTTTGTAATTAACTTATTAACGATTTGTTCAACTAATCTTGTACAATGATTTGTTAATTTATTGATTGGAAAATGAAGGTTTGATGGAAAGGATTTCTTGATGAGGATGAAGGGGAAGAAGATATTGTTTGTAGGAGACTCACTGAGTCGGAACAATGTTCAATCTCTCATGTGCCTTCTCCATGCAGCAGTTCCTAATGCAAAAACCACTTATTCTCCGTATACACTTTATTTCCAGGTTGGTCTCTCATTTTCTTATCCCTGTACACACATATCCCACCTATCACGAATTTACATATATTCATTGTTATAAGCAAAATAACATGAAAGTTCTATTTACTTCTCCAATTAGTTAGAAATGAAGTATTAAGTGGTGGGATTAAACGGTACTTTCTTGTTACCATTATGTTAAATGTGTATGGGGAGCGTAAATGCATATTGTTTAAGAGAAGTATTACATTCGGTTTTTTTACAGTTTTAAATACAGTCGTATACACCTTGTTAGTCCCGTATACTCACCATGATAATATATATACATCGTTAGAAAATTATAACATTTTTTAAATCAATAACATTATTCAATTCATTAAAGTATATATAATTCATTTTTTATAAATGTACATATATACCTTATAGAAGATATATATGATTTTTAAAAAATAAAAACTTGGAGGGATTATGTGTGTGATTGGAAAAAAACTATTAAGAGTAACATTTTCATTTTTAAAACGAGTGTTGTTACCCACAATTTTTTTTTCTTATAAGTGCATGTACTCACATTAATTAAGTTTATGCTTCGATATAAATTTTTCATAATTTCTATAAATTTAATCATGCAATTAATTGGAGTATATATTTCATTTTTTATAAAAGCATATAACTCATTTTTCAATCAGATATATAATTTTTTTAAAATTTAAAATTGTAGACCAAAATTAGAGCTGAAAAAATGAATTGTATGTAATATTATCCTTTTAAAATATAAAAGTTGTCTCTATAGATTTCACGGACCTCAAATGATCCAAATGCATTTTACCTTTAATCATGTGCATGCTTGTTAAAACTTATAAACTGCATATTGTAGCTTTTACCTTAAAATAAACAGTTATTACATATTTATTTAAATTTATAGGAACTTATTTAATCTAAAAACTGTTTAAAAGTTGGGATGAGATTCTAACACTTTAAAACTTGTCCATAACTATTTTTTATAGCAATAAAAATATTATTTCATCTCCTCCCAACTTTTAAACAGTTATAACAAGTTTAATATGTCTATTTCTTATCTAAAAAGTTAAAACATATAATTTATAAGTTATAATTTATAATTTGTAAATTGCAACAAACATGATGACATAGATAAGTGATACATTCGATGATCGATATGGTGCACGCAGGACTACGACGTCACAGTGGCGCTCAACAGGAACTGGTTTCTGGTTGATCTGGTGAATAAGACGGACGGTGTGGCTTTGGTGCTGGACTCCATCCAGGGAGGCAAAGAGTGGCTTGGCATGGATGTGCTCATCTTCAACTCCTGGCACTGGTGGATTCGCGCTGGACAATTCCAACCGTGAGAGAGAACACATAAAACAAATATTTATGAATGCTAACTAGACCTGTTGAACTCACTTGTTATTATATTATTTTTTATAGATGGAACTACATACAGATTGGGAATCAGAAATTCAAAGACATGGATCGGCTGGATGCGTACTCTAAAGGGATGTCTACTTGGGCTAAGTGGGTGGACACTAACATTGATCCGGCCAAAACTAAGGTCTTCTTCCAGGGGATCTCACCCATACACACTGAGTAAGTTTTATTAATGATTTCTGGAAGGAAATTTAATTTAGATAGTTTTTGTTGGTATCACTCTAATACCACCTGGTGTTTCTAATATACCACACAACTGTCATCAAAGAAAGAATACTGAAAATGAAACACAAGCACACACTTTTGTGAGACTAATTATTCTCCTTAATTTTGTTTATTGAATTGATTGATTTGTACACAACATTTCCAAAAGTTTATAGGTGTTGAGACTCGGAGAATAAGGAAAACAAAGATCTAGAAAAAATAAATCAAAATTCGTATCGAATGATTAGGGCCACTAAAATACTATCAAAACATTACTAAAATAGCACACATAGTATCCAAATATATATATTTCCAAGTAATAAAGAGTCATTTATTATTTTATATGCATATAAATATGGAGAAATGAATGCAAATGATTCTCCTAATTATTGGTATCAAATATAATATGAAATTAATTATTGTATATTTATTTTATATTTCCTTCTTTGGTGATTGTTAGATTTTTTATCATTTTGATTTGCAACTGCTAACGGTTTTGAATTTAATATATGTAGTTGAAAAATTGATACGTCTTGATCTTTAATGATACAAATTTGATTTTATCTTTTGACCCAAGTAAATTCTGGTTAATAATAAAAAGCATGTCATCCTATCAGTGTTTGACATAAATATATATCATCACTTTTCAATTTTGTCTAAATCTGTTCATGTCATAAAATTAAAATTGATTAATGCATTGATGCAAGCTTACAAACTTGTCTTGATAATTCTGAATTTGCTACACACAATCCACATTGGTTCCCAACCCCCCCCCCTCCAACGGTCATAACTTCTTAAAAATGCATTTTTTGTAAAGACGTTTTGAATGAAAAATTGTTTTTCAAATTGATACTCAATCATATTTCAGCGGACATCTATGGGGCCAACCGGATGCGAGCTGCACAGGGCAGACCAAGCCGTTGAGTGGATCGACATACCCAGGAGGTCCTGTACCATCGCAAGGTGTGGTGAAGAGCGTGCTCGGTAAGATGTCGAAGCCGGTGACCCTTCTGGACTTGACTTTGCTCTCCCAGCTCAGAGTGGATGCTCACCCATCAAAGTATGAAGGAATTAAGGCTAACAACGACTGTAGCCACTGGTGTCTTGCAGGTCTTCCTGATACTTGGAATCAGCTCTTGTATGCTGAATTATTCTTTTGAAGGGTTTATTGTTTTGTAGGGGATTAATAGAGTGATGATATTTCATGGGATGCTAGGCAATTTGTACTGGTTGATAAATTTTAAATTTTTCATAATCAACATAATAAAAAAAAACCGTTTGACTTTTAGAGAGTATATCTGAAAATTTTCAGTTATTACCGTTTGTTTTAATTTTTTTAAAATTATATATTTGTTTAATTGTTGAAAGTCATAAATCACGAACACATAATATGAAAACTAAATTATTCGGAATAGAAATCTCACTTGTCTTAAAGCTTCAATAAAATTTTCTAAGATCTCTTATTATTAGAATTACATCTTTTGGCTCATGAACATACCTCTCCAAACAACCACATGTATGTTTCATTTCTTCTGTATCACATCACTATCCTCATTCTCTGGAACCCATCAGGATACAAATTCTTCAAAGTGTCTCGGAGTGGGGCAGTGGGGCTCAGGGTCGCAGGGGCTCCCTGCGTGCGGTTGGATGGTTACTATTCCTGAATATTAGAAAAGAGATAATAATGTGGATATTATGTTCTATTATGTAATTACTTGGTATACCAAACATATGGTTAATATTAGATTTAAATATGATTACAGTGGGTGAGCGGGTTGAAACCTTTTCTATTCTTCTCGGTCGTTTATTGGGTTTTTTTTATTCGGACATTGTCCATTTTTAATTTATTTGGAATGGAAATGTTCAAAGTTTACTGTAGAAAAAAAAAAGATAGAAATCCCAGTGAGATGGATAAGTTATGATAATTCTTCAATTACATTTGCTGCACAGTTTGAGAGAGGATGAGATAACATCCTGTGGATAAGCATGCCCTCATGGAAGTCCAACCCAATCAAAATGCAACATTAATGATGTACATAACTTCATTAAAACGTATAATCTTAATTAAATGATCAAATGCTTACCAATTGCATCGAATATCTACTATGAATTTAGACCGCCATAATGATCGAATATATCTAATACTGGGGCCCATTTCTCATTAAATTGGTCCATCAATATGGTACTCTGAGCACGGAAATGAGACCCAAAACAATCCATAAAATTTTTATTAACGCATATACTCACATTAACAAAGCATATTATTTGAGAAAAAAATTTACATTTTCTATAAATGCATCCATCATCCATGCAATTTATTAGAGTATATGATTCATATTTTTTATAAAAGCATGTAACTCATTTGATGAGTATACTATTTTTAAAAAGGGAAAATGCATATAACTCCCTATAAACTTGCTTATATCCATATTAGTCCCTGTGTTTTTACTAAATCCAAATAACTCCCTACAAACTTGATGTAAATCCATTATGGTCCTTCTGTCTGTTTAGATAACTCAATGGTTGGTTAAATTTAACCAGAGTTGGTCAATTACTATTATGCCCTAAATACTAAGTAGAAGAGGTGACTCCAAGCCTAGCTTCATTTTCTCTCTTCATCATTCTTCACCTACATGTAGACGGTGAAACCTAGTTTCATTTCCTCCAATCCCAACCTACTGAAGATCAGAATCAAAAGGGCAACCATCAGTCGCAGGTGAGCTTAAAATCGAATTTAGGGTTGTTAGGTTTTGAGTTTGTCATTTAGTTTTTTTTTCATTTAGATAATGGGTTTCAAATGTCCTTGATTTCTTGGGTTTTATGATAGATTGTGATTTTTAGGGTTTTCAATGTGTGATTCTTAAGGTTTTTAGATTGTGATATGTAGGATTTTCATTAATTTGATTCGTTAGGTTTTCCATGTCTTTGATTTAGGGATTTTTTTTTGCCATTGAATGTTATTGCTTTCGTTTTTTGTTCTTCTTGGATACAGAATCATGGATGATGGGTTTCAAATGTCCTTGATTTCTTGGGTTTTATGATTTAGGTTGTCATTTAGTTTTTTTTTCATTTAGATAATGGGTTTCAAATGTCCTTGATTTCTTGGGTTTTATGATAGATTGTGATTTTTAGGGTTTTCAATGTGTGATTCTTAAGGTTTTCAGATTGTGATATGTAGGATTTTCATTAATTTGATTCGTTAGGTTTTCCATGTCTTTGATTTAGTGATTTTTTTTGCCATTGAATGTTATTGCTTTCGTTTTTTGTTCTTCTTGGATACAGAATCATGGATGACACCATATACAAGGTGACTTTTGTGTATGATGGATATTGGAAGCAAGTAAATTCCGTTAACGGTCAGAAATACGTTGAAGGCAGACAATTCACACAATTGTTAGATGCAGATAAGATCGCTCTGATTGATCTATGGGAAGATATCGGTCCTTTGTCCAAGACGAGTAACCCACGACAAGTCACCTTCACGTATATGTTGCCTAACATCATTCCAAGACAGTTTGTGGATGTAACTACTGATGCAAGGCTTCTAGAAATTTTTAGAGAAAATGACAGAACCAAAAATTCCAACCAAGAGAGGTGGCAAGGCTATACAAGGTCCAAGGGATATTTCTGAAACAGAGTAGTCTCCTGTCAGCACAAGTCATGTTTGATGTAAAGTGAAAAACAATGTTATGTGAAGCATGTTTGACGTAAACACATAGTGTTTCTGAAAGTGAAAGAGATTGCCAATATTTTTTTTTGTTAGATGTATTATGTGATATATGTTTGATGTAAACACTTTAAATGAGCTATGTTATTTATTTCAGCCTATGATGTTTACAATTTTCTGCTATTTTGTGGCATTTATTTAGTTTGTGATGAAAATAAGTATACAGGTATGTGATGTTCTGCTCATATTGATGTATACAGGCTTGAATGAATTTATATAAATGTTGATGTTAAGACTTCAATGAATATATATACAGACTTGAATTAATATATACAGGTGTTGATGTGTTTGTTGTTTAGTTCAGTTTAGACTTGAATGAATATATACAGACTTAAAATGAAAGTTCTTTAGTTCAAGCAGATAATATAGGCATTGATTTACTCAATAGCAGTAGCTTGGTCTCAACACCATGATCAAGAGCAAGCAACAGCTCATAATGTTCAAAAGAACAAGCAGCAACTCATAATATTCAATAGAAATTGGTCTCATCACCATATATAATAAATAGATTAACATCTGACATCAATTCATCATTTATAAATCAACATTGGACAAATAAACTCATCTCAATACATAGATTTGCAAATGATAACAACTAATAACACTATTATAATTTTTAGCATGTTCTTCAATAAATTGAACTTCTTCTCCACTGCGGCCTCAAGGTCCATCAACTGAAATTTGATATCAATTGTGGAGTGACTAGGCTCATCAATCCATTCAAAAAATCTACAATCCTGAGGTGACTGCAATACAAAATAAAGTAGTTAAAGATTTAACAGTTTCAAATCAAAATTAATCCAACTAAAATGAATAAATAAGAACCCACCCTATTGAATGGACAACAATAAAACCTCCTTCCTTTGCTATGTTCTTGGCGAGATGTGAGAACTATGCATTCACCCTTCTTACATCGGCATTCCCGTGGGCGGACATACGTGTGACGGGGTCTAACAGTGGCGCTATGCGAGCTAGATGACTAAAAAACATAAATAAGTTTCATTTAGGCATTCTGTCAAACACCATCAAAGCAAGAAAAAAAAACTTACAATTTCAGACATCATATACTTGTTGGTGTACTAAAGAATGAAGATTAAGATGTAGAGAGGGAGAGATTGACTGGGAGAGAGGGGATGATTAAAATCAGAGGAAGAAGAAATGGTTAGGGAGAGGGGAGAGGAGAGGGAATATATGAGTGATGGGGGTGTGGGGGAGCAACGGATATATCTGTAACGGTCGGGAGGGGCAAAAATGTAATTGCCAGGGATCTATGTGAATTTTAAATTATTTTCAGGGACTTATTTGCACATCTACTATTAATATAGGGTTAACTAGACGGAATATACTCGGAATATTCCAATTCTGTTAACTGAATTTTAACCCAGGGATTTTTATGGATTTACATCAAGTTTGTAGGGAGTTATTTGGATTTAGTAAAAACACAGGGACTAATATGGATATAAGCAAGTTTACAGGGAGTTATATGCATTTTTTCATTTTAAAAATTTTAAAATACATGTAGAATAAAAATAAGACTGAAAATATGGCTGGATGTAACATTATCCAAAAGAAAATATCACACTCAATATCTTTCCCATCTACATCCATTTTAATTGAAATTTTTATTTTAATAAATTATCTGAACTCGTTTATAAAAAACTATTGAAGTATATATCTTCATTTCAGCGAGAGTGCATTCAACTCTTGATGCTCACGAGACAACAAGTGTATAACTGCGCCTAAAAGACTTGTGGACCGGATTCGAAACTCACGCACTCAAAAACGATACCCAGAAAGGCCCACTGCAACGGTTTGGTGGACCCGATAAGCTCACGCATGAGCGCCACCTTGTCACCACCGTCTCTCACGCATCTCCGCCACGCGTGCATACAATCCTAACACGTGTCGGATTCTACCACCCGTAACCGCCCCCAACCGCCCCCCTAAAACCCAAACCCCATCCCCTCTCGTTCTCATCGTGCAAACAACAATCCAAAACAAGCCAACTTAGCAGCTAAGAACAATGGCCTCTCACAAAGAGTCTAAGACGACGACGACTGCGACGGAGAAGGAACAACAACCCATGTCGCTTGACGAGGTCGCCAAGCACAGGCAGACCGCGCAGCAGAACTCCGTGGAGGCGATCCGCGCCGCGGAGGAGCGGTACGCCAAGGCCAAGCAGTCCAGCGCGGCGGCCCTCCACGAGACCAAGGAGGCCGTCACCCACGGCATCGGCTCGGCCTCCGCCTACACCGCCGCGAAGGGAACAGAAGCGAAAGAGACCGCCGCACATGGGTTACGGGGCGCGAAGAACGTGGCAGCGGAGAAGGGGACGGTGGCGAAGGACGTGGTGATGGAGAAGGGTCAGCAGGGGTACCAGGTGGCGAAGGATAGTGCGGTTCGTGCGGGACAGATAGCCGCGGAGAAGGCACAGCAGGGACTTCAGATGGTGAAGGAGGGGGCGGTGAGTGCGGGACAGGTTGCGGCGGAGAAGGCACAGCAGGGTCTTCAGATGGCGAGGGAGGGGGCGGTGTGCACGGGACAGGTGGTGGCGGAGAAGGGTCAGCAGGGGCTTCAGGCAGCGAAGGAGGGGGCGGTGAGCGCTGGACGTACGACTGCCGAGGTGGCAGGGAGGGCGAAGGAATACGTGGCACAGAAGGCGGTGGAAGCAAAAGATGCTGCGGTTGGGACCGGTATGAGGACCGGAGAGTATGTGAGCGAGAAGGCGGGCAGAGCGAAGGAGACGGCTGCAGGGGTAGCGGGAGGGACGAAGGACTACGTAGCACAGAAGGCGGTGGAAGGAAAAGATGCTGGGGTTGGGGCTGGTACAAGGACCAGAGAGTATGTGAGTGAGAAGGCGGGCGGAGCAAAGGAGACAGCTGCAGGGATAGCGGGAGGGACGAAGGACTACATAGCACAGAAGGCGGTGGAAGCAAAAGATGCTGCGGTTGGGGCTGGTACGAGGACCGGAGAGTACGTGAGCGAGAAGGCAGGTGGAGCGAAGGAGACGGCCAAAGAGAAAGCTGGGGAATTGAAGAGCCACGCAGGCAAGGAACCGTCTATGGCAGAGGTTGGTGTTCTTTTGGGTTGGGTTTCTTTGTTCTTGATCTTCATTTATATGTTGTAATTCTGATTGAATTGAACTGAATCAGACACAGGGGACTCAGGAGAGACTGAAAGGACTCACAGTTGAGGATAAGGAGAAACGTGTTGGAGTTGTGGAAGAGGTCGGCCTCGAACCTGGGGAGGTGCAAGTGAAGGAGACTACTGCAGGGGCAGGGGCAGTGTTTGAAGCTGTTGGGGAGGCTGTTATTGGCATTGCACAGTCTGCTAAAGAACTGGTGGTGGGACCCCCCGTGGAGCCAGAGAAGAAAGAGTAGATAGGGTGGTGGTGTTAAAGTGGGTTCATTTGATCTGCTTTGATTTTCCTTTTGTTATGTGAATGAAAGTGTGGGTTAGTTGTGAGTTTGCTTGCTTGATTTTATGAGAATAATGTAATGAATGAAGTCAGTAATGGAGATAGCTGGTTATTTTTCTTAAAATTGATGATTGCTCCTTAACTAGTGTGATCCATGATGTTTACATGAGGAGAGAAAGGTGGGTCACCTTTGCCTGGGTATAGCAAGAAGTGGGACCAGCAAAAATAGTTAGTGCTGCTGCTGCTAATGCTGGTGGTGGTGGTGATTTTGGCCCTGCGAGTTGCAGGAACGGGACTTGTCCCTGAGTTCTTCAAACGCCCGCATTGTCTCCACATCGAAGCCTCCCGCGAACTGATGAAAATTTAAGTTCGCTTTAGATTGTAAACACAGTTTTTCAATGGATGTATGAAAATGGCTGGCGGGAGAATTACCTGGTGTACTCTGAAGGCAAATCTTACACCTTGTAGCACGAGCTCTTCTTCTTCGGGACCCGACTCCACGGCTTCCATTTCAGCAGTTACCCTCTTCATGTACTTCATTGCCAGTTTTACTGATGCAAGCTTGATCTGCATCAAACATAACAGGGGGCTTTAATTTATGCATTGATTCTGGTACTAGGTTTGGTTGATCCTGCTCCTTGCAGGGAAGTATTACTTTTGACTACAGCTAGCCTAAACCAAACCTTTGGAACAAAACCCAGCCAACATAGTTTCATCCAGATATCTAGGGTACCCAGACTACACGGCCTCACCCAAGCTAGGATGGTAGAGTCAGAGCATAAAAATATTAATCCCTACATTTTGTTGTCACGTAGACAGTGAAGATCATCAAAAAGTTATCACGGCTGACAAGCCAAATCCAGATATCGAAATCAGTTCTTTGGGGAATTACATAAAGGAAATATAAATAGCTTCGCAGGCTTAAATTATTGAAATTATTGAAAAAGGATAAAATATGTTCTATTTAGTCTAGACGCTAGATACAGGCAGGACATCTCTCTCCCAACTTTGGCACTCACATGCCCAACATAGGGAACGGATAATCCCACTAACGAAATTTTATAACCCACCAACCAAAAACTTCTGTGACCCACATTTTAATTCCCACTATTATTTTTAGTTGTTGGAGATAATAAAAGAGAGGGGGAAGGGGGTGAAAGCCAGCGGAGGAGGCTACAGGCAAATAGACGACGGAAGAGAAAGCGGACGATAGGCGGATGGGACGATGGAGGTTGCTGAAGGAGGTCGTAGGAGTAAAGGTGGATAAAGAGAAAGAAAGAGAGGGAGGGAGGGAGGGAGGGTGAGGGAGAGATTGGAGAGGGGGCGATAGAGGGTGAATGCGTTGAGGGAGTGGCAAAGGGCGGACGACAGATTGACAGCGTGCAGAGGAAGCTAACCCCAATCCTGCCCTCTCTTTCACCACCCCCCCCCCCCCCTCCCCGCCTCCCTTCATTTCCTCCCGGACCGTCTCTCTTCCCCACCTTCCTCTCTCTCCCACATTCTCTCTTTTTCCTCCCCACCACCCAAAATTTAAGGATGGTGGACATAGAGATAGAATTAGTGGGGATAACCACTCCCCTGAAATTTCGGTTTATGGGGGAGGTGTTCATTGGCAAGTGCCTACATCACACCTATACTCAGGGATGGCCGTGGGGAGAGGCCCCTTGATGGATGATGGGGTGGCACAGGCAAAATCTAATCTACAAATCAAGGAATGACTCCCTAAATAAACAGAACCAGCATGATAAAAAGATTAATTTTTACTATAAATAAAACTAAAATATCCAATAAATGTTAGAAAAATCTCTAACTACTAAAACGTTGTGAAACTCTCAATTTAACTCATACTTGTCATTTTTTTTAGTTTCTACCCTCCATTTCACAAAGGATAACAGACTTCAACATTAGCGGTAACAATGGTCCAAGACAGCAAAGCAAGCCAAGGTTCTTCAACTCCAGAATCACGTGAACTACACGCACGGGTGGTCCGGGACCACAGCATCGTTTGTTCTGGTTCTCTTTTAACCGTCGAACAACTGGTATTTTGTCGGTACACCAAAGATCTAAAAACTTTTTTTATTTACTTCACAGATGAAGATCTAAAATACCGTGTTATAAATTCATTAATCATTAATCAAACATTAATGATGATTGTTCGTTCACAAATCTCTAAATCAACCCTCGTTCTTTAATTAGCTTATCATATCTTCAACATAACTGATTAATTCATTCTTGGATTTTAGTGTGATGACAAATTTACCATCATTGTGGAAATTTTTTTTTGCCGAGAACAGACAAACCGTCGAAATCATGCCCGCCAGGAAAGGTCATTCATTGGGCAGATGTTGTAAATATTTAACCAAATCAATGGCAAAGTTGGGAAGACGAGCGTACCTGACTGACGAGCCCAGACTCGAGCATCCACTCTGATGGGATCTGAAATCCTCTGTAACGTTTCGTCGCAGCTTCTCTCACCCGTGACACATTGTACACTCCGTGCTCCAATCTGTAAAAAAAAAAAATCAAGCAATTCATCACATTAGATAAAATTTATTTGATACCCAACATTCAAAAATGATTGAAAGAAGGGAATTTGATTTCACTTCTCCAACAAAGACTGCATCTTCTTTAGAGCACAGCTACACGACTGTCGTTGTACGTCGTCCTTGAACGAAGACGCCTCCAACTCGAGCTTCTTCAGATCACAGTAACCGAACGCCGCCTCTCTCATGGCGTCCGCCTTGTGTTCCGGCCAGTCGAAGTGCTTCAACACCGCCCTCTCGTCAACCTTCAATTAAAAAAAATGTTTTTTCAATTCAAACAAACCAAATCGAAAGGGATTTCAAATATGGGGTAGTGATCGACGGATTACAAGGAAGGAGAGCTCATCGTCCAACCACTTCACGAATGCCACCACGTCTTCTATGTTGGTGAAGGCGGCCTCCTTCACTTCCTTGATCAAGAACCGTATGAAATCGCCTTGCGTTTCGACGTCCGTCTTTATCTGCCAAAACAGAGTAGTTTTTTTTTTTTATGTTCCGAATTTCTGGTCCGAGTAATCGAAATCGCTCTTCAAAATTACCGTTGACTGTTCCCCCAACAGGGACCCTTTTTTGAACAGACAAAAATGAGTACAGAAATCACGGAACAGTTTTTATCGCTAAATGACCAAAATGTCCCCACAAAGGGTATCCGCCAAAAAAACCGCCAGTGTTCGTTCAAAATTCGAGAAACAGATCGTGCCGTTGACTCGACATCCAACGGTTCGAAGACCATCGGAACAAAAAGCGAAAACAGTGGCAGTTCCGTAAATACGAAGGACTTACGGCGAGCAGGTGAGCCGAGCGGTTCTCGATCTCCCCAATCATATTGCGCGCGTTCGCCGCCGACGCCTGCGCCGGAGCTTCCGTTCCGGCGCCGGCATCTCTTTTAGAGTCCCTCCGCATCAACGAGTGGTAGAACTCCACCACCTCCGGCACTCGCCGGACGCTCGCCGCGTTCGACCTCGATCCCTTCTTCGGCGGCGGCGGCGGCGGAAGCCGCGGCGCCGCCCCTGTACTGCCTCTCGAGACAGTTATCACCGATCGTCGTGGAAGTGACGACGGCGGAAGCGGCGGAGGCGGAGGGGGTGGCGGCGGTGGGATCGGCGGAAGACAAGAGAGCTTCAGCCGCTCCGCCGTCGCAGATTCGGCTTGCGTAGCTTCAAAACTTCCAGAAGAATCAGAAGAACCTGTTGAAGAAGAAGAAGAAGAAGAAGAAGAAGAAGTGGAAGGAGAGGGAGTGGGTTTTGGCGGGGTTTTGGAACTCTAGGAACTCTGGACCTCACAATACTTGCGAGATCCTCGGCTTCGCAGCGAGTCTGCTGAGTCCTCTCGGACGATTCGGTTTCTTCCCCTTTCAGATCCACCGATTCAGGCTTCCGATTCTCATGATTCACAGCAATGTCGCTCGATTTGGCACTCCTCTTCAGGTTCTTCAAGAGACTGGACTTCGCCGACGCGTCGATCAGGCCCTGGAACCTCTGTGAGGAGGAGCAATCGTCGATCTCCCCTGAATCTCGACAGAGCAACCCCTTCTGCTCCGATCGTTCTCTCTCCGACACCGCCTTCTTCAGGTTCTCGATCTCTGTTTCCATCTCTTTCAGTTTGAGGTCTTTCGCTTCTCCATCGTCGATTTTGCTCATCAACGTCTCGATTTCCAGTCTCAGCCTCTCGTTCTCCTCTTTCAAGGCGTCGATTTCGAGCGACGCCTTCGCGAGGTCCTCGTCTTTGAAGGCGATCTCCTTCTCAAGGAACGGAACGATCGCGACCGTCTCCTTCAGTATCTTGTGCTCCAGAAGCTCCGTCCGGAGGCGCGACTCCCGCTCGCGGAGCTCCTCCACCACGCGGAGCAGCTCCGCCATATCCGCCGACGGTCGCGGCTGGACCTGCGAGGAGGACCGGGGGAAGTAGACCCCGAAAGACCGCGAAAACGAGGCGCTACCACCGCCGCCGCTGCCGCTCGACGACTTCTGCGGCAGCTTCGCCGAGCTCGGTGAGCTAAACTGCTTCGGAGGCGGCGGAGTGGTGGTTGTGGTCTCCTTCTTGGGTTTCGAGGGGCTTCGATGGAGGCCGATCGCCGCCCTGACCTTACCCGCTACCATCGTCTTTCGATGTCAATCGGACGGAGAAGACGAGTCCACTGACATAACAAGGGTTAGGCCTTCTTCGCTTTTGCTTTCTCTCGAGAGAGGGCACGGTTTCCGGTCTATAGAGATCCCGATTTCAAAATTAAAAGGGGTCACCGATACGGTAATAAATCTCCACCAGATCTCCCACCTATCGTCTCGCGATATTAGAAACGAGAGTTTTTTTATCTCGTGATATTCAGGTATCCGTTGGAGAGTGGGACCCGGTGGACAGGGGGGTTCATTTGATGCCGATGGTCTGATCGGTGAGATTCTTTGTCTTTGTTTTTGGGATGCTCTCTTATTTATTGTTTATTATTGTGGCAAAAATTCAAATAGCCCTCCGTGAACTGTCCGAAATAACCCTTATTTTTCCTAAAATTCATATAACTCTATGAAAATACCTATGTAAATCTGAATATCTCTTTAAATTAAACTTCTGTTGACAGATGAATAATATTTTGTGAATATTTCATTTGATTAACCCTTACTGAAAACACAAGTATACCAAAAATCATCTCAATAATTTGATAAATGATGATTTTACCCTTCGTATAGATTATAAACTACAAAATCGTCATTTACAGATGATTTTTTACAATTTTAACATATTTTTGGAGAGTTTTGGAATAGTGTGTTTTTATTTAGGGTTAATCAAACTGATTATTTTATCATCTATTAACAAAAATTTAACTCTGAATCATGTCAATTATCCGAAAAAAATCTGAATCCGTATCTGAAAATCAGAAATATCCGATATCTGAATATTTGGAGTACGGGTATGGATATCAGTGTATCTGATTCAAAAAATATTTGTATTCTACATATATTATAAAAATATATATATGTGTGTGTGTATTTTATATTGTTTATTTTTTTTTATCTTGTATGACTAATTATAATCATGATATATTATATATTACTATTAAACTTTCAATATATGATATTTAACAAAAAAAGTAAACCTTAAAATCTCAATTTTAGTTTTCATATATATCTATTATATTATTCGATTATTTAATCTATATTATAATATTTAAACATGTCAATTATATAAAAAATATCATATTCGAAGAGATTCGAATCTGAAAATTACCAGGCTTAGTTTAAGGGGGTTATATAAAAAAAATTCCATTTATTAATTGTGATTTTAAAAATATTATTACATAAAAAAAAAATCACAGACTCGCATGATATCGTAATTTAATGAGTTCGCGGTGGGGCACGTAGTACAGGTGATGAAGCAGACAGAGCAGGCGCACCAGGGTCTCGTTCCTGGCGTTCCAGGTTTGCACTTTGGACTTACTTTATTTATTTCTTTCTGCAAAATTTTAAGCTTACGTACATGTATCTAATGTGTAGTGTTTGAAAGATTTTGAATCCGTATATATATATATATATATCTGGGTAAAATTCATTTTACTTTTTTAGGTCTCCATACTTTTTGATATACAAAAATTTTCTTAAGCCAGTGATTACATTTTATGTCTTTATGTCTCCTTTCCATTGCTTAACATAATTTCAAACTTGTTACCATATCACTGAACTTTTTAATATGTGAAAATAACTTTAAGTTGTATGTTTACATTTATCTAATTAATTTTTAAAAAAATTCCCCGGCTTCCCTTCTCTGTTCAAAGATGTCCTGATTGGTGGTGAAAAGATCTTTCATGTTTCAAAATAATATCCTCGAAGGTTGTGAAGATTTGAAGACCAATGATTTTCCCTCAAGGTTTGAATGTTCATGTGGCTTTTGTATCAGGAGAAGCTTCTCACTAAAGTGTATCGTTCCAAATGGGTGCCCGATGCCGATACTTGTCCTCTCTGCACGACGGAGGAGGAAACAATGGCATACCTCTTTATCGGGTATCCGATTGTTCGTCAACTTTAGAGCCGCTTGAATGCGACGACGGAGATGGTGGATCAGTTTGCTTCCTTGCACAATTTATGGGAGACAGGGAGACGTCTTTGTTCAAGTGGTGATCAAAGTGCGGTGGGCAAAATCACGCAATCTTCTCATTCTGGTTGTGGTGTGGACGATTTGGCTTGCCCGTAACTATTTAATTTTTAGGTATATAAGAGTTTACATTTAGAATTTGTAGGATTTAGTTCTTAAATTCATTATATTATGGGGTTGCTTGTGCGAGGGTAAGCAAAATTTTGGACATTATGTGTAAAATTGTGATCAAGGAGTAAGTTTGTAGCTCCTCTCGGTATACCCTTATCTACCTATTTTACTGCTTTGGACATGTTTCGTTTTGATTTGAATAAAATTAAGGCACATGCTTTACCATTTCATCAAAAATAAAATTCCCATTTGGATTCCTTTGTTATTTTATTTTTTATTTTTTTGAATAATGATACCCTCCAGGATTTAATTCCTTGATCTCCCACACTGAGGTACGAGATGTTTACTGTCTAATTAAAACATTAATGTTATGTATTAATATACGTTGTTGATATATATATATATATATATATATATATATATATATATATATATATATATATATATATATATATATATATATATATAGGGACCTGATACGGTGCGGGTCGTGCGGATGTGCGGCGTCGATCACGGGTCCATCGCATCGGACGGTCGGGGGCGATTCATCTCGACCGTTGGATGCGATGGACCCGCAATCAGACGACTCACGTCGGATCCGCACGACCCGCATATTATCACTCGTGTGTATATATATATATATATATATATATAGAGTCGTGATATTATACGGTCGTGCGGTCGCGATTCACGGGCTGTCGATCACGGGTCCATCACATCGGACGGTCGGGTGCGATTCACGTCGACCGTTGGATGCGATGGACCTGCGATCGGACGACGCACGTCGAATCCGCGCGACCGCACCGACCGCATATTATCAGAAATCTATATATATATATATATATATATATATATATATATATATATATATATATATATATGTAAAAAAATTCAAACAGACAAACAGTTACCTATTCTACATATTAGTGATTTAATAGTAATAGGCCAACATATTAGAAAGAAAGTAAAAATTGCATATGATGTCATTTAATTCAAAAACCAAATCTATATTAGCCCGGCAGAGTATTAAGTTATTATTAGTTTTATGATTATTTTAGTATAAATCCGGATAAAGTGATACTTTGTGTTTAAATTTGTTTGAATTATTATTGTTGGAAATGTAATAAATTAATAATAAATTTTTTATTGTTTTTGGATAAAATTTAAGTAAGATGTAGATAAATATTTATAATTCGTAAAAAATTATAAAAATTGATTTATTAAAAATGATAACAGTTGATTTGACAATTAATCAATTTATTTTTTTAGTTGAATTATTCACAGTAACTTAATTCTATGAAATATTTAAAGTGATAACATTTTATATGAAGTAAATTTATATATCATTTTATAGCGGTTAACTTAATTTTCGTTATGCTAATTTTTTAAACATTTATTTAACATTATTTTAATTTATCCCTATTTTTTATATCATCTATTCGTGCTAATAACAGATTGATAGGACGTCTTTTGAATAGAACTGGGTCGGCGGTCAGAAACCCAAAACACAGGCCATTTACTATCATGTGTTTCGTGATTGGTGAAGGAGTGGACGGTCTAGATGACGTGACTTGTAATCATTCTAGGTTTTTTCTTTTTTTTTCCTCTAAATGGAGGAGGAAACTGATCAACTTTATATAATGCATGGTTTTCATGTCCTCTTCATTTCCAATTGTTAGAGGTGGAGAATATTGAAAGCAAGCAATTCCCCTGGTAGTGGTCCCCCCCCCCCCCCCCCTTTTGCAAAATCTTTGTTTCGAGAATCCTTGTCACGTGATTTGGTGTAAGTAAATATATATATATATATTTTTAATTTATAATACTTCGAGGAGAGACAACCCGCATAAGACAAGAATGTATTCGGATTAATCCAAGATTCTCCCGACATGGTCAGTCATTTATAGGCATTTTTAAAGGTATTAATTGTATTTTATATAGTTGTTGGAATAGTTTTTGTTTGATTATATTTATCTATTCATCATTCATCGATGACATGGATCCACTTTATTATATTGAAATATATAGACTAGTTTTTTTTTTAAAAAAAGTTACAGTTATTTTCTATTTAAAAAAATTAAGATAGAATATGACAAAAAAATATATAAAAAAATCAAAATATGTTTACAAAAGAATTTTTTTTTTTTAAATGATTTTTGTTTGTTCTTGAGACATTGGCTAAATGAGATATGTTTACAAAAACTTTATCATTGGCTAAATGAGATGTTGATTATTGCAGAAATAGCATTGTTACACTCATTCTTATATGCAGCTTTGTATATAATAATAAAAATATTTAATAAAGTATATTGCAATGAACATGTGATACTTTTGCATATAAAGGTTTATGCATATATATTTTTCTAAAAAAAAATTATATGTTTCGTTACATAAAATATATATTTGAAAAAAAATATATCTAAATATTATAAGCCACATTGTAAGAAAAGATATCATACTGTGTTTAACAATATTGTGCTCACTAAATAGCTAGAACAAGAAAACTTTTTTTAAAAACTATTTATGCTGCAATAACAAATGACAATGGCAGATAGTAATAATGTTTGGTTTATGTTCTTGCATATGAAATTATGAATACCAAATGTAGCATAAGATGTCTATCATACCTTTAAATAATTGAGTGTGGGGGTGTTTTGATATATAATATAATGTATCAGAGTCAAATGTTTTTTTGTATCATGAAGGTTTGAGAATGATAATCAAGATTTGTCTGTAATTTAGAGAAAAAAAGTAATATTTTGTAATTTTATCTCTTCTTAGATCAGATAAAATTTCGGATCTGTGATTGTACATGTGATTGTATGTTTGCTTTTTTCCTTCTAGGCCCTATCTTGAAATGAATAGTAGAGATGGAAATTATAATTGGTGAATAAAGCCAAAGGATGAGAGGCACCAAAAAGGAATTTTTTTTAGTAATTGATGTGTGGGCGAGGGTTTTGAGGGGGAGGGCGTAGAGCACAAGAAATTGAAGTGGGGGGCTATGGAGCTTTCATTGAGGAGGTTAATGAGTTAGTAGAAGCTAGTGATCACAGAGTGTGTGGTAGGGCAGTGGGTGGAGACAAGGGATCTCGATTGCCACGTGGTTTATAGAAAAATAATGTTGTCTAGATTTTTGTAGTGGTCACTAGTGGCCAAGATGAATGGAACATACACTGATGATACACACACCTGCTTCTCCTTTTCTTTTTTTTGCTTTTTCTAGTTTCATTAACTTGGTTGAATGTGTGTAACAGTCTTGCTTGTAGTTTAATGAGTAGCTGGATGTGAGGTATATTTATTCCATGAAGCATGGTGTACCAGGGTACACTGTATGTTTGCTTCCAATGCAGAGTCTAATAATTCAGGTAACACTTATAATGTGACTTTAATTTTCTGGCTCTAATCATTCATGTAATTCACTGTTCTTTTCATTGTAACATATTTAGGTTGCGGTTTAATCATCATTTTCACTTATAATTCATGTCACTTTTCTTGATCATTTTAAAATGAGTTTTGTTACACAGTCTTTTTTTAGTTCAGTTTCAGAGTTTTGATTAAGTCAAGTATCATCCCTTCAAGTCAAGGGATCAAATTAGTGGTAGACCTATGATTTCTTTGGGGGAGGGGGGGGGTGTGAAAGGGGTTGGAGTACGAGGTGTGACATAAACTTATTCGTATCTGATAGCTATATCAAGATAGATAACAATTCATAAAGAGTAAACAAATTTTTGTTTGATTGTTTTTTCTGTTATTCTCATTAGAAATGTAAAAGTGACATTTTTGTTTGTTTGGTTCATCTTGGGTAAAGTGATGATAAGTGGTGGATAAAATATGGATAAAAATTTATGATTTTTTAAATGAGAACTATATAATTGAATAAGTGTGAGAGATGTGTGACTGATTTGATAGATATGACAATTTTTAGAATGTGTGTGTGAGGCTGTTAGATGATATAAATTTTTTAAAATGACAGATAATGTTATTTTTATCCATTGGCATAAATAAGCCCTGATAAAAAATTTCAGAATTTTCTTATAATACTTATCAGGTTTTATTTTAGCTTATTTAAACATAGTTATCAGAGTTTATTCGAGGAAAACAAACAACGAATATAGGTTATTCTCCAGTATTAACCCATATTTTATGTTAATTCTCCACCACAAACAGAGGATAAATATTAGTTGTATCATTGATGTAAAATTATCCTTTTCCATAAAAATCAATCATATTCATGTTATATAAATACTTATATGCCATATGGATTGGATTGGAATGAGAATTGTAAGAGGCATGACCTATTTTGAATTTTGATTTGGACGAGATAAACAACTCGTATACTTAAAACTTTAATTTTTTATGATAGATAAAATTTTTAATTCTTTTTTTTTTGTTAATTTTAATCTGTTAAGATGCAATTTTTTCCCAAAATACTAATAATAATAAAGGCTAAAGAATTCAATAGACGTAACATTAAAATGAAAGAACTTATCATGTAGTCCACACGAGTATCAGTCTGTCAGATAAGGTTGGGAGATATGGTGACTAAAAATTTCCCTTTCATTTTGACATTGAGCATGACATGCCATTTGAATATATTCCCTTGCTTCAAGGAAGAGAGTTTTCATTTCACGCTAAGATAGTCTGTTCCACATAGTCTAGCCTAAAACTTCCTCCCTTTTTTTTTTGGGGACCAGATCATTTGTGGTCTACAACAAGGAGATTTCCTTGTTTCATGCATGATGGTATGTTATGTAGACGAACACACCTCTTAAGAATTTGGTGTGATGCAATCATCCCTCAAAATGGTATGTCCATTTATGTAGCACACTATCATTCATGCAACAGGAAAATCTCTATGTTGCAGTACCACAGACGATCCCCCCCCCCCCCAAAAAAAAAATATAAATGAATATGATAGATTCATTCATTCTCGAAGACAATCATTTCGTTTGTGGTAAGCAACAAAAAGATTTTCGTGTTGCATGCATGGTGGTATGCCACATATACGGGCACACCCATTAAGGGGTAATTACATCACACCAAATGCATTCACCCCTTAAGATGTGATGCAATCATCCATTAGGGTGATGTGCCCGTTTATATGGCACACTACCAATTTATGCAGTAAGAAAATCTCCTTGTTGCTCACTACAGAGGATGGCACTCAATACCCGACTTGATTTGGATCCGGGTAAGCAAGTGTAGCCCCTCCACAAAGAAGTGGACAAGGAAGTCACCATTTTTTTAAAGTTGATCCGAGTGGGTAATTCATTTTGGTGCAATTATCACTTCAAAATTTACACATTTTAAAGGAGATTTAATATGACTACTAATGATATTTTCTGAACTATATTTGTAGAAAGATTTTACTAAGTAGAAAGATTTTACTAATTAATTTTTCTATTTGTTGGGGATATATCCAAATGATAGTATCTTCACTATCTAAGGTTGATATATCTAAGGCCCCATTTGACCTGATTGATCTTAAGGCCAACCCTATCACCTGAATTTTTTTTTATATCACTATGTACTAATGAAATTGTCATCAGTACGCGTCTGGATGAACGATACGTGTATATCAATTGTATTAATAATAATTCTTTCAATTATCTTTTAATCATTGAAAAAAATTTAACTGGGCACCTACGTGTCATTCATCAAAACATGCGAGAATCATCTCATATGTATATGAAAATTGAATAGGATTAATAGGTGTATATGAAAATTCAATAGGATTAATAGGGTCGGAAACCTTGAATTGCTTCCTCCTCCGAACTGCATGAAAATTTCATAGCATTGCTTAGCTTGTTTTGCAGGGCAATCCAATCTGGAACTGATGTCACTCATTTTCATTAATTGGCCCCATCATCCAATGCTCACTTAACATCCAATATTTTGATCATTCCTCGAGGGAAAAAAAAACAAAAAGACGAATGCATTACAATATTGGAGGAGACTTGCACGCAACTGTTCTTCTTGTTAAGCTTTGCATATAGTAAGAATATTTTTGAGACAATATGATGGTCCACTACATTATCCATATTGAAGTGTGCATAAGGTTTCTTCCAATATTCGGTTCCATGAAGATGGTATGAGTTTTAGGTTTTCAAGAATTGAAGGTTGTTTCTTGTATATCTTTGTTGTTGTTCACATAGTTTATGTTATTACGTGTTGCTGTACCTTAGAAGCAAAATGAAGGAATATTAACTAGTTGGAATTGCGTGTAAGTTGTTGGTAGGTCATGGGGGCCATGCAGCCATAGGACCAAATCTGTGTTTTGTTGTTGTGACTTGTAAAATTACCCAAAACACCTCTGCATTAACATTTTTTTAATTAACAAATATTAATATGTGGTGATTTGCGTGGGGACCCAAATTAATTTTACATATTGGATACCCTTGGACCGATTTATTTTGCAAATAAGAAAACGAATAGTGGAAAATCAACAAGTTTCATCTTGTGAAAATGTGTTTTTTTATAGCATTTTTGTTGGTAAGTCACTAAATTTGTATTAGAAACAAAGATAAAAAAAATGTACCAAGTGTTAGGCCTTAGTGAGGGAGCAGTAGGTGTACTAAAAAAGTGGGGGGCAATACAGCCAGGATTAACAAAGCAGGGAAGAACTAAATTGGCTGCTCCTGAATGGAGATCCCTTATTTTCCTATGACAAACAAAACCTCTGCCTTTACTTTCCTATGCTTCATCTCTTGCTAGAATGACAACAAAAGCCAAAACTGATTCTCTTAGTTGTTCAAGAATTCATTTTTATTATATTAAATCACCTCATGGCATATTGATAGATGTAAACATTTTTAAAAACCCTTATTTGGGCAGTGAAATAATAGGTGGAGAATATGGTGGAATATGGGTGAATAAGTCTAAAAATCATATTTGTTAGTAAGAAATAAGTGAATATAGATATGTCAGAATATGTGACAATAAGTAGATATCGATATTTTAGGTTTCCCCTGTAATTGTGTTTTACCAAATCTAATCCACTGGTACAGGGTCCATATGCCAAATTATATATCATTTCTTCTAAATCAGATGACCCACATTTCATATCATTTTTTCACATTTTATATTTTTTTTACTTACATATTATTCACTTTTTATTCACAATTTATCAATGAATAACCAAATAATAAAAACCTCTTTATTACATTTTTTTATCTTTACAGATTAACTATCAACATCAAAATACACAGTTTATCTTGCTATCTGAGGAATCATCTGGATTTGAATCTATTCTCATCCGTACGTGATGGGACAATTTTAACTATAAAAAAAAAGTTAAAGAAAACAATGAGGGTCAGCATTGTAATTCCAAACATAAGCGAATAGAATATATATACATAATCATAAGCCATAACCATTCCGAAAGGGCTGTCAATTGTAATCAAAGCCAACCAACCAACAGAATTCCAAACTCACCTTTCCCTCCACCCCACCAAACAAACTATGCTAGGCAACATAGCCAAACGATGGAAGGCCCTCTCCGGCGAGACCCACTGGTCCAACCTCCTCGACCCCCTCGACATCGACCTCCGCCGCAACATCCTCATCTACGGCAACCTCTCCCAAGCCGCCTACGATGCCTTCAACTCCGAGAAGGTCTCCCCTACGCAGGTAGCTCCCGCTATGCCAAAACCAATTTCTTCGACAGGGTGGGTCTCTCCAAAGCCAACCCCTACAAATATGAAGTGACAAAGTTCTTATACGCGACGTCCGGTGTTCCACTCCCCGACGCCTTCATCGTTAAATCCCTGTCGAGGGAGGCGTGGAGTATGGAGTCCAATTGGATTGGGTACGTGGCGGTGGCCACCAATGAGGGGAAGGCGGCGCTGGGGAGGAGGGACATCATCGTCGTGTGGCGGGGCACGATAATTGCGCTCGATTGGGTGAACAACCTCGATTTCTCGTTGGTCTCCGCTTCGAGTTTGCTTTCTTCGGTGGCGGCGAAGGCCGGTAGTGGTGGTGATCCGATGGTGCATAGGGGTTGGTTGTCTATGTACACCACCAGTGATCCGAGGTCGCGTTACAACAAATCTAGTGTGAGGAATCAGGTATTTTTTCTTTTTAAGCGGATGTAGATATTTGCTATCTGATTTCATCACTGAATTTGAAATTACAAACTTGATCCCTTAATTTTTTTGGAAAGTAAGGAACCAGATATTACTTACTAAAATTTAAAAGGATTTTTTTGCATGTATACCATTAAAAAACATGTTATTTATTTTTTTTACCATCACAAATAATCTAATTATTTGTATACCATTAAAATATTTAAAATTATGCATTTTTACAATCTTAGTTAAATTCCATCAAATTTTCTACTAACACTGTTAAAGTCATGAAAAAATTATTAAAATCCTTAATTTTTTATTTTTCTATTGACCATTTCAAAATATAGCATTTATTTTTATATCATCAAAAAATTATATTTATTTTTATACCATGAAAAAAAAGAATTAAATTTTACTATAAAAACGAATTAATTCATATAAAACATAAAAGGTGGCCACAATAAAAAGAGATATCATAAAAAATTTAACTCATATATCATAACCCATGTAAGCACACAGTCCTCTATTAGATTTGAACCCAAAGAGCCTATAAACAAATTATAATCTAAAAAAAAAAAATGCCCCCGTCGTGTACCATATGGCCAAAAATCATATGGAGTCAATTGATCTATATATTATACATTAAAATACCACATTAATGATAGTTGTTGAAGAATGATAAAATCCATCATATTTGATGGAGTAAAAAACCCCAACTCTTTATTCATAAAAAAAGGAAGGGAAAAAGAAAGACACATGTACAATTTGAAAAGAACAAGAAATCAATTATATTATTGTATTTAATTATTTACATTATGAAAGATATCACGTCTAATGTTATTTTTGTCATTTTTAATTATTGATTAGAAAATTAACTGTAGTTAAATTTATCTTGGTTTTAAAAAGTGACGAAATGACACATTTATATTGATTTAGAAACATTAATGATATACAAATAAATAGACTATTTGTGATGGTAAAAAAATAAATAACATGTTTTTCAATGATATATATGCAAAAATCCCAATTTAAAAATTTGTGACTTAACTTAGAAGATCGATCAATCTAGATTGGATTGATTGACTTTCTGGTTGAATCCAATTATTATCTTGGCTGATATTAATAATTTTTTCACCCACTAATTCAATTTATTTGGTCAAGTGGAGCACGATCCATGTCGGGTAATTCAAAAAAATAATACTATATGCCTTACCTGATTAACAATAGTTAATACTTTGTTAGGCGACTGAGCTTAATGAAAATAAACTTGATGTTTATATTTAACTCAATCAAGAAATTTGAGATTTACTTAATTAAAGCTCATTATATATTTTTTTTACGTTGATTTATAATAAAATTTGTTAATAAATTTCTTGATTTTTTTTGCTTGGTTAATTTGGCAGTCAAATTCCTGACCTCCCCTTGGGGGAGGGTGTGTCTCGATCATCCCGCTAAGGGGGTCTTCAAATTTCTTGATATGGTGACGCATACGCATTTGAAATAAGATCATGAGAATGGATTTGTTGATTTATGAATTATCTATCTGAAATACTATATTATTGTTATAATGAATTTTTATTTAAACCTATTTTTCTCGTACATTTTTATTATTTTATTTGGATTTTCAAAAATTTCGGAGAGATCATTTCACTCAGTGACTAATGAGCTGTTTGTTAACACACATTAAAAAGCAAAATTAATAAAAAAAATAGATTTATAATTAAAACATAATCATCAGGAATCACACTTTCTTAACTTTTCTAAAAGCATAACTTTACAATCTTTTTTTCTCGTCTGTTTGAAAAACATTTGAGATTTTAATTGTCAGAAAAATCAATTCCAAATGTGTTTCCAAAAGACTACTAAATCATATTAGCCTGTTCGGATGTTTTAGTGTTTTTTTAGCTATTTTAAACACACTTTTTTTTACTGTAAAAAATACGGTTTATACATCTCGTCGGCACCTTTTACTCACTGTATTCAATATATATACCTTAGTAGTAATTTTTCACATTTTGTTATAAAGACACCATCCATTTTATTGAAATAAATATTTAATATTTTATAAAACTATATATCTCAATAATGCATATATATGATTTTTATAAACACATATTGCAAAATGGACTTAAACAAAGTTGCAATTCCTCACAAACACGTACGCAGGTTATGGCCGAGGTGCGGAGACTAGTCGAACTATACAAAGACGACGATCTCAGCATAACCGTCACCGGCCACAGCCTAGGCGCGGCCCTCGCCACCCTAAACGCCATCGACATCGTCGCAAACGGCGCCAACCGCCCCAACAACAACCCCCCTTGCCCGGTCACAGCCTTCGTATTCGCGAGCCCTCGCGTCGGCAACTCCGACTTCAAGACCCTCTTCTCTCAATCCCAAGGCCTTCGCTTGCTGCGCGTCTGCAACGCCCTCGACGTCGTCCCCAGCTATCCGTTGATCGGCTACGCCGATGTCGGCGAGGAGCTCGACATCGACACGACGAGGTCGGGGTACCTGAAGAGCCCGGGGAGTATTATCACGTGGCATAACTTGGAGTGTTATCTACATGGGGTGGCGGGGACGCAGGGGAGGAAGGAGAAGGGGTTTAGGTTGGTGATTGATAGGGATGTGGCGCTGGTGAACAAGTTCAATGATGCGTTGAGGGAGGAGTTTCTGGTGCCTGTGTCCTGGAGGGTGGACCAGAATAGAGGGATGGTTCAGGGGTTGGATGGGCACTGGTGTTTGCAGGACCATGAAGAGGATGATGATTTGGATTACACCTTTGACAGGGTTGTTTGAATAAAGGATATATGTTAGCTAGGCCCAGTTATTTACAGTGATTTGATTAGGTATATATTTTTTTGTAAAAAATAAAGCATGAATTCTATGAATTTATAAATAGAAAATATAAATTTTTTTAACAAGATTATCGTAGATGGCTATATAGGACTGTATAGTATAGGCTGAAAATGGATTGTGTAACAAAATTTGGAACCATGATCAATTGCATGTATAGTATGTTGTGTAACACAATTCTTTTGTTGTCAACAATTTTTTGGTTTGGTTTGTATGCGCGCCAATACATGCCGTATTTTGTTTACAGTTCTGCGTGTTTTCTCACATCTATAAGACTCTAACGAGTATATGTTTCATTAGATAAAATATTTATTTATGTACTTTAGTTCTTTAAATGGATTTACACAATTTATTGAAGTATAAACTTTACTTTTACAATACCTGTTTTATTGCATGAAATAAATGTTCACATATTTTTAAAAGGATTAAAGTACATGATACTACATGTGTGGTTGCATGTGAACTGTCCTTGATACATATGTTATATATTTGTGTGTTTGTTATTTGCTTTAGATTATTGGGTCATTTGTGATGGGGCACAAGGAAAACTCCTTGTGGCTTCTGTAGTGGTGCATGTCCCATTGTGTGTGCAGCAGGCTGGCAGAGACCATGTTAGTAGTGGTGTGCCATATATCTACATGACACGTACGCCATTGGACAAGCTACAGTATTACATACAATCCAAACACACATTCAAATGACTTTTCAAATGTTTTATTATTTGTATTATAATTCATGAGCATTAATTCTAGGAAAAAAATGTTTTTTTATTTTAATTTTTATAATAAAGTTCTGTGTCCATATCAAACCACAGCGGACATCCACTTACAAGTATATGATAAAGAGGTTAACACGGGCCAACCAGAACAGTGGGACTAACTCACTAAGCCCCCGTTTGGAATGAGCATAACCCCCGGATAACCCCAGATAACCCTGGATAAGTATTTTAGGGTGTTTGTTTACCTCGGATAACCTCAGATAAATTATGCTAGAATAAACCTTGATAAAGTGGTATAAGGATTCCAATCAATCCCTAGAATAAAAGTTGTCCTATGTTATTCCACCCAAAGAATATGTGGACCCACTGTCAAATCAACTGTCATCACCTCTTATAAATCACCTGTCAAATCAACTATCATTACTTTTTTATCTTTTATAAATCCTTATCCATACTTTATTCAGATTTTATCCAAACAACAAAGCATTTATTTTTACGTTTACCAACAAGAATAATTCAAAATACAACCAAACACAAAATCATTTTATCCTTATTTATACTCACTTATGCTTGGATAAATCTATACCCTAGAATAAAATCTATCCTCGTTCCAAACGGGGCAAGAACTCAGCCTGAGGGTTGAAACTAGAAACTATTTAGGAGTGTGCCAGCATGGCCATGAAACCTGGGCTCAAAGCCCAATAGCACCAGCCTGTGGGCTTTTACCATCCGCTTGCACTCAGCGAGGCTTGCGGAGAATTCCCGCCAGGTAGGTATAATGCCCTTTGTTGAACTAGAGTCAACATAGTCGTAAATAATTATTTATACTTGTATAAAATACAATGTCAAGTAAATATACTTATTATCCGCAAGACTTCACAAAGTGAACTATGAGCCACCCATATTACATGATACATATGATACCATATAACATGTGAAAAACTGAACCACCAATATTAACATTGAAATTAAAATATGTCAACAAAATGCAAATTAATATTGAGTGGGGGAAGCTCGATCCCCCTGTGGCTCCGGGAGAGCTGAGGAGACATTAGGGGTGGCGTAGAATAAGGGCCTTTGATCAGCCCATCAGCTATGGTACGATACGCCGCCTCGGTCAGATGGATGCCATCCCAATTCACGTACTCGGAGGGGTCGCAACACACGATGAAGTCAGGGGAGCCGCAGAAAACCGATCCGTTAGTCTCTGCATTCTAACACAACCCAACCCAATAAAAAAAATTAAAAAACAGAGCAGTTGATGTGATTGCAAAAACCATTCATTTCGTTTTGGCGCGCCTTGTATGCCCTTGCAAAGCGAGGGCTTAAGCTCATCGAACCATCATCCCTCCGACCGCAAAGTTGGCGCCTTTTTGGAAGACTTTGCCGGAAGAACTCGAAACATACGGCGGCAGATACGGTAGTCCGAACGCGTCTGCTGAAACAGAGGATTCAAATTAGTAAACCATGATCCAAACCGATTACACTCAATTTATTTTACCGTCTAAAATACAAACCGAATATTTTTTTTTTCAAAAACTATATAACTCATTTTATATATTTTTATGAAATGCGAAATATACACTTCAATGATTTGATTAGTATCATTTACATAATATGTAAAAAATTTGTAACGAGGTTGACATGAAGAAAACTATAAGGAGATTTAGAGGTGAATTTTTGGAAGCCATTGTCGGAGATGCAGAGGTGGTTGGTACTTCTCCCTCACATGGACTTTGTATACTCGTTAACCTCTTGTTTTGAATTTTTTTTTTCTTATTATTTAAATATTTAATTTGGTCGTTAATGATTGTTTGATCAACTCCAACAAAGTTGTGGTTGAACAAAACAAAGTTTTCGGTTAGTTTTTGTTTTCTCAGTAAGTGTTGAACAACACAAATTATATACAAACACACGTATATTTACAAATACACATATATCCATGTTGACCACAGGTCCACAGCTGTCTATTAAGTTGGTGCAATATGGTGACACTTTTGTGTTATTCAAGTGGAGATGCTTTGCAACGTAGAGAATCTCTACGTGGGTGAGTGACAAATACGTCACGTACAAAATATGAAAAAAAAAATTTCATTGAGAAAAGGTAGTTCTTACTGATTACACTTTTTATAAAATGAAAATTGGGTTACAATTTACATATTTGAATAGAAAGTGAGAGGAGAAGAGAGAAAAAAAACAAATTAAAAGAGCGCGTGGATGCAGGGGTGCCACGAGTGCATCCGTAGAAGGGTTGTTGATGCAACACTCATAACTACAAGATTCATGAATGCCACATATTAGATAGACTAGAAGAAAGAGTTGGATGGCTTGTGATCTGAGATCGTTTTAGAGATCAAATACACGGTTGAAAATTATTTTTACTAATTTTTTAGTTTGTTAGAATTTATTTTTTAATTTCAGGATCTAAATTTGAATTTGAATTTGAATGTTGAATTTAAATTTAAATTTCAAACTAGATTTAGAGAGAGTTAAGATCCTAGATTATGTTATACAAAATACATTTTGTAATCACATAAATAATTTAAACTTTTTTATAATAAAATTTTGTTTTCTTCGTTTCATTATTCTTCGTGGAATATCAATTTCGTAGAGTCTCATGGTCTGGAATCAGCGTAACCCTCACCCCCCATCACAACCACCATCAGTAACAGAGCCTCCATGAAAGGTAACTATGGAAAAAAAATATAATCTGATATTTTACCTCCCAGAAAAGAAAGTCTTGCGCATGGTGTCACGATGGCTTTCTCAATTCTCTCAACGGTTGAGATTTCCCTTTCTGAAGGTAGGGAAGAACAAAACCAAACTGATGCAGAACGGGTGGCGGACGCGTTTCGGGGGCGATGAACCCGAAAGGGTCCATTTGAAGATTTCCAACTATTTACAGAAAAACCGGCTAGTAGAAATAAATGGCGCCCCGAACTCGGAATTGGCTGAAATTTTTACTGGAGGTAGATGTCGAGGAGATCTTCAAGAGTTGTAGCTACGCTACAACACGTCCTTATTTTTCCATTTTTCCCATTTTTCGGCCCTCAAAATGGCATTTTTGCTATTTTTAGTAACTTTTTAGATTTAGCGTATCTCCCTCATAATAATTCGGATTTGACCGAAATCAAATCCCACGATCTTCTAAGATCCTCTAGAATTAGTTATAACAAACTTTCGTTTTTACTATTTTTAGTAAGTTTTTCCCTATTATAAAAGGGAGGCTTGTAATCTAGGGTTGGCAACTTTTATCAATATATTTCTGAGTTTTAGTATTCTCTTGAGAATTGTGGTTTGTTGAAGGATCTCAACGCTTGTTGGATCTTTATTTTAGTTTTTCGCTGCGTTAGTTGGTATCAGAGCGAGGATTTGCCTTGTTGTGATGGCAAATAACGGAGGGGGAGACGACCAATCTAGCGACGCTGGTCGTGGATTGGAGGATCTGTGGAAGGCGGTCGGGGAACAACGTGATCAGATGCGGGAACAACGAGATCAGATGCGGGAACAACGAGATCAGATACAAGAACAACTGCAGGAGATCCGCACAATGATCGCTGGCCTGAACCTCAACGCCAATAACACACGTCCTGAAGGTGATAGGAGACGCGTCGAGGGAGTCGCCCAAGGCCGACCTATTACTCAAAACACCGTTCGACGTCCCACTCGTTATCAACCTGATGATGAGGAAGACTCGGAGGATGAAGGAGAGTTTCAAGTATATCAGCCGAGAGGGCGGCGTATGGAGTACAACGATTACCGATTGAAAGCGGATATCCCGTATTTCAATGGTAATATGCAAATCGAGGATTTTCTCGATTGGATCTCGGAGATCGAAAGATTCTTTGAGATGATGGAGGTTCCCGAAGAAAAGATGGTCAAATTGGTGGCTTTTCGATTGAAGAGCGGGGCCGCCGTTTGGTGGGATCAACTCCAGAAGACTCGGCAGCGACGAGGGAAGGCGCTTATTCGTTCCTGGAGGCGGATGAAACAACTTCTGATGGAACGATTTCTTCCACCAGATTATGAGCAATACCTATTCCAACTATATCAGAACTGTCGCCAAGGTAATCGATCGGTATTTGATTATACTGCTGAGTTTTTGAGGCTTTCGGAAAGAAATAACATCGCAGAAACCGATGGACAACGGGTGGCTCGATACCTTAACGGGTTGAAGCCTTGGATCCGAGATCGGATTGGTTTACACGTGGTGTGGACCATCGAAGAAGCCAACAATATGGCGTTGAAGGCAGAACTCATGGACCAGAAACCCGGGAGTTCTTCAAACTTTCGCAGAAGCAACCCAGATTCTATTCCTTCCTCTGACAAAGGAAAAGGTCTGGCATCTCAAACTCCATTCAATCAGACGAGAGCTCAAGGAATACCATCCAAGGGAGCAGACAACGGACCAGGTGGTGTCAATCAAACCACTGCCCCAACAACTCGTACTGCACCAAGAATCCAAACCCCTATGCTAAGCCTGTACCAGGCAATTGTTATCGGTGTGGAAAGCCAGGACATCGTTCTAATGTATGCCCAGAACGCAAGACCGTGAATCTAGTAGAAGGGGATGACAATGAGGATGCAGGAGATGAAGAATTTGATGAAGATTTCACATATGAGGGTGCCGAGTTCGCGGAGGAGGACGGAGATCGAGTCAGCCTTGTCGTACAACGATTGTTGTATTCTCCGAAACGCGAAGACTCAAATCAACGGCACACTATTTTCAGATCTTGCTGTTCCATCAATAAGAAAGTCTGCGATTTGATCGTAGATAGTGGAAGCTGTGAGAATTTTGTGGCAAAGAAGCTGGTGGATCACATGAAGTTACCAACAGAGAAGCATCATACACCTTATTCTATAGGCTGGATCAAGAAAGGACCGACGGTGAAGGTAACAGAAATTTGTAGAGTTCCTATTTCAATTGGCAAATATTATCAAGATGAAGTGCTTTGCGATGTGGTGGACATGGATGCTAGCCATGTGTTGTTGGGGAGACCCTGGCAATATGATGTTGACATCACATATAGAGGACGAGACAACACCTATATGTTCTTCTGGAAGTCACATAAAATTGCGATGGCCCCCGCAGGACTCCAACCAACCAGCAAAGGCCACAAAGTCGATGGTCGATCACTATTGACAATCGCCGATTCTGAAGCAGAGTTCATGAAAGATGCAAAGGAAGCAAAGGGAGTCTATTGTATGGTTGTTAGATCTCTTGTTGTGGAGGGCGAGAAGAAATTCCAGTGGTGATAGCCCCTAGCATTAAGTCAGTACTAGAAGATTTCAGAGAACTTGTTTCCGAAGAGTTGCCTGATAAGCTACCACCGTTGAGAGATATTCAACATCACATAGATCTTATTCCTGGAGCAAGTTTGCCTAATCTGCCCCATTATCGGATGAGTCCGAAAGAGTGCGAGATTTTGAGAGAACAAATAGAAGGCCTGTTACAAAAGGGGTTCATCCGTGAGAGCATGAGTCCTTGTGCCGTTCCTACCCTGCTGGTGCCCAAGAAAGATGGAAGTTGGCGCATGTGCGTGGACAGTCGAGCAATCAATAGAATCACCGTCAAATACCGATTTCCTATTCCCCGTTTAGACGACATGCTGGATATGTTGGAGGGCTCGAAGCTATTTACGAAGATCGATTTACGTAGCGGGTACCACCAGATTCGGATCCGACCTGGAGACGAGTGGAAGACGGCGTTCAAAAGCAAAGACGGATTGTACGAGTGGTTAGTTATGCCCTTCGGTCTGTCTAATGCACCTAGCACCTTCATGCGGTGATGAATCAGGTATTACGACCTTTTGTGGGTAAATTTGTTGTGGTATACTTTGATGATATACTCATATACAGTCGAGCTGAGGAAGAACACCTAGGTCATGTGCGACAGGTGTTAACTGTTTTGCGAGAAAATCAACTATTTATTAACCTGAAGAAGTGCAGTTTTATGACTAGCAGTCTCTTATTTCTGGGATATATAGTCTGTGCTGAAGGAATTCATGTAGATGAAGAGAAGGTGCGGGCAATTAGAGAGTGGCCTACACCTAAGACTGTTGGAGATGTTCGGAGTTTCCATGGTCTAGCCACTTTCTATCGTCGATTTGTTCGGGATTTCAGTACCATTATGGCGCCAATTACGGAGTGCATGAAGAAAGGAAAATTTTTATGGGGTGAAGCCGCAGAAAGGAGCTTTGCATTGATCAAGGAGAAATTATGCACCGCACCAGTCCTTGCTCTGCCCAGCTTTGAAAAGATCTTTGAGGTGGAGTGCGATGCTAGCGGCGTCGGCGTAGGTGCTGTTCTTTCACAAGAGAAGAGGCCAGTTGCGTTCTTTAGCGAAAAGTTGAGCGATGCACGACAGAAATGGAGTACATATGATCAAGAGTTTTATGCCGTGGTACGTGCCTTGAAGCAATGGGAACATTATTTGATTCAGCGAGAGTTCGTGCTATATTCTGATCATCAAGCCTTAAAGTTTCTGAACAACCAGAAACACATGGACAAAATGCACATCAGGTGGTCTACTTTTCTTCAAAAATTTCCTTTTGTTATTCGTCATAAATCTGGTGCTACTAATCGAGTTGCTGATGCATTGAGTCGTCGAGCCAACTTATTGATGACAATATCCCATGAGGTTGTGGGATTCGAGAGCTTGAAAGATTTATATGCTGAAGATGATGATTTCAAGGACATTTGGACTAAATGCGAACAGAACCAAGCCGTTAGTGATTTCCACATCACTGACGGGTATCTATTTCGAGGAAATCAGTTGTGCATCCCAAGATCTTCTCTGAGGGAGAAATTGATTCGCGATTTACATGGTGGCGGCTTGAGCGGACATTTGGGCCGAGACAAGACCATTACCAGTCTAGAAGAGAGGTATTTCTGGCCAAAACTGAAGAAAGATGTCGGGATCGTCGTTAAGAAGTGTTATATCTGTCAAACCTCGAAAGGTCAGTCCCAAAATACTGGTCTTTATATGCCTTTGCCTATTCCTAATGGTGTTTGGGAAGAATTGTCTATGGATTTTGTGTTGGGTCTTCCTCGTACCCAAAGAGGCGTAGATTCTGTGTTCGTGGTAGTCGACAGGTTCTCGAAGATGGCTCATTTCATCCCATGTCGCAAGACGTCAGACGCCTCTCATATTGCACGATTATTCTTCCGTGAGATAGTTCGTTTACATGGAGTTCCTCAATCCATCACTTCTGATCGTGACACGAAGTTCCTTAGTCATTTTTGGGTGACATTGTGGAAGATGTTCGATACTTCATTGAACCGTAGCAGCACTGCGCATCCCCAAACTGATGGCCAGACGGAGGTAACAAACAGAACCTTGGGTAACATGATTCGTAGCATTTGTGGGGACAAACCGAAGCAGTGGGATCACGCACTACCACAGGCGGAGTTTGCATACAATAGTGCTGTTCATCGTTCGACGGGAAAATCTCCTTTTGCACTAGTATATACTTCTGTCCCAAAACATGCTGTGGACTTGGTACGTCTACCTAAGGGTCCCGGTATGAGTGTTGCAGCGGAGGCTATGGCAGAACAAGCTCATGCCATACAGGAAGAAGTAAAACAAAAGCTCGAGCAATCCAATGCGAAGTACAAAGCGGCCGCTGACAAGCATCGACGCTCCAAATTATTCGAGGAAGGCGACTTTGTCATGGTTTTCTTGCGCAAAGAGAGATTTCCAGTGGGAAGCTACAACAAACTGAAGCCCAAGAAGTACGGCCCATACAAGGTTTTGAAGAAGATCAATGATAATGCATATGTCATTGAATTGCCGACAGACATGGGGATTTCTCGGACTTTCAATGTGGCAGATTTATATGAGTATCATGCAGAAGAACCTCTCTATTCAGATGATAACTCGGGGTCGAGTTCTTTCGAAGTGGAAGGGACTGATGCAGAACGGGTGGCGGACGCGTTTCGGGGGCGATGAACCCGAAAGGGTCCATTTGAAGATTTCCAACTATTTACAGAAAAACCGGCTAGTAGAAATAAATGGCGCCCCGAACTCGGAATTGGCTGAAATTTTTACTGGAGGTAGATGTCGAGGAGATCTTCAAGAGTTGTCGCTACGCCACAACACGTCCTTATTTTTCCATTTTTCCCATTTTTCGGCCCTCAAAATGGCATTTTTGCTATTTTTAGTAACTTTTTAGATTTAGCGTATCTCCCTCATAATAATTCGGATTTGACCGAAATCAAATCCCACGATCTTCTAAGATCCTCTAGAATTAGTTATAACAAACTTTCGTTTTTACTATTTTTAGTAAGTTTTTCCCTATTATAAAAGGGAGGCTTGTAATCTAGGGTTGGCAACTTTTTATCAATATATTTCTGAGTTTTAGTATTCTCTTGAGAATTGTGGTTTGTTGAAGGATCTCAACGCTTGTTGGATCTTTATTTTAGTTTTTCGCTGCGTTAATGAAAACATCAACCGGGGTGCAAGCCCTCCATTTTTGGTCAAACGACTCCACCCCAACTCGTAGAGATGGCGTCGTTCCCTTCTTTTCAACCCCTTATTAAGCTAATCATCCTGACATTCCTGTTAGGCCTAGCAAGATCGAAAGTGATAAAGGGGCGATACAAGGCCATCTACTGCATCGGCGACTCACTCGCCGATACGGGCAACTTAGCCACTTATAATGCCACCAATACCCCTCCATTCCCTTATGGGGAGACGTATTTTCATCGTTCCACCGGTCGATACTCCAACGGGCGTCTAATCATCGACTTCATCGGTAGGCTTCTTGTTTCTGGATCGAAAAATTACACGCATATGTGGCTCGATCAGTTTGTACTAAGTTTTGGCTCTTCTTCTGATACTGTACAGCCCAAGAAATTGGCCTTCCATTTATTCCTCCATATCTTGACGGGTCGGGAGGGCATGGTTTCAAATGGGGAGCAAATTTTGCAGTCTCAGGCGCGACCGCACTGCCCGTGAGATTCCTACAAGCTATGGGGATTACTCCCTTGGCCCCCATGTCATTGGATGTTCAGCTAGGCTGGTTTAAGAAATTCTTGTCTTCGATATGCGAATCGATTGCAAGTAAGTGGACTCTAATTATGAGATTATGTTTTTGAAAGAAGTGAAAAATAGCTTTTAGTTATTAAAAAAATAGTGTTTCGTAAATCTGACAAAAGTATGCATTAGGTGTGGTATTCCAAAGCTTAAGTGAAAAACTGTTTTATCATACTCTCTCCAAACGCTATCTAAAAAGACTACCCGTATTTAATGATAATTACGATGATAGGTTGTAGCGACCACTTCAAAGAGTCCCTCTTCTTCATCAGTGAGTTCGGCATCAACGATTATGACACAATGCTACTTCAAGGGATAAACAGAACGCAGATTCGAACGTTCGTACCACCAGTCATCAAGAAAATCCAAAGAGCGATCGATGTGAGTACATGTCAAACACTTTCGACAACCATTACATTAGAACAACCTTTCTCACACTATGGCGCATAATCATGCAGTCTTTCTTTTTAAATGGGTGCTCCTCAAGGTTTAATACCCTGACCTCCTTCATAGGAGGGAGATGGTAACTAGCCAACTAATCAAAGCTTGACTTACAAATAATCATGCAGACATTGATCAAGCATGGTGCGCGAACCATGATTGTGGGGGGATCCATCCCGCTAGGCTGCACTCCGATTACCTGACCTTATACGGTACTCCGAATCACAACGACTACGAGCCCGGGACAGGTTGCTTGAAGTGGGCGAATGAATTGAGCGAATACCATGATCATCTACTTCAAAAGGAGATACAACGCGCGCGGAAGAAGCACTCGCACGCGACAATTGCGTTCGTTGATTATTATAACATATTGAAGCTTGTTTACAGGTCCCCGAACGAATACGGTACGCAAGTAAATAATGGTATATACACGCACATTACAGTGTGATGTGCTTCTCTGATGGTTGATTTCATGTATAGGATTTAGCAGAGGGAGAGCTCTTATTGCGTGTTGTGGCGGCGGCGGACCGTATAATGTCAACATGACGAACGGTTGTTTGGGTAACACTGGCAACAATGGTTTGAGCATCTGCCGGGATCCGTGGTCGCTTGTGAGTGATCGCTCGGGTTTTATCGGAAGGACCCTATTCTGTTCCTCTGTTGGCATGAAATGGATATTCATGTTGGGTTATCATAGTTTTGGTAGCCAAATGTGGTTTGAACCAATAAAGCTTTTGTTAGACCATCTCCAACTAACGATTTGCTCCAATCACTCTTCAAATGCACTTTCAGAATTGAAGATTTGGATTTTAACCTCCACTTTTAGAGGCTATCTCCAAAATACTTTTTTTATTTTTTAAATATTTAAAATATCTGCTAAACACATTTGAAATTCTTTTATATATATATATATTTTCTGTATCATAATTAGTTCAATCTAATGTATATTTATATCTATTAATACATTTTTAATAATTAATTTTAAACAAATCCTTCGTACGTTTGATTATTCAAGAATTATATTATTTTATTTAATTAAAAAATTATTAATTTAAAATAACTTCAAAACCAAAATTTTGTTTTGGTTCATAGGCGCCAATACACACGTTTGTACTACATGTTTTCTCATATCTTTAACGCGGTGTATGTTTTAATATTAGATAAAATATTTAATTTTTTAATTTATTCTTCAAGTGGATTTATACAATTTGTTAAAGTATTAACTTCACTTTTACAATACATGCTTTATTGCATGAAATGAAATGTTCACGGAACTTTAGAAGGATTAAAATACATGAGACCGTGTGGCTGCATGGGGAACTGTTCTTGATGCATATGTTATCTGTGTGTTTGGTATTTGGTTTAGATTATGGGATAATTTGTGATGGGGCACAAGGAAAACACCTTGTGGCTTATGTAGTTCCCATTGTGTGTGCAACAGTCTGGCCATCTACATGACACGCCATTGGGCATGCTACATTACATACAATTCAAATACCCATTTAAATGGCATTTCAAATATTTTATTATTGTCCCCAACTGCTTTAGCCGTGTGGCAAGGGACACCCCCGTTCAAGGGCATGGTCAATCCTGTATGATGTCAAGGTGAACAAAGAGCATTGATACATGTAGTCTATTTTATAACTCATTTTGTAGCCCTTACATTATGATAACATAATATATAATGAACTATCACAGTGTATGGAGTCCTATTATAGTATATACCCAATTTTTTTTTTCATCATAAAAAAAACACTAATATATCTCAGTATATACTTCATTTCATATAACAGCATACACTTCAAAAGATGAGTCTATAATTTAAAAAAAAAAGGATGAACTGTAATTGGAGCTACAATAGAGGCTGCGTGTATCTTTTTCCGTGAACAAAAAAAAGTTTAGAGCCTTGTTGGGTTGATTTATTGTAGACTTTGACCCACATGTTTAAGCTGGGCCTCTGAGCCCTGTACTAGTTATAGACTAGTCAGGCCTACATACACAAAAAAAAATAAAAAATATTCGTGTAATCATTCATGAGCAGCAGTAATTCCAGGTTTTATTTTTTTTTGTGTCCAGATCAAACCATAGTAGACATCCACTTACAAGTACCTAATAAAGAGGTTAACATGGGCACCAGAACAGTGGGACTAACCCACTAGAAACTCAGCCTATAAGCTGAAACTATCTAGGACTGGGCCAGCATGGCCTATGAAACCTGGGCCCAAGCCCAAAAATACCAGCCTGTGGGCTTTTACCATTGTTTTCCAGCATCCGCTTGCACTCAGCCAAGGCATGATACTGCACCTCCCAAGAAGAGAGTTCCCGCCAGGTAGGAAAAATGCCCTTTGTTGAACTAGAGTCACCACAGTCGTAAATAATTATCTATACATATATAAAATACAATATCAAGTAACTATACTTAACATTATCCGCAAGACTTCACAATGTGATTGTGAAGTATGAGCCACCCATATTACATGATATATAACAACATATAACCATAACATGTGAAAACCTGAACCACCAATATCAATATTGAAAATTAAAATATGTTAACAAAATGCAAATTAATATTGAGTGGGGGCAGCTCCCCCTGTGGCTTTGGGAGAGCTGAGGAGACATTAGAGGTGGCGTAGAATAAGGGCCTTTGATCAGCCCATCAGCTATGGTACGATACGCCGCCTCGGTCAGATGGATGCCATCCCAATTCACGTACTCGGAGGGGTCGCTGCATAGGATGGAGTCAGGGGAGCCGCAGAAAACCGATCCGTTGACGTTGTATGGGCCGCGACCACCGCAACATGCGTTTAGTGGATCGTTAAACCCTAAAACCATTGTCAATGCACCAAGAAGGTTTTATGAGAAAATTATAAAGAAATGGTGTATAGGACAGGGCTAGACTTCTCACCAATGAAGAACCCCCAAATAAAAGAATATAAAGTCCCACAAAAAATTAATTTCTTATACCCAATCCATCAATTTAACATGCAATACTCACACCAAAAAGCATTTCCTACACCCAGTCCAAATTAACACCGGGGCTAGCAAGTAGGAATAGATTGGTTTTATAGACATCAAAACATTTATACAGATACTATAAATCTTTATTGTATTATTTATTGTGTGAATTGGGGGGGGGGGGGGGGGGGGGGGTCTCACTTTACTAAATCGCCTGGGCCTGTCATGGGACACCCAAACTCTGTGTTGACCCTTGTGTTTATTTGCATGATTTTTCAAATGGGTTACAAGTATTTGATGTGATATATATATATATATAGTCGCGATTACGTGCGGTATGCGGTCGGTGCGGTGCGCGATCACGGGTCCATCGCATCGGACGGTCGGGTGCGATTTACGTCGACCGTTGGATGCGATGGACCCGCGATCGGACGGCCCACGTCGCACACCGCACCGACCACACACCGCACCTAATCAGAATCGTGTATATATATATATATATATATATATAGGGGGCCGATTAGGTGCGGCGAACGGCAGGTGCGGCGTCGATCGTGGGCCGTCGATCACGGGTCCATTGCATCGAACGGTCGGGTGCGATTCACGTCGACCGTTGGATGCGATGGACCCGCGATCGAACGGCCCACGTCGCCACCGCACGCCGCACCTAATCGCCCCCGTATATATATATATATATATATATATATATATATATATATATATATTATTTTAACATAATGTACCACTCAAATAAGGCCGGCTAGGTAGCTTTAATTAAACATTATCTGTCGTGTGGTTAGTTTATATATATAATTATTTAAGCAAGATAATCCAGTTGGATCAACTACCACAATCGGTAGGTTTGGTTGGTAGTCTTTAGTCATGGAGATGGTGGCATCCGTGTTAATTTAATAGAAGGGTCAACATTATATAGAAAATATAGGAATAAAACGTGGTTCTGTTTTGAAGAATAAAAAATTTATGTATGAACCGATGAAATTGTATCACCTAAATGACGGAAAATAACTTAAAATAAGTGTACATAACTTTTTCACATGAATCTCAATTATGAGAGTATTTAAGACTTTGAGTCGCTTTTGTGACTCTTTCTCTATCGTTGGATTTGAATCATCATATGGTGTATACCCCATCTCAAGTGATACACTTTTAATTGGTTGAATAAACATCTTTGAATCATTATATTTGACTTCAGTTTATTGATAATTCTTTGCTAACATAACTAAATTCTTTAATCTGTAATTCCTCATGAAATGGCTGATGATTGAAAAAAAAAAAATCAGTCTATTAGATTGAGAAAAAATCAATTTAAATCCCACCCATTGAAACCAAGCAGAAAAAAGAAAGAAAATGTTAAAGACAAACTTATTTCTAATCATACATGTAATATAACCTAATAAATTATATGGACCCACTTATAAAAGGAAAAAAAAAATTACGGTTTCATTTAGTGATATAATATATATGTCATTGAAACTATATAAGATTGCACGTGAAATATAAAAGAATTGCGTAACACCACCTTAAAAAAAAACTTTGGAATTAGAGAAGGACAACTCACCAAACTGACGAGGTGACTGATAAAACCGAATGGATGCTCCATAATAATCAGCAAAAATGATCTTCACATTGGGATACTTATTCCTAAGTTTCCCTAATGCATCCTGTAGCAATGTATCATGGTGCTTCATCAAATCATTTAATCCCTTCAAACAGCCGGTCTCAGGTTCGTAATCCTTCTTATCAGTACTGCTAAACCGTGTCAGATAAACAGGTGAGCACCCCAATGGGATGATCCCGGGAACCACCATCTCCACTGCTCCTACATCTATCAGTTTCTGAAACACATCAACACAAACTAATTGGATCTGAATTTCCATGAATAAATTTTAATTTCTGTGTGATTTGATTGAGGTTTGAGTCACTGCAGACTGCAGTCCATAGAATCGGTAGATAAAATCAAAACTGATTAAGTTCATTTAAGATTTAAACGTGGTCCAAAAAGGTTGCTTGTTTTGTAGGAATAAAACCTATTAGTTATGTATACTGAGTTAGCATAATTTAGCCTCTCGTTATTTGAGAAAGATAAATATACTAGGACAGATAACTAAAAAAAATTTATTTTCTTTTTTACTGTATGTTTAATTATTGATCATTGTGAAACGTAATAATAAATTTTTACATTATAAATAAAAAGGTGAATAAGATGTTTACAATGATTTATAAAAAACAAAAATATTATTTGACATGTGAATTCTCTGATTGAGTAAATGTGATTTGACATGTGAGTTTTTTTGTGTCAGTGACATAGATTTGATGAAAAAATTCAATTTCAAGAAAACCTCGAATACAAATATCATTTTATTCCCTCTATTTTAGCACACAAGTATTGGGTTATTCCTATAATTCAAATGATATTTTTTCCTTATTCCACTTAATCCTTCCACCTCTACTCTCCTATGATCTTATCTAACATAGGGGGTTTAAATATTATCTCATTTAAAATTCTCACATTTTTCAAAATTTGTTATTTCTATGACATCTTTCTCACGTGCATACCAAACACTAATGATAAAAAAAAAAAAAAACGTGTAATCATTTTATCACCTCTTATTTTCAATCTATTAAGATTAATCAAACACCGAAAATAATATCTATATAAAAAAAAGAAATTGTTATATATCCTGATATAACTATCAACTGCAACTAAACCAATGCTCATAGTTCTTATGAATCCATACCTCGGCAGCCGACGAGATCGTCCGAACCACGTCGGGCACGTAACCACGGACCTCTTCCACGCTCACACCACTATTCAGAGGCACATTGTAGTCATTCCCGCCGATCTCTCCCAACAAAAACAGAGATCTACCAAAGTAGTCTCTGCATTCTAACACAACCCAATCAAACAAATTCAAAAACAGAGCAGTTCATGTGATTGCAAAAACCATTCATTTCGTTTGGGGGCGCACCTTGTGTGCCCTTACAAAGCGAGGGCTTAAGCTCGTCGAACCATCGGAGCTGCGCATTCAATGAACAGTTGGTGACGATCACGCCACCGAGACCTCTCTGTTCGAAGTATCCGTCGTCAAGCGCCGTCACCCCGCCGACCGCAAAGTTGGCGCCTTTTCGGAAGTCTTCGTTGGAAGAGCTCGAAGCATACGGTGGCAAATACGGTAGTCCGAACGCATCCGCTGAAACAGAGGATTCAAATTAGTAAACCAAGACCCAGACCAATTATGCTTAGTTTATTTTATGGTCTAAAATACAGACCGTATATGTTTTTATTTTATTTATATAACCTATTTAATGAGATATACATTTTAGGACTGTATATAGAAGATATAGAGGACTGTTTTTTTATACTATAAAAATGACTGTGTGTTTAATCGAGTGGGTGTTCACCAATGAAGTCGATGACCAGGCGGCCATCAGAGAAGCGGCCGGTGGGACGACCAAAGTAGGTCTCTCCGTAGGGAAGGCTGGCGATCGCCGAGGAAATGCCGGACTGGATGCGGAGGAGGTTTCCGGTGTCCGCGAGGGAGTCTCCGAAGCTGAATATCGAGTCATAGCGATGCGTGGGGTCGTCGGCGCAGTGGGATCGGAGGAAGTGGGAGGTTGAGATGAAGAAAAGTATCAGGAGATTCAGAGGTGAATTTTGGGAAGCCATTGTTAGAGATGAGAAAAGCAGAGGTGGTTGGTTCTTCCTCACATGGACTTTGTATACTAATTAGCCTCTTGTATTGAAATTTTTTTCTTATTATTTAAATATTTAATTTGGTCGTTAATGATTGTTTGATCAACTTGACCAAAGTGGTGGTTGTTGAACAATACAAATTTTTCGGTAAGTATTTGTTTTCTCGGTAAGTGTTAACAACACAAATTAAATTTTATATAAATACATATAATATTGATGTTGACCGTAGCTGTCTATTAAGTTGGTGGGGCTGTTATTTCCACCCCTACAGTCACTCATCACACCCCTAAAAATTAAAAAAAATTATTTTCTTTGATAAGAGTAACCCACCCCGAGCCCCTCTTCTCCATGAGTCCCACTTGTGAGCCGATCTTCTGCTAGAAGCTCTTGAAGAGGTGGTGGTGGCGACGACTTCATCCATGACGCGTGATCCTATAGTCCATTGTCACCGTGTGCGACAATGACATGGAGGTTGGGCTCTAGGTCGAGGAGGACGCCGATGTTGATGCGATGGAGGGTGGTGTAGAAGGAACAACCGTTGAAGGAGGAGGTGGGGCAGAGGGGGTTGGGATCGAAGGAGGTGGAGAGGGGCACGTTGGGTTGCGGAGGTGGTGGTGATGGTGATGGTTAGGTTGCTTGCAACGGAAGAGGAAGAGTGGGTTGCGGAGGTGGTGGTGATGGTGATGGTTAGGTTGCTTGCAACGGAAGAGGAGTGTAAGTTGATGTTAATGTTGAAATACCCACAACCACCTTGTCTGACGATGGAGGCGGCTTCACCTCCGGAATCTAGGCCCTCCACCAAAGGGAGACACCCAGCTCACTGCGTCGAGGAACTTTCGGTGGAAGACTGGTCAGATGTGGCTATTTGGTAAGAAAGACTGGGGTGGGTTGTTCTCTACTAAAAAATGAAAATTTTAATTTTTAAGGGGTGGGTTGAGGAAGTGAAGGGGTGGAATGGGTAGGTGAAAAAGTGAATGGTTACTACTCTTTAACCTAATTTGAGACCCACCACTATGCTGATGTCAAATCTTTATTGGTACGAGTGGAAGGATGTCCCCACCGACGGGAGACACCCAGCTCATTGCGTCGAGGAACTTCCAGTGGAAGACTAGCTGGATGTGACTATTTGGGGAGAAAGGTTGGGGTTAGTTGCTCTCTGTTAAAAAAAAAAAAAAATTTAATTTTTAAGGGGTGGGTTGAGGAAGTGAAGGGGTGGAAGTATAATCCCCCAAGTTGCTGCAATATGGTGACACTATTTTATGTTATTTAAGTGGAGATGATTTGCAACGTAGAGAATCTTTGAGTGGGTGAATAACAAATAAGTCATGTACAAAATATGAATTCTTTTTATTGATAAAAGGTAGTCATACTGATTACACTTTTATAAAATGAAAATTGAGTCACAAGTTTGAATGAAAAATGAGAGGAGAAAAAAAACAAATAAAAAAACAAAGAAATAAAAAGCGTGCGCAGATGTAGGGGTGCCATGAGTGCGTTCATAGAAGGGTTGTCTACCGACGGAAACCCACTGCACACCTCTCCCGAGAAATCAATGCGCTACTCAAACACCTCTAATATCAATCGCGGAGCACCACGATACCCCTTGCCTCTGTTATACTAGGGCTCTAATCTTTAATGAGTGATGCAACCATATCCCACGTGTTTTTAATGTAAATCCTGAAATGCTTAAAGATTACTTTAATCCTGGTTTTTCAAATGGACCAAGTGACCATCGGGATCACTATCTGTGATAGTTCACAATTCTAGAGAGCCATAGCCGACGGAAAAGCTTCCCCGCCACCCATAATTCATCAATGTAACGGAAAGGTTGCAGTGGAGTGAAGCTTCCCAGGAGGTCAATGTCAAACAGAAGTTAATTTCATTCATGTGATTAAATGTGACTAACAATATATAAAAAAATAATAATTGTGTAAAACATAGTCCGAATAAACATTAGGCTTCAAATGGAAAATCATTTCTTCTAAACAGATCTGAACTGATCTCCACGAATCTCCAAAAGAGAATAAATTAAGACCATAAAAAATAAATGAATATAAGAATTCAAGCATTAGAAAGAAAGAAAAAAAAGTTTGATTGGCAAAACAAACAATTTGTCGTTTTGCGGTGAGCGTGGATCGAACACGCGACCTTCAGATCTTCAGTCTGACGCTCTCCCAACTGAACTATCCCCGCTGTTCTGTTCATCAGCATTAACTAATTTTGTCATTTCTAATAATTTCTATACACTATTATATCATTCAGGATATAAAAAAAAAATTCAGCCTGGCTGCTGTTTGGGCTGAAATAACAATTCCAGCATGTCTATTCACATTTAGGTTTAGTTGGTTAGCGCTGATACACATTTCATTTTGTATTCCCATTTGCAATGGCCTATCATTAAAGAAGTATATAAAATTGATTAATGACAGTACATACTATGTTATAAAACTTGAAAATATTTGAGTTAAAATTCATTCATTATCTATAAAAGAATACATTTTTATTAGTTAAAGACATTTTTTTAAAAAATTCAGAACATTTGAGAGCTTTATATGAGGTTATATATAAAAAGGATCGAGCATAACATTTTTCATATATGGTAAATATATAAAAAAAGCCAGAATAAGAAACAATATTATATATCATAATTTGCCAACCACACATATGCTACTCTATATAGATGATATGAACTGCTTTATAGAAAAGTTGATAAAAACACATATAATGTACAATAATATAAAGCATAATGTAAGACATTTTATATATTAGCGCCCCCCCCCCCCCCAAATCAATCTCTATGTTTCTCTCTGCGGATTTAGGCAATCTCTCCGAACCATGTGAATATCTGTCTCGTGTGATTGCGATTTTGCTATTGTTTTTTCTCTACTTCAATTTGGGACGGAACATTTTTCAACAATGACAAAAGAATAAGAATAAGGTTAAGGGCTCAATTGATCGGTGCTCAAAGAGGTTGCTTGAACTTCACAATCTGGGACTCCATACATGGTATAGCAAATGAGATAATGCAATTCAGATCTATGCATTTGGTAGTTATATTCAAGTAATAATAGAAAAATCGGCTAGTAGAAATTAAGGGCGCACCCATTTCGAAATCGCATGAAATTTTTCTAGAGCTAGATATTGAGGAGATATTCGATTCAGGAGTAGTATTATGCCATTTCATGGCTTTTTTTATTTTTAGACTCTCAAAATAGTGTTTTTACTATTTTTGGTAATTTTTATATTTGATATATATGTTTATCATAACAATTTAGAAATGATCTTTATTAATTCTGAGAATCATCTAGATTCTCGTATATTTATTTATAACAAACTTATGTTTTTACTATTTTAATAATATTTAATTTCTATTATTAGTATAAATGGAGAGATTTGAATTAATAAAAAAATTTAGTTTCTTCTCTTTTAAGAATTGTGAGTTTATTAAAGGATTTCAATACTTATTGGATCTTTTCTATAATTTTAATTAATGTACCTCAGCTCTCAAGAGGATGACCAACTTAGCAACCACGATTTTCATATTAGGTGCAAAGAATTCCATTGAGTAGATCTCTTTATAAACAATAATGCTGAAAAGTGATTGAATTCAATTAAAAATAAATTTTATTAGGTCTCATCAGTTGAAAATCTCATACCCTCATATGTTAAATTTGATAGGATTCCGTCAGGTTGAACACGGGAAACTCCATGTGATGTTGCCTAATTTGAGGTAGCATATAGCATACCAATATACCATGCTAATCAATAATTCAATTGTTTCATTTTTTTAATAAATGATACATCGATGCAGGCTAGCTAATTGGCAAATAATGTAAAGTTAAGACATTATAAAAATACTCCTAGTCACTTTTCCTCTCTGATGAGAAAGCATTACATAACAGTGACATACAACATAAAAGGAAAAAAGAAGAAGACACCACGCATAATACATTTTATATTTTTTATATTCTTATTTTAGAAAAAAAAGATGAAACTCATGACGTGAACCAGGAGAACATGTTCTTTATCTCATCGATTCAAACACAAATTGATCAAATTTTGAATCATTGGATCATGACTTGTTCTTGTTAGCACAGGATGGGTGGTGTCGAATAGGGGCCATGGAGTATGTCAACCGCCATTTTTTGGTAGGCAGCTTCAGTGAGATGGAAGCCGTCCCAGTTCACATACTGTGACGGATTCTCGCAAACAGTGGAACCTGGAAATCCACATTGAATACCTAAATTGTAATTGTAAGGACCAGGGCCACCGCAACAGGCGTCGAGAGCATTGATGAACCCTGTCACCATTGCCAATTTGAATGAAAATTAAAGTCTGATGAACTCATCAAGATTGAAAATAACAGACAATTATAAGATAGCTCCCTTGAACAAGAAATTTGAACTCAAACTGGGATGGGGACTCTCACCAAATTGGTGGGGCGAATTGAAGAATCGTATGGACGCGCCATACCAATTGCCGTAAACGATCTTCACTTGCGGATAAACCAGTCGAAGCTGTTTCACAGCGCGCTGTAGCAACGCTTCATGGTACTCCGACAAGTCGTTGTATCTCTTCAAACACCCGTTTTGCGGGTCATAATCCTTCTCATTGTTGCTTCTAAAAAGAGTCAGAAAACTTGCGGAGCATCCCAACGGAATTAGACCTGGTATCACCAGCTCCATCACACCTTGTTCGATGAGTATCTAATCAAACCAAGCCATCAGTAAGCGATGAATAGTCTGGTTGGAAACTCATGAAAAGTATGATTTTATAAAAAATAGCTTGATATAACTTATTTTATATATGCTTTTATAAAATAGTTTGAAAACAAATGTGCGCTTTTTTTTATATTTCAAGAGTCAGTTTTAAAAAGCAAAAACTCGTTCAAGAGTCAGTTTTACCTTAGCAGTTGATGAAATAGTTTCGATAACTTTGGGCACTACATCAGTCTGGACTTCATCAATACTCCTACCCCCAATCAAAGATATGGTGTAATCGTTCCCTCCAATTTCTCCAAGAACAAAGAGAGACCTACTCAAGTAGTCTCTACAATCTACAATAATCCAGTTGCATTAGAATTTCATGTCAAATGCAAGTGAACAATCAAAGGATCTGTTTCGCTCATCACCTGATGTAGCAGTAGCATTGCAAAGGGAATGCTTCAGCGTATCGAACCAGCGAAGCTGTACGCTCAACGAGTTGTTCACGAATACGCTTATATTTCTTTCCTGGAAGAATGTGACATCGAGCGCGGTCGCTCCAAAAACAGCGAAATTAACACCACTTCGACAATCGGTGCCATGAGAGCGCATCAGATATGGTGGCAGATATGGAAGTCCGAATGCCTCCGCTGATTCAGGTGAAACCATATATAGTACTAGTACTGTTAGAATTCATTCAAACTCGTGTGGAGTGAATGTGAATATGACTGGGTGATTTTGATTTGTGGGTTTCTATGACCAATTGAGTACACGAGACATCAGAGTATGTAAATGAATTGTAGTCGAGTAGCGGGTAAGACGTGCATTTTATGCGATGAGATCCTTTGTATTCAAATTCAAGACACATATTTCCTATACAGGTGAAGTGCAATGTGTAGGGGATCGAGTTAGGTTCAACAGACCAGCGTTGAACAATTTGATTATTCGATATGTTCTTAACCATCCGATCTTCTAATTTTGTTACGATTGAGATGCTTTGTAAGATTTTAAAACTAAATTTAATTAGAATGCAATTAAATTTTAAATCTTTTTTTTTTTTTGTAGGATACAACTAATTTGTGTATATTAAAAAAGAAGATTGGACAATCAAGAATGTCTATTGGACATAATCCGATCCCAATGTGTAAATGTATGGTAGAAAATTATTTCAATATATAGGAATAGGGATGCAGAGGGAGCATTAGATTTTTTTTTTTTTGGTTTTTGTTTTGGTGTAAGGGGACCATTAAACTTACATAAAGAAGAAAAAATACTTATAAAATTATAAAAAAATATAATAATATAAGAAAAAATTAAAAATTTTGGATAATTAGAGTCCTTGAAATAATGGATCGTATGAGATTAAAAAAATATTTTTTTTTCATATTAAGAGATCTAAAAATAAATTTCTACCCCATCAAATTAAACTAGCTAGATACCAAAATCATTTGAAAATGGAGCTTTTCACAAAAATTTATTAAAAAAGGACTCAGTGACTCCAAATCTGAATATATCTTCTACACCCTTATTTATAGTCGATCTATCACTAACATAATATATGAAATCGGCTAACATAGTATACACTCTATTATAAAATCGGCTAAAGCAATTTCATGGCAACTATTATGAAAAATATAAAAATATATGTATTCATTTCATATGAGTGCGTACTTTATTTTTATTAATAATGTCCAAAAAAAATTCAAAAGGTGTACTACAAACTGAGCTGCAAAAGATTGATGTAACTTTTTTTTTATTTCAATACCCACTCATTTTAATGCCCACAAAAACATTTTGACATATAGAATCTTTTAAGTAAATCAAAATCTTTAGCTTACCAATTTCTTTATATATATATATATATATATATATATATATATATATATATATATATATTTGACATGTGAAGTTTCGTAAATTAAAAACTCTAGCTTAACAATTTCCTTAAAAATAATATATTTTGACGTTTAAAGTCGTAAATCAAACGCTTCAGCTTACAAATTACCTTAAAAAATATATATTTTTTACATGTAAAATCATAAATCAAAAGCTCCAGCTTACCAATTTCCTTAAAAAATATATATTTTTAACATGTAAAATCATAAATCAAAAGCTCCAACTTACCAATTTTCTTAAAATATATATATTTTTTACATGTAAAGTCGTAAATCAAAAGCTCTACCTTACCCATTTTCTTAAAATATACATATATTTTTGACACGTGGCTTGGGGGAGGGGTTGCAAATCCATCTCCCTGATCCTTGTCTCCACCCGGTGAATATGAACATGCTTGATTTTCCACGTAAATCTAATTAAAGCATGATGATTTTTCTTGTATATTTCTATCTTTGCGTATCACACGAAGGATCTATACTCGATTCAAATGTCCATAAAACATACACAAATTAGACAAGAAAATTAAACTTTAGCTCAATGACTTCACTGGGGAAGAAAGTACCAAAGAAATCGATGATCAAACGTCCATCGGATGCACGACCGGTTGGGTGCTTGAAATATGTTTCACCATATGGGAATCGGCCGGATTGTGCAGAAGAATTGATCCGAATAATATTTCCGGTGTCGGAGAGGGAATTGCCAAAGTTGAACATCGCACGGTATGGACGCGAAACGCTTTGAGTTCTGTCGATGAGAAAGCCACATAACAAGAGAATGAGGAGGAGGAATTCAAGATAATGAGAAGCGAATGCCATTGGCATGAAGTGGCTGTGTGGAACTTGTGGATGTTGGACTCAATATATAGAGGAAGAATATGAATGAGATACATGGAAAATGATTTAGTAATGTTTTAAAAATTGAACAGTTTATTATATTGTACCTAAAAAAATGAATGGCTTTAGAGTCACTGGTTTAACAGTTGGTCAATCAAATTTTATTCATGAAATCATCATGACAAGATAAGTATATTAATTATTATTATTAAATAAAATTTTTATTTATAAAAATATGAATTTTTTCAGAAAATCTTTAAATAATTATCAAGTCTTAATTTTGATATATTTTAAGTTTTTATTTATACAACCTCATGACATGATTTTTTAATACAAAATATAAACTTTTTATTAGAGATTATGATTTAATAAGTAATTAAGCGCAAGTTCTATTAGTAAAAAACTGATTAGTTGAAAGAAACGATAGTCGATTATCCGAAACATGGGTATGAGCAGTGGTTGATAGGTTTTTCAGTTTTTTCATATCATCAGGTTTAAACAAAATTGAAATTCAAAGAAAATGAATTTTTAACTGGTTCAATTAACCGATTAGGTCAGGTTTTGAAACACGGCTAACAAGTACAAAAAAATTAAAAAACTAAAAAATCTACTAAGTGTTAGGATCGATCAAATCAATATTAAAAGTGATAAAATGACATATACTCTTATAATTGATTCAAAATTTATTCGAGTCACTAAATCAATCAAATTTAATTTGGATTACTGCTTAAAATGGCTTTTACTCGAAATAGGAAATAGGGTTCGGGATATGTCCTAATTTTTCATGCAAAGCAGTGTACCGGTACCGTTGATATTTCACAATCATAAACTAAAATAAGGATTGCCGCCAATATTTATTTCATGTAAATGTTTCAGAACACTTAGTAGGAGTGACTAAATACGCATAACAAATTGACGGTATACCAAATATCAACTATGGTTTTCTTTTATTTGGATGTCATGAAAGGTATATCGTGGGCTGATGAGCTGATCCCCATCTTCCGCTGACATGTCCCTTGGTCAACGAGGACCTGTTCTAACACAATCAATCTCTATGTCCCTTTTTATATACGGAACAGTTCCCGGAATAACATGAAATACAGCAGAATAAATAAATTTTGATATTTGGATGCAGTGAATATTTTGAGATAATCTATGCAAGAATAAACTGGTTTATAAGTGGATGGTATATGGATTTCAATCAACCCATGTAATTAAAGTTATTTCACATAAAAAAAAATATGTGGGTCTACTGTCAAATCAATTGTCATCTCTTCTTATAAATCATATATCAAATCAATTATCATCATATTTTTACTTTTTATAAATCATCATCCACAAATTTTTCATATTTTAACCAAACAACAAATATTTTATTCTTAGGTTTTCTAACGAGAATAATTCAAAACGCAATGAAACACAAAATCACTTATGTCACTGATATACTTACTTATGCTGGTATAACTGTATAGTCGGCAATAAGTCTTATTCTGTATGGTTAAAGGATAATGTTACGTGCAATCCATTTTTCATCTCCAATTCCATACTACACATGTTTTGATTTTTTTTAAATAGTATACATCATCTAATGATGAACATGCTTTTATAAAAAATGAAGCATATGCCCCAATGAATTACATAGATATATTTAAAGAAAATATAAAAAAAATTATCAATGCAAATACATTGTTAACGTGAGTATATGCTCCGTTGATTTTCTATCAACGCATATGGGACTGAGATTGAAGTTAGAAAAAATAATGTATATAACAACACTCATATCTAAAATATATATTTTATTGAGCCAAAACCGTTACAAAAATTAAAATTTATACATTAAATTCATTTGAGTCTATTTTATTTTATTTTTTGTTAAAATATACATTTTAATAGATAAATATATATTTTAAAAAATAAAAACGGGACAGGATTATAAAATGACAAGAAGAGTGACGTTTTCTAGAGTTCAAATATCAAGACAACACATGTAGTTTCATGTTATTGATTACCAAACAACATGCATGACTACCAACAGATTCACACCCACATGTATGTAAGCCAGACCATTACATTACATTTGCAATGAATGCAGTACTACATCTACATTGATGGTTCATTTTCCTTGCTCAATTCCATCAATTCTTATTGCCTACAACAAAATATGATCTTTAGAACCCAATGTTTTGTACATAGATCAGGCACAACCAGAAAATGCTACTAATGCTGATTAGAAACACTATATAGGCGGAGCTGCATAGGGGCCATTGATCAGACCATCTGCGATGAGACGAAACGCGGCTTCGGTTGGATGGATACCGTCCCAATTCACATGCTTCGACGGATCCTTGCACACCGTCGCACCTTCTTGGACGCACAAATTTGGCACCGTTTGGATGGGCGGTGCCAAAAGGTGCATTTGTCATACACGGCTGTTGGACATGTTAACCAACGCGTTAAGGAAACTTTACAACATAAAAATTGATGTTTGACTCGGTTCCTGCATTTCCAATGCTACCAGGCCCATTTACCATAGCACCCATTAAACAATGGTTGGTGATCAGTTGTAGCATGAAAAAAAAGGCTGGAATGGTACGATCCCTCTGCGCCTTTTAATAAGAGTTGACCAAGTCAAATGAGACTTCAACCATGCAACAATAGCAGACCATGCCCACGCCCATGGGTAGGGTGGGCCCTGAGATCAACTGAAAGAGGAGTCATAGGTAAACTCTTATAATAGGGCCCTTATGTAGTCACACAATATTTTTATGATTATTATTTTAAGATTTAATTTTCAATTATATATAGCTTATTCAAACTAAATATATCCTAATAAAATAGGAAAAAAAAACTAATACATGTATTTGAAAAACAAAAAATATACCATAAACAAAAACTAAAACAAGAAAATTGAAAAAAATGAAAAGAACAATAATCCAGTAAGATTTTTTTGGGTAAATAAAAAATTAATAAGATAAATTCCCAATAAATGAGGAGCGCACTAAATTAGAAGAAGAGAAAAAAAGAAGTGGACGAGTTTTAAAAATAAAATTAAGTAATTCAAACATAAAATAAAAATTCCAACAAAATAGGGAATGAAACATTTTGTTTTTGCGATTTTGGGGCTTGTGATCGATTTTGACTGACTAAATCAAATAATATTTATTTCATCAATGAATGGAAACACGTGATTAAAACACAAAATAAGTATAAGAAAATAAAAGAAAATTACTTCCCGTGTCCTGGAAGGCTCTGGCAAACTAGTAGAGGACATCTCTCTCAGTCTCAGGGAGGGCTGAGTTAGAGCCTACTATACGTCCAAGAATGTAGTTCTGCTAGATTTTGTTGACAGAAAAATTTAATTTTAAAGGCATGTGAATAGAGAATTCCAAACACAATTTTTATAGGTATTCCAGTATGTAACCCAAACCATGCCAGCCATTGCATTTGCATTAAATGCATACAGTGATGGTTCAGTATCCTCCTCCTCCCTCTCAAGTGTTATTCCACTTCTAAAAGAATCTAACGTCTGGAACCCATTTTTTTGTCAATAGATCAGGTATATTGAATTGGCTTCAGCTGCATAACTAGAAATGCTATATGGATGGAGATACGTAAAGGCCATTGATTAGACCATCTGCGATGAGACGATACGCAGCTTCGGTGGGATGGATGCCGTCCCAATTCACATGCTTCGATGGGTCTTTGCACACCATCGCACCAGGTTGGCCGCACCAGACTGAGGGGTTGAAGTTGTATGGGCCACCTCCTCCACAACAGGCACTCAGACTTCCATTTCCAAACCCTGCAATAGTCATTATATTATATTGTTATATACATGGTCATTTGGGCCCTATAAAATATAAGAATTAAAAGAGGTTAAGTACGTAACAATATGATCCTAATTAAGCCCTTTGGGACCAGTTCGGATCTTATGTGTAGCTGCCACATGAATTTCTTAACCTGACTCAACAAAGTACAAATGTGATGTGTATATTTGACTGTCCCAGTAAACAAAAGAAATTATTACACAAAGTCGCCTTTACAATCACGTAGTCTTATATACGTTGATCACAATCTAACAATATATATCTCATACAATTCACTAGAGTATGAATTTCATTTTTTCTAAATTATATATCACTCACCGAAAGATTGGGGTGAGTGAAAAAACCGAATGGCGGCTTGGTAGTAATCGGCGTAAACGATCTTGACTCGTGGGTGTTCCTCCCTCAACTGTTCCAGCGCGCGTTGCAGAACGGTGTTATGATACTCGGCGAAGCCGTTGAGGGTCTTGAGGCACCCGTTCCGCGAGTCGTAGTCCATCTTGTCTGGGCTGGAGAGCAACGTGAGGTAAATGGTGGAGCACCCTATCGGGAGGTTCCCCGGCACCACAAAATTCATCACACCCAACCCAATGAGTCTCTGAGCCACCCAAAACGATTCAAACTCATCGGATAATTAAATGAATAAAGAATAAATGACATATCATAGATTATGTTTAGATAAATGTTTCGTACAAATCCAAATCGTTCAAAGCATCAATCAACGATTTAGATTTCTCCAATAGTTTTATGGGAGAGAGTCGTTCCACCGACCAGTGACCGGCCTAATATGTCAGCTTGACTACTCGACCACCATAATAGTGTGAAATGCCTGCATCCGATAGGGATGGCAGGGGATGGGATTACAGGAACCCGACTTAATCCTATTGGGACGTGTTTAACACCCTGAATGTTAAACTCTAACCTTACCGGTTAGAGTCTAATGAAAATACGTAACGAGTCCAGGATTCAAGGACAAAACCCATTCGCCCTATTATATCTCGTTTAAATCACTTTTATTATCAAAATTAATATAATGCATCAATAAATAAATTAAATCATCTAATTATATTTTTATTATTTTTGCAACAGATAAAATATTAAGCTTGTATTAGGTAATGTTATATAAGATTATTATTTAGTTTATAATCTATAAATGAATAAAAAAAATAGAAAAAACATTTAAAATTTGAGATTCTTAATTTCATTTCTTTCTAAATGAGATGGGACGGGACAGAGATAGGTTTGGGTTTTTAGAAAACCCGTTGGGACCTATTTAGGACACAATAATCACACAAGGCACAGGTTAATTTGGGATATGTTTGGGACAAGAGTTTACTAGCGGGTTTAAGATTAAAATTAACCAAACTTGTCCAACCCGCTCTATTGTCACCACTAACGTACCATTAACCTGACTAGTCTAGCTATGTTTTATGAATTATATATCTAGTCATTATATTTATATTACTCCTAAGATATTAAAAGTGTAAACAGGATCATTAGAAACGATAACGTGCCTTCGCAGCTGATTTTATTGCATCGACGACACTGGGCACATAAGCCGTCCTTAGCTCTTCCATGCTCACGTGGTTGAAGAACGCGTAGTTGTAATCGTTCCCTCCGATTTCTCCCAATAGAAACAAAGATTTATTGAAGTACGCCTCGCATTCTACAATGACATGATGTTTTTCATTTTCTTTGGTTCATCAAAAGTTGACAACAATAGTAGTTGTTTATGGATTAAAAGTTCATGCATGCATGTTATATATATATATATTACCTAACGAGGTGCTGCATAGTGAAGGTTTAAGCTCCTCAAACCAACCAAGCTGAACATTCAACGAGCTGTTGGTCCATAGAGAGTGGTCCAAACCTTTGTTTTGGAAAAATGAGGGATCGAGCGCGGTCGCTCCTGCGACGGCGAAATTTGATCCGTTGGTAAAATCTTCTTGGATGCCATGTGAACGCGATAGATACGGAGCCAGATACGGTATTCCGATAGCCTCCGCTGAATTACAAACAAATAAAGAAAATGATTATGTTTAGCCCTCTTTATAGCTCAGTTCCTCACTGGTTTTTTTTAAAAAAAAACATATACTCAACCATTGAAGTTTATATTGTTATAAAATGTAAGTTATATACTATTATATATATATACACACACATATAGTTGAAAAATAAAAAATAATTTTTAAACACTGTAATAACGCACTGTATACTGCACTATTATAGTGTGTAAATGGCTAAAAAATCATTTATGTGATGCAGCAAAGATGACCGAAGCATTTTTGAAGTAATAAATATGAAAGAGTTCACTTTTGAGATTTTTAAATAATTACAGAAAAATCGGCTATTAGAAATCAATTATCCCGGGTTCAAAGTCGTCTGAATTTTGCTAAAGCTAAATATCGATGAGATCTTCAAAAATTGTCACTATATAACAACGCGCGCTTATTTTTTCATTTTTCCAATTTTTTTTCCCTAAAATAGCATTTTTGCTATTTTTATTAACTTTTTAGATTTTAAATATCTTTATCATAACAACTCCGATGTGATCTCTATCAAATCCGATGATCTCCTAAGATCTTGTAGAATTAGTTACAACAAAGTAATTTTTAATTTTAATTATTATAAATGGGAGGTTTGTAATTTAAGGTTTTCAGCTTTGATTAATATATTTTTGAGCTTATTTCTCTTTTGAAAATTATGAGTTTGTTAAAGGATCTCAACTCTTATTAAATCTTTATTTAGTTTTTCACTGGTTATTATGGATTGCGGACAAATCTACAAAATGGACTTGAATGTATGAACACTTCACAAACAGACTTCACATACAATGAGCATGAGCGCGCACGTTGGCGCATAGAGAGAGAGAGAGAGAGAGAGAGAGAGTACCAAAGAAATCGACAATTAGACGTCCATCAGAGCAACGACCGGTCGGATGCGCGAAGTAAGTCTCGCCGTAAGGGGACAGTCCGATCGAGGGAAATGCGTGGGCACCGGAAAGGAGGAAGTTTCCGGTGTCGGCAAGTGAGTCTCCGAAGCTGAACAATGATGTGTAAGGTAGTACTTTATCACAATGCGACCCATTAAAGAAGAGCCCGAGTAGGAGAAGTATAAGATTGAGTGATGGAGGGGAGGAAGGTGAAGAAGAAGAAGCCATTGCAGGATAGTTAGGGAGACAAAGCATGCAAGGTGTGTTCTTATAAATTTGATGGGTGGGTTTGGGTTGTTGAAAATCAATCGCGGTTGGTGATCGGTTGTAACTTCTATATATGCGCGCATTTCATTTAATTAAGAGTCAACGACCAAGTCAGACAAGGAAACATTGCAGACTTGGGAATATAATAGGAGTTAATGAGGAAAAAAAATTTCACATAAATGCCAATTGATGTGTGATTAATTATTTAAAATGATTTTTTTAGATAAATGATAGGATTAAATCCTGAATCTTTGATTACAAATTTTGTTTACCATAAAGTTATATATGGGACATGCCCAGGGCGGAGCCATGTAGGGACAAGGGGAGGCTCAAGCCCCTCTTTGTATTTTTTTTTTTTTTTTGTTAATGTTATATCTAGTCTTTTTTTTAGTCATAAATCCAGTCTACAAATGTTTTGAATTTTTTAAAATTAGTATAGCTAATCTAATGAGGTGTATGTTTTTATAAAAAAATGAAGTATGTATTTTAATGAATTGCATGAATGCATTTATAGAAAATGTATAAAAAAAATTTGTCGAAGCATCTACCTCGATAAAGTGAGCATCAGCTTTGATAATTTTTTATTAACGCATATAAGACAGGAAGTGAGGCTAAAATAAAAACATTGTGTATCAACATTTTTTTTATATTAAACAAACAAGAACAGTTGAGAATTTGAGTTCAATATGGATATATTTATTGAATTATAATAAAAATTCTTGGAAAAATAAACTCAAATATTTTTAAAAAAATCTTTTTATTTTGTTTGGGTCTCAAACTTTTTAATAAATCAAAATAGCCTTAAGTAGTGATTATATTTTTTTCTAAATTTTTTCATTTTTTTTATCGCTTACACCGTGAAATACATTTTACACACGATTTACCCTTTGTATATGTTATTCACTCGTATATTGTTATTCATTCCCTCTTTTTATATATCAACTTTTATTATGCATCTTATGTATACTATTAAGAGTCGGTTTGATAATTCTAGTTGAGAATGAAAATTCTTCTTTTTAATAATCAAGTTCAGATAGATTTTGTGGAATTAAAATTTTAATTGATATATATAGGAATGAATACATGAATGAATAATTCCAAATACAATTTTTTTAAGTAGTATGATAGATTTTTATGAATGTATCTGTTTAAAATTAATTTTATATCAGATATGTGTTATATATATAATAGATTTTTTGTACTTCGTGTAAAGCCCCCCTTAGAGAAATTTCTGGCTCCGCCACGTCACATACCAATCGCATTGAAAGTGATTTCTTGCCACCTATATATGGAGCTTCTTCATTAGTCTAACACAAGAATTCTCAATTCTCTTCTCAATGAATTCTTTTATCTTTCTCATGTCAAGAACCTCTAGTTCCTCAGAAAAAAAAGTATATGTAGATGTGCCTCTTCTTTGATTATTGCTAGTGTTGCATTTACGGTTAGATTCGGAAAAGTTAGAGCTCAGCTCTAACCCAACTCAAAAATGGAAGAGGGCAATCTATAACACGATACAATAAGCCTCCGACATTAAAGAACGTCAATTTACCCTCATCTGGTCATTGATAGTTTATCTAGACATAAAATAGTTGTACAGAGATGAAGAATAATTAGATAATTTTTTGTTTAATATTATTTCTTTCTCGATATTTGTAATTTTTTTTTTATCTTTTATGTTTGTGTGATGGTTTTAAAAAATGGGATTTTTAGTTTTAAGTCCCCGTAGCTATAGAATTTAGCGATCGATCATTCATTTATTCATATTTAAGTTTTAGTCCTTACATTTAAATGATAATTTAAGAATAAGTCCCTCCCAAGAACTAAAAAGTAAACTAAATAATTTAATAATAGGTCCCTCCCAGGTGCTAAAAATGAACATATCATTTAAATGTAGGGATTAAAACTTAAATATGAAGAAGTGAGGTATTAATAGCTAAATCTTATAGTTTACAGAGACTTAAAACTAAAAATCCCTAAAATTATCAACTTGTCCTGATATTTCAGTTGATTATACTAGAAATCTGGTGTGTGGATGAAGTTTGTTGGAATTCTTCACCTGAATAATATTCTATTTGGGGTTAAGGTGGCGTATCTATTGGATACTATTGAATTTCTGAGGTCTCTTTAAAGCACTTGATATAATTTAGTCCAATAGATACGACGGCTTGATATTCCTATCTAATATTTATTCTTATAATTAATTCCCACCAAGTACGTGCCAGGAAAAGCACAGGTGTTAGCATAATTCGATCCTTGCATATAAAGATACACTAAGTCCTGTTTGGATGTCGGATAAACCTTGGATAATCTTAGATAAAATTTGAATGTCATTTGAAAAGCCCGAATAAACTCAGATAAAGTGTGCAAGAATAAATTGGGAAAATGGTATATAGATTTCAATCAATCCTTAGAATAAAGTTTATCCTAGGTTATTACACCTAAAGAATTCAATCCTTAGAATAAAGTTTATCCTAGGTTATTACACCTAAAGAATAAATGGACCCACTGTCAAATCAACTGTCATCATCTCTTATAAATCATATATCAAATCAACTATCATTACTTTTTTACCTTTTATAAATTCTTATCCATACTTTATTCACATTTTACCCAAACAACAAAACATTTATTCTTACGATTCCTAACGAGAATAATTCAAAATACAACAAAAAAACAAAATCATTTTATCTTTATTTATACTCACTTATGCTCGGATAAATAATACCCAAAAATAAATCATATTCTGTATCTAAACAGGAGCTAAGAAATAAATAATTAAAGGATCTAGTGGCGTTCAGAAACTCAAGATTTAGGACAACTACCACAATTAAAATGTGTCAAGTAAAATGTAATTAATCACATTAAAACCAAAAGTTGCGAACATATCCGACAGGATTACGTGATCAATTATAAATTTAAAAGATGTTTATTGTAGGAATGGCAATGGGTCAGGTAATCTCAGACCATGTTCATCATGCCATAAAATTTAAAACCTAATTTTAGGTCAAACTTCATAAACAAAAAAATGAAAGGTTCCATAGAAATTCTATTTAGATTATATACGGAGAAGTAATGTAGAAATTTAACTATAATTTTTTCTCAGTCTAAACGGGTCTTCTCATTTCAAAGGGCTACACAATCTGTCCTAAATAGACCTAAAAACATTTGAATTTTATTTATTATAAAATTTTCAATATTGGATTCTCTTCCTCGATCTCTTCGATTCTCTCTTGTCCCCAAACATAATAATTAAATAATCAATTATATAATAAATTAACGAAAAATCATATGATAATAAATAAAAATAAAAATTAATTAAAGAATCAATTATATAATAAATATATTATACAAATACAATATATAAATAAATAAATAAAAATAAACAAAAACGAGATACTGACAAGCGTTGGCGCGTTGTAGCCTGCGGCTCTGAAGAGACACAAGTTTGATGTTGTGCCGCTGGGAAGAAGACAAGAGACATGGGAATACGAGGCTTATATTTGTTTTTATTTTCTTGGCTTTGCTTAGGGCATTTAATAAATTCAAGGTTGGAATTGAAGATTAAAATGGGAAAAGATACAAAGAGTCTCAATTACAGTCATTTTAAAAAAAATCATATATTTATTTTTAAAGTAAATCCTATTACATTAAATAAAATATATATTAAGATATATTAAAGTATTTTTTTTCATAATAAAAAAATATTAAAAAAATTTAAGTCATATACTATGTTATAACTCATAGGTTATGATAACATAGTATATAATACGTTATCTTAGCATATGGGGCTGCAAAACGGATGCTTGGGCTGCCCCAGCTTGTCTCTATTGCTGATCCTAAATGCAGTCATGTTTATCTCATTAACTGCTTTCATTTACTATATCGGAAAATATATATACATTGTTGAAAATTTTTATATTTTTTATAAATGATATCATTAAATCCATTATGAGATATATGATTTTTTTGAAAAATATGTGCGATCTTCGTTTTGACTTGTAAAATGAACTAAGTGTAATATTTGTTTATACTAAATCATTTGAAATGACGAAACAAATACATGGTTACATGAAAGAGCATGGGCCCCTAAGCCTGGAAAACAGATGCTTATTGTTTTTTTAATAAAAGATAAAATCTTATTACCACTATCATTTTTCATCTCATAAAGTGTTGATACAAATATGTACGGAAAATGAGAGAACATTAATAAATAAATATAAAAAAAGACAAAATACGAGAAGGGCCACAAGGTGATTCACATGGACGTAGATGGGGTAACCGATGCTTATTGTTAGACCTTTCATTAAATTGCATCCTTAGCTGAGATTTGATGCTGAATCTTGCCTATTTTAGGAACACATTCAGAAAATAAAAAAGACAAATTTAATGCCCGTTGGCACTGCATCCATATCCCCCAAGCCAACAGTTCTAGAGCTGAAATTCTTGGATTCACCAGTGTACGTAAATCCCAAATCTTAAAGTTTTGATTCAATTTATAAAATCTCTAATAAAATATATATTTTATTAGATAATATAGAAGAATATATTATTTAAGTCGTTCAAATATATATTTTAGAATGTATATATAATGTATTTTATTAGAAAACTATATACATCCTAAATATAATTTTATATGTGGGGACTACAAAATTGATTTCAGAAGTTACTAAATGTAATAATTTTTAACACCAAATAAAAGCAGAATAAATAACACCCCAGAGATGCAAAGTTTTTCCATTCGTCTGGGGAATTAAAATCGTATCAATTAAAAATTGTGATAAGTATTACTCGAATTTAGGATGATTTTTAGGGTGTGTTTTTGTATACTGTCTCAAGAAAAATACAAGAAATCGAAGGAATCCAAGTAAAAAAAATTATCAATAGAAAATAAAATCATTTTTCATTTGACCAGTTTTTTTATGTTTATACATGTGATAGAAAATTATTAAAAATTATTACAATTGTTGTTTGTACATGTGATAAAAAGTAATAAAAGATAAAAAAATCATTAATCCAAAGAAAAAATTCTCTTTCTCATCCAAAAGAATAATGAATAATGGGGAAAAAAATTATTCTCTCCCTCTTTTACGTAAACACCATCTTTTTTTACCAAATGAAAATTTTTATTTTCCTTATTTTCATAACTTTTTGACATGTGTGAAACAAAATCATTTTAGAATGTTACTAGTGTGCCTTCGTATTTAATTGACGTCTTATAAAATATGTCTGGTTAGGTTTCCTATTAAGATTTCATATGGGATTTTATATTAGTATCTATGCATACACAGTTATTTTTACAATTCCCTTTGTAATATTATTCTTTTATACACCTTGTTGACTTTTTGAACTCATAATATAGAGATCTATATCTCGTTAAAAATAATTACAATTTTGATAAACGAGTTTATATAATTCATTCAAGTACTTATATTCTACCTTTTATAATAAGGTGTAGTAATTATTTTAAAAAAATCAAAATGATGCTTACTGTATTACTGTAAAATAGATTTTGCATAATATTTTCCTTGTGCATTCATTTCCAAGATTTCGATCAGTAGATTTCTTTTTCTTTTGAATTAACGTTGTTTTCTCATTCTCTTTCAATTCGTTTGGTACTCTGTAGGATTTCTGATCCCACTACGTATCCTTCTTTTTATCCATTCAATTCATTCGTACGGCTTCTGTTGCTCTTCTTGCTTGGGATGAACTTAAGTAGGATTTTTTTCGGTTCAAAAATCCAAATCATCACCCACCCAAACAATGCATGTATGTATCGTTAATGGGTGAAATGTACTTGTCCACCATTGTATGTTCCTTGAGGCACCACGGACTTGGTTTTCCCCCCACTTTTTGAAAGCAACAAAATTATCCGAAGACTTGAAAAATAGTGGATCGTCTATCCAAAATATTGTATGTTGAGACACCTTTTTTTAAAAAAAATTGAAGTCCCAACCCCTTTACACCCCATGCGTTTGTTCCGGACCACCTTGACGTTGACTGGGTTGGTTAATATTGAATATAAACACTGTTATAAATTAAATTTATTATAATAGAAGTTGAAAAGTGTGAGATTTTGCATGATATATATATAGAATTTAACATTTATTTTCATTCTTCTTTTGCTAGACAACTAAAAAATTTACATTTGAAATCTTTAATGTTTGTGTTCATTTTTTAAAATCAAATGTAATAAAAGGATTTCTATATAAATTTTTAGAGATAGTTTGATTCATGAAGACGGAGAATTCTCCTTCTACATCAGAGTTATCAAATTGACTCGAAATATTATATCTGAACTCTATTACATTTCTCTAGCTCATGGATGTGGTCCCAAAATTTGTGTTGCTCATGTAATATTGTTACATTCTTGTTTAGATTTAAGGTTTATTACTGCAATATGAGCAATAGAAAACTTACATCAACAATAATGATTATTCATAATCAATCTTTACACCGTTCACATTCATGTCTAACAAAAGCTTTATTGGTTCAAGCCACATTTGGCTACCAAAACTATGATAACCCAACATGAATATTCATTCCATGATCAATCCGACCAGCATTTTCATGCCAATGGAGGAACAGAATAGGGTCCTTCCGATAAACCCCGAGCGATCACTCTATAAGCCGCCTCCGTAAGGTGAAGCCCATCCCAACTCACAAGCGTCGACGGATCCCGGCAGATCCTCAAACCGTTGTTCCCAGTGTTACCCAAACCGTTGGTCATGTTGACATTATACGGTCCTCCGCCGCCACAACACGCAATAAGAGCTCTCCCTCTGCTAAATCCTATAGATGAAATCAAGTAATCAACAATCAGAGAAGCACATCACACTGTAATGTCCGTATACATACCTTATTTACTTGCGTACCGTATTCGCTCGGGGACCTGAAAACAAGCTTCAATATGCTATAATAATCAGCGAACGCAATTGTTACGTGCGAGTGCTTCTTCCGCGCGAGTTGTATCTCCTTTTGAAGTAGGTGATCATGGTATTCGCTCAATTCATTCGCCCACTTCAAGCAACCTGTCCCAGGCTCGTAATCGTCCCGATTTTGAGTACTGAATAAGGTCAGGTAGATCGGAGTGCAGCCTAGCGGGATGGATCCCCCCACAATCATGGTTCGCGCACCATGCTTGATCAATGTCTGCATGATTATTTACCAATCAAGGTTTGATTAGTTGGTTAACATCTCCTCTCTTCGAGAAAGAGGTCAATGTACCAAACCCAAAAAAGAACTCTTTTTTTATATAAATAAAATAAAATAAAAATGTCTGCACCACTACGCATAGTTTGAGAAAGGTTATTTTAATGTAATGGTTGTCGATAGTGTTCAATATGTACTCACATCAATCGCTCTTCGGATTTTCTTGATGACCGGTGGTACGAACGTTCGGATTTGTGTTTTGTTTATCCCTTGAAGTAGCATTGTGTCGTAATCGTTGATGCCGAACTCGCTGACGATGAAGAGGGACTCGTAGAAATGGTAGTTGCAACCTATCATTGGATCATTTATCATTAAATATAGGTAGTCTTTTTAGGTAGCGTTTGGAGATGAGTCTAATAAAACAGTTTTTCACTTAAGCTTATGGAAATACCACACATGAAACTTATTTTTGTCAGATCCACGAAAATTATTTTTTTAATAACTAAAAATTGCTTTTCACTGCTTTCAAAAAAAGAATCTCATAATTAGAGTACACTTACTTGCAGTCGAGGTGCATATCGAACGCAAGAATTTCTTAAACCAGCCTAGCTGAACATCCAATGACATGGGGACCAAGGGAGTAATCCCCATAGCTTGTAGGAAGCTCACGGGCAGTGCAGTCGCACCTGAGACTGCAAAATTCGCTCCCCATTTGAAACCATGCCTGCCTGGCCCGCCAAGATATGGAGGAATAAATGGAAGGCCAATTTCTTGGGCTGTATAGTATCAGAAAAGGAGCCAAAACTTAGCACAAACTGATCGAGCCACAGATGCGTATAATTTTTCGATCCAGAAACAAGAAGCCTACCGATGAAGTCAATGATTAGACGCCCGTTGGAGTATCGACCGGTGGAACGATGAAAATACGTCTCCCCATAAGGGAATGGAGGGGTATTGGTGGCATTATAAGCGGCTAAATTGCCCGTATCAGCGAGCGAGTCACCAATGCAGTAGATGGCCTTGTATCGCCCCTTTAACGGTTTCGATCTCGCTAGGCCTAGTAGGAATGTTAGGAGGATTAGCTTAATAAGGGGTTGAAAAGAAGGCGACGACGCCATCTCTATGAGTTGGGGTGGAGTACTAGTTTGATTGTATGGATTGAGAGTTCATGTTTATATGTAGTTTCCACCAAACATGGAGGGCTTCCACCCCCGTTGATGTTTTCATTGTTCAATTTTGTTCTTCCCAAATTTGAGAAAGGGAAATCTCAACCGTTGAAGAGAAGAGAAAGCCATCGTGACACACACGCAAGACAATTAGTGGTGGTTGTGATTTTGGCCGGGGGTGGGGGGGGGGGGGGGGGGGGGGGGGATTGTTCCAAAGTGGTCCAGCTCTGCATATTTTTGGCACGCATGCATATATTTGGTGCCTCCATTACTAACTATATACCGGACAACTGTAGAGCTACATATACAAAGATAATTAGTCCATGTTACAAGTGAATTTTAATTATTAGTAATACAGTGAAAAAAACAATTTCAGGTGCCAAAGTAGTGATGGGACTCATTTTTTAAAATTATTAAGAACGTGTTGAATCATAAAATTAGACTATTAGAGTGTTATTACACTCAAGTTTTTTTTACAGTCCAAAATGTAGTTCCATATGCCTCAATAAAAAGTCAATAAAACATATACATTGTTAAACGGTGTATATACTATTAGGATTATGTCTCGATCCGGCGTATCACAATGGATGACCGTGTTAAAACCATATTATGGTAGACACTTAATTGATATATTAATTAATATCTGATATTAATTAATATTTAAAGTGAATCTCCTAAAATCAAGAAAAAATATTTGTTTGTTTATTAGGAGAATATTTGGGGAGAGAGTTATTTATCATCATAAATATCATATAGGGTTCTATGGCAAAACTTAGCAAATATGTAATGTAGAGATCCGTTGAGAAGTTGAGAGGGTTAAAAGAGATAGTAACTATATGAGAGATGTTATGAGTCCTTTAATGTTAATATATCTCAATTATTATAGTGGATTCTTTTTTTTCACCTTGTTGATGTAGACCTAGGCCGAACCATGTACATATATCTTATGTTTGTCGTGTAATGATGTTTCGTTCTTATATTTGATCTCGGGTTTGTTGATGGCTTTTGCGAATTTGTTTCTCAATATATAGACACATCATTAAAAGAAATTGACACTTATTAAAAATGGGTTCATTCTATTTGAAATGGAGCGATATACACTTTTTCAAAGCATATACATCATTAGATGATATTTACTATTCATGAAAAAATGAAACATGTCTGGTCTAAACTTTGGATTGTAAAAATGATTAAATCTAATATTTTCCTAAATTCTAAGGTCCATTTGAATCTGGCTTTGAACAAATCCCATGTGTGAAAAGCAAAACATTCACAAACATAGAGTTAGGGGTGATAAACGAGCAGAGCTTTGACCTGTTCAAGCTCGGCTCGTTTAGTCTCAAGCTTGGCTCAGGCTTGGTTTGGTTCAGGACCGAGCTTCATTTCGTGTTTAAGCCCAATTCATTGGGCTTGTGAAAAGCTCAGTTGAAACTCAGTTCAACTAGTTTATTAAACAAGTCAAGCTGAAGCTCGAACCAATGCTCGGCTCAGACTCGTTTAGCTATAAAAAAATCTTGTTTAGCATTTGAGAAGTTACACTTCACAAATCACAACACCTTATACACGTGAAAGTGACATAAGCTCAGGCTCGGACTCCGCTCATTCCTCCTTTTTATGTTAAGTAAACGGTCTCGTCTAAGCTCGGCTCATTTACAAACCAAGCTTTAAAAATTGTTCAAATTCGACTCGTTTGTCTAATCGAACGAGCTTTAACTGAACTAAGCTCAAGCTGCTTGACTCATTTACCCTACATGGAATCAAACATATATAAGAATTTAATTTTATAAATCATCATCATGCATTTCCAGACCAAAAATTCAACAATTGAAATATTAACAAAACAATGGTTTTCAAAATTAAAACTGAGTTTGAAATGTAAAATTTTAAGAATCTCAAAGTTTCATTTGCACATCATATTCAATCATAGTTTAAGGATACATGAATACTAAAAATATTGAAAGCATTGTTTGACAAAAGGACATGGCTATGTTTGGAAACAAGTTTAAAAAATGTGATTATGAATAAAATAGCTTAATAAAATTCAATTTCTAGTTAGGAAGCCCAGTTTTTTGTTTTGTAAAAAACATATTTTTTGTATTAAAAGTTACAATGAATTTTTGTGAATTAAGTACGTTTTTGAGGAGCCGTTCAAAAAAAAAACGTTGTGTTTTTCATTTGTTTAAAAAAAAAACAAAAAAGTAAAACCACGATCAAACAAGATTTCAATAGCTACGTACCAAAGATATGGAAAGTATTAATCGACAAACTATTCCAGAGATATGGAAGGTATTAATCGACAAACTATTCCAAACATTCAAAAGGAAAGAGAAGGTTAATGAATACTTCCATGATTAGCTAGCTGTATGAACTCTCTCTTTTTCTAATAAATAAAAGAGAAATGGTACGTGCCTTTATGAAAGCTTGTCTATTCTTTTTGTTCAAGGGACCATGAATCATTATGTGGGGAAGGTAAACAAATGTGTTAGAAAAAGCCACTTCATCAACTATGAAAACTCCACTTCGATCAAAATAAACCACATGGAGCCTAGGTGGATTTGAAATCTTTCTTTTGATTTACTTCTACTTTAATTTGTAAATAAAGATATCTTTCGTTGGAGTTATTTGGACTTTAACCCAAGATAAATAGGGTTTGGAGGCGACATAGAATTAGGTTAGATGCACGTGCGGCATCTAATTGTCTCATGAGGATTCCATGCCATGTACACCCTTTTTTTTCTTTTCTTTTTTTTATAATGTTAGATACAGTCTTAAATCAGGCCGGCCCTCAATGTAAGCCCAGTAGGTAGCTGCTTAGGGCCCCACCAAGAGAAAGGCCCTCAAATATCACAAATATTGCATTCAGTTTTGTAGACCTCAATCTGCCTTGGCCCACCACGAAATTTAGTTTTTTTTTCTAACTCATCCAAGGCCCCAAATAGAAGAAAAAATTCCATCAATCCCACCAATCCAATGGTTATAAATATTTACACATAATTAAAATTTTAGAATCTCATTTTGGAAGGTGAATTGTCACCCTCTTAAACCTAACGTTTTTTTTCTTCTTTCTCCTCTTTTAGGGTTTCTCAATTGCTCTCACATAATCTACATCTTTCTCTCAAGTTTCAACCATTCTAAAGTCAAATAATCAAAATTTAAAGATTTTACAACAAATTGATCTCCATTATAAAGTACATAGCCCCCTTTTGAATCTTAGTTGTTTAATTTTTTTATTTCTTGGATATATGTTTTTTTATAATTAAATTCACATATTCTTGCTGATTGGAGAGAAAATTTAAAAATTAGACATGAAAATCTCATTTTTTGAGATAACAAATTAAAAATCCATAATTAGAAGAAAACAAATCACCCACTCATGTTCTTTTATAAAAAAAAAAGGGGACGAAAAAATAAACATGGTCCTTGAGGTGTAACTTATTTGTTAATATTTTTTAAGCGTAATAATGGAAATATAAGATATTCATTATCTAGTTAATTAATAAAAAATAATAATTTATTGGGTCATATTTAAACAAAATGATTTATTTATTTTTTTGTGATAGGGCCCAATTTTAAAAGATCGTCTGGGGCCCCACCCAAATTTTTCATTCTCAAGGTCGGCTCTGCCTTAAATATAGTTTACACATGTTTTATTTTAAAAAAATAATATACCTTGTTTAGCTAATAAAATATATAGTTTAATTAAAAGTGTATATCATTGTATTTTGAATTGAATGAACTCGTAGATTTAGTAAGTGTAAATAAATTGACGAGGTATATACATAAAAAGGCTGTGAAACTGAGAATTTTCTTCTTTTTTTTTTTAGTTAAGTAGAATGTAGTTTTTGAATCCTAAACCACAAGGTGGTAGATTCTATTAGCAACGATTAAGCTATGGGTATCATGTAAAGATTTTATACAAAATGTCCAAATAATTAAAAACATTTAGTTAATTACAATTTTTCAGGGATCAATAAAGATTTGGAGAAAAATTATTGGATGATATTGGATTCATAGGACCTAAACTTTCTGGCTGAGAATTTTTCATGATAATGATCGAACTGAGGGAGTAGGGTCCCCCTGATAATTTTCATGATAATGAACTGAGTAGGGTCCCTCTGATAATGATCGAATGGGGTGCAGCCCATTGGGACAAACATTAATGATCAAATAGGGTGCCCGAGTTTGATCAACGTCTGAGTTGATCATTGTGTGAGCCTGTGAGGGGAGGTTTTCTTGGTGATTGATTAAAGCTTAAATGAATCATCATATGTATTCTAACATCGATTGCTTGTCGGGTTTTCTTGATAATTTGTACTACAAAATGTCTAACCTCTGTTTTGTTTACGTTTGTAGCAAACCATATATCGATATCATTGTCAAATTTGACACAGTAGTAGTTTTAAATGAATCATGGACTTCATATAGGAAGTCCAATTGACTTACTTAGGCTCCGTTTGGAAACACAGATTGAAAAGTAGATTTTGGAATAAAACTGCTTTTTAAAATGATTTTAGACCTTTGACTTTTTTGGATGCTTTTTTTTAATTCAGGAATCAATATTTGGAAGGAATTTAATGTTTGGTAGAAAAAGTTGTTTTTCAATTCAAAAAATCGATTCCGACCAAAAATCATTCTTTTTGAGATTTTAAAAACACGGATTTCGAGAGAGAAATTAAAAGGAATCCAGCTTTTGATTCCGCAAGAATCCGACCCGTTTGGTTGCGCGTTTGGGCGGAATCCGCTTTTTGAAAAAGCGGAATCCACCCAATGCGGAACCAAACGGACCCTTAGTTGCATTATGGTTACAGGGCATGCAAGCGTTTGTTGTTTGAGAAAGACTGATGTGAGTCTTCCCTTCTAGAAAAGCAAAATGAGACCCGTTTCAGTTGCGTTTCTAAGGGTGCGTTTGGTTGCGCGATTGCAAAACTGATTCTGCAGGAATCTGCGATTGCAAACCTGATTCTGCAGGAAGCTCACTTTCTGAGCTTTTTGAAATCGAAGCTTTTGAGCACTATTTGCCTGCAATCGCTGAGTTTAAAACTGCGATTACAAAACTGTTTGGTTCCGCGATTGCAAACGCAGCTTCCTGTAATCGCAATCGCAGCGCAATCGCGCAACCAAACGCACCCTAAGAGTCCATGCATATATGTCAACATGGCCCCAAGTTGAAAATCAAAATGAAGAATTTGAAGTATTTGTGGAGGGGATCAGGTTAGGTTCAACGGACTTTGGGCTATTTGATTGTCCAACGCATTTGTGACCGTCCGATCTTATAATTTTGAGACACACAAATTAATTTAATTTTAAAAATGAAGGTTTAGAATTTAATTGTATTCTAAGTTTAATTTTAAAATCTTACAAATTTTCTCAATCACAACAAACTTATAAAATTGGACGGTTACGAACACGTTGGACAATCAAATCATTCAACACCCGTTGGATCTGATCGGACCCCTTTGTGGAGAGGGGTACCACTCACGACGATTATGTGTACACTCACTCATGAGGACTTTGATATGTGATCATTGTTTTTCATGAGATTGATCTTGAACAGCCATTTTTTTAGTGTAGGAATTCACACATTCAGGATCACAAACTTATTATGAAACCAACAGTTTTATTTTATTTGACATACAATAATCTATACATGCTTATTATGAATATGTACCACGAGCAATCCAAAATATGTTGAATCACTCGTGTTATGATCTTCTACGTTCTAGTAGGTGGCCGCAGGCTATTAGCTATATGAGCTATATATAAAAAGAGATGAAAAATTATTTGGGGGCCCTTGATAATTGCGTCGCTGCCTGGAGAATTTTCATGATAATGGTTGAATTGAGTAGCGTCCCTCCATTAAAGCACGAGCAACAAACCCATAAGCCGCCTCTGTGAGGTGCAAGCCATGCCAACTCAGACGCGATGCTGGATCCTCACAGACGTGTAGACCGTTGCCGGCCTTCCGAAGACTATTGAAACATGCGTTCGACGAGTTAAAATTGTACCGGCCACCCATGCCACAACATGAAACAAGGGCTTCTTTACCATTGAATCCTGTAATACATGTCACAAATTCAATCATATGTACTTCGTTAGCTCCCTCCACTCACTCTATCGAAGTATATAAACTTTGATATCATTCAATTTATTAAAATATATATTTCATATTTTATAAAAGTATATATCTCATTAGATGAAGTATATATGATTTAAAAAAAAAATAAAAACATGTGTTGTTTGCATTTTAATTTAGACTATAAAATAGTCCGAGTTAACATTTTCAAAAGAAGAAGATTGCATACCGTATTCGTTCGGGGATCTGAAAACGGGCTTCAAGATGCTGTAATAATTGGCGAAGGCTATGGTCGCATGAGGGTGCATCTTTCGCGCATGGTGTATCTCCTTCTTAAGTAGTTGATCATGGTACTTGGAGAGTTGGTTGTGCCACTTCAAGCAGCCCGTCTCGGATTCGTAGTCGCGCACATTATTCGTTCCAAATTCGGTGAGAAATGCTGGGGTGCAGCCCCATGGGTAAAATCCTCCCACCACCATAGTTTGCGCTCCGAGCTCGATTAATGTCTGAGCAGATCATCGTGTCATGGGGGGGGTGATTTTCATGGTGACTCACTGAAGCTTTGGGTAAATGATCACATATATGATATATAAATAAATACTCACATCGATCGTTTCTCGGGTTTTCTGGACAACTAGTGTTACAAAATCTCGAACCTGCGTTTTGTTTTCACCTAGTTGTAGAAAACCTAGGACATCATTGGTACCAATAGAGTTGATGAAAAAGAGGGACTCGCTGAAGAAGTCACTGCAATCTGTTGTCAAATTTTATCAAATTTATATTTCTAAAGCAAACAAGGGACTTCATTTGAGCAATTGCAATGATCTAATTAATAGTTAGAATTTAAAGTTTAAAATCAAAAGGTGGAATATCTCACCATCATTCAAAACGAATGGTAAAGATAAAATAATTTATTTGATATTATATTTGATATCAAATCTTAAGAATCACTTCAGATTGATATATATATATATATATATAATTAATAAATAACTCTATGTTACTTAGAGAATGAATGATATAATATAGGCTACTTTATTAATGTTTTGGTAGTATTCTAATGATCCCAACTATTAGATCCGATTTTTTATGTATTTTTTCTAAATTTTTTAAATCTTTGTTTTTCTTGTCTCAAAATCACCACACCCAATATAACATTGTAAATGGGTTGTATACAAAATCACTTCAATCAAAAGAAGAAGTCTCATAAAAAAAAGTATGGTGTCTTTCTTTTTGTTTATTCTTTGGTGAGAGTAGTGTAGTGTATTAGAAACAGTACTAGCACATACTTGTAGTACTAGAGTCACATAGCGATGGTAACAGCTGCTTAAACCAGCCAACCTCAACATCCAATGACCACGGCAACGTATAGTTAATCCCCATCTCTCGGAGGAAGCTCTGGTTGAGCGCAATCGCGCCACCGACCGCAAAATTCACTCCATGTCTGAATCCGTGCTGGCCCGGTCCTCCCAGATATGGAGGAAGCAATGGAAGGCCAAATTCCTGGGCTGTAATACACACTTTGCTATATATAAAGATGTATGGTGAAAAGCAAATCATGGAAACGAAGAAAACGTACCGATGAAGTCGATGAGTAGACGCCCGTCAGATAAACGGCCGGTGGAACGATGAAAATAGGTCTCCCCATAAGGCAACGGAGGGATGTTCGCCGCGCCTAATAAAACGCGATCATTGCCCGTATCGGCGAGCGAGTCACCGAAGCAATAGATGGCCTTGTAACGCTGCTTCTCTGTTGATTCTGATCGAACTAGGCCTAGTAGAAGTACTAGGAGGATTAGCCTGGTGAAGGATGGGAATGTAGGTGCCATCTCCATTGATGGTATTTTGTTGAGATTGATATTGGATTGTTTCCAGCAACAGAGGGGCTTAATATATATATGCTTATAGGATTGTAATTAATGCGTACGCGTTTGTTGTTTGAGAAGCAAAATGAGATCCGCTTTAGATTTTTTTTCCCGCAACGGAAGGTCGGAGAGAAATTTTCATCAGCTGTGTTTCTTGAAGTCCAAACATGCAGTCTGAGACCAAAAAAAAAATCTAGAAACATATTTCAGTCAATTAAGAAAAATATATTGTGGGGTGGGGCCGTGGGGGACCAAAACAGATTACTTGGCTCAAATATGCAGTATGAGACAAAAAGAATAAATAAATAAATAAATAAATCTAAAAACCAAATTCAAGAAAAACAAAAGTCATGCGAATTACACGCAGTTTGACTTTGACATGTGATCATTGTTTTCCATGAGATTGATTTTGAACGGCCACTTTTTTAGTGCAGAAAGTCACAAATTCAGGATATTTCGAACTTATTATAAAACCAACATTCTAGTAGGTGGACGTATAGGCTATTAGCTATATGAGCGGCTCTTGATAAATAAAAAATTATTTGCGTTGCGTCATTAATTGTGCTCGGAGAATTTTCATGATAATCACTATTATAAAAAAGTCAAAGATCACGGTACTAAAGATCACGGTTCGCATTAAACCGTGATAATAACTACTAAAGATCACGGTTCACGTTAAACCGTGATCTTTTTCAGTTTGACAGTAACATTTGATCACGGTTACAACAAAAAACGTAATTAAATCTACTATATTATCACGGTTTGTGTGGACCGTGATCAAATCATCATATTTTATCACGGTTTGTATAATCTACGATCACGGTGATATTCAAAGCGTGATTAAAAATTGTATTTAGAATTATTTGTTTTATTACTGAAAAGTAAAAAGATCACGATTTATATAACTCTGTGATCGAATAAATAATTTTTAAATTTTTTAAAACAATTAAAATATGGCATTTGATCACGGTTTTTTTGGAGGCGTGATTAAAAATTGCGAGAATTATTTGTTATATCATTGAAAAAGTAAAAAGATCACGGTTTATATAACTCTGTAATCGAATAAATTATTTTAAATTTTTTTAAAATAATTAAAATATGACATTTGATCAAAGTTTTCTAAGAAAAAAATCAACAGACGTGAAATATACATGTAAAAGATCTTGATTTCGTATTCATAATTTTTTTTACATTAATAATTGATCATGGGTTTTATGATATGTGATTAAAAGACATCATAAAATCATGGGTTAAAACATACGAGATTAAAAGGTTTTGAATTAATCTCTAACTATCTACCAAAACACAATAACAAAACCCTAGTACCCACCAAAACACATGCTTTTACACAACCCCACTGTCCCCACATTAACACAGCCCCATGATTTTGAATTAATCAACATTTAAAACATATCCCCACCGTCCCCACATTAAAAACAAATAAAAATAAATAAATCACTACTGTTACCACCTAAAACAAACCCGACCCCACTGTCCCCACCAAAAACGCACGAGACCACACCATCCCCACCGATTCCGTCCCCGCCGGCTCCGATCTCAACCGTCTCCGTCGACGCCGATCCCCACCGGCTCCGTCTCCAACCGTCCCCATCGACGCCGATCCCCGCTGGCTCCATCCCCAACCGTCCCCATCGACGCCGTCCCCACCGGCGTCGTCCCCGTCGTTCCCACCACCGATCTTCGCCGCCCACGGACCGATCTCCACCGCCGGCGCTCCATCCCGTAGCCCATTGTCGGATCTCCATCCCGTAGCCCACCGTTGGATCTCCTCCTCGTATGTTCTCTAATATTTTATTTTGTGGCTTTTGGTTTTCCTTTTTATTCTTTAATAATTGATTGATTGAATTTATGACATGGATTTTGGATTGAAAATATTTAGGAGTTGATGAGGGTATGTTTTTAGGGTTTCATATTGACCATGAAAAAGGTTTAAAAAGGAATTTATATATATGATGAACGTATTTGGGGAGATGATCAAAGGGGTTGGGTGGCATGACATGTGAGTGAAATCCAGGATTGAAGTATTATAATAAAATATATTGAAGAATAAATAAAAATTCATGAAACCAAAAAATGCAATAAAAAAAACTTTTTTATATAGAGTTTTAATGACATTTAATTCACATGATGGATTGATCATTTTTTAATAATGTCATGATACGCCGGTTTAGGGGGGGGGTGTTATTTGAAAAGTTTCCATTAGTTTCAATAATTTTCTATAATTGTTTGCATTGGTTATATGATCTGTTGTGTCATCCAGAAACCAGAACAAAAAACAAATTGTGTTTTGGTTTGACCAAATGTGGTTGTTAAAGATTATGAAAATACAAAGAACCTATTCATTTCTAACTTTGAATAAACTTTGAAGACAGCATATCCCAAAATGAAACCTTCTCTAAAAGAAGCTACCAAAGTCTCATGTGAGACCTGTAATGCATAGTTTAATAGAATTGCAATATAAAACCTTTTTTTTAGTTTTCAATGACATTTTATTATGTTATTTTATTATTTTTACATTTCCTAAATATTGTGAGGTTCCATCCCCCAACAAATAATGCTAGGTTTGTCCTGCATGCATTTTGGTTTCTAGATATATATTTAATAGTGTTCTCCGACTATCGAAATTAATTGATGCAAGGGGATAGTGCTCCTGAAAAGGTAGATGATATTCAATTTTAATTTCATGTGTATAACATTTGTTAAATACAGTTAGGGATCCATGCCGACTTGAGAAGAATAAAAAGAGTATACTATATCAGTACATATTGTTGTTCGATCTCTTTTGTTTCTTATTCTTTTTCTATTTTATCTAAATATTTTATCTAGATTGTTTGGATTCAGGAAAAATTCAATTGTCGAATCAAAATGGATAAATCTTGGTTGTTTAAGGATATAGAAGATCATCAGAATACTCTGCAGGAGTTGAATCATTTTTAAATTTTGCAATGATCCATGCGGGAAACAGTGGTACAATGCGTTGTTCATGTAGATGATGTGGGAACTTACAATTTCATACATCTGCTGATATAAAATACCATCTATTTTTTAATGGTTTCATTCAAGTTATCGTAGGTGGGTCTGGCATGAAGAAAGAGTACCTATCGGACAAACTACAAGTAGAATAAACATACAAAATGCATCTCATGGGGAGTTTGAAAATCCTTTGGATGAAGATGCTAATAATACAATCAAAATGGTTGAAGCAGCACATGATAATTACACAAGTGATCCCGATTTATTTAAGGACATATTTGAAGATGCTGAAAAACCATTGTATCCAGGATGCACGAAATTTACAGGTACATATATTTATGATGTTTCAGGTACATGTATTTATGATGTTCTATGATATTTAATATTATCCCCAGGGTTCACTTAACAACATTTTTTATTATTTTTTGCATGGCATTTAGGCGTTAAGTCAAGTACAGCGTGAGAGGCGATTGAAAGATAAATATCCTCATCACTTAAGTAGAAAAGGTTATGCTGGACTTGAGGAAGAATTGGTAAGCGTTTTTTATCATCCATTGGACCAACAATACCACATATACGTAAATTTCATATCCTTTTCATTATGGTTGGTAGGTTTCATCAGGGTGCACTGAAGAGATGGATCAGATCTTTTCATTTTGATGTTCATGCAATCCTCATATTTATTATAACGTTACTCTTAATCTCAATTTTTTCTCTTTGTAGGGCATTGAAAACATGACACTTGAGTATTGGAAGCAAATCCAAAAAAATAACCTCTTGGATTCAAGTCTCGGTATGACTATTGTATCTTTTAATTTCTTTTGAAATCATGAAATCATAAAACACGGATTTAAAGTTGTTTCTTATGAAGCATGACACTTGGAATCACAGGAGTATTGGATGCATGTATCCCTTTAGAAATTGGATCAAAGCTTTTTGTTTCTTGTAGCAATGCATTATGTTTTGCTCTCAAATATTTGCAAGTCATTTTGAACTATAAAAAATTATATCTTTGACGTTATTTAAATTTTTGTCCGTGAATTTATGATTTACTTATATTTGTAGTGCCCAAAGCAAAGAGGAAATATCGAATGTGGTTATTTTGTAATGAAGTATATGAAAGATATCATCGAAAACCCAGATATTCATATTCTTCAAAAGGTAAGATCTTTATTTTTTGTTTGGGTTGATATATTTAATTAAATTCATTGGCTAATTAATATCATAATAATTTTGTATATGCAGTTCGAAGGAATAGTCTCCTACACAGAAGATGAAATAACTACATTGAGAAATGAGTGGTGCAACATAATTCAAAATTTTATATAGTTGAATATTGTGAGTACAATTGCAGTTTTTTTATGAAATTGGTGTCATTATTGAGTAGTTGAGGATCAACATGATATTTTGATATGTTTGATTCAAATGCAAGATTTATTTTGGATATTTTCAACTTTTATTTGCATGAAAACAAGTGGATGTATTGGAACAATTGTGTGGAAATTGGTTTTTGGGTATGATGAGGTGGTTTTATTCATAAATAATATTCAATATATATGCAGTTTTGAGAAAAAGATCACGGTTCAAATGCAAATGTAATCGTTTCGTATTGTAAATGATCACGGTCATCAAAACAAACCGTGATCCATACTAAGGAAACAATCACGGTTCTCATAACCACCGTGATAATTAATCAACTAACAATCACGGTGTAGCCTAAAACTGTGATTGTTATTCAACAAAATATCACGGTTGCGTATAAAATGTAATGTATTCGTGCTTATAGATCACGGTTTGTATGCTATATGATCACGGTCGAATAATAAACCGTGATCATTACTAAGGATACAATTACGGTTTACATAAACACCGTGATAGTTAACCAATTAACAATCACGGGGTAGCCTAAAAATGTAATCATTGCCTACGAAAAGATCACGATCGTTAGTTAAACCGTGATCTTTACCCACAAACAATCACGGTTATCGACCGTGATCTTTTCATTGATGAAAAGATGTAAAAAACGCATTCAATGTATTTCACCATTATATTTTTAATTTTTTATATTATTTTAACATTAATATATAAATGCTAACTTAAAATTAAAAAAAAAAAACTTGTTTAAATTCTGGGTCCACATGCCTGTCCGTGGGCTCAAATCCTGGGCCCTTGAGCAGTATCTGGGCCTGGTTATTTAGCTCTGGGCCGGCCAGGTCTAGGCCCGCTGGCCAGACAGGCCCGTGGGCTTGGACCCTGTTTCAACGAGATAGGCCAGCCCATTGCCAAAGCCTATGTGTGCGCGTCTATACTTTTGCATGTCTATAACAAATCTCGAATCTGGGGCCCTCCTAAAGGGCTTACCTCACCACTCGGTCAAAAACCGTGTGATTGCATGTAATAAAAGAATAATGTTACGTTCAATCTCATTTTCAACCTCAATTTCGGTCTACATGTGTTATGAATTTTTTTAAAATAATATACGTCATCTGGGTACATATTTTTATAAAAAATAAAACATATACTTTAATAAATTGCATAAATGCATTTATACAAAATGTATTATTAACATGAACAATGTATCGTTAATATCAACGCATATAAGACTGGAATTAAAGTTGGAATTGGATATCGGTGTAACAGCGCCCATAATAAAAACATTGAACTTGGTATCTCTCATGGAAAATCCAATGTTGACATAATTAGGGAAGGAATGCAAAGCATGATTTTGAGAGGAACTGCCTGTGTTTATGTGTGGAAGAAATGAGATATATTTGAAAGATACTTTTGGTTCACCATGGTTAATAAATGGGGGGGGGGGGGGGGGGGGGGCATCTTTGGATAGACATTTGTCAGTTATGTATGTTTTTTTTTTTGATAAGTAATTATATTTCATTTCCATAGAAAATTTACAAGAAAGAAAAAATGTAATTATATTTCATTTCCAAGAGAGAAAATGTAGAAAATGTATTTTTTTTTTATAAGTAATTATATTTCATTTCCAAGAGACAAAATGTAGAAAATTTGAGTGCTTGAAATTAGAAGTAAGGCATTCAGTCAGTAAATGAGGGATACCTGGACCTGGCCAAGTTGCATCCCCTTACAGAATGAAAAACCCAACTAAACACCCAAATAAACAGAGCATCCACCAATTTAGTTCAGAGAGCTATTAAAAAATCTAGCTACGTGTATTCTTTGATTTTTCATGTTTTAATATATATAATTTTGAACAACACTCCATGTTTGGTTGAGGAATAAAATGAGTATAAAGTGGTATAGGAAGAATAAAGCAAAAAAATGTGTTTGGATGAGTGGTATAACATGGTATAAATATGTCAGAATAAATTAGTATAAAGTGGTATAGGATTCTAACCAACCTCTGGAATTAAAGTTATTCTAGGTTATTCCACCCAAAGAATAAATAGGCTCACTGTCAAATCAATTGTTATCACCTCTTATAAATCACCTATCGAATCAACTATCATTACTTTTTTACTTTTATAAATCTTTATCCATATTTTACCCAAATAACAAAAAATTTATTCTTACGTTTTTCAATGAGAATAATTCAAAACAAAATGAAACACAAAATCATTTTATCCTTATTTATACTAGAATAATCATAAACATCAAAATAATTTAATTCTCGAACCAAACATGGACTTCGAGTGTTATATTCATAGGGCTGACAATATATACAGTTATTCTTGTGGTTCCCTTTAAATGCTCGCTTAGACTAGCATGCGATCGTTATTTGTTGCAAAAAAAAAAAAAAAAAGGATATCTATTGAAATTTATCTTTTTTTTTAAGGTGCATAATGCTACTTCGAATTCACTAAGTAAAAAAATTATGCACAAGTTGCAAGTGAGCTAATCAAATACAAAGGTCAATAAAAAAAATTTACAATTAGTTTATTTTTAAATGGTATATGTCATAACAATTCAACTCGAGGGATAACCAAACCTCCTCTTAGTAGGATAGAAAATGTACCCCCTCTTTAATGAATAGTCTTATATTTAAGTTTTGCTGCTTGCTGATAGGAAATATTTAACTATAAAAAAAATTATCCAGAAAAAAAAATTGAGGGCTAACTGTAAAAAATTTAAAAAAAACATAGGGTTTGTCCTCATGTTTTCCTTTTTCCATATGGGATGTTTTTATTCAACACCCTTTACATTAAACACGTAATCTTCAACAACACAAATTACATTCATAATCTAAACATCCTAGCTGATCATCAGAATTCTTTCATGATAATGGTGGAACATAGCTGGGTCCCTCTGATAAAGCACGAGCGATCAACGTAACCCATAAGCCTTCTGTGTGAGGTGCAGCCCATCCCAGCTAAGCCTAAGACGCGACGACGGATTCGGACAGATGCGCAAACCATTTCCCAGTGTCCTAAGATTAACCGCACATGCGTCCGACAAGTTATAGTTGTATTTACCACCACCCGCGCCACAAGGCCCACAACACGCAACAAGGGCTTCTCTACAGTCGAATCCTGCGGAGACAAAAAGCATAAAAATCACAAATCTCATTTAGGTCTGTCAAAGGGTCATGAGTTGACCCGCATCCGACCCAATAAACAGCATAAAACGCTCAACCCGAAGGATCCGAGACCGATATAGATCCGATCCAAAGGACCCGATCATTTAAGGGGGAGGGGGGGTTGGGTCTGGGTCTACCCAGACTCGATCCATAGACTTGTTGACCTGATGTTATTTTAGGCATTGGCTAAGAATTCTAATATGGGTTTTTTCATGTTTATAGGGACTTAGATGTCTTTAACCTAATAAGTAATAATCCTTCCTCTTTAATTTTTTTAATGACCCAACCAAAATATCCACTATCCAACCTAAAGTATCCACTATCCAAGCCCTAAGTATCAATAACCATTTAACTCACACACACAAGCCCACTATATCAACCCACCCAAATCACGGAAGGGAATCCGCGGCGGAGAAGGGGGTGACTCCCATTGAATGGTTTTCAAACACAAATAGGTCACGGATGGGAATCCGCGGCGGCGGCGGCAGAGGTGGGGGTTTTAGGGCTCCTTCATCTTCCTCCCCCACCACCTCGTCTTCTTCACAAGGTGCCTCCGCAACTCCTTCTCGGTGCACGGAATACGACACCGCCTACTTCCAGTCCTACTCCCATCTTAGCATCCATGAAGAGATGCTCAAGGTTCTTCTCTTGTTGCAACATCCATACGACCCGACCCGAGTCCGTCAGGTCCACCATGGATGACTTTGTAACGCATGACCCTGACCCATTGAGAGAGTGGTGAGTTGGAATAGCCAAGGAACCCAAAAGCAGGTTGGCCTGGGATTAGCCTAAGTGAGATAGGACCTTGGGCGAAATTGAAAAATGAAGTCCTATTCACACAATTTTTTTTTAATGTTTACATCAAAAGAAATTCAAATAGCTTTTTAATATAAAATAAAATTTTAACACAACTCAGCTTAACAAATATCGCGCTCAAATGCAATGTTGCTTCGTCACCTCCATCCGCTCAAGAAGGCTCGCAATCTCGACATAATGCATAAATATAACGTCTAACCACAATATATGTATATTTTATATTGAATTAAAAAAATATATTTATATCGAATGGACCCCTCGTAGCTGGCCTTACTACCAAGCTGATAGGGCTACCTTCAGCTGTGTATTCCTAAACTCACAGAAATACATAGGGATAGATCAACATTAAGAGACTCGATATCAAGACTTACCATTTAATTTAACACAAATAAACTCTAACCATTGGTGGGTTGAATTAAAATATTTACTTTCATCTTATACATTTATTTAACATATCCCAGTAAACATAGCAGCTTCACTGCTCTTTATGCAGCTGATCAGCAGTCAATGCCGAAGGAAAGACAGCATGAGGCCCTTCCAGGAGTGCATCTGCTACGAATCTATAAGCTGCTTCAGTTAGATGAATACCATCCCAACTCACGTACAGCGACGGATCCTCACACGCCGTCGTACTCTCCAACGCGCACATGGCTGAGGCGTTGTAGTTGTACGGACCACCACCTCCACAACATGCACTGAGGACTCTGTCCCCAAACCCTGTAACAAAACAAAACCAAAACAACCCCCTTAGAATTCAAGCATGTGAAGCATCGAGACCCGGTCACTTCCTGCCAGTCCCTATATGAGATCGAATGTAAATATCACAAATCTTACATATTGAACATGTGAAGAGCGACACGTCTTTCATTGACCAGACAATGGACATGCTGAGATATTGAATTTCATCTATTTATGTACCATTCGCAAATCTTACTAGGTCTGATAAGTCCCCTCCCCCCCTAATATGGAAATTCTATAGGAGACTAATTAGAAACATCACATGCTTAGCATGTAAAATTGTGATAATTTATGCTACAAATGAGTCTCCTATCAAGACTCATCTATAGTTTGACTGAATCTCATCCCTTAACTTTGCGAATATACTTTTACAAAATCATAATTTCTTCAGTTTTCCATACCAAATTTACTTGGAGAGCGATAGAAACGCATCATGATGTTGTAGTAGTCAGCGTAGGCGATGTACGCTTCTGGGTGAAGCTGCTGCAGCCGATTGAGTTCCATCTGGAGAAGCTGGTTGTGGTACTCCGAGAACTTGTTTAACCGCTTTACGCAACCCGTCAAAGGGTCGTAGTCCTCCGCGTTGTTGCTCTGGAACAAAGTGAGGTAGAGCGGCAAGCAGCCGATGGGTAGGTTCCCAGGGACCACCACCGTCGTCGCCCCGTACTTGAGCACCGTCTGAAGGCATGTCATTTCATCCATTATAGGTTAATGGGTCATTTGAAAACTCATTTGAAAAGTATGATTTTGTATAAAGTAGTTCAATAAAACTCAAATGACAGAGAGCTTACTTTCTTTGCTTTTTAAAAAGCATAATTTTTGTACTAAAATCTAAAATAAACTGTTTAATTAAACATATTTTTTTGGAACCGTTTGAAAAACACATCTAAATTTTTTGAATTTGGCAAAACTAAAAACCATCTCAACGGGTTTCCAAACGGCTCCTAAACAAGGGAGAGGTAAATTACCTCAACAGCAGATCGAATGGTGTCAATGACTAGGGGTGCAAGTGATCGAACTTTGTCTAGGCTTTTGCCTTGCATGAATGGGTGGTTGTAATCGTTGCCGCCAATCTCTCCCATTAGAAACAGAGATTTGCTTAGGCTGTCTCTGCAGTCTTTTTTGTTGAGATCATGCACCATCAGAGTACAATTTAGGAAGATGACCAAGGTTAGGACATGAAATTCTCTTCTGGAAAAGTGGTTAATCATGTTCTTATTGTTCATTTTTATCCAAACATACATGTAACACCAGGGAACCGTCGTAGGGTTCACACCCCTGATACAAGGATAGTTAAGAATAGTTATATAGTGATAGATTTGAATAATGATCTTTGTTTGGTACTTTTTATTTGTTATTATTCCAAGTCATTTTACTGTTGTTTTGGTTGACCTTGAATAATAAGAGATAAGTATTGAATAAGGGTAATAAGAGGTCTTTTTTATGACAACTGTACCTCTAAACTATTATTTTAGTTCATGAACATGCGCTTGAGATGTTATAAATACGACATATTATATTATGTGATGTGTGTAAGAGCTTTTATGAAAAAGATTTTTTTTATTGGGTGGTGGTGCCACAAAAGTTATGGTATAAATGGGGCGAAAGTTTTGTTATAGATCCTTAATGAATTAATATATACATTGTTTTAAGATAGGAAAAATGTCATACTCAATCCTTTTCTAGCCCCATTTAAAGGCCCACACATATTCTTATTTTTTTTAATTATACATTTAACTAATGAATTACATTATTTTATGAAACTCAAAGTATGCACGTATAAATTTATTTATTTTTTGTTTTTTGGTGTTTTTTAAAATAGAATATATATTGAGTATATACTACATTTGTGACTTCGCGGCCGCAAACAAGATTACAGAATGGAGGACAGATACTAGTTGCGGGTGTTGGCAAGTTTAGGATTCAAGTGATGATGTGCCACCCAGTTACATAAACAAAATACTATTTAACATATAACTGATTAAAAAAAAGTCTTCTCAAATAATGATTAGTCAAAGCAGAAGGCTGAAGTCTCGCACCTGTTATGTTGGTGCATATGGAAGGCAGGCGCTGCTGGAACCATTTAATCTCATCTCCCAAAGACAAGTTGGTCCTCTCATTGACAATCCCCATCTCTTCCAAGAAGCTGTCGCTCAGCGCGGTCGCTCCCACCACCGCAAAGTTAGCTCCCCACCGCCCCGAACCATCATCGTGTCCTGTCAGCTCCTCATATGGCAAAGGTGTCTGCATCCCCAGCGCCTCAGCTGCACCACCCAAACCCAATCAATGAAAAAACAATGCTATACAGGGTATGTTTGTGGACAAATTTATCAGAGAAAAAAGAAAGAAAATAGAAAATAGTATAAAATAGTCAAGAGAAAAAATTTCTAACTTTTTTAATAAAACAACATAAAAGAGAAAAAGTAATGAAAATTTGTTTATTTTTATTATTTGACACAGGCACTAGATTTTTTAATGATCAAAATAAAAAATTTCACCTTTTCATTCGACACAAACACGTGAAAGTAAAACCATGTAGTATACTAGTATGGAAGTACCTATGAAATCTATGAAATCAATGAAATCGACCAAGCAAAAAAAAAAAGTACCTATGAAATCAATGACCAGACGGCCATTGGAGCAACGACCGGTGGGGCGATTGAAGTGCGTCTCCCCGTAAGGGGGGTGCCCGCACCGTAAGCCGCTGCCCTTCAAGCGGAAGAGGTTGCCCGTGTCGGCAAGCGAGTCGCCAAAGCTGAAGATGGATGTGTAGGAGGCACCCTCAGCCAGGGATCCTGAGCCATGAATCATGAAGAGCAGGGTGAGTGAGAAACTCAATGGCAGAAGCTGGGAATGAAAAGAAGATGCCATTCTCCTGTGAATGGTTCCAGTGGTTGAGGGAGGCAGAGCTTTTAATCTTGGTTGGTCCACGAACCCCAAAAAATTGGAAAATAAATAAAGAAGTAGCATTCACCACGTGTCAATTGATAAAGAAATGAAACAAATGCCCTCCAGACAATTTCAGCATCATCAGCACGTCATGTCACAACAAACTTTTTAAGTACTGGAGTTAGGTTAGAAGTTGCAACAAAACTTCTTCTATATATTGCCATACAAATATCAAAAAAGTTAAAAAGGGGAAATTAATTACATACTTTTACCGTATTTTGTATTAATTTTAAACCCTTGTAAATTTTCAATTTTACAATAGGTCCCATGTACCAACACCTATTATGTTTGAATCCTTCCATCCATTTTTTTTTAACACCCAACCATTTTTCTTTCATTTTTACCACTAACTTCTCCTTAAAGCACATATATCAGTTTACACAGGATGGTTATATCTGTAGTTGATTAATATTGCACATATAGTATATAACAGTGTACAAACTATTTAAATGGGGTAAAATGAGAAAAGTTGACTACGATTACCCCTCCTATTAGTGACAGGGATCCAGACATGTTAGTGACAGGGATCCACACATAATAGTGATCGATACTCAAGAACCTATTGTTAAATTAAAAATTTACAAAAACTTAGCCCCCATCTGTTTTGGGTTAAGCCTATGGATAACTCCAAATAACCCTCTATAAGAATTTTGGTGTGTTTATTTGTCCCAGATAACCCCTGATAAAGTATGTCAGAATAAACTGGTATAAAGTGGTATATGGATTCTAATCGACCTCTGGAATAAAAGTTATCATAGATTATTCTACCCAATATATATGTAAACCTACTATCAAATCAACTGTTATCACTTCTTATAAATCATCTATCAAATCAACTATCATTATTTTTTTTAACTTTTTAAATTCTTATCCATACTTTATTCACATTTTATTCAAATAACAAAACATTTATTCTTGCATTTACCAACGAGAATAATTCAAAACACAATTAAACACAAAATCATTTTATCATTATTTATACTCACTTATGCTTGAATAAATGTATACCCTGTCATAAATCTTATCCCTGTTTCAAACGAGGGCTTAAAATTAATAGAGACATGCCGAAGGGACCTGCAATTAAATTTCCTAGTTAAAATGACACTACTCTAATCGGAATCAATTCAGAGATGCATCTCCACCTAGGTGGCAAAGAAAAATATAGGTCCAAACCATGAAAATTATTATAGTGCCTCTCCCAATTACATGCAGCTAGCCTTATTCATCAAGCTCTGAAAGCATAGTCATTCGACTGAGGGGGATCCATGCGCAACTCCGGCATGGAAATAAAAAACATTAAAATGTTGAGTAAATTGACTCTACAACAAAATGCAAAATTGTTGAGCAGGTTTTTTTTTTTTGTTGGTTGGGGGGGGGGGGGGGGGGGGGGGGGGGGGGTTGTTCACATTGACCCCAATAATCAAATTAGTTCTCTTTGGCGAACTTGATCCCTTTCTCGATCGAGGATTTCAGCTCCGGCTTGAGACTTTCTAGGCCTTGTTTCTCGAAATCGGACAGGGAACCCAACCTGAGGACTTCCTCTACGCCGTTCTTGCCCAGCCTCACCTGCAACAGATTTGGGGATAGAGAGATCACTGTGTTAGAGAGCATACTTTCAGAAAAGACTTATCCACAGATTAGGTGAGGTTAGGTAGACAGTATTGCATCCATCACTATCGATAAATAGTCTATACAATTACTTTTATGTCCACAAAAAGAAAAACTAAACATAATTCAGTCGTTTGTATGCAAGTACGACAGTAACCATGTACAGCACTATTTTTTGTACTGCCACCACTTATTGTATCAGAAAATAACAATCCTAATATATGAGAAATTAAACAAACATGATGCTGGCGCTGGAGATTATCAATATATCCAGGGCATAATGGCTCATCATGTCTAACATCCATTGCATAGTTAAAGAATTAGCCTAGCCCAATATATACCAACTGACGGGTATTAATTTTCCATAAAACCAACACACTATTCATGTCAATTGGTATCCAATTCATGCCAACAAATTTTGCGTGTTTTAGTTTTTAATTTTTATGCTATAACAGAATCATTACAGAGACCTGGAAAGTGGTCACGGGCAGAGTAGACAGCAAATTATTAGCTTGTGCGGGCAGAGTAGACAGCAAATTATTAGCTTGTGTGTGAGCTGTGGGGTTGGGCACCCGCGTTCTTCAAAAAAATTGTGCTTATATCTAGGATAAGATGGAACAGGCCTGGGGTTATCGTATCAATCTTATCTCTGTTCAGCAACTGCCAATGAGCTTCAATAAACAGAGGAAGAAAGGGGCCCAAACAAGATCATTCATATCAATGATTTCTCAAGCCGCTAATTGTTCTGTATGGCTTACCAGGAATGAGAAATGGTTTAGCCACAAAGCATGCTATGTGGAAAATATATAATCATCCATTACTTGTTTTTTAAAGGATAGGTCCTGCCATATTTTGAAGGCTTACAGGTCATAACGAAGGGATGCTCTTAGTCGCACTAGAAGGGGATTTATAACAGTGTATTTTTCTGAATTGAGAACAATCCTGCTGTCCTCTCCAGTATATATCACTTTTTTCTTCTTACTGTTTTTGCTACTCTCTTACAATTTTTTCTCCTCCATTTATAACCTCTGTGGTTTAACAATCTTATTAATAAAATTGGGTGGAAACAACTTCTCAAAAAAAAGAGAAAAAAAAAAGCATGTGCAATATGGTTATTAGTATATTAAATGTCCCAATCTCCATCCAGCTCTATGATAATTTTAAAGATCCACACTAACTCAGAATACACTAATCTGATTAATAAATACCAAGTTTTCTTGTTTTCATTAATAATACAGAATAACAGTAAAAACAGCATCAGTGGCTCTACCACCATCACACTGCACTGAGACCCAAAAAAACATTCATGCTATTCTATAGAGTAGTAAAATCAGGATAGCCTTCACAAAATGGTTTCTTAACTCTGAAATTTTCAGACAATGCCATACAGTAAAGATGGCCCTGCGATGATGGATAATAGGCTAAAAAATTAAAGCATGCATACATCATAAGCTGTTGTAAATTGCATAAATGCAAGTGATTCACCTTGGAGGCAAAGAAAGGAAGCTCTGTGACACTTGATTGCACAAAAGTGCATTCCACCACATCAGGAACCCCATTAAGACCCTTTAAGCATGCATCCGCAAATAAAGCTCCAGCATAGCTGTGATATACGATATGAGTCCCAAAATGAGATGATAGACAATGAATATGCTAAATCAGATATGGTAAGCTCCAAAATGATGTCACTGTATAAAACATCAGGGCATTAAAGAGATTACTGATCGACTTGACAAAAAAATATGTGCAGTAAAATACCACTATAAATCAATATTCAAGCAAACAGAAGGATCAAGAAAAAAATCAAATGCACAAGCCAAAGTTTTCTCTCCAGTTTATGAGGTCAGTGCAAATCATTAAACAATTCCAGATTTTCATTAAATATAGCATAAACTAAAGCAATTGCAATGAAGAACCAAGAAATGCGGCAATAGAATTAAGAAGTAAATCCCATGGGAAGGAATATATAATTGAATATATAATCATCACATTGCAAGAGCTTCAAATTAAGGTGCAACTAGGGGAAGAAACCACAACCCTGATATGCTTACAGATCCTACAATGCAATCATTAGCAAACACTTGCATTTGTCTAAAGCATCTATGATAATGTTGCATGTGAATAAGTCCAATGGTGACTCATCTAGTTATCTACTAATACAATAGAGTGGGCTTAATTATTGAAATTGTTTTTGATATTGCAACTCAGTGCTCATACACTCAGTCTGTTTTGCCGCCCCGTCTACAGCCGCATGCAATATGATAGCGCAGTATATACTGCACTATCATAGTATATGGGGTTCTATCATGATACATGGAGTATAAATTCAATTTTTCAATAGAAAAAAATATATTATTGTGTCTCAATATATACTTCATTTCATATAAAAATATGTACTTTATATATTTTTTTTAAATAGCGCGAGGCTATAAATGGGGCTGTACACAGGGTGGACATATCATTTTCCATTGCAACAAGATTACACAAGATAGTAAAGAACGAGTGTAGTTAGGGGATAGGATATGGTTAGGGGTAAGGCTTTGGGACACAAATAACTATTCTCCCCGACGAGACTAGGAACAATGCCTTGGAACTTGATAAGATGTGTACGTCATAGTCTCTTGAAATTAAATGTTGTGTACATCATAGTTTTACATAAGATGTTTAAAAATGAATAACCTCATAAAATAATTGGGCTTCTTTAGACGAGAACTACAAAATCCGAAGGCAACATACATACAATGGAACAAATTATTCAGGTTTCAGAGAAAGGAGAAGGAAAATTTTGGAATATCTTGAATGAAAGCAGCAATCATAGGAGGATTGTGATGAATAACGGTAGAGTGGATGTATTATTGGACAGGGCCTTATCATTATGTAAGATTAATTAATAGTCAGGTGAAAAGAAAGTTGTATGAGGGGGATCCCATATAAAGAAAATGATTAAAGTAGTAAATCACATTGCAATCATGCACTTCTTTCTCACATGCATTACTGCAATCATGCACTTCACTTTTATTATTGATTTCAACAATACCAACTAGTACCAGTAGAGTACGAGGTATAGAGGGAATAACCGATGGCAACCATGACAAAGCCAAATTACAAATAAAGTATATCTCTAAGATTCCCTCGTAAAAATTATTGAGGATAAAATGCATCATGGCAGGTAACTCTTTAATCATGAAATCACCAATGTTAACATAAAGCATTTTAAGGTAATCATATTCACATTAAAACCTGAACCACCAAACGACCAGAAATGCAAACAAAAACTACGGAACAACAATACAGCTACAGAGGCTCACTGATACTTACGCCATAGATAAGGTTGCAGATCCTTTGCCAGCCTTTGCTTCCACAACTTCAGTGCCACCATCCTGTGTTCTCTTTGTAAGGGCGGTTATCTCATCTGCTGACAAAACAACATTCGATGCGGGTGTTGCCTAAAATAAACACAATACAATTTAAAAAACCAACTTCATCAATCAACAAATGTATACAAAAGAAAAGAATGAAACATTAACTCAAAGAAGTAAAAAATAACCTGTGAAAAGAGAGGCAAAATTGTTATGCCAGCGTGTCCTCCAACAACAGGCACATTAACATCTGCAATTACATCATTCAACCGCAATCACTTTTTAATTTCACAAAAACAAATAACCGAAGTTACTAATTCATTGTGAGAGAGAGAATCAATACCCGCAACCGGAACTTTAGCCTTTCCAGCATAGAAAGTCCTGGCCCTAACGACATCCAACGTTGTCACTCCGAATAGCTTCTTCTCGTCATAGGTTCCGGCCTTCTTAAAGACCTCAGAAGCAATCGGCACCGTCGAGTTCACCGGGTTGCTTATCATGTTCACCAGCGCCTAGAAAGCCAAAAATCACTTTCATTAATTTAAACCCCACCACCAAATCGAACACCACATAAATAAATAAAAAGTTACACAACAGAAGCTCACATTGGGGCAATACTTGGCGATGAAAGTGCAAAGGTTCTTGACGATCCCAGCGTTGATGTTGAAGAGATCATCACGAGTCATGCCCGGTTTCCGAGGCACGCCGGCCGGGATGATCACCACATCAGATCCCTCCAAGGCCTCACCGATCTGATCCTCCGTCATGTATCCGGCGACCTGAACGAGGAACCCCCCAGACAAATCAAACACGGAAAATGAAGTGAAACCCTAAAAAAGGCAGAGTAGGCAGACGGAGAACCTCGGCGCGAGTGTTGATGTGGCTAACGTCGGCGGCGACGCCGGGGGTGCCGGCGATATCGTAGAGGGCGAGCTTGGAGACGAGCGGGTTGAGCTTCATGAGGAGGGAGAGGGGCTGGCCGATGCCGCCGGCAGCGCCGAGGATCGCGACCTTCCGCTCCGGGAGAGGGGCAGCCGATGTGAAGGATCTGCGGAGGAGGTGATCGCCGGAGGGTGAAACGACGGACCGGCCTCTTCGGAGGGTGGATTCGACGGATCTGATGATGGAAGACCTCATTTTCGCCGGAGAAGAGTGAGAGAGGGATCGATTTGGGTTGGGTTTTCGGAGAGTTCGGATTTCGTTGGATCGTAGTCTCTGTGGTTTGAAATAGAAGTCACGGATGCTTTGCCCTAAAATGGTTGTCGTTGAAAAGACCAAAATAGCCCTAGATGCTGTTTTTAATTTTGTCCATCGTTTCTATCAATAGAAGACTTTGGTACATCCAATTTGGATCGGACGGCTATTAATTGTTTACTGGGCGTGTACTGGTTCCGAGGCAGTTGGGGTGTTTTTTGGAAGGATAATGCAGTCCGATTGAGATGAAATGGTTTGGACTTTGGGGTTTGAATAAAATGGGAAATGATGTTTTCACTTGTGCATTTTTTATTTTTTGAGAAAAAAATTATACACTTGATTTACAAATTGCCATAAAAATATATATACATATTTGTAGAGAGAAAATTTCACTCTCTTCCTAGGAACACCGAGTGTCCTGAAGCAGTAGGATAAATGGCAGTGTAATTCAGTCCAAAATTGACTCAGAATATAACCAAACATGAATTCCCGAAGAGAACAGTGAAATTCTCTTAACGAGGGGTCTCATTCAAAGAAACCTACCCGATGAGTCCTGCTCGGAGAGTGCCTTCTCGTCAGAGCAAGATTACTCGACGACCAGTCCAACACCGCCTTGAGGATGATCAGGGCAAGGAAAGAAGAGAGAAAGGACATTCACGAGTAAACACTTAAACAATACTCTAATCTTATAGTGATAAGTCATCTTTTTCATCTTCTTGATTCACTTCACTGACTTGAGCATCGAATGCCCTTTGACCCGCACCTCACCAGTGTTTTATAGGCACTCTTGGTGTAGGATTCTAGACGCAACGACCCAAATCTTCGTTTGGAGGCGGACCTCCGACCCTACTACACTTATTGAGGAAAACATCACCTTCAATATTTAAATTAAATAACATTTTCTTATTTATAAATAAAAAAAATACTTTTTATACATTTTATTAGGAGAATATATATGCACCATCATATTATACTATTGTCAGAACTCCGTATCTTTTCATCAATTTATGAATTCATTTTTGAATTTGAAAGTGTTCGGTGAATTACTTTACATTCTTTTCTTTTTTATTTAAATGGTGCTCCCTAATTTGATGCTCTGGCCTTCTTTATAGAAAGGGAAGGTGTTAAGCAACTAATCAAAGTTTTATTAAGAATTATTTTACATTCTTAATGAGCACTCCAATAATACAGTGCATGTGGTTGAAAGACTGCAAAATGGAAAAACATAATATGTTAGCCAGAGCTTCTTCAATGTATAATTTTTTAATAGGCACTGCTCCTCTGACTCTGTTTTGTAGCTATATTTACCCACAATCCAGTATGTTTCAGAAGATTTTGGTACGGTGAGAATTTAATGAAAAAACGTGGATAATATAGCATTTGCCATGAAATCAGTCCAAATGTGAATCCAGCCAATATCTAAGTTGGGTCGTGGATTGATAACTCGCATATATTCACAAGAATATATAACTCGTACGAAGAAGAAAGGAGATAGAAGCAAGCTGGGGGTGGTCATGCTTTCTGGTTTCCATCATACTAGCTTGTGCCTGGGCGATTTGACATACACAAAATGTGGTGGTTTTTCAAAACACCCATTTTTATTTTGAAAATCTTTAAGAGATGTCGCATCAAGATTAAAATACTAACCTTGGAGGAGTGGCACGTATACTACTAGAGGAAAATATTTTATCAATTTCAGCGTGACACGACGGTGAGTCAATCATTTTTGGAATGGTAGAAACATTTTTTTACTTGTTTCACGATTGCACCAACTATCTTGTGTCTCCCACCCCATTGGAGCTATTGGTATGACAGATTAAAGCTAAATTTGTCTAAATACAATCCAAGATGAAAAATAGATAGGAAAATGGCAACTTGACATAGTGCATCATCAAATCTCTGCATGCCTACAAGCATTTGTTCCTATATGTTTCTGCTTGGCTCTTGTCTAATTGACAATTGTATGTCAAAAGTACAGTATATTGAGACCAAAGCAGGCTCAAGAGTGCATTTTGTTCTCACAGATTTTAAACTTCAGATGAACATCTTCCCATTATGAAGCTCTGAATACAGTGACCAACACGGATGATAATTTCATGTCAAAGTGTTATAGATACCATTAAATTAGTATCAACACACTTTGTCATCACATTTTTCTCATAGAATGAAAAATAGACCATAATATAGTTAGCTATGCATGTGTAATGTGCCCTTTTATTGAAAGATTCCCACATCCACCTTGTATGAGACATTAAAAAAAAAAGAATGCAATAAGGTTAACTACAACTGAATATGTCTTTTATGATCCAATAATCTCCAATTCCAGGCCTGATTAGTGCCCCATCAATAAAAACAAAAAAATGAAGTGGAAAAGAACAAATGTATATTGAAAATACTAAAAACAACATGGATTTTGTTTTGCATTCTTATGCTAAGTCCTCTTTTCTGAACACTGGTGAATAAATAGGTAAATTAGAATATGGAATGTGATTCGTTATAACATTTTCATGGCTACCATCTAAATAAACAGATATCTAGCCATGTCAGATGCCTTCTTTATGCCAAGACTAATATAAAGAGAGAGAAGACTAATCCATTTCAACAGTAAAAGCTCAAACAATGAAAAACTAAAATAAATGCCCAATATATTGTCAGGAATACATAAATTAAAGGTCTGCAACAAATCATGGTGGTCCATGTGCAGTTTGAGTAAAAAAGTGTGTGAAGGCCCTATAATCCACATGAGGTAGATCAACCACATTTATATGTCCAAAATAAAATTTATTTAATCACAAATAATTCACCAATAACCAATCAAATCCATTCCATAATCTCGCAAACTATAACCCCCAAACCCACAACATTAAAATCGATTCCCCTCAACAAGGGATCTGTTCTGTGAACCACCTCATGACATGAAGAGGGGCCTTAATCAACTCAAGAGCCAATTCAACTATCACAGTCACGCAGAGACAGCACGGGCAAATGCAAGACAACAGCAACCTGTAAATATTGATCATGAGAAGAAGAGAAAAAAAAATTTAAAACCCAAATCCCCAATTGAAAGAAAAACGAAACCCAAATGTAGAAATCACAAACAGATGCACAAGAAAAGCATACCCAACAATCCAAATGAAAACGCCGACGATGGAGACGAGGAGGGAGAGGAGGGCGAAAGGGAGGCCCAACAGCCAACCCAAAGGCCTGCACTCGCAATCGCACTCGCAACAACACATCTTTAATGCTTCTTCCTCTTCTTCAGTTTGATGTGGCGCTTTTTGTGTATAAATAACAGTGAATTTGGGAGGAACCTTCGTTGAAGTGAAGGGAGAAGCAGAGAATGGAAATTCCCAATTTGGGGTTTTATAAAGTAGCAATTATTGATTGGGTTGGGGTGGGGTGGACTTTTTTTTTACGATTGAACAGCTGGTTGGGTTTGATTGATAATAAATTGCATATCGTGTCACATAAACGTGTTTAATGTGGTGTCACTAGGTCAGAAATGAGAAAGCTAGATTGGAAATGAGAAAGCTAGATTGGTTGATACTCTCCTTTTTTTTCTTTTTTCTTTTTTTTTTTTGTGTCAAAGTTTTAAGATCAAATATGTAACTTAATTTAAATTTGAGAAAAAAAATACCCATATATGTTTAGGTTAATCAATGAATCTGATTAAAAAATTTGAGTAAACCATAAAGTGATAGTTGAATAAACAATATCAAATTAAACTCCTATTCAATTTTTTTTATGAAATTTGAGTATAGATTCAAGTAAGAATTAGAGATAGCTTGAGAGATCACCTTCTATAGTATTACAACCACGCTTAACATCAAGAATTTTACACACACACACTTGATGCAATGCCCCTATCAAATATTATTTAGAACCTGAGGAATTTTTTTTTATTTCGGTACGAAGAACTTCTATGAAATTTTGACACGTTTTGCGATGCATTTACACTTCCGTATGAACACAGATACACTCAATCTATTTTATATCCTTATTTATAATTCAAAAACATTTTTCTAACCACATATACATTGTAATACTGCAATATCATATATATAGCGTTATCGTATTGTATGGAAAAAAAAACCCGAAGAAGATGGTAAATAGTATTGCACCCAGGCACATATCATTTTCTTATATAGATATTGCGATGCGGACATTCTTTATCCGAAGCATGCAGGACCACCAAGGTATCAACTGTCATATTGTAAAACTTAAATAACCAAAATGTTTTTCTATATTATATGATTATAATAACAAAAAAGGTAAATGCACGCCACCTATCGTTTTTATTAAAGAAAAGATCAGTACATGTCTAAATGAAAAGTAAGAAGAATAGAAAAATGAAAAATTAATACATATAAAACCCGTTTGGATATAAACCTACGCTATTATGGGTTTTATACTTATTATGAAAATTGTTGATTTTATCAATAGAATAAGTGATTTTCTGTTTGGTTATATTTTCAATTATTCTCATTAGGAAACAAAATAATAAAAATGGAAGAGTTTGGTTGATGAAAAATAAAATGCGAATAAGGTGTAAAAAATTGATTTCACATGTGGATCTCATTGATGTATAAGAGGTGATAACAAATAATTTGATGTGATAACATATAATTTGATAAATGAGTCCCCTTGTACCAGTAGAGAAATAACAATATTTCATAGGTGGGCTTGGAATCCAAATACCAGTTTATTCTCACCTAATTTTACATAGCTATATCCTTTTATACCACCAACCCAAACACTTTATACCCATATTCCCCTTTATCACCCTTATTCGCCCCTTTATTCCTCCATCCAAACAGGGCAACAGGGTATAAAACAGCCCACAGGACTGGCCGCGGGGGTAGATGGGCCCCTAACTAAAACTCCGATCAGTTGATATATCAAGTTGCATGTTTATTTTTATCCTTTAATTAAAAAGAGCTTTGATGGATTTCCTTCAACAGCACAGCAATGGCCAGAAATAGATGGAAAGCAATCGAGCACTCATTTAACAGCGCTTAAGAGAACAGAACATGGAGAAATTCTCATTCAGAGTAAAGGTGGTCTGACATTGACATCCCCATGTTAGAAAAGACTACTCATACTACGGGTCACTTTGTAGTTCATTCTCATTCTCATTCAGCTAAGATACCCAAAAAATTATGTTTAGAATCCTCCATTCTTGTATTCATTTATCCTTCCACCAAAAGAAGAAAAAAAATCCCCAAAAAAGGAGAATTCTCCTTATGAAACAGATTTACCAAACTAATCCTATATTTGTGAAACAAAGTTGTGTATTCCAGAAAGATAAAAGGGGGGGGGGGGGGGGCAAAAATCGAAAGAAGACATTTAACACCACCATTTTTAACCTCCATCGCATGTACCTAGCAGAACACACAAAATAATGAATGTACATTTATACAAATACATTGGTTTCTATAGCAGGGATTGTAAAACTGGGTGCATCAAAGAACAAATCATAACAAATAACACCAAGCAATGAAAGAGGTCTCACAGTTTTCAGATAAACTTTAAGACCGATGCAAACCAAACATAGCTACACAAAACATGGCATGCATTAACAAAATGGTACAATTGGGCCGTCACAAAATGACACTGATACTCTACTACAGGTCCACAACCATGGTTCAAATTGGATTGAAGATCTAACCATAATCAATCACTGGACAAAGGTTACAGCTCTCAAATGGCTTACAAGTTAGGAAAATAGACTACCAACTTATAGCCCAAGCGCATAAACCAAAAGCTACCTAACTAAAAATTAGTGATTTTAAAAAGAAAACATTAGGCAGTCAAGCAACAAAACAAACAGATCTAAGGACTAACATTATCTTCCATGGCATCCGGCTCACGACCCACCATCCCAGACTGAAATGCTTGCAGATGCGAGGAGGCAAAATCAAGGGTGCAGGAACCGAATCGATCATAGCTGTGTTGTTGTTAATAATAATGTACATCTGGTTGCATGTGATTAAAAATGATAAAAGAAGAACAACATCTACAGATATCAGAACACGCGTTGATGCTACATATAGGTACAATTTTTTGCTTTGGGATAACACGAAAGCAAAGATCAAATCATCAGTCCTTCCTCAGGGGTCTCCCAATCCCAACTGTTAAGCAACCACAAGAAGATTTAGTCATATAAGTCAATAACCTGCCTGGGGGTGTGAAATAAAAATTAACAGAGGGGAAACTTGGGCATTTCAACAGACAAGCATTTGCACTGTCAATAGATGCAACCATTCTTTCTTCAAAAGCAGGTGCCAATCGCTCCAAAGAATCATGACCGTGAGACAAATCTAACCTGTGAAAAATCTGCCATGGAAAATAATTAAATGTCATCATCTCAAGCAATGAGAAGTCCATACAATGATCAACTGTCAAAAACTGGATGTCCAGCATAAGCACGAGAATTATACAAGTATCGTGATTTATACTAGAGGAAGAGCAAAAAAGTATACTGGTTCCAATATGATTTAATAAAGATTTATAATTTCTCCACATTAAACACTCAATGAATTCCAGAATGTTTATTCATGACATGTAAAATCCAAACAACAGATTGACCAATTCAAAATATCATTCACACCACTTTCTTTCAGAGCAAATGAAAAGGGAATAACTCAGAGCACAAACAGCATATTAGGTCCACCTAGGGGTGGTAAACGAGCCAAACGAGCTGAGCTTTGACATGTTCAAGCTCGGCTCGTTTATAAACGAGTCGAGTCAAGCCGAGCTCACGAGCCTCAATAAGCCTAGCGTTCTTCTTCATTTTAGGGTTTTTAACGATTGAAATAAAATTTTAGTCTAAATAGTCAAATTCATGAGCCTAAATGAGCATAACTTTGTATTGTTTTAATGTTTTGATTTTACAAAAGAGTTTAATCAAGCTTTAATTAAGTTTTTTATAACACAAACGAGTCGAATTTGAACACAAAATGAAGTTCGATCCAGATCTCAAGCCTAATCGAGCTTTAAAAATTGTTCAAGCTCATTCATTTGTCTAGTTGAACGAGTTTAAACCGAGCCGAGCCCGAGCGGCTTGGTTCGTTTACCAGCCCTAGGTCCACCCACTTTCCTTTTCCTTCAAGCGACTTTGTTCATTATTTGAAAGAATCAAGAGTATGTTGGGGGGGGGGGGGGGGATTGATTGAGCAACTATAGTAATAAACAGACCTCGTCGCCTAGAACAATCTAAAACAAGAAAATCACTTTATCCTACTGGACAGACACAGCAAATCTTGAAAGCAAAGCTGGAGAATTTTAAACTAATACACAAGAACTCAGAAAGGTGAAATTTGAGTCTGATCACAGAGAAGAAGGAAGCCATAAGGGTTTTGTGTCCCAAGATTCTCATAGTAAAACTTAGTGATTTCCTGTCTGCACCATCACAAAACAGTTCAGAATGTACTGAAGGCTCCGATTTTAGTCTCCTACCATTCAAATTGGCAGACTGTCTTAGATCCTAATAATACAACTTTTCCTTCATAATGTTCACTATGGAAGGGGTTTTTATGAACAAACGCAGATCTTACAAACCTAAAAAAGAGTACTTTTTGTGGAAAAATGGACATTAACACCCTAGGATAGAACAAAAACCAAAGCCTTGTGTGACTTCTATATGTATTGAATGAAGTCAATGAACCATACAATATTGAATCACAATCCTTCAAACCCTATCCTAAGTGGGAACGTAATAATTTGCAGACATAAAAACATGCAGTGTTTTGAATAGCGATTTAGAGACATCACACATATCTACTATTTTAATGTAAACCCTCACCATCCATGTACGGGAGAGTCCTTCACCCAAACATGCTTAAACTCGAAATTATGAGGCCAATTACAATGCACTCCTATAACATATGCATCTGTACCTTTATGCAAATAAAGCTTTTAAAAGGACCCTAAAATTTATTGCAAGTTATTATGAAAATATTTAAAAGTAAACTGTACATGCCATCCCCATTCCTCCCATGTTCGCCAAACAATAAAAACTAAGCGGGAAACATGAGTTTCTATGCCTATCTAGGACCAGGAGATTGAAACAACTTTCATCAACACAAGAGATTTAGCAGAGTGACTACATGCAAGCACCTATGCAGCACAGACATGAACACGGGGGGACACAGACTCGGTGACACGATTTTGAAAATAGAGGACACGGATACAACTATGACACAACAAATAAATTAGCATTACATATATATTATATATCCAGATGAAGTAAAACAGAGATATTGCAGCATGAGGACATTCATTTATCTTTTCCATGGTGGTTAGCATTGGAGTGTCAGGAGAAGAGAGGCTGTTAAACGGGCTGAGTTATTCGGGTGAAAGGGTCACAAACTGGAAAACTGTGGGTCTGAAACTAGGCCCATTTCACAGGACGTGTCAGTTGGGTGACACATGTGGAGCGCATGTCCGTGTCCATCATATGTCCGACACAGGTACGGCAAACAAAACGGAGTGTCCGTGCTTTAGAGGCAAGCACTAAGCATGAAAAGATGTAAAACATGCCATAGAGGGGGAGAAAGGGAATAATAAGCATTAAACAGTCTAAATATACATGCAAATCAACCTCTGGATAGTTTTTATGAAAATAAAACCACCACAATGTATTAATTCAACATTATGCATTGTATGACAAGATGCAATGTGATGTCAATGGAAAAAACCAAGAGAAATTGTAACAAAACTGAAAGATTGCGTTACATAACACAAGTTAATGAACTGAAGAGAACTGTTCAACAAAAGCAAGCCATTAGTGCGAAGACAATGTTTAGATCAGGACAAAATTTAGCAGTATGGTTGCCAAGGGCTTGCTTTGGTTGGTAGACTTATCCCACCTCATAACAGGAAAAAAAATGAATAAATGAAGATTTTTATGCAAAGTTATGAAGAAAGCTGTATATTCTTTCATTTACCAAAAGGTTATCAATGCAATTAAAAGTAATATGGGTTTATGGTTCTTTTGCAACAGGGCCCTAAGTGCATATTTGATGACACACAGTTTGTGGCTGAGGAATGAAACAAAGTTCAGCAATGAACATTTCCTTTAAAATTATGGAAAACTCAGAAAATAATACTAAAAAAAATAGAAGAATGGGAAATTGTAAAAATATAAATTTTACAAAAAGTCATTCCCCAAATTTTTTGGCTGTAGCATTTGGATTAGTAGTAATAAGAAATAAGAAAAGTGTTTGAGGCTTCGAGTAAGATCAGTGCCATGTAGAAAACATACGGAGCATCGTTGTCTGGAGCTTAAAAGCTTGACCACTCGTGATAAGGGCTAGAATGGATGAAAACATAGTATAACAAAAACCCTCTATAATTTGTTAAAATGCGAAAAATCCTTTGTAAATGATGATCCAAAGGGGTACAGATGATTTTATGCATTTTAACAAATTGCAGGGCCGTAGGGGTTTTGTGGTATTCTATTTTTTAAGTCAAGGTTATCTAAACAAAATATTCATGGAATATTTCTCATCTGTCAATGAAAGTTTAGCTTAGGGGATTATTTGAATTTACATATGTGTTTTTAAGGGGTTATATGAACTTTAGGAAAAATTCGAGTTATATGGATTTAAAGAAGTTTATAAGGGGGTTATTTAGATTTTTCTCATTGTTTTTTATTTGGGAAGAGACCTTGACTTCCTCTCATTATTTGGGTACCGGATTATTAATATAGGGAACATCCCATTCAATATCAATAGATATATGTGTGTGTGTGTGTGTGTCTATATATAATCATACTTCAGAAATATATCGTCACTGATGTTCAATGAGATGTGTGATATGCAAAGTGAAACTATGCTGTGATATAAATGAAGATATGTGATAACATACATGAGTACATAACATGCAACAGGGAGCTCTGACTTGGCAAATGCATGTTTGAAGGCATTTGAACACACAGGAGATAATCATGTGTTACCATATGATCAAAAAATAGTGTGTGTACAAGGTGGTATTAGTGATCAATGCTCCTATAAATAATGGGACTATAAAATTTTACAAAATCTTGGGAACATTAAGCACAGCAAAAAAAAATCAAGCAAACTAATTGTATATGTTCAGTTTAGTCTAAACTAAAAATGTAATGCAAGATCAATATCTGCATGTAATAAAGTTATAAGCAAGGCATCAAACGAGAGATTTTCTTACCTGCATTTAGCTCAGTCAAGACCGGGGTGACTGTCCCGTGTCTGATCCATAACCAGAGGAGCTATCACTATCTGAATCTGGAAAATTAAAATTACTTAAGCTAGATAGCCCACATTGTCAAGAAATTCATCAAAAGCATTAATGTTTATGCATTTTTTTGGAATACGTTTATGCAATTATAGAACTTATTATTAATGGCTTAACTAGAAAGCTGAAAGACATACCACTTGAAGATGACCCAGAATCACTGCTCGAACTGCTCGAACTACTTGAGCGACTAGCATTATTGACATGATTTCCTTCTTGAACAGGTGATGAGGAAGGCACTTTATTCTCATCTAAAACAAATCACAAAAATATCATCTACACTCCGAATCAAGTAGGTAAATTCAAATCTACAAATTTCCAGTTTTCCAAATATTTCAATAACAAATACCTGTTCTACTTTCCTTGGGTGCCTCTACAGTGACAGTAACAGGATTCTGAAAAGAGGAGCAGAACCATTCAACTTTTGTCAAAATTTGTCAAAATTTCAATCCAGTTTCAATTTATGGATCAATATGGAAAAGGAGAAAGGAAAACAAATCATAATCTGATAAAGGATGACCAACGATGTCTAAAAAGCTAATAAAACATTATTACTTGATGGAAAATTATTAATGAACAAAATGGATCATATTAGCCAATATTTGTAGAAAAATATGGACTGCCTTGATTATATTAATAAACCAGGAAATAAAAAAAAGTAGTAATCAATAGCTCTATACAACAATAGCATTCAGCACTTCTAAGTGAACACAATGTTAAGAACAAAATATTTCATAACCTTACACAAATTTAAAAAGAAAACATAAGGATGCTTCTCTTAATTTATGTTTAATATCACATTAAGTCCCTAACTTATTAATAAATCGGATATTGTCCACCATTAATGTAGGTAAAAAAATTGCACAAAAGAAAACAAAAGTGTCAAACTTGCTTGTCCAATCAAGACTTACATTATATCAACAAAAGAAGCAATATATGCCCATGCCGCATAGATAAATCATAAAATAAGATATACAGTGCAAGTGACCAATTTTGTCTTGAAATCATCGCAATCCAACACAACAACAATAAATATTTGAGGACTATAACACTTGAATGTTTTAAGAAGACAAATCAATACATGTAGTAAAACACCTATTCAAACCTCTTTTTCCAATCCCCTGGCCCCTGGGGCCCATTTGAGAAAGAGGGTTTTAAGAGTGGAACAACTTTCATGAAGGAAAGCTTTTTCTTTTCAAGGTAGCATTTGGAATCAGGATTGAAAAGGAGCTTTTCACTTGAAGATGCCTTTTGAATAAAATTCCCTGGAGGCATAGTTAGACTCCTGAAAAGCTCCTTTTTTGGGTGAGTAGGAAAACTCCCATTTATATTGTTTAATGTTTATAACTAAAAGCTGTTTTTTTTTTTTACCTTGGGCATTTGGAAAACATTTGGATTAAGTATCCTGCAAAATTAGAAGCATCTAAATGTGTTTCCAAATGTCACCCACGTTAAGTTCTTAATCACGCCCATACATTTCCAGGCTGTGTTAAGGCCATGTCTAGCTAAGATTTTACGGTTTTTTTAATATGATGTATTAAGCATGTGTCCTAGTGACAAGTATCCATGTCCATGTAAGACGTAAAATACAGACAAAACATCCATTTTGGAGTGTTTGTGCTTTAGAGATAAGAAGGTTTAGGCGATTCACAAATCCCACGTTCTCTACAACAACCATATCAGTCTTACATGCCTTTTCCATAAAATGTTATAACACACAAATTCAAGTGAGCATAGAATTTCAAATGGGGACGTATTCACATACTAAACCCTCATAGAGCATTTGTGCTCATGCTACGAACTCATACGCAGAGATATATGTGAATTGTAAATCCTAAACTTTCTTTTCATCGTTCCCACCAGTTAATACTAAAATCCAACAAGTTCACAGACATCCAACTCATTTTTCCAACAGTCAGCCCTGAACTATGAATAGCGCCACATTATCTCCAACCACATCCACAGACCATGCCATTCCCTGTTTGGGTTTGTGTCTCATAGTTTACTCACCAATTCATACTAAATCAATAATCATTGAATGACCAACCAAATGTTTTTTTCTCCTACCCATGATATATTCTACATCCCCTTCAAGCAGCAAGGCATGGAAAGTATTCTTTTTTGTTTTTATTTAAGAAAGCAGGCATGCAAAAAGTTAATGAACATGCAAGTGAAGGAAGAACCTACCAATTCATGTGATTTATGGCCGGCTTCAGCTCGGGCTTGGGCAATCTCTAACTTGCGCTTGTTCTTGCTGAGGCTCTTCTTGTAATTGGTGACGAACCGATCCAACTCCCAAAGCGTCTCATTGTCAACCTGGTCAATGTCCACCTCGATCTCATCATCATGCTGGCTCACCGATGAGTTCCTCTTCTTGATGATCTGCACGATGGCCTCCAACTTCTCCGGAGGAAGCGCCTGAAGATTAAAGCTCAGCTTTGTCTTCTCCTCTAATGTCATATTCCTCTTATGTGGGTCCTTTGCCTTAGGCTTTTTCAGAGCCGAGGCACGCCCCATTGGCGGCGCAGCATAAACCCTCGGGGGGGCTGTCATAGATTCCGAGCGGTCCAGTGTTCTTCTGAAATCTTGTGGTGGTGGCATTTGTGTGGGCGGGGGAAAAGCTGACCTCCTCATCATGAGCCCCACCTCATTCTCGTACTCCACTTCAATCTGCGACCACCGCTCTTCGAAAATATTAGAGAGCACCTCAGCCATGACATGCACATCCTGCCCCTTCGGGTTGTATGTCATCGCATTGCGGAACGTAAGTCTCACATCCTCCGCAAACTCCCTCGGCGACTTATACCAGTTCTTGCTGAGGCGGGACTTAATGGTCCCTAGGTCCATTGGGTGTTTGATGATTATGTGGTAGTCGTGAAGCCCGAGAGCCTTCACGTCTACAGGCTTGTTGAAAACCCACCCATGCTTGTGCTTCATCAGCCTCGAAAGGAGTGCCACACAATTCTTGAACGCATGCGCTGTGGCCTTGTCCACCACCAACCCATAATCCCCGCCTTCCATCTTGTTCTTCTTACTGCTTGATTTGTGCTTCTTGTGGGTCTCCGGGGGCGGAATCTTGTCCTTACCAAGGAGGAACTCCGAGTTGCAGTAGTACTGGTTGGCTTTTGGCGTCCGCTTCTCCTTCTCAATCGGCTCAGGAGGCTCGGGCGGGAGGGATATGCTGAGCTGGCGGTGGTGGTTGTTCCCCCTCCGAGAACCGCTGTCAGTGACCGGGGCAGCGTAGGTGCTCGACAGCTGGGACTGGCTGTACCCACCTCCACCACCTGCGGCTCCGGCTACTGACGTGGCGAGGTGGAGCTGCTCCTTGGCCTCGACTTTCCTAAGAAATGCGCGGACTTGGTCGAGCTCCCCGGAGAGCTGCAGCCGGAAATCACGGATTTCTTGCCTGGATCCCGAGGAGGGGCATACCATGACGCGGTTCTCGATCCGCTGGAAGAGCGGGCGGACCACTCCATTCATCGGCGGCGGAGGAGGCGCCTCTAGTGAAGGATCGGTGGCAGCAATGGCAGGCGCTTCGGCGGGAGGGGCGGAGGAGTTGTCATCAGAGGCAGTGGCGTCGAAGCGGAGCGGTTGGGAGGGGGTGCCATCCTCTGTGGTGGTGGCGAGGGTCTGGGAAGACTGAGGTGGAGGCGGAGGGGGCGGAGCAGCGGCGGCGACGTCGGCGGCGGTGGAGGAGGAGGGAGGGGGAGGGGAAGAGGGTTTGGGGAGGCGGGACTTATTGAAGGACTTCCTGGTGTAGACCTTGCTCTCCGACCACCTGTGCTTCTCGCGAGATCCGTCCCCGCCGCCGCCGCCCCCGACCAGAGGCCCAGAAGCCATACATGTAAAAAGAAATAACGCGCAAACCCTAATTTGGAAGGAGAAGCACTGAAAGGGGGAGAAGATGAGAGAGGGGGGGAACCCTAATTGGGGTGGAATTGAGAAACCCTAGAAGGTTTTAGAGGGGGCGGAGAGGGAGAGGGAGAGAGGGACTGATTTGGGGAAGAAATATCGGGGAGTCGAGTCTGACTGGATCCCTCTTTTTTTGTTTTCTCTCTCTTTCTTTCGTTGCGCATTTTTTTCGAGACTTGCTTTTATATATTTTTTTTTCAATTTAATTTTAATGCATTTGAAGAGCGGACGCAAAAACTACGTATTCAGTGACGTGCGTTAAGAATATTCGGATTCGGAGCTTCTATGACTTTTTAAGCTAAAGTCCGGATTATTGTAACGTTGGGTCGCTCTATTCACCCCCCTCTAATAAAGTTGCACCCCCCTATATGGATCATTCACAAGATCCATTTAAAGTCGACTGATCAAGTGTCGACTGAATTGATTTTTGCCGACACTCGGAGTGTCGATGGGTTCAGGAGATGGAGCCGACCTCAACGACGATGTCAGAGATTTCAAATCTGTCGACACTTAAAGTGTCGACAGATTCATAAAATGTCGACACTTCATGTGTCGATTTGATCAATTTAAACATTTTGAATTTAATACATATTAGTCGACTGATTAGATGTCGATGGAAGTCATTTCTATCAATACTGTAAGTGTCGAACCTATCAGTCGACTGATTAGGTGTCGATGGAAGTCATTTTTATTGACTGATTAGGGGGGAGCATACAAATTCTATTTTTTAAAGGGGGGAGCACACAAGTGGGGGTGCACCTAATTTCGAGGGGGGCAAATAGAGCCACCCTGTAACGTTTTGCATTCGGGTCCCGTGGGCATTTTAGCCCGACCCATGGAAAATGCATGGGGGCCAGGCATCGGCAACGGGTCAGCCCGCGGACCTGTCTACCCAGGAGGCCTGGGTCGGGCTGGCCCATTGACAAATAGCTAGGCTCAAGCCCCGCCCACGGGCCTGAGAGTCAAGCTCAGGCCCATGGGCAGGCATGCAGGCCCAGATTTTAAATACGTTTATTTTTTTATTAACTAAAGAACTACATCATTGCAAAATATTTATTGCAATTAATGGAGGCATGCAGACCTCTATATATATATATATGAGTGATTAGGTGCAGGTCGTGCGGTCGTACAGCGTCGACCACGGGCCGTCGATCACGGGTCATCGCATTAGATGGTCGGGGACGATTCATCTCGACCGTTGGATGCGATGGACCCGCGATCGGACGACTCACGTCGGATCCGCACGACTGCACGACCCGCACGCTATCACTCGCGTATATATATATATATATATATATATATATATATATATATATATATATATATATATATATATATATATTGTATTTTTTGAGTGAGTACATAATCATCTACTCACACAAATTAGTAAATGCTCAATTACGTATATTACATACTCTTATCTAGGGTGACACAACAGTGTCCCAATAATAACATGAAAAACATGAAAACTAGTTCAGAGTAGGTCCAACATTGACTTCTTAACAAACTGTGGGCAAGGACCACTGAAACAGGCCAACGAGGCTGCATTTTTTTATATTTTTTTCACATTGCTTGTGACAAGGGTTGATCTCCGCATGAAATCCCAGAGAGGGGAGGTGTCCTCCACCAGGCCAAGGTCTATTGGGAATTACAAAAGTTAAACTACATGAATAATAGGGTTATTGGCATGCCCATTATAATTTTGTATCCTCTCCGGTCCATCTTACCAGCGAGAGCATGGATGATTTGACGCACCCAAAATGAAAAGATCTTTAGAGGCGTGCGGCTTATCAAGAGAATATATGGAAGATATTCCTCACACTAGTGCGAGAGTGGGGAAAATGCTTCATGTCGATACGTGATGTTCACTTCCACAATGGCAGACTTCGCACGACGATGTGAGCGTTATGTCTTGGTTTGGGTCTCAACCGGGCTAAATGACTTTTCTACTGAGGAGACGGTTGGTGGGATGATCATATCTTGTTGTTCTTTATTTCTATGTTTTTAACTATCTATTCTCCCTCCATTCAAAGTTTATAATTCGAATTTTCAGAAATAAAATTGAGTAGCAAATATCTACCTTCAGTTCAAAGAAATAAAATTTGTAAATAAAAGTGAGAGTGTGTCTTTGTTATATATGTGTATGTTATTATTTTGTTGTGAGAGCATCATGTGTGTTTGAGTAGACATGTTTGAAACTGTCCATTTTGTTTAGCATCAATGAGTCTCTCTAAGTCCAAACTGTTTGTTACGTGATGATTAATTATATCTCGATAAATTGATTTGATAAATGAATACTTAAATTTACAAGAGGACCGAATTTTTTTATTAAGGATAAAAGATAAAAATATTTTTCAGGTCATTTAAAAATATCATTTCACTTGACATTCTCCTATATGTATATCCCAGAAACATGTATATTTATCACATATTTATTTTTAAACATAAATAACTAGGTAATGTTAGTTATTTAAAAATCTAACATGAATAATCAAATAATATTAATAAAACAAAAGATATCCATTTTTCAACGAGAATAACAAAAACTGTAAATTAAACAAACAATTATTTATTCTACGTAGACTGTTATCTATCACAATATAGTTATCATAGTTGTATAATGGCTCAAAGTTTACATAAAAACAAAGGCGTGCATTTGATCACGACTTATACGCATTGGCAGTACAAAATTGAACACTCTTTTGTACACTCTAGTGCATGAAGGGGGCAAGTCTATGATGTATGGGATCTGGTCCTCCTGGTACCTCCCTCTGGAACTCAGCCTCTCTTAAACCCCTCCTGTGCTGTATCGCTCCCGGCACCGCACCCGAAACAACCCGTTCATCGGCTGCCTCGATCATCGCCTCACCGTAACGTAAGCGCGCTTCGGAGCGTGGCACAGCCTCCGGCACGATGAGCAGCAGGAATAGAAGGCAAGCCACCAAAGATAAGCGTGACATGGTTTTAATTGCAAAGCTAATTAAGCAAGAGCAAGTAACATGGGAACAATGAAGTGAGACGGCCTTATATATAGGGAGGAATTGGTGTATCAAATGTATATAAATTAGGATTTTATGATAATGATATTTAAAAGGGGGGATTGATTGGCATTATGGAAAGATAGTAATGGAAGTCGAATTGGCTAGTGCTTTGTTCATGCAAAAAAAAAATCAATGGATCCAGCACAGATCGGCGTGTCGTTTGTACATCCTCCTTTTCCATTAACTTTTTATGGATTCATAAACACTTGGCTTATCTAAAGCCAACCTTTTTGAATGTCCAGGTCGAAATCAGGTTTCGAAAGTTGACCATCTAGTCACCCCTGTGTTGTTTTGTTTTGGGAGGTTGATTTAGAATAAATTATCCGGGGGTTCCCATGTCATTGTCCAAACCTTGTCGGCGATCGATCCGCCACTTCCCACCGATCCCACTCACTGATCTGAAGCGACGTTTCAGTTATCCATTGTTTTTTTCAATGTTTGGGAACTTTGGATTGGATACATATATGATATATATATATACAGGTGTTCTCTCTTCTTTTTTTCTTTTATGGTAAGGACCAAGAACATAAGTTTTTGCATGAACTGTTGCGGGAGACTATTGTACAGTGTTTGGAGCTAATTTGGGTCCATAAAGATTTGATTTTTTTTTATGGAAGATTTTTTTGAGGGAATTGATTTGCATGTGATGGTGCTGGATTTGGTTACGTGGGAAGTCAAATGAATTACGTTTTGGAGATGAGTTTGTCGATGCCAATCCCAATTCTTTATTTTTTTTTAATATGATCAACGTTATCGGATTCAAGCATGTCAATTAATAAAAAGAGTTTATGTATTTGATCTTTGATCGGATGATTGGAATGATGATTTAAGAGCAGCTCTACCCCCACCATGCAACATGTTGTCCTACCAACATGAAAAAATTAAAAAAAATAATTTATTTGATTTTGTAATCCAGTATCCCCACCTCCCCTCCCCACCAATTAAAAAATTTAGAAATGTCATCCCCACCACCTGAAATAGCTAAGGTGAGTATAATTGATGCATGTGTTCTGGAAGTCGTTCGACAACCCTGAAGTCGAATAGATGTACTGACGGACGACAACAGGTCAGTCGACTTGGGGGTCATAGGCGACGGGAGGCCCGTCAAACAAACCATAGCATGAATTTATTGCTATTTATTTTAACATCAAAATCTTTGGACTATCTTATTCATGCTCATATTCAATTATAAACTCGTGATAGGTGAGTGTGCCCGTTAACATGAAATGAACTAATATTAAGCCCTCAGAAATAACAAAATGATGTTTGAAGCAAAAACACGATCGGCACGAATGATTTTAGAACAATTATCTTGTTTTTCTTGTGTTTGTCATCCCGTGTATCAATCTGTGTCTCCAAAGAACAAAGGATCGAATCAGTGTCTCCGCCTTATGCGATACGCGCTTTGCTCCGTTGGACTGTGTGGATGATACCAGTGTATCCATTCCATATCATAAACATTCAAATCTAAATATTTATTTCTATATCCAAATGATTTAGAAGTACGTGGATACAAATGTTAAGTTATCCAGTATTTTATCCATTTGACATTACCCAAATTCAAGATCATATACAATAAAAAGTCAATAGAAAGGAATATTCATGAGGGAGGGGAGAATTGCTCCACAAACCATGTATCCCAATATTAGCACAAAATGCAGAGCTGATTTGCAATTGATTTTTATGTTACCCATCCAAACCAGATACACATGTGACAGTATTAGGATTTGAATTGTCCTCACCTATTCGGATCCCTATTCTGATCTTTTATAAAAGATGTGCAGTTTAATTTATGGGATTTTTAGTTTTCAGTCTCCGTAAACTATAGGATTTAGCGATCGATCTCTCACTTCTTCATATTTAGGTTTTAATCCCTACATTTAAATGATAATTTAGGAATAGGTTCCTCCCAAGGACTAAAAAAGAATATATCATTTAATTGTAGGAGCTAAAACTTAAATATGAAGAAGTAATGTATCGATCGCTAAATTTTATAGTTTACCGGGGGCTTAAAACAAAAAATTCTGGGCAAGGAGCTAGTCACATGTATAATCTTATAGCCCATGTTTGGAATGAAAATAAACCCCCGGATAACTCCGGATATAAATTTTGTTGTGTTTGGGAAGCCCGGATAACACCCAGATAAAATATGTCAGAATAAACTAATATAAAGTGATATAAATTCCAATCAACCCTATAATAAAATTATTCTAGGTTATTCCATCCAAAGAATATGTGGGTCACTGTCAAATCAACCGTCATCACTTCTTATAGATCACATGTCAAATCAACTATAATTTTTTTTTTATCTTTTATAAATCTTTATCCATATTTTATTCACATTTTACCTAAACAACAAAACATTTTTTTTATGTTTACCAACGAGAATAATTCAAAACACAACTAAACACAAAATCACTTTATCCTTATTTATACTCACTTATGCTCGGATAAATGTATACCCAAGAATAAATTATATCCATGTTCCAAACGGGGGCTTAGTGACTAACATTATCATCTTATATACAGTATCACACACATTAGTAGTGAACAAATTTATGGGGAGAAAAGGAAAATTTATTTTCTCATATTTTTATTTTTAAGTCTATATATTTTTAGTAATCAATCACTCTTTTTTCAGTTTTCTTTTTAAGTCCTCAATTTCAACGACTATTTCGTTATTAATCTCTATGCTGATCGTCCGTCTATATACTCTTAGTTTGTAAAATGAAATTTTTGTTTTTAAGTTTTTATAAACTATGTTATTTAATTATCAGTCTCTCCCTCATTCATATTTCATTTAAGTCTCTAACTTTAAAAGTCTTTTTCTTATTAACCCCTAGATAAAATGTCTATAATTTTGTAAGTATTTTGATATTTGAAATTTGTATATAAAATATAAAACAAAACTGTATTTGCATTTTTAAAACAAAAATGTTGAAAATGGCTTCATTGGGAGTTTCTTTCATTTAGGGGATGAGTAGTTTAGGAATTTTAATTATCCATTAACCCTATATAGATAGACAATTTGTGCAAGGACTAATAATAAAAAAGTCGTTTGAAGTTGGGGACTTAAAAAGAACTATGAAGAAGGGATGGATCAATTACTACATAGCATAGTTTATAGGAACTCAAAAATAAATCTAGAATTGAGAACCTTGTAACCCCTTCTACTAAAGATGGACTCGGACTCTCACATTACTTCTCACTTTCCAAATGGTAGTTTAGGAATTTCAACTATCCATCAAACCAAATAGACATATGTTTGGCGGACGGACTAAAACGAAATATGCGTTTGAAATTGAGACTTAAAAAAAATATAAAAAAGAAAGTATCGATCACTAAATAACAAAATTTATAAGAACTTAAAAATAAAAATCCCTTCTTTTTTTTATTGACCCAATAAGACCATAGTGGTTGTTTTGAAAATGGTTGACCAGAGTGATTTTCACATTGGTGGAATTAAGTGGGGTTAATTCTAGTCAGCATATCATTTGATCCAAAGATAGGACATCATTATCTAACTTAAAATGGAGGCCTGTATCATATGTCACCATCTAATCCTTTTGACACTTAACCCTAATTTGCTTATCCTGATTATTTAACTAATCAGTGACCTTTGATCTTGTTTTTATCTCATTCAAATAATTGATCTCAAAAGAGCACTCCCTTTTGCCATATACAATAAGCAGGAAGGATGAGCACTAATCTCTCACACAAACAACACATTAAAAAGAAGGGATTTTTAGTTTTAAGTCCATGTAAACATGCTTATTTAAGAATAGATCTCTTCCTTCTTCATATTTATGTTTAAGTCCACAAATTCAACCGCCTATTTGATTTTTAATCCTTCCGCTAAACTTCCGTCATACACATTAGTTTATGAAATGTGATTTTACTTTTAAGTCCCTGTAAACTATGTTATTTAGTTATCAGTCCCTCCATTATTCATATTTCATTTTAAGTCATCAACTTCAAATATTTTTTTCTTATTAGTCCCTGAACAAAATATATATATGATTTTGTAAGTATTTTGATATTTGAAAATTGCATACAAAATGTTTGGTAAAATATCTAAATCCAAAAATGTATTTGCATTTTTAGATATTCAGTGACAATTTGCCCACCCAATTCGATATTATATTTTCTTATAGTCTTAGCTGTCTAATTAGAATTAATTATATAAGTAGAAGAAGAATGACTACATAAGCAAATTTTGAGGATTTTTCATTATTGAATTTTGATTTAAATGGTTTTTTCTTGGTTGAAAATTGCAAAATATTGAATTAGATATTTTGAGTGTGTTCAGAATTTTAATTTAAAATTTTAAATACATTAAAAAATTTGTATGCAATAAATAAAATTTTATTTTGTTTGGTTCTAAACTTTTATTTATTTAGAAATTAGTGATTTTAGGGGAATCTATTTATATTATATATTTATTTATTTAACATTTAAGCTATTACTATTTTAGTTTTTATTTATTTATATTTAAAATCTCATTTATGAAGGGTCTGAGATTTTCTCCCACTGTTATTGTATTCTGGCTACACCACTACACACCATAATTGATTTAAAATACCAAATGATAGAAGTTGAAGATATGCCGAATTAGAAAATCAATATCAAAATATTAAAATACTTATCCATTTAGATATTTCACCAAACATTTTGTATACAAGTTTAAATATCAAAATACTTACAAAATTGTGTAGACATTTTGTTTAGAGACTAATAAGAAAAAAAATGTTTAGAAAAAAATGTTTGAAATTGAGGATTTAAAATGAAATATGAAGAAGAATTAACCACTAAATAACATAGTTTATAAGATCACATTTCACAAACTAACAGTATATAGACGAATGTTTGACAGAAGGACTAAAAACCAAATAGGTGGTTGAAATTTGAAATTTAAAAAAAAATACGAAAGAAGGGAGGGATCAATCCCTAAATAGACATGTTTACAAATACTTAAAACTAAAAATCTCTAAAAAGAATGGTTTGGTGTCGGTGACCACAGTGCAAGGCACTGTAGCATTTTATACATGGATCAACATAAGAGTTGGTGTTCAAGCAAAAACTGCAAAGAAGTCCTATGTTGCTAACAATTTATAATGGTTCATTAAATGAAACATTTTTTTTTTGCATAATGTGGTATAGAAGGTACATTATTCCTTATATGAGATGCGTAGAGACTTCATAACTGTCCCTGACATTATCCCACATGAAGGCCGGGCTTATGCGGTGCTTCGTCTGAATAGAACAAACTCTTAAAACATCACATAGTTCTAGTCTCGAATGCATATGCACTGCTTAATACACACACATATAAAAGAAGGATGATTTTGAGAGGGGTAATCTCTATCATTTATCCATCACAACACAATTCTTAGGGAAGTTCCAAAACCCACAACAATTAAAAGCACTGGCTAGTCTGAAGAAACACCAAGATCTCTCTTAAGCCAGACAAAGACCAACATGGATTCATGGATTCTGCGCATGGTGTTGAGGGTCCGGTCCTCCAGGGCTAACTCGCTTCGACTCGTACTCTTTCGAGATTTCCTCCTCTCCCTTCGAACGCTCACCATCTCAAACTTCGCCGCCTCCAATTTTACAGGCACCCTCAACTGCTCCAGATTGCGATGCAGTACGCGTGACTGCGACGAAACAATTAAGGATAAGAACAAGATCACACACAAAACATAGCTTGAACTCCTCATTTTCTGCCTCTCACAACTTCAAGTAGTATAGCATCTGGAGTCAGATAACCAACATATATATAGTACCTTGATTTCCATTAATTTATGATTAGTGGAAGTCAACAATGTGTCTATTTAATGGAAAATTTCCACCAGCCCAATGGTACATCGCGGCCAGCAAAGACGTCCCCATTATCATAATTTCTGTAACAAAAGATACCTCGGATCATTGTCATTCAACACTGTTGTTTTTCCAAATCCTTGCATTAATTTTCTTTGATGACTTTCATATGCGGATATCAGGCTAGCTCAATCAGAGAATGGTGACAAATACATGGGGGCGTCTTAAAGCTATGAGTCCATTGAATAGTAGTATGATATCAGAGCTTTGTCCACTACACGGTCGATTAGGCACGTGTCCACAAATAATCAGTTAGATACAACCCCACACGAGGATGCGTGACCTATACAGAAGGGTTGTGATAGATAAAAGTCTATCAGCCCAAAATACCCATGTCGGATGATGTGATATGATGTGATGTGAGTCGAGTCTCATGATAAGGAGGAAGGATAGTCTATGATTACACATGAACACAACTTTTATACACCAATATATGTTTAAAAATTAAAACCATGATATCATGCCAAATTGTTTCAAGGTGGTGGGTGGGCTGGGCCAAGTATGGGTGGGTATGTTATCAACCAATAAATATATAAACCGGCTTATGAAGCTGATTGGAGGATCTGTATAACAAGCACCCGAATGATATGAGAGTACACTGTGAGGAACTATAGGCAATAGAGCTGCATTTAAGTGCAACTTTAATGTTGAAAGAGCTTGTTTATTTGTTGGTGCAAACACCACAATATTGCTGTGAATCAAATAATGATCCAAAAAGGGAAAACGTCACATGTAGTTATTTGTTCTGAATGTGCATTCCAGATCCTCTAAAGTACCCCTGGCAAAATACAATATATTCCCACCACTTTCATTAAGAGTTATATGAGACTCAAATCGACAAATCTAGATTTCAAGTAAATGAAGAGGTGAAAAAATCTTTGTTAATTTTAACTTACTATCAAAAGAAAACAGACTCAACAAAAGTGCCTAATACAATAGGTTTTGCTTAATTGTGGTGATACCCATGATCAACAAAGGGTTCTATCTTTGTATTGCAACATCTACTTTCTATTCCCAACCACTTTGTCCATAAATAAGTCATTAGTGATGCTGAATCTGCTAATAAGTTAACAGGCCTATAAAAAATGTTTTGAGTAGTTTTTCTAGTTGGTTTTTCGCATAGGGACAGAATTGTGTATTTGGTAGGGTCAACAAATCATAATCTGTTTCAAGCTCTAGAAAAGCAAGAGACAAAATTCCAAGCCATAGATGTTCAGAGAAGGTGGAAGTTTCAGTATAGAAAAATTGAAGTTTTATATTAACAACCTCCATCTCCAATCACATATAGAATGGATTGTAAAACCAGGTTGACAAGCCAGTGAGATCCACAAAATAGTCAAGTGGTTTTAAATGACAATATAGGTGAATAAGTATTATAATACATGAGGCTAAACAAACTCCCTCACTCTCTCCACTGTCAACAATGAGAACCAGTGGCAAATATTGTGTGCTGAAGAATTGTAATCCATTACATATTCATATGTATTTTTATCATATGGTACAAAATGCTTGCTAAGCAATGACCTCATTTCTAATATCACATACAAACCAGCTTTTTTATCAATACTAAATAGATAACTATCTTTGCCAAGTAGCAATACAAATATTATGGTACAATGTCACTGCTAATGTAAGATCTCAAATCAAACAAGAAAATACAGTATAGAAATAATGTACTTGGAAGCCAAATCATAAAATAACATATGATTATCACCATCAAATTTATTTGCAGCCAGTTACAAATATCAGGTTGCATGAGACATCATCATAGGAAGAACAAGGAGAACGAATGCTTACTTAGCAAGTCCTTGCAAGCCTTACTTAGCAAGACCTTGCAAGCAATTCTATGTGCAGAGACTGCAATACAGGAAACTAATATAATAATTAGTGGAAGTCAAAAATTAAACTGGATTTGGGTATCTCAAATATGAGTAATTTAAAGGGTAAAAGTTTGTCTATCCAAGAAACTCACCTGTGAAAACAAATGGGATCAGAAGATAATGCAAATTAATATGACTCCTGCAATATGACTACCAAAAAAAAAGGTACAAATTCAACTACCATATTATTTAACTGTCAACAGGACTTAAATGAGTTATATCCAGATTAAGCTATTTCTTCCAAGACATAAATCAAGCATGTTGTTTCTGATTACAGGTTATAGGATTATCAATACATATTACATAACTATGATGACTGAAATATCATTCAACAGAAAGTACATTGTAGCTGTACTTTACAAATACTAATGGACTGATCCATGAATTTGTATGAATAGACCAATAAATGTTACAAAATGGAGATATCCAACAGTTGGGAAGTAGTGGTAATCAAGCAATGCCGTTTCTGAAGCATTTACTCATCCATATCTTCAGATTTGCTTCCATAATTAATCATCCCATTACATTAGGGCTCTTGTTCTATGAATCAGGAGAGGGTGGCATTGGAGGAAGGGGGGAGGAGAGAGGGGTTTGAGATTCGGGATTGACCTAACTGATTGATTTATGCTTGCATTCTGATGACAAGACACCAAAAAAAGAATTGTACACAAAGGAGATCTTTACACTCTTACACATTGTGCAATGAAAATTCATTTATGAATCTATAAAAATCTACAAAAATATGCAAAAATCTACAAAAGTTTATCACTTGAATAATATTGTTCCACAACATACATGATCCGTTAAAAGTGGTCATGTTGGACAGTGATACATTGGGCCATGCAAAATGGTAGCATCAAAGCCCATCTCCACCTAGCCCATCTTTTACCTATGCACTTGAATTTTTTTTTAAATGTGTATTTTTATACAACAAAGAATGTATCTTAATAAATAAAACTATCCAATCCTTTAGCTAATTAGCTCCCATATGAATGATCCATATAACATGGATTTATAATGTCAAGAAAAGTATATTAAACGGATAAAAAAAACAATTCATTGTGTCTTTTTCCACAGCTCTTTAATTTTTGTACATGTTTGTTCTATTTTGGGCTTAGGTACTCCTTTGAAGATGTTGCTTTATCAAATTTATCAGAATTAACTTTTATTCCATGCTGTAAATATCCAGAATCCAAACAGATGCTTATGCCTCAGCAATAATCCTAATCTCCAGAATAAGAGGGACATTCAGCACATCCAAACAGCACTCACAGAACCAGAAAAATATAAAATCTCAAATTAAAACCTTTAGAAAAAGAAAAAAAATCGTATTTTGTTCAGACAAAATTCTTCAACCCAAAAAGGCCACGCACAAACCGATCGATTTTTTTTTTTTATCTGAAACCCTTCCTCAATGAAGCCCTGCGACCCTCTGTTCCATCAATGGCGTCGTCCATTGCCAACCTCCTCTTCCTCGAACTTCTCACTTCGGATGATGCACAAAGAGCCAGACCCATCGAAGCAGAGCCCAAGATGAACATTGGGTGCGACTCTATGAAGAGATTGGTGATGTCTTGGAGGGGCTTCCGAGTCGAGACCCTTCTCTTCTTGTGGAGTGGGTGAGGATTGGGTGGGTTGTTCTCGTTGTTGTTGATGTTGTCATTGTGTTGGGTGAGGCAGAGAAGCTCCATTTTTTTGTTTTTGTTTATGAAGAACAGATTGGAAGAGAAGGTGGGGTTATATGTAATGGTTGAGGGAGAGAGGGTTTTGGGGGTTTTTTGAAATCTGAAATTTGGAGATGGTTTTGAAGTTTTTGGGGGATTGGTTTTTGATGCGAAATGTTTGGGGAGGGAGAATTTGAAAAGTGTGTGTGTGTGTGAGAGAGAGAGAGAGAGAGAGAGAGAGAGATTTGTGAGTGGGAACTGAAAATTTTTGGCTTTTTTGGTTGTTTTTTAAAAGTTTGTCTGTTATTTACCGCCACGTGGTCTAAGATTTCCCGCGTTATAGAGTCGTTTTAGTTAGGTATTCATTTTAGTTTTATTAAAACTTGATAATTAATGCAGAGTTAAAAAACAGATTACGGCTGCACATCTCTTCTAACTTCTAAGCTTGAGCAAGAAAGAAGCTAAGCTACTGTAATAATCTCATGTCAAAGTCCAAACACCTCGGGTTAAAACTTTGATGAAAAATTGTCTAATTTTGAAGGACAGAAAATACATCAATTTTATTCATATTTATATAATTACATTTGTTAAATTGAGATAAAAGGTGAAGATAAATAATATCACAGCATTAAGGTAGAACAAAATATCTTCATTTTCATTTCAAAATTTGAACAATTATCCGCTGTTTATTCAGATTTTTTTATATCAAATGAGAATAAGTTGTCCTCCTACTCACTTATCATTATAATTATCCCTAATCCTACCACTTATTTTCTTATCAAACTAGCCCAAATAAATCTCTACATTAGATCGATATTGAATCTCATCAATTATTAAATTATGCATGTGTTACTAGGCCTGTTAACGGGTCAGGTCCGGGTCCAACCCAGGACCCGGACCCAAGTCGGACCGGACCCAGGGATGACTTAAAGAAAAACAGAGAGATAGCTATCGCTTGCGCGGAGTGGCCGACGGAGGCTGTCGCACGGAGACGGAGCCGCAAATCGCGCGGATACGGAGCCGCAGATCGCGCAGAGACGGATCGCGTGGAGACGGTCTGAGCGGAAATGAGATGAAGGCAGAGAATGGAGAAGAGACGACGGAGGCTGTCGCGTGGCCACATTTCGTGGCCGACGGAGGCTGTCGCGCGGAGACGGTCCGAGCGGAAAAGCGATGAAGGTGGAGAATGGACGGAGAGAGTGGCCGAGTGGGGGTGGCTGCCGCAGCTCGCACAGAGTGAGAGAGATAAAGACGGCAGAGTCAAAAAAAAAGAAAAAAATAAGGCACATTCACATTTTGATTTAGGGCTTAGTTAGGGCATCAAATATTCAGAATTTCATATTCATTTCGTGGGCCGGGTGTGTTTTAAACTTGTGGGCTTGACACTTTTTTTTTGGGTGAAGGACTTGTGATTGTGGGCTTAGTTATGGGTTATGAACTTATGACTTATGGGATTTGTTATTATGGACTTGTGAATTAGAAAATGAGTTAAGATTTATACAGTTATATTTATAACTTGATAAATAAAAATAAAATTACGGGTCTCGGGTCCAACGGGTCGGGGCGGGTGGACCCGGACCCGACCCGTTTGTATGTTCGGGTCCACCGGGTCGGGTCCAAATCGGGTCGGGTATATTACACATGTAATCGGGTCCGGGTCGGGTCCAGATCCCGTTGACAGGCCTATGTGTCACGTTATATGTTTAACATGTAAAACTTTATGCTTATTTTGGACAATTGTTACTCACTTATTAAAAAAGAAAAAGAAAGAGGAATCCAAACTCGACTGAAAGCAAAATGACTTGTGATCGAATATGTTTTAGGGCCTGTTGAAAAATGAGTATAGGTTGCTTTTGGATTTGCGAGTAACTAATTTTTTCAAACAGAAAGAGTGGTGTTAAAAATTGCAGTCAAATTTCTATAAAAAAATGTTCAGAGCTTGAGTTTTTCAAAAACTGTAGAGAGACGATTTTTTTGCAAAATCCATTTTAATCCTAGTTTTTTTTTTTTAAAACCAGTTTTGTAATTGTACAACCAAACGCAACCTTAGTATTTGATAGGAGCAGTGGCACATGATCCAATGCCACCCTGGCTATAGAGACAAAAGCTATATCTCTAATAACACTGCTACAAATACATTACCAATAAGACATGCCAAAGGGGCAAAGGAAATATCCTACATATTAAAGGCTAATTTGACAAAAGGATAATGTTTTGAGGATAATTTTTTTTAATTTTAAGGGATAAAGTATTCATCAATTTTGTTCATATTTACATTTATTAAAATTGAGATAAAAGTGGGGGTAAATACTATTCTAACCTTTAGATAGAACAAAATATCTTAATTTTTATTTCACAATCGGGACAGTTGTCTGCAGCTTATCCCAATTATTTTTTGTACCAAACGGGGATAAGCTGCCCTCCCACTCATTTCTCTTCATAATTATCTTTTATCCCAACATTTATCCCCTTGCCAACCAGCCCTAAATCTTTCAACATGTCAGATATTAATATTTGTATCCTATTATAAATCATTCACACAAAATCTTTAATATTTAGTTTTAGATATTTTTTAATTTGAATTGGATAATGACATTTTTAAATAATTGATATCTTTAAACATGGACACTAATTTGGGTGATTCTATGATATATTAAAGAGATGAAAATTAAGATAAAGAATTTGGGTTTCTCGTATCATTGAATATATAAAGTTAATACAATGTGTATTTAAAATTCAATACTATGATTAATCATGCAAGATAATTGATCACAACTTATCTTCATTTGGATTCATTTGGATCAATTCGGTAACAGTTCAAATAAGCTACATATAGTCCCTATAACAACAAATTGGGAGGAGGATTAGACTTTAGACGGGTGGGTGTAAAACAGGCAGTGAATTAGAGTCCTATAAAAGCTCAAAGGGTCAGTAAATGTTTTTAAAAATGATAGACTCAATCACATTTACTAACCAAAACTCAGATCTTAAATGTTTTTATTTTATTTTTAAATAGTAAATATCATCTAATAGGATATATGCTTTGATAAAAAATGTATATCGCTCAATTTCAAATAGAATGAATACATTTTAGTAAATATAAAAAAATATTTAATGTAGTATATATAACATCTAACGACGTATATGATTAATTGAATTCCTAATATTATATATAGGATTGTATTTAGACTGAGAAAATAACTGAGTATAACAACACTCATTTTTATTTACCACTGAAATAGAATAGAAAATGGACCAAATGGGCTTTGAACCAATTTTTTTCATGCTAGTGAATGCAAATCCAAACCAGATGCCCATGAAGAAAACATGTCCCTTATACCACCACCCTGTGGATTACACAACTAGAAAATTACATGTCCAACCCATTGCCATTCCACACCATTTTTTATTTTAAGAAAAAATTATACTCTCCTATTAAAATACACGCTAAAAATTCATTTTAGTAAATGTAAAAAAAAAATTAATGGTGTATATACTTCATCTATTAATTCATATGTTTCACTAAATTTATAACTAACCAAACTAACTAACTAACTATATAATTATATTTTGAACTGTAAAACAGATGAAGAAAATACCCAAAAAAGTCTTCTAAAGATTGAACTACCCAAAACAACTTATTTTAATAATTCTATCGAAAAAAGTCTTTATAACAATCTCATAATTTAAAGTGACATAACTGACATCGTCTCTTGTCATTTTTTATTCTCTCACCATATTTAAAACTTTTCTCACCATCATCTAATTAAAAAATAATATCAATATAAAAAAATTATTTGATAGTAATTTTACATGTTTTTAATATTTCTAAGTATGTTAAAAAAATGTTAACATTGTTAAAATTGTCATTATTAAATTTACTAGATTTGTTAACATATGTAAGTTCCCCAAAAGATTTTATATACTTCTCATTAAAATTAGAAAATCGATAATATAAAATATCATTTATGACTCAAAATAATAATTTATACTTACCATCCATACATATGAAGTAATTAAAGACATTTTTACATCTCAAATTAACCATTAATATATCTTAATCGATATAAACCATCAACAAATTTCAAGCAATGATATTTTCATATTATTATTTTTCTCATGTTACCATGTGACTTATTAGTAAGGGGAGTAAGTGAGTATTTTAAACATACAAGAGATGTCCTTGCAGGTTTTACAAACTTGAGAGATCAAAATGCATATTAACCAGATAACATAAAGTTAGTCAAGTAATTTTACATTTTAAAAATGTGAAAGAGGGTTTTTTAAGTAAAACTTTTAAAAATGACTGATTTTAATATTTTCAATGTTTAAGATGATTCTTTTGGCTATTTCCCAAAAAAAAAACTTTAGCCTTACAATACTAATTATTAGTTAAAGAACAATAAAGGGACCAATTTCTATTTTAACAAAAAAATATAAGAAATGAAACAAAAAAAAAATTCTTCCCCTCCAACCAATCAAAAGCAAACACGAATAACTGTCCTGTCCACGTAAGCAAAGAATCGAAAAACCCGAGAGCGAGCCTCTCACACTGTCGATGCCCCTATCTCCTTATCCCCAAAAGAACTCCATCAAAACCTCCAAAACCTTCTCTCTCTCTCTCTCTCTCTCTCTCTCTCTCTCTCTCTAACTCTTCAATGGCGGCCCTTCTCGGCTCTTCCACCTCCCCCTCCCTCTTCTCTTCTCGAATTCCCTCCCTCCCCAACTTCACCCCCCATCAATCGATCCTCCCCTTCAGGGACCTCCGCCTTCCCAGACAAACCCACCGCCTCCGCGTCTCCAACGTCGCTGCCCCCGCCGCCGATAAGGCGGCGGCGGCGGAGAAGCTCACCCGAGCCAAGGCGAGCCAGCGACCGGTCTACCCCTTCTCCGCCATCGTCGGCCAGGACGAGATGAAGCTCTGCCTCCTTCTCAACGTCATCGACCCCAAGATCGGCGGCGTCATGATCATGGGCGACCGCGGCACCGGAAAATCCACAACCGTCCGCTCCCTCGTCGACCTCCTCCCCGAGATCCGCGTCGTCGCCGGCGATTCGTTCAACTCCGACCCCTCCGACCCGGAGACCATGGGCTCCGACGTCCGCGAACGCCTCTCCCGCGGCGAGGACCTCCCCGTCATCACCACCAAGATCACCATGGTCGACCTCCCCCTCGGCGCGACCGAGGACCGCGTCTGCGGCACCATCGACATCGAGAAGGCGCTCACCGACGGCGTCAAGGCTTTCGAGCCGGGACTCCTCGCCAAGGCCAATCGGGGGATCCTCTACGTCGACGAGGTCAACCTCCTCGACGACCACCTGGTCGACGTATTGCTCGACTCCGCCGCCTCCGGGTGGAACACCGTGGAACGCGAGGGGATCTCGATATCGCACCCGGCGAGGTTCATATTGATCGGGAGTGGAAACCCCGAGGAGGGGGAGCTCCGGCCGCAGCTGCTCGATCGGTTCGGGATGCACGCGCAGGTCGGGACCGTGCGCGATGCGGAGCTGCGGGTGAAGATCGTCGAGGAGCGGGCGAGGTTTGACCGCGACCCGCAGGGGTTCCGAGAGTCGTACGATGCGGAGCAGGAGAAGCTGCAGTCGCAGATCGCCGCGGCGAGGGAGTCGCTCTCAGCGGTTGAGATCGATCACGAGCTTCGCGTGAAGATATCGAAGGTCTGTGCGGAGCTTAATGTGGATGGGCTCAGGGGGGACATTGTTACGAACAGGGCCGCGAAGGCATTGGCAGCACTGAAGGGGAGGGAGAGAGTGAGCGCGGAGGATATCGCGACGGTCATCCCGAATTGCTTGAGACACAGGCTTCGGAAGGACCCGTTGGAGTCGATCGACTCGGGGTTGCTCGTCACCGAGAAGTTCTACGAGGTGTTCAGCTGATATCTAATGTGATTGTCCCCCACTTTTTTGTTTTTCTTTTGTTTTAAATTTCATGTGATTTATATATTTTTTTTCGATCTGAAGCGCAAATACTGGACTCATACTTAGCCGATTTTCTCGATATATTAAGTTGAGATTGAAATGTAATGCATTTAGTTGGTACGATCGAGCAATGCTTGTAGAACTTGTACTTTAGAATGATATAATGCTTCTTCAGTTGAGGGCTGCTTCATGGTCAGTTGATTATGCCGTTCAGTTTATTATGTAATCTCTTTTTTATGTTGAATCCCAATATTTTCAAGCCACTTACAAGATCATTGTTAGGTGCTCTGCTATAATGTAATGCGTTTAGTCGGTATGATCGAGCAATGCTTATAGAACTTGTACCTTAGAATGATATAATGCTTCTTCAGTTGAGGGCTCCTTCATGTTCAGTTGATTATGCTGTTCAGTTTATTATGTAATCTCTTTTTTATGTTGAATCCCAATATTTCAAGCCACTTACAAGATCATTGTTAGGTGCTCTGCTATCATATTACCTACCTATAGTGATCAGGAGCAAAGAAAGGGAGTTTCCACCGTTTTGAGATTGATGGGGAAAAAAAATGATTTTGAAGAAATCTACAAAGGTTGGTTAAAGAATTGATTGGATCTAAGTGACTGAAATTATTCCCAATCTTCCCATTGAGGAGAGTTCTTAGAATTAAGACATATGTTGACAATGGGAGAGAGTTTACACCTTAAACAAGCTAACAACTAGAATGGAAGAATTAAGTTAAGAAAGATTCGAAACCAAAACCCCTCAGTGAAGAGGGGATGACCAACCTATCAAGAGGTAGTTGAGTGACTCGTTCTAGTTTCATATTGAAACTTCATGCTTTCTGATGACCAAGTGATTTATCTGTGTATATATTGTGATTGCACCACATTGCTTTCACTAAAGTCAACAATTCTCTTGATGCTGATGGTATACAACAAGAAGCCTATGAAATAAGAACACAGTGCATGCTATGGGTTTTTACCCGTGCTTGGGTTGCCTACTTTTCAGCAAGTAACCTGCAAGTGAAATCCTGTAGGATTCTAAATGTTAGGAATGTGATGTCTTGTCTGAAGGCACAAAGGTATACGTTTAGCACTCTCCTGATCTTCTTGGTTATATCACACAAAGGTATAAGTTTAGCTTTACTTAAATTTGTCTGGAGCTCCATACGGCATTTGCACTAAATTCGTTCTCTCGGTGATGCCCACAGCAATCCAGCTCTCTCCTGATCTTCTTGGTTATATCACACTCAGATTTTTTCAAGAAATTTGCCTGTCCTCAATTATTTGCATCACTTGTTCCTCTGTCAGCCCTCGTTAGTAGTTGTCCTCCATTTGCTGCAATCCATGTCATGAATCAGTGATACAGGGAAAATATTTCTGGACAAATATAACATATATCTTATTTCATCTTGTTGTGCATTTCATTAAGCTGTTACCTTGGAAAAGGTTGAGCATATATTGCTATTTACACCCTTGACTTTTCCTCGAGTGCAGAAAGGGTTTGAATGGCAGGTTCTTGGAGCTGCAAATCCTGTCTTCTATAAGAAGAAAAAATCAATTAACGAAATCATGCAACTAGGTTATATAGGAGAAGTTAGTGTTATGGAAGCCGGTTTGGACAGCATTTGCAGCCTTTTCTTTTGCAAGAATCAGATATCCCAGACCCGTTTCTAAATGCTTAAAATGGCTGCAGCTTTTGAATAAAGCATAAAAACAATTTTTAATCATAAACAGGTAAAAAAAGAGCCTCTCAAGAATCTAACATTCTCCTGCGAACTAAGCTTTGGTTAGTTGGTTAGCACCCCCTCCCCCCACCCTCGAAAATAAGGTAAGGGGATAAAATCCAGGGGGATACCAATTTTTCAAAAAAAAAAAAAAACTATAACATTTCTTGGGAAGCTAATTACAAAAGCAGCTTTAAGTGTGAAAAGCTTCTTTTCAACTCGTTTCCAAACAAATGTCCCATTTGAACAATTGAGCTGATGCAGTGTCTAGAAAAGATGCAAAATTTATACGAATGTTAATGAGTTTTAATGGTGTCTAGCTTCAAAAGGTCATTTACGACAACATTAGCATGCAGATTATCGAAAGTAAATTCTTTAAAATCACTAGGGAATTTTTTTGTTGATCTTTGAACATCAGGTTGGAGTAGAGATTGATAATGTGCATGGATCAAGAGAACTTTATAACCAGTTGATAATGCAAGTTAATTTGGTAGTCACTGCAGACATAGACTTACAAGAAAGATAGTGACATGAAACCCTCTAAAAAGACTCTTGACATCTTTTCATGGTCCACATCAACCATAGCATTACGCATCCACTACTTCACATCTCTCCCTACTGGTGTTACAATTCTGGAGAAGCTCATTCTCATGGTGGGAAAATATCAAATTCATTTACCCACCAGGACATCAAAAGCGTAGATAATCCGTAGTCGTGGCACTGCTTTCAGTCTGGAGTCCTGGATTCCCAGTTCCACTCAACAGACACAAGGTTATGCAAACTCCAAATGCTAGGAAAAGGACTGCTCGAATCTGATTGATACTGTTAAGTTATGGTGTATAAAGGGGGAAACATAACATATTAAAGGTCCTTATTGTTAAAATTTGGACAGGAGAAACCAACCAGAAGAACTCTGAAACCATCATATCATGTCTTGGATTAGATGTGATCTGATATGTGTAACTCTTCAAGTCTGGGAAACGGAACTTTCAACTGGGGTTGATTCATAAAATGACCCATGTTACCCAATATGTTTTCTCCTAGACAAAGCCTTATTTTTTCATGCATCTAGCAGGAATAAAGATAATTTATTATGCTTACATGTGATTATAATTCTCATACATACGTTTTTTAAAAGAAAAATGTTATACTCAGTCATTTTTACAAAGAGGAGCCCATTATGGAACAAAACATAAAAGTATCTTTATTGTGTAAGCTAAGCATGTGGCAATGGCATCATAACATAGTGCCATCTCAATTGTAGAAAACAGTCCCATTAATACTTGCCCTGCCCCTGATGTAACATGCTGTAAATCTTTTTCTCTGCCTCACAGAAAAATAACAATGAGAACTATCTGGCATTGTCTGTGATCTTTGTATTGGTCTGCACAAGAGGGGCCCCCTGTGGTTTATGAATTTATTTATTACATTATTTTTAACTGCATGTCAACAATGTCTAACTCCTATCACAATAGTCATGCCCCAGATTCATTAACTTTTAATTGTATCCAGACAGGGGCATTTTGATATAAGTTTGTCTTCTAGCCCCTCCAAACTGTATAATATACGCAAGCAATTAGGTGCGGCGAACGGCGGGTATGGCCGCGACGTGGGCCGTTCGATCGTGGGTCCATCGCATCCAACGGTCGAAGTGAATCACACCCGACCGTCCGATGCGATAGACCCGTGATCGACGGCCCATGATCGATGCCGCACCCGCCATTCGCCGCACGTAATCACCCCTCGTATAATATATATATATATATATAGTGAGCGGCGAACAGCGGGTGCAGCCGCGATGTGGGCCGTTCGATCACGGGTCCATCGCATCCGACGGTCGATGTGTGATTCACATCGACCGTCGGATGCGATGGACCCGTGATCGACGGCCCGTGATCGCTGCCGCACCCGCCGTTCGCCGCATGTAATCGGCCCTCTATATATATATATATATATATCATAGAGAGGAGAATGATGATATGCATCTATTTTATATTATTTATATTATACTAATGCTTATATGTAAAATCATTTACTTTATCTATATCAGTGGGTCAAAATATACGGTATAAATCCACATACATTTCACAGATGGACTAATTAAATCACTGTTTGATATAGCATTCTAGTAACAGATATTCCCAATAACAGAATACCATTTCAGTCTTGTACTATAATAACACCAATGTATCACTCCCAAAGAAGGCCTTGGAGATCTAAGAAGAGAGTAACTAATAGTTTTTTTTACACTATAAAACAGCATTGTTACTCCAATGAGCTGTACCGCAGCCAATGCATGTTAGTCACATTGGGCTCAAACCATAGCTGGACCATAATGGCATAGACCAGTCAATTTCAATGGTACCACATTAAGCAAGGCACATGTAACAGCTTCTGAGATCTAGACCTTACACATAATCCCCCAACCTACAAAGGCGACATCAATAACAATGACGAATATACGACAATGAATTCAACTGTTTTTCAGTGCTGAATGTTTTTTTTTCCCATCATCATCTTCTTTTTCCTTTTTATTTCATCCATATAATCTATAATTCATAATAGTACAACAATGAACACCAAAGTTAAATCCCTGTAATCATGGTAGTAAGTTCTCACCAGTGATATTCCCAGGGATCTTGAAAATGGGGTTCTGCTCCGGAAAGGCCGGTGGCCGTTGGTACACCACCGAGGCTGCCCGGATTAAGATCCCCGCAGTTAAACCCCATATAAGGAACTTCTTGTCCTCCGTCTCGTAATCAAAATAGTGCACCACATAGTGCATCCCCATCCATTCCCGCTCTTCTGACCTATGGTTTTCGTCCTGGAAATCCAATACCATTAGAAACACACACATCCGGCTCTCGTATGAATTGAATGCATATATTTTTAAGTATGTTAGGTGTCTGCAGCAAAAAAGACTGGGGACATCAGTGACCGAAGAACAGACCTTGAGAAACATCTCCAAGGGCGCGTCGAAGATTGCGTCCACTTCAGCTACATTAGCGACCGGTTGGAACGCTTGTTTATTGGGGAGTAGACCAATCACAGGAACTACTCTTAGTAGATGCTGCGAAGCAAAATGAGATGTTAAGTACAGATAACACAACCTGAGAATTCTTCAACCGAGCAACTAAATTATAGACACAGTAGTACTGAATTTCTGCTAATTAAAAGCCAGGGATACTGTGACACTTACATTTCTCTAACCAGCAAACTGTGAATCAAACAGAATTAACAGAGAAATGTAAATCATTCAAACAGGGAATTTCACATATTCAGATTCAGTGATTATCAGTATATGTTAATGTTTGTGATAGTTTTGTTCAAAATGCTTCATTTTCACGCCCAAACCAACAAACCTTGGACAAGAATGGCTCAAGAACGGAAACAACAGTGACGATCGACGGATCCAATCCGATCTCCTCCTTCGCCTCCCTCGTCGCCGTCGCCGCGTCGTCCACGTCCCCCTCCTCCGCCTTCCCTCCCGGCAGCGACACCTCCCCTGTGCCCCCCAATCCAATACCGTCAACTTCAATTCAATCAAAAACCAATAAAAAAACCCTAACTTTCAAAGAAGATCAGAGCAAACCAGAGTGCGTGGAGAGGTTCGATGAGCGCTTGGTGAGGATGACCCGGAACTCGCCGGACTCCCCCTCGTAGAGGCAGATGAGGACGGCAGCTCTCTTCGGCCTGAACCTGGTAACCTTCGATCTAGTTATCGTAGTCGCCGCCGACTCTGGGACGCCCATCCCGGGGATCGACCGATTCCCTCCGCCGCCGATGGCGGCGGCGGCGGAGACGCCATCGGACTCGTCATCGGAGGAGGAGGGAGGGGAAGGGGGAGGCTTGTAGAGGCGGAGCTGCTGTGCGAGGCGCCTGAGACGGTCGCTGGAGTCGGCGGCGAAGAGGTTGTGTGGATCGGTCGCCGCCATTGGAATCGACGCCCTGCGACGGAACGCGGAGTTCATGTTCCTGGGAAATGATAACGTATAAGCCGCGCTTTTCGTTGCTGTCGCGCTTCTCTCTCGCGCACTCTTTGGGATCTTTGTCGTCTTCACCGTTTGATTGGACGGTTTTAATGGAGGTAGCATTGGTTATTATTACCGGCGGTTAATTTTTGGGTCTTGGGTAATGGATCGGGAAAAGGGAATGAAAGTGAAACTTTTGTCTCGTATCATTTTTTTTATTTGATTTGAATATGGATTGAAAAATTAATAAATTAATATAGTTAAATTGAAATTAATTTTATTTTTTTAAAAAAATCTTAATCAAATTAAATTAAATTAAATTTAAATGCATGATTATTCAAAATTAATATTCATTTAAACCATTTTTTTAAATTAAAATTTATATTTTTGTTTTATCATTAATATTCATAAAAATGAATACATTAAGTTATAGCATCAATCCTAGCATTACAAAATATTTCTGTAAAATTGTAAACTAATCCTTAAAAAAATTCTAACCAACCAAAATCCATAAAAAGAAAAAAATAATTGGGCATGTTTATCTTTTACTTTTCAATTCGATTAAGTTCAGTTCGGGTTGACTAAACAAAAATTGGATTCGATTTGATTTTTTGTTTGGTTCGATTTTTGGGTTTATATTATTATAATTCGATTCAATTTGAATTTGTAAAAAAACAATTTGCACCCTTATAAACTATGGTTTGGCCTGTTTTTTTTTCAAAAAAATGAAAGGATAGGTTGGCTATTTCTTTGAATAATTTAAAAGGAGTACAAGCCCTAGACCAAGCAAGAGAAGGAAAAAAAAACCAAAAGAATAACAAATAATCAAAAGAAAAATGATATATCTAGTTGCAATCCCCTCCGCAATTATCATTGGTTTTTTTAGAAAATATACACTTCATCCATTCAAATACATATTGAATAAGAAAGTATACATTGAGACAGATTAAAATATTTTAAAGAAATTTTTTTTTTAATACACTACAATGTTACAGACACTGCATAGGCGATCAGGAAGCAATTTAAAAAGTCAAACGGGCTGCAAACTGAAATAAATGTATCAGCTTTCACGTTATTTTGAGATGAACAACTTAAAGAATTTTTAGCCTAAAATGTTTTAAAAATTATTTAAACGCATGCATCAATTTTTTGTTTGTATCCACAGTGACATTATATACTATTTTTTATTGCTGAATTTATTTCACAGTGGATCAAAACAAAGCCTTAATGTGTAAAGTAATCATATTTTATAGTTTTGGAGATGAGAAGATTTAAGTAATTTCATTGGAAAATTTTCTTGTGATGAAAGGGCTCGGATCCAAATAAAGTGGTGCTCAAACATCATAAATGTTCAACCATCACATTAAGTGATCTCCAATACAATATTTATAAATAACGTGGGTTAATGTGTGAATTTTTTTTTTTTTTTGAAAGAAGGTAGATAACTGCTACCAATCGATTTCATTAAGAAAATAGTTAATACAGGTTCTGAGTGGGGATGAGAGGATACTGAAAAATGAAAAAATAAAACCATAATACTCAATGGGCGGCACCGAGGAGTAGATAGGCTATTGACTCGAGATCGGTTTCGGTCACGCACACGGTGTCATATATGAAATTGAAGGAAAAGGATATGCATAGCCCCCGTTGCAGCTCCAATTGCAGTTCAACTCGTTTTTTTTTTTTAAATTATACACTCATTTTTTGAAGTGCATGCTGTTATATGAAATGAAGTATATATTAAGATACATTTATATATTTTTTCTCATAATTAAAAAAAAAATGGGTTAGATACCATGATAGAACTCATACACTATGATAGTGTAGTATATACTAGGTTATTATAGTGTATAAGGTTACAAAATGGGTTGTAAAAAAGACTCCGTGTATCAGCGCTTGAAATCAAACTCGCCTCTAGGCCCAAACCTGGGCCGTGGATAGGGATTGGGCCTGGATTTTATGTCCAGAACCGGGCCCATTTTTTCGGGAAGGGCCAGCCCGGGACGGCCCGTTGTCAATGCTCATGTGAAAAGGGGTTGTGGAGCTAAACTTGCCCTCTTGGGGTTACAAGAGGTGTAGTTAGAATTTTATAAAAACATGGATTTAATATAATTGAATGAATGTAACAAGATTGTTTTGTTTGATATTACTTTATTTAATGCAAAATAGTTCAAAAAATAAATATGTGGTAAAAAATATTATACAATATCATTTAATAATAGAAAAAAAAAATTGTTTCAAATTGTCCGGATGATGCAGAGAAAGTCTCATGAAAGATAAAAATATTTTGTATACAATAGTTACTGCAATCATCCCTTAATGTAACAATCATTTAAATTTGATTAGCTTGATCCTACCCATCCGATTTATTATATCATTGGTTTATTGAATAAGTTGTGAGTCAGTAATATTATTTAAAATAAATAAGTCCATCAAAACAGGTCCCGTAGCTCAGTTGGTTAGAGCGTTGGTCTTATGAGCCGAAGGTCGCGGGTTCGAGCCCCGCCGGGACCATGGTACACCTATTTAACTAGTAGATGCACATGTGCGTTGCACATGTATTTAATTTCATGGATATTAATTACATGTGTTTATGTGGATAAATTTTTATTCTACAGTCCTAGAGTACATTTTTTGACATTAATATTAATCAAAACAGTACATTTTGTTTATGTGCATCTGCACATACATAACAACAACATTTTCATAATATTGTGTTAAGTCCTAGAGTACATGAAATATACCATGAATGATGTAAAAGATAATACGACATGAATTATCATTATGCAAGGATTTTAAAGATCTTGTAATTAGAATGACAATGAATAATTTTATGGATTATATTTATGTCCATATGTTACTATGATGATCCGTCACATTTAACAATCCAAATTGCATATGACGTCCATATGTGAAAGTTACAATTGCAAGTTTCCCAACAGTTACAGAGAGACAGAGAGATGATGAATTTGTAATAAAATGTATACCTTTCTTAGGAAGGATTTTATATATTTCTTCATTTGAACCCTTCTTTTTGGTTGACTTGCTGTATTGAGCAAAACAAAACTAATTAATCATAAGAAGGCCAAGCAATGAAGAACTCAATTCCATTGCATTTTATTTCACCGAAAGTCAAGACAACATAAACAATTATAAACATGAAAAAGATGAAGAGTAAGGTTTAAACACTCCTTTTTATATAGTCAAGTAGTTAAAATAAACTACAGAATGATCAAATTTTTTATCATTAAGGTTCAAACACTCTTATTTATTCAGTCAAGTAGTTTAAATAAACTAAAGAACGAGCCATTTTTGGCCATTAAGGTTAGAAGCTGGAAAGTTGAATCTAAATTTTTATTCTCTTGTTGCGGACTCCAATGTTCTTGTTGATGTCCACATCTTCCACCTCATCGATACGCTCTACATATTGAGCGATCCAACGTCCCATTGTTCTGTCGTTTTCATTAATTTTGTTTGCTTTTGTGTAGAACATATATTTCTTCCCGATGCATGATATCAAATTTCTGTTGAACTTGGATTGCATCTTTTTCTGTATTGGCATGTGAAAAAAATGAGTATATTGAAATATGTAATATCAAATGAACCCAAATTCTCATTTTACCTCATCATTCATGCTGATATATTGTGACACAGGACAACCAATCAAGATTTCTGATTCATCGAACAGGGTAATAAGAACGCTTTGTGCTTCATCTGTCACAATAAGCCTGAGGATGTACCTAAAATTAAAGTGTTTGTCATAAATAATATGTTGTCATATGATCAGGCCACCTATTAATTTTGTAATATGTACCTTTGACTGCATTCGACATCAATTTTTTTACATTTGTAGCACTCCGCTGCTCCTTCTTTCATTTCCACCTTACTAAAACACTTTTTGCATGCATTGTAATAGGGTTGTATTTTGTTTTCGATGCTGAAGATGTTTCCTTTGAATGAGCAGAAGGTTGTCTACAGTTTCATATAATTTTGGTATGTTAATTATTGTGAAGAACTATGTAAATTTAGAGTGTACAAGTAATTATGATGTGTGTGTTTGTGTGTGTATTGTAATTCATATATACCTGGATTGTAGATGTCCCTTCTCGGATGATTTGATCGATTGTCATTTCTGTTGAGTCTCGAACTCTCTTTGTCGGTGAGAGGAAACTTCTTTGTTCCCCGGGCTTGTTCATAGATAGCAAACTGTAATTTTATGTTAGTTGTTTATGTGGATTAATATGGTCCACTAAAGGTGAATATAATTAATAAATGAAGACGAAGACCATACCGTTCTCGAAGCTCCTTCGCTTGTTTTATTTCTGGGTTTATTTCAATTGTTGTGGCTGTAATTGAATTGATAAAAAATTCACCTGGTAGATGAATTTAAATTTTTTTTTATACACGTGTTGAGAAAATATGGAGAAAAAGAAAGGTAAAGAAAATGATATCACTATTTAATAACCAATTACAGAATTCATAGATTACTCTATAAGGAAAATGTCAGGGGAAAAGCATGCTTTTGAGGAGAAAAAGTGACTACCTCAAACAACGAACAAATTTTTTTTTTTTGAAAAACGAAACATCAGCAGTTGAAGGAACCCATATAAAAAATCGAAATTTCTTTTCTTAAATTGACCTACAAATTTGAAAGTAGTTAAAACTCACAAAATCCATCTGAAAAATCCATAAATGAAAGAAGACAATGTTAATTGAATTACCTTCAAATACTTTACCCTTGGCTCTTGATATCGCAATTATCGGATTGCTAGAGATCAATTCCTCCAATTGTTTTCCTTCATTTTCGGACAGGTCACCCCATAACGTTAGTTGAATGGAGTCTGACCTATTAGTAGCAAAATGGAAAGAAACATTATTTACTTATGTTATATCTAGATTTGATAGAGGATTAAAAAATGAGGGTTCATATGTTGTACTCTATATCTTTAACGATTATCTCTCGAACTTCTGTTGACGGACGATCCTTGCCCATTCTAAATGCAATCCTCACATTCAATACGAAAGCTATAGTGTCTGTAAGAATTATTCAACCATTTAGCATGCATGTATGCGATCCAAAGAAAATAATTTATTCCAAATTTTTTGTTTTAAGTACACATACCAAATTGATCGTCCTCATTTCTACTTTGAATGACTTTTTTCAGCGGTACGAAATCATACATTGAATCTGTCAAAGTCAGACTGTTTTCCGATTCCACGATGCGGGTGTGAGTCGTCAAGGATAACTCCATATTGTGAACAGAAGCATATTGCGGAAGAACTGGTTTAACTAATCCGTTTGAAATGTGGTAAGTCCTATCCTTCAAGAGTAATGCCTTGAATTTGGAAATTGCCTCATTGAAGATTACAGCTTGTATTCTTGTGCCCTGTAGATGTACGTTGATAAATATTCATTTTTAAAATTAAATACCCAACCTAACCTTGTACACGATACAAACCTCAGTATCAATGACAATGACTTTCCATCTCTCCTCAGAGCCTTTGTCGTTGTTGTATTTTTCAATCAATCCTCGCCGCATCACTCGAACCTTAATATTCCATAGCTTGTCAAACTTTTTAAGAGCATTTATAGGCACAGGATGATCCATAATATCATCATGAGGAGACATCATCTTTATTAGTCCCTTGTCTGCATTAATAAAACTAAATTTCGTTAGGTATGACATAGATGAAACAAATAAATAAAAGTCAACAATAAAGAGTTTAAAAAGAAATGTAATATTGACACAGTTATACATGTTCATTATGTTACATTTTCTAAAATTTTCATGGTTTGTTTATGTTATATTTCATGTTAATAAATGATTTTTTTTGTACCTATTTCTAAAGAACACCTCTTTGTACACCACATTTCTCGTGTATGTTCCCTGTGCATGTCTTGGTTGTTCTGCTTTGACAAGGATTTTTGTTGTAGATATAGAAACCCCTCTAGACAAGGCAACATATAGCTGACCATGAGAGAACACATGTTCAGGTAGATATATACCGACATGTGGTATTGTTTGTCCTTGTGCTTTATTTATGGTCATTGCAAAACATAGACGGATTGGGAACTGTTTTCTTTTAAACTTAAATGGATATCCTTCATTTTCAGCCGGTGATAGCGGAATCCTTGGGAGAAGCACTTGTTTGCCAGCATGTTGTCCGGTTGCTATCTCAGCATGGATAATATTGTCGGCATAATTTCGAGATATCATTCTTGTGCCATTGCATAAACCATTCGATGGGTCCAAGTTCCTTAATAGCATGATTGGGCAATTTGGCTTCAACACCAATTTATGAGGGGGAAGCCCATTAGGCATCAATGAGTTTAAAAATTCTTGTTGATAGTAATTATGAGTATCATCTCCAGTCTCATCGTAACTGTAGAATATCTTGCTCACACCCGGAAATTTAGCGATCAGCTTCTCGTTTAGATTGTCTACATGTTCATTTGTGGTTGTGAGAATTGCACGTTCTGTCATGTACTCAGCAGAAACTGAATTTTCCTCCAAAGATGGGAAAATGAAATTTATTAATTTATTTTCCGATTCCTCATTATCCTCATTTTTTATAACCATCTCATCTGGAAGGAGGACCATGTCATTACACATTGTAACCTCAGTTCCGTTTCCTACTCGGAGAAGGTATTCGCTGAAATATGTGTCTGTCCTTGCCCGCATGTTCACTGTCAGACTTAGCTTTTCCATTTCACCCCAAAGATATGAGCACACCAGACTTGTATTTATAGTATCTGCTCTTGTACCACGACGAACCACTGGTAGCACCTGTCGAAAATCTCCACCGAAAACAATGATATTTCCACCAAATGGCATTGGGTTGTCCATAATATCTTTTAAGCTCTTATCCAAAGATTCAATAGCGTAACGCTTTGCCATCGGTGCTTCATCCCATATAATAAGTTTGGCTTTATGAATGAGTTGTGATGTTCCACTTTGTTTGGATATATTACATGAGCTTGTATCTGTAGTCAAGATTGGTATTTTGAAACGGGAATGCGCGGTTCTTCCACCCGGCATTATGGATGCTGCGACACCCGATGTTGCTGTTGCAAGAGCTAACATTCCCTTTTTCCTAATATCTGCAAGAATAGCGCGATAAAGAAATGTTTTTCCAGTCCCTCCCGGCCCATCGATGAAGAAAACTCCATGCTGTCCATGTATGATTCGGTCCATTATAATTGTATACGCTAGTTTCTATTCCTCATTCAACTTGGACGACGCTAATAAATCTTCTGGTGGAGTCTGTATACCCATTTCTTCCATAATTTCACTTGAGTATGTTTGTGGTGAACTAACATGTTCGGAAGGCATTGGAGGCAAATCATAGTCCTTGATTTTTTTTCCTATTCTTTCCAAATATAAGCCAATTGTTTGTAGTGTGGATGAGATGCATGACTGAACTGATTGGCCATGTATTTTATGAAAGTCCTCATACATATATTCGAAGTATTCATTCCATAATTTCCGTACATTAGAAGGTTCACAATAAACCAAGATTATTGTGAATAGTCTACGGAGTGCATGTGGCATCTGGTATATCACCGCTTCATTCAAACATTCCAATAGGCTTTCATCTGATTCCAAGAGACCTCTTTTTTGGGCAGACTCCTTGAACGATGAGCATATGACTCCATCAACTGCAATAATTGAGTAAAGGAAGTTGGACCTTTGACATGATTTAATAATAATCTCAAATAATATCTTTCTCCTTCTATAGGATTTGCTCCATTAACACGGCCAGTCACCTCTCCTCTTTTCCGTTTAGTCCAGCGTTTTAATTTTTTATTCCATACATAGTGCTCGGGGAATTCTGCATACAACAAGCATCGTGCTTCATTATGTGTTGAACATGTTTTAAAGAATTCAGTGAGCATTGTTCTATTGATGTTGTCTGTGCGCATTACATGTTGAAGATTTTGATTCTCTTGGTAATAAACTGGTTGCTTATTAGGAAGATGGAGCTGTAAATTTATTACGGCTGGATACATTTCATTCAGATGAAATTCAAAAATTCTCCATATAGCCTCTTGCGCTGATACCCATCTTGCATCTTGAAATTGTTTAATCTCATCAACAGCGTTCTCCCCGTTCTCAGACGCAATATAAACAGCAACTTTGTCATGTCCTTTGTAAATATATTTGTACAAGTATTTGACTGCTTTTAAACTCGAGCAAATCTCAACATTAATATGACAATCATATCTGCTTAGCAAATAAGGATTAAAAGGAACCACCCATCTGTTATCCAACACCTTATTTCTCACTCTTACTTGTTGTTTGTCATCTGTCCTTCTGTAAATCGGATACGCATCTTGTCCTTGCATTGTTTTGAAGCAGAACGATCTAGGATAATGATTCTTGCATTTCTCGTCAATCATGCAGGGGTTGTTCTTATTTAATTCACCACAAGGTCCATGCATCATGTGTTTGACAACCATGTCATGAAGCTTTGGATATTTGATTTGATTTGGGATATCTGCACTTACAAATTTATCATAGTCATCTGGAGTATTGATCTTATATCCAGGCTTCAATATGACCAACATGTGTGCATGAGGAAGACCCCTTTTTTGAAATTCAATTACATGAACATGTGCTGCAACCTTGCCAAATATTTCTTTTTTGAATAACTGATCCTTCAGATCTTGTAGCTTTGCCCGAAATACCCTAGATGTTAAATCCGGTCTATCTTGTGGCAGTTGCCCTTCTTTTAAATTTTCTTTCACCTCTTTCCATTCAGGATTACCTGTCATAGTAATGAACAAATCTGGCTTCCCAAACTGTTGGACTAACGCCATTGCATCGAGGTATCTTCGACGCATGTCTCGTGGTCCACCAACAAAAGATGAAGGAAGGACTATTCTCTTCCCGACTTGGCTAGCTCTAGTTTCCCCAGCTATGACACAGTCAACTATTCCTTGATACAACTCAGCCCTGATATTTGTTTGTTGTCCACGGTAGTAATCCAACCTTGTGGTTTCAAGTTTTATGTACATATCGACAACAAATTGTTGGAATAATCTCCCTGCTAACAGAAGAATAGATTGTCCACTTTCACGAATTTGGAGCTTATATGAGTAGTACTGTCGACATGATACCTTTCCAAAGGTCTGATGGGAGAAATCTGCATTGGAGATGTATGTATGAGTTATATTGTTTTAATTATTTTTTTATAAGATGCGCTTTGCATAAATTTGAGAATGAAAATTTTTTTTACAAGTACAATTACCGTGGCATTCTCGATCTAATATGTCTTCAACCGTCGCTGTGGTCGAGAAATTTGATGAGCTATTTTCTAATGACTCCACATTAGCCTCTCCATCTGCCAAGCAACTTATTTTTTTAATATTTTGATGCCATCCAACCTCTCCTTTAGGGAATAATATAGGATATTGTAATGGATCATAACATCCAAAATAATGTTTTACTCTATGCCTTCGTCCAGATTGAGCATGGACAACTATATCCCTTTCGAACGATACATTTGGATTATTCCCTTCAATCCATATTGCAGCAACTTGCTCTGCTGAGGGTAAGTTATAAACTCTTTGGTCGAGCCTCACATCTTTGGTGATACGAATAATGAAATTCTCCAATGAATGAAAATCCTTTAAACAACGTAAGATCTGTGCATAAGGATTATCTTCAAGAATTTTCATCAATCTGAGGACAATATTCTCATTCAAAACCGTATCTCGCATAACTTGCATTCTGTTACGAACCTCATTATTTGTGTCGTAAAAATATAATTGGAAGTAGGATGGCTTGTTTCCTACAGGGATCAGTGATGGGAGATCATGATATATTTGTCCCTGTGCACAAAAAGTATAGACACCTCGTCTCGATGTTGCAAGCTCTTTATCCAAATGAACTCCGAAAGATGTGAAAGAGAACTTACTATTATACGCTCTTATGTTTCTTCTGAAGTCAATAGCTTCTGGTGAATCGGATGTAAACAATTCCTGCAAATCCACTGGGACCTCCACTTCAGCCAGTTTAACTTCACCATTGTAGCAGCATAACGTTGGCGGTTCATATTGGAATTTCTTTGCACCACAATGGACGCAGTAGGTGTTGATCTCTAGTTGGTGCAAAGTGGAACATACTGGTTCGTGAACTTGTTGACCTAATAGATGATTCTATGTATTAGTTTGAAAAAAAAAGTAATAAACATCTACGTAGCCCAAATTTTGAGTTTACACCTATATGAAGATACGGGTTTATATATCTATCATTAGGCTAACCTTGATGAAAATATGAATTCATCTATGCCATAAGTAGATAATTTGTCCTTTGCATCCTTCTACCATCATTTGTACTTTCTAATTGTTGATCATCTGATGCAAAAGTGCCCACTGCTCTGTTTCTTTTTCTTCTTTTTTGAACTCCCTCAGTATATAATATTCGTTCTTCATCACCCATTCTTGTGTATGTATCGACAGCTTCACAAATATTGTGCCTGGTAACTGACTTCCAAACACCTGTTGTGTTTAGAATAATAATTTTATTCTTATATAGCTACTTTAACTACTGTAATTTTTTTTTATTATTCCTTTTTTAAAATGTATTTACAATAAGAAACACAAAGCAGTTGCATATAAAAGTAAAGCTACATTGATCATGAAAAGTTTGACAATGTCTCATTTGAGAACAGAGAGTAAAAAAAATTGAATAAAACCTGAATGACGATTCTCACAATTAGTGTATCGTAGATGGAATCCCTTTATAAATCTTTGTTTGTGAACGACCAATTGATGAGTCACTGAAATTCATACAATGAAAAGTTAACATCTACCTAATTTATCATGTCTTGATGGACTTTGTACTGCAGATAATTTTTATAAAAATTAAAAAATTCACAAAATTGAAGTCTACTAACAAGGAAGGCAGGCAGGACAATGTGTAACAATATTAGATTCATTGTAACCCCAATTACCAGAAAATTTCTTATACAAATACCAAACATTGAACAAACCCAAGAGTTTCAAATAACCCAAAAAGCGGTAGAATAAAGCTAGGCAGTATTTCTATTGGTAAAGTTGAGGTACATGCCTTCAACCAATGAAGTTTAATACCCTCATGTGCCCAGGATTTGGACAACTGACACTTCTTTAATATATCATCCCAAACAAAAGTAAAGAAAAAGGCATCATCCCAAGAGTTGCCATCATTCTAATTCTAACAGTAAAGAAAAAGGCTATGATGATTATGGACAATATCAATGCAGCCTGACAATTGATGAAATAGAATAACTGAACCCAGCAAGCTATTTTGAAACAGTTCATGAATCCAATCGCATGCGAGGTAGCTTATAAAATTCAGCAAATAAATTATTCATAAAAACAGCAAATTTAGAATATATAACAATATCGAAACTCGCTTCCTTTTGTTTCTAAAAATGACAAATTTATCATTCCATTCACTCTTCCCCTTTATACATGTTCAAATCAACAATCCCAAGGGCTACATGATGCTCTATAAACAAAGGTATCATCCCAAAATAGTTTACTTTCTGGTTTTTTTTTCTTAATTTTTTAATATTTATTACTTTTATGTATCAGTTTTTATGAAAAATTTTGTATGGGATATTGTGTACTACAATATGTTTTTCTATATTATTGAACCTTAGGTCGAAATTGATAAATTTAGAAGTGTTAGTATTAGTAGCATTTGAAAATGCAGTGGAAAAGGGAGATTTTGAGAATGTGGCCAACTTTTCTAAAGCATTGTTTCTGCATCTTTTTCAAATGTTGAAAAAAGAAAAAACAAGCCATTCATCATGTGATTTACAGAATAACAATTACAATTAAGGCACTGATACACACAATCATTTTTACAATCCTTGTAGTCCTAACTCAATATGTGAAATGTTTGATAAAATATATACTAACTAAAATAAGCATTCAATTCATTTAAGTATGTAATTCAACTATATCTTTCAAAAAACACGTTTGCTATCTTGCATAATGCATGCTATTCATAATACATGTTATCATGCACCATTCCTTACAGATCCCTCAAATCATCCACCATCACAGGAGATCAATCAGAAGTACAACAAAGGAACCCATAAATAAATATGCACTGAAATCTTGGATTCAATGAAATGCATTGATCCATAAAGGGAGAACAAATGCCTACATTTATAAACCAATTATCACTACCAAGTTCTCCATCCCAAAAAAAAAAGAAAAAAGAAGAAAAAAAGCCAAGAACATTCTAAGAAAAAAAAGCCAATATTCTAATAGTAAAGAAAAAGGATTTGTTGTTAATGGACAATATTATTGTAGCCTGACAATTGATGGAACAAAACTATTTAACTTAGCAAGCTATTTTGAAGCTATAGATATCATTTTTTGGTATTACCTCGAATTAGTGATTCCAATTTATAAGAATTGGTAAATGGTGCAAACCATAAATTTGGATATCTGGCTGTAGCTAACCTATGGACTATCAATTTAATTATTCAGTGGCTTGAGCATAGTTGATCACCCTCTTGTTGGGAGCATATATGGGAATTAGTAAATGAGATGAAGATTGGTGGTTTAGTTGTGATTTGCTAATTTGGCCTCATTCTCTGAAAATCAGAGATTCTTAGTTTTCCTAAGACCAAAGAACAATCTAAAATGTGGAATAGGTGGTAGTGGCGATCCACTTAAGTACCTTTGCGTTCCCTGTTTGTTAGAAAATTCACAAAATTGAAGTCTACTAACAAGGCAAGCAGGACCGTGTGTAACAATATGAGATTCATTCTAACTCTATTTACATGCAAATTTCCTACACAAATACAAAACATTGAACAAACTCAAGACTTTCAACAGCCCAAAAAGTGGTAGAATGAAGCTAGGTAGTATTTGTAATGGTAAAGTTGAGGTACATGCATTGAACTAATTAAATTTAGCACGCTCATGTGCCCAAGAAATGGGCAAATCACACTATTTTATTATTATCTGTATTATACATCGATAGTTATGAATGTGAGAACAAATATACAAAATTCATGAAGAGATTTTAAAGCTTGAAGTTTTTATAGAGAATTATACAAGTATAATAAAAGTAATAATAGAAAAATTAAACTGGTTGATAGGATATGTTTGTTAACCATAAATGAGGTCATTTGCATCGGTCAAAGCCTGAAATGATATAAACATCACATGAGAAGGATCACACAACAAATCCTATGATGAAGTCTTCATCGTTAAAAAATTGCGGTCGGATGTCATTCAGCTCTATTAGGTTTAATTTCCTATAATCAACTTGTCCTTCCTAATTGGCACCATCCAAGTTTGTAAAATAAGAATTACGTGAACACATGTTATGCTTTAAAAATAGGGTGAGTGAGAGTTATGACATTAAATAGTGTTTGAAACACTCTTTGACAAGCTTCTTATTGTGAACACCAAGGTATGAAGACCTAAATTAGATATCCATGCTTAAAAAATTCTAGGCCAAGATCACTTTATTCCTCATTCGGTATAAATAAATTCTCCAACCCACGTATAAATAACAAATTTATCACGAAATCATTTTCACTCTTCCCCTTTATAAATGTTCTTTCGCTCTCCCCCTCTCAATCATCTGACACTCCCCTCTCTTTCACCAGCCTCTATCTCCAACTTGGCCACATCTGTCCCTCCTTCCTTGTCATCACCCTGTCTAACCAAAGCCTCCCTTGTGCCTCCTCCTGGACACTTCACCCTCAGATCGGTCTCGACATGCAACTAAGGCAAGTTCAAATTGTATGTAAGTGGTGGAAGAACAAAAAGGGTTTTTAAATTAATGGAGTAGTGCATATGTAAATGAGCATTCATATATTATTTGAAGGCATTGATGGTGGGAGCATGACATGGATATTTTTCATATTAGGGTGACCAGTCTACATGGTCATAAGTTTGTAGAGGCCCGTGTAATATTCAGGGATATAGAATATGTTATTTCTCTACTATGAACATAAAGGGAAAAAAAAGATTGATTGAATACCTGGCAGTCTCAATTTGTTATGCAATAAATTGGACAGCCTCCTCTTCTACCAACTTGTTGACTGTTGAATATGTTACTTCTGGGAACAGAAAAGAATGGCATTAGAATGAAGACATTTTAGGAAAAAATATATAAATTCTTATGAATAAGTAATACAATCCAACTAATTCATAAATACACATATAATAAATTTGTAAAACCCAACATCAAACATCAGGGAGGGTATAATGCATGCAAAAATTTTGAGAATTTAAGAGACCCAACATCCATTAATTCATAAAGACCCATGAGAAATATGCTAAAAACAGTGACTAAATAGAGAGCGAAACGGTATTGGGAATTTGAACAATCAAGAATTAACCGTGTGAAGTAATTACTTTGACATGAATGATTAGAGCGAAACGGTATTGGGAAGAATAACATTTGAACAATCAGGAATTAACCGTTCAAAGTAATTACTTTGACATGAATGATTAGATACATATTCAGTAATTCACTTACAGACTGGTTAGAGAAAAACTCAAATAACATACATGATCCTGTAGTGGGTGTTCTGCCATTTGATCGACTGTTATTTCTGTACTATGAGCATGACCAAAAAGAAAAAAATGATTAAATGAATACCTGGCAGTCCCAATATGTATGCAATAAATTCGAAGGCCTCCTCTTCCACGAACTTCTCCACTGTTGAATATGTAATTTCTGGGAACACAAAAGAACAGCATTGGAACGAAGATATCTTGGAAAAAAAAGATATATGTTCTATTCAATAAGTAATAGCATCCAATTAATTCATAAATACAGAGCCCACATCAGACATTCACAAATTTACGAACTCCAAAAATAATTCCAGGGATTCTTGTTGGCCCCAAAAAAAAAAGGCAGTGGAACATCAACAACCAAATCCCACTAAATCCATAACAAAACCACCAAATCCATTCCATTCATATACACGGACCCCAAACAAAAAAATCTGTGTAAACCACACCAGAACATCCACAAATCTATGCATATGGAAAAATTAAGAATTTAAGAGTCAGGACACCAATTCATCCATAAAGACCCATGTAAAAGAACACTATCTAGAGAGCCAAATGGAATTGGGAACAAAAACCATTGAATAACAAAAAGCAATTGTATGAAAGAAGACATCCACATCTGTTATTTGGTTTGGAGGAAAATTAAAAACCCACCTTTGACAACGAAACGCACGTCCGTAGAGGGAGGAAAATGAAGAAGTTCTGCATCGTGGCGAAGACGATGAAGTTGTTTCTCAGAGGCAAAGGTGAAGGGTCGCTGCGTTCAAGGGCGCCGTTTCGGTGAGAGACGATGAGGAAGGTTTTTTTTGTTGAGGGTAGAAATCTGGGCATTTCATTTTAATTAGATTTGAAATAATAGGGTAGTCATTTGATATGCGTGTGAATACCTTGAATAATTTGATATCATATGGGATGTAAGTGTAAAGGGATTGGAATGATTTACGGTCAAATAATTGATTGAATGAATGGACTGTCAAGGAATTTAAGTTATTGGGAGGGGTATATATATAAATTCTTATGAATAAGTAATACAATCCAACTAATTCATAAATACACATATAATAAATTTGTAAAACCCAACATCAAACATCAGGGAGGGTATAATGCATGCAAAAATTTTGAGAATTTAAGAGACCCAACATCCATTAATTCATAAAGACCCATGAGAAATATGCTAAAAACAGTGACTAAATAGAGAGCGAAACGGTATTGGGAATTTGAACATTCAAGAATTAACCGTGTGAAGTAATTACTTTGACATGAATGATTAGAGCGAAACGGTATTGGGAATAATAACATTTGAACAATCAGGAATTAACCGTTCAAAGTAATTACTTTGACATGAATGATTAGATACATATTCAATAATTCACTTACAGACTGGTTAGAGAAAAACTCAAATAACATACATGATCCTGTAGTGGGTGTTCTGCCATTTGATCGACTGTTATTTCTGTACTATGAGCATGACCAAAAAGAAAAAAATGATTAAATGAATACCTGGCAGTCCCAATATGTATGCAATAAATTCGAAGGCCTCCTCTTCCACGAACTTCTCCACTGTTGAATATGTAATTTCTGGGAACACAAAAGAACAGCATTGGAACGAAGATATCTTGGAAAAAAAAGATATATGTTCTATTCAATAAGTAATAGCATCCAATTAATTCATAAATACAGAGCCCACATCAGACATTCACAAATTTACGAACTCCAAAAATAATTCCAGGGATTCTTGTTGGCCCCAAAAAAAAAAGGCAGTGGAACATCAACAACCAAATCCCACTAAATCCATAACAAAACCACCAAATCCATTCCATTCATATACACGGACCCCAAACAAAAAAATCTGTGTAAACCACACCAGAACATCCACAAATCTATGCATATGGAAAAATTAAGAATTTAAGAGTCAGGACACCAATTCATCCATAAAGACCCATGTAAAAGAACACTATCTAGAGAGCCAAATGGAATTGGGAACAAAAACCATTGAATAACAAAAAAGCAATTGTATGAAAGAAGACATCCACATCTGTTATTTGGTTTGGAGGAAAATTTAAAAACCCACCTTTGACAACGAAACGCACGTCCGTAGAGGGAGGAAAATGAAGAAGTTCTGCATCGTGGCGAAGACGATGAAGTTGTTTCTCAGAGGCAAAGGTGAAGGGTCGCTGCGTTCAAGGGCGCCGTTTTGGTGAGAGACGGTGAGGAAGGTTTTTTTTGTTGAGGGTAGAAATCTGGGCATTTCATTTTAATTAGATTTGAAATAATAGGGTAGTCATTTGATATGCGTGTGAATACCTTGAATAATTTGATATCATATGGGATGTAAGTGTAAAGGGATTGGAATGATTTACGGTCAAATAATTGATTGAATGAATGGACTGTCAAGGAATTTAAGTTATTGGGAGGGGTATATATATAAATTCTTATGAATAAGTAATACAATCCAACTAATTCATAAATACACATATAATAAATTTGTAAAACCCAACATCAAACATCAGGGAGGGTATAATGCATGCAAAAATTTTGAGAATTTAAGAGACCCAACATCCATTAATTCATAAAGACCCATGAGAAATATGCTAAAAACAGTGACTAAATAGAGAGCGAAACGGTATTGAGAATTTGAACATTCAAGAATTAACCGTGTGAAGTAATTACTTTGACATGAATGATTAGAGCGAAACGGTATTGGGAAGAATAACATTTGAACAATCAGGAATTAACCGTTCAAAGTAATTACTTTGACATGAATGATTAGATACATATTCAATAATTCACTTACAGACTGGTTAGAGAAAAACTCAAATAACATACATGATCCTGTAGTGGGTGTTCTGCCATTTGATCGACTGTTATTTCTGTACTATGAGCATGACCAAAAAGAAAAAAATGATTAAATGAATACCTGGCAGTCCCAATATGTATGCAATAAATTCGAAGGCCTCCTCTTCCACGAACTTCTCCACTGTTGAATATGTAATTTCTGGGAACACAAAAGAACAGCATTGGAACGAAGATATCTTGGAAAAAAAGATATATGTTCTATTCAATAAGTAATAGCATCCAATTAATTCATAAATACAGAGCCCACATCAGACATTCACAAATTTACGAACTCCAAAAATAATTCCAGGGATTCTTGTTGGCCCCAAAAAAAAAAGGCAGTGGAACATCAACAACCAAATCCCACTAAATCCATAACAAAACCACCAAATCCATTCCATTCATATACACGGACCCCAAACAAAAAAATCTGTGTAAACCACACCAGAACATCCACAAATCTATGCATATGGAAAAATTAAGAATTTAAGAGTCAGGACACCAATTCATCCATAAAGACTCATGTAAAAGAACACTATCCAGAGAGCCAAATGGAATTGGGAACAAAAACCATTGAATAACAAAAAAGCAATTGTATGAAAGAAGACATCCACATCTGTTATTTGGTTTGGAGGAAAATTTAAAAACCCACCTTTGACAACGAAACGCACGTCCGTAGAGGGAGGAAAATGAAGAAGTTCTGCATCGTGGCGAAGACGATGAAGTTGTTTCTCAGAGGCAAAGGTGAAGGGTCGCTGCGTTCAAGGGCGCCGTTTCGGTGAGAGACGGTGAGGAAGGTTTTTTTTGTTGAGGGTAGAAATCTGGGCATTTCATTTTAATTAGATTTGAAATAATAGGGTAGTCATTTGATATGCGTGTGAATACCTTGAATAATTTGATATCATATGGGATGTAAGTGTAAAGGGATTGGAATGATTTACGGTCAAATAATTGATTGAATGAATGGACTGTCAAGGAATTTAAGTTATTGGGAGGGGTATATATGTCAAATGCCAGTAGGGATTGGATTTACGGTCAAATAATTGAGTGAATGAATGGACTCTCAAGGGATTTAAGGGATTGGGAGGGGCATATATGTCAAATGTCAATTTTCTGGATTAAGAGCCTTTTATATAATAATATAGATTAAGACATGATGAATGTTGTTTTTCATTTTTTTCTTTATTTAAATTCATTCAGTGACCAACAATTCCCTGATTGTAATCCCTAAACTTCATAAACACGTATAAGTGAAATATTATGTTTTTTAAAAGACTTATTTGGATGGGAAAAATCCATATAACCCCCTCATGTAAGCTAGCTGAAATCCGTATAACCTCTTGACTTTTCTTAAATTCTGTATAATTCTCTGAAAACACATAGTAAATTCAAATAACTCATTGAATGAAATTTGTTTTTATAGATGATGAATATTTTGTGAATATTATGTTTGATTAACCCCGATAGAGAACAAAATATACCAAAAAAATCCTACAATGTGTTAAAAATGTGAAAATCCTATGTAAATTATAAATTTACCATTTCAGATATGGTTTTATAATATATTCAAATAAAGTAAAATCATCATTCTCATGTTTTTCACATTTTTAACACATTGTAGTAGTTTTTTAGTATATTGTGTTTTCAAACAGGGTTCACCAAACAATATATTCATCAACTGTTAACGAAAATTTTATTCAATAGGTTATTTGGATTTATTATGTGTTTTCAGGGGTTATATAGGTTTTAAGAAAAGGAAGGGGGTTATATGAATTTTAATCAGATTTTAGTGGGGTTTAGAACCTCTGTTTTTATAAAACAGAGACTCTGTGATAACGAATAGGAAGGCGACACGTGGAACAATCGATCACGTGAGCGCACGTGAGATGAACTAACGGAGATACTGAAATTCACGTCGTCAAGTCCTGATACCCTATCATAACCTTCCATTCCATTTACCAAACACAACCGTCCAGACCAATTATTCTCTCTCCTCCCTCATTTACCACTTCAGAAACCTTAGCAAACCCTAGCCACCATCACCCACCTGAGAAACCCTAGCCACCGCAAACGAAGGGCAAGGATTTCGGGAGATTGACGATTTGATCTGAGACCTTCTGGTTGTCGAGGATGGCCGACAACAAACAAAGCGCCGAAAGAGAGGAGAAACCCCTACGACCTCCTCGGTAGTGGTGGCCGTCCGGGGGCTTCATTGGCGGTGGCTAGGGTTTCCCAGTAGGTGATGGTGGCTAGGGTTTGCTAAGGTTTCTAAAGTGGTAAATGAGGGAGGAGAGAGAATAATTGGTCTGGACGGTTGTGTTTGGTAAATGGAATGGACGGTTATGATAGGGTGATCGGGACTTGATGACGTGAATTTTTGTATCTCCGTTAGCTCATCTCACATGCGCTCACGTGATTAACTGTTCCACGTGTCGCCTTCCTATTTGTTGTCACAGAGAGTCTCTGTTTTATAAAAACAGAGGTTCTGAACCCATTTTAGGGGGTTGTATGGATTTTTCCCTATTTGGATATGTGATGAAGCCTGCCATATAAAATCATTTGGATATTTAAATATATGTGAAAATATTCTTTTAGGAGTTTTTGAAATGCAGAGAAATTTAACTTAAAAAAACATTGATAAGCGATGGAGACGCGGTGCTACAAACTCATTTGAATCATTTTTGGCGTTTCTATAATATTTCCACCACGGAATCCACACAAACATGAATCTAAATGCGCTCTAAGTCCTTTCATCCAAGCTATATATAAAGTTTTTTTTAGGATAGATTTCAATAGAGAATTATCGACCAAAATCATCTTGTGTGATCAAAGCCATGACAAATAGGTGAGCTAGTTGGAAACAGAGGTGTAGTGCTTGAAACCTCTTAAAGTGTATTTGTGCATAATCTCAAAGAAAAAATGAAGAAAAGTGAAGGAATTTGAGTCAAAAGAAAAGTTATGAAAAAAAATTATTTTTCTTCTGACCAATATATATGTTGTTTGTGCTTCTAATGGAAAATGACATAAAATAAAAACTGTTTTTGTGTTTATGATGAAAATAATTCAAAATGAAATATATTGTTTATATTAAAGAAAGTGATGAAAAATGATAAAAAAAAAATATTGTTTGTATGTTACTTTAAATATAACATCAAAGCAATCTAACTTCTCAATCAAATTTTTTTAAATAAATAAAATTTTAAAAGACAATCAACAAGGACATGTCACATAATAAATAAAAAAATTTAAATAAATACTTTTATTATTTTATTATAAAATAAAAAAATAAAAACATACAAAAATAATCAATATCACCAAACATTTGATATTAAAATCCAAAAAAAGTAAACACACTTTCCTTCATTTTCCCTCCTCTAAGGTGAGGAAATTTTTTCCCCTCCTCTCCTAATAACACAAAATAACAAATGGAAAGTGATGTTTCCTACTTTTTGTTTGGCACAAACAACTGATTTTTGTGTGGTTAAAAGAAAAAATTTTACTTTTCCTCATTTTCTCTCACTTTCCATGTGGCATAAACACATCCTTAATCTCCTTGTGAATCAATCTGTTATGGATGATTAAAAAAATACTTTTAATAAAACTATCATTGTTCTGATACGTTTATATAGAAAAAATGATTTTGCACCACATACGTGATAGTTTTTTAATTGAAAAATGTTACACTAAACACATTTTCAACCTCTACTGTAGTTAATCTTGTTTTCATTTTTTAACATTTTATATCTCATTTACTAATATATATATTTACATAAAAAAATATTATATACTAATAAATAAATTAGTATCATTTATTTTAAATATAATTTTTTTTACTGACATATATTAGTACAATGAGTGATGAACCAGGGTATGGGTATTATTTGGGACAATATAAAAAGGACAGAGCATAACAACCTTATAATTAAAATTTATGTGGTACTGCATTCTTCTGACTGTGCTTATGATCCTCCTCCGACATATGAAACTTAGAAGATATATCAATCTACAGATTGTTCTAACATCACCAAACACAAAAAGAGGAATGGACGCGATCGCTCAATGATGATAAAATAAAGTCACAGTTTGTTCTGCTGTCGCTGTAGTAGTTGCAACTGAGAATCCGAACAAATCGGCATCCAGAGAGAGTTGTCTAGTCTTTTTAATGGATCTCAAGAGGAGGATAAACTCGCCATTGCTGGGCCATTGCCATCCACCACCTTCCTCTCTCCCTCTATTAAAGAAACCCAATAAAAGAGAACAACTTGGAAAGAAAAAGTTAAAGATCTCTCCTTTTTCATCAAAATCTTGGCTTTGACAGCCATACTTACAGAACTCACAACTCCCATTTGAAGGAAAGTGAGGTTTCTCCATCTGGGTCTCCCATTCAAGGTATCAAAATCTTGGATTTGACAGCCCTATTTACAGAACCCACAACCCCCATTTGAAGGAAAGTGAGGTTTCTCCATCTGGGTCTCCCATTCGAGGTATTGCATCCTTTCCTTTTGTTTGGGTAATATTTAATTTGGCTCTTCTTCAAATGTGGATTCACCTTTTCAAATGGTGCTTGTGTATATTCTTTGATTTCTTTTATTGTTTGTGTATTGTTTGCCTGATCGCGGACATGGGTTTTTAACTTTTTATTACTAAGATCTGGGTGTGTCTGATGATCCATGTAGCATGTGATTTGGATCTAAATTTAGATTTTTGAATGTGGTATTAGATGTGTTTATATCAAATTTGGCTATCAATGAGCATTTGTATTGAAAACAGATATCATTAAAAATTTCGCCTTCACATGTCGTATTTTATTGGTAATTGTCAATTTTATCATGTAATGTAGTGAAGAGCATGTTTTTAATTTGGGACTGTTTTTTGTGCTTGCCAGATTTCTGTTAAATCTTGTATGCTCAAGCAGCTTGTCTTTATTTGAGAGAATGGGTTCTGGAGATTGGTTTAAAACAATTCTTAGCCTGAAGAAATCAAAGGGAAACAAATCAAGGAATGTGAAGGTAATTTACTTAAAGATTTTTTTGAATGATGTGCCCTGCGGTTTTGTTTTGATTCAGGCGCTTTTTGTTTTTGGGATTCATTGATTTAACTGCTACGAGAAACATTATAATAGTTGATGGCATAAGAAGAGATCGAAGGAACATTCTTTATGCACTGAGAATTTATTGGAGATTTGAGTTCACATGCATAAATATGGATTGACATCCAACTAGAGAGGTGATTTGGTACAAAACCACCTCTTCTGCTCTCCATAGGTTGGTAGAGGTATCTCTTTTCACTGAGGAGTCCTAGGTTGAAGTTTTAGTCATGTTGATAGGATATGGCTAACTAGCAAAAAAAAGAAAACACTTGCTTACCAAAAAAAAGTGGTTGATTAGTAGTTTATTATATGCAATTTTTGCTAATATCTACCCATTTATTTGTGATTATCAACGGTACCCATATCTGCACAATGGCTAAGGTTAAATAAATATATGATTTTAGTTTACTTCTTTGCCAGTTTACCCTTTGCCCTTCACATGTTTGTAACTAAAAATACATATGATTATATGTTCTATTTACAAAATTATGTCTTGAAAATAATAAAGCTTTAAATGGCATTTGATTAGCTTTCTCAGATGTTGAGGTTTCAACTGCATTGTGTTTGTTTCTCATTGTTAAAATTAATTATTTAAGACCTTCATGTTATTTTTTTCTGTAATACTCCTGTTCAACATCTGTGCCTTCACTTCATTGGAACAGGAATCTAATAAGCCTAAGCAGAATAATTGTCTACGGAAGGGGTCACGTAAATTAAACAATGGTGCTCCTAGTGGGAACTCTGCAGTTCTTGATATGTCAATTCAGGATTTAGCAGCCATTCGGATTCAAACTGCATTTCGGAGATTCATGGTAATTTCTTCATCATGGATTCTGAAGCATGCCTTGACTTATCTCCAATATACCTTAAGACAGTTTAGTCTGTGTTTGACTAACCAGATAAAAATAATCTTTTTTCAATAATTATATGAAAGTAAGATAATTTTTGCTTGCATCACAAAAAATCCATTATATTTCATTTATTTGAAGAAAACTTTCCATCTCATTTAAGAAAAAATATAGGTTGATTAATGGCTTTGGGAAAAACATGGTAATTGAATCTATTTTGTTCATCTAACTAAATAACTCAGATCTCTTTTCCATGAGAAACTTATTGAAAAATCTTGTTTGGTTAATAGAAAAAAAAACACTTTATCAGCCTCAGTTGCAGGCTTTTCTACCCACATAAAAGGATATGGAGATTCATGTGCCTTTTCATCTATTAACTATGCTTAGGTACAAAATTCTATAACTTTCTTTTAACCATGCTACAATTCAATTATAGTATGCAATCCAGATATTCCCACTATACATCAGTATACATGTGACTACTTTCCATGCAAGTCGCTAGTAAGCAATTAATTAGAAAATTTGACAAGCTTTGAAGCAAGATCAAAACAATTGGGGGGGGGGGGCACTAGGATGTCTTTATCATCAATTGGACGAAGTTACAATGTTCGCATGTCCATCAGTAGTTACGAATTTCTGAAGCTATCAGATAAGGGGCCATGGGAAGTTTTCGTGGATGAAAATGGGAAATACCATTTAGAAATTCTAGTTTCTACTATTGGGAATGGAGTGTTTAACATGCTATAAGACATCTGTATTGGGATTTAATTATGGGGTTTGCTTTCAGCCATATGGATGTAGACATGTAGTAAATCAGAGTGTCACATTTAGGACTGCTCTGAAATAAGAGAAGCTGGTATAGCATTCTTATAATGCAGATTCTTTGATGTGACGGGGGATTTACTCCAGTTGATCATTCTTATGGAGGGACTTCGAAGAGATTGTATATGTAAAGTAAGTGGGTGTTTAATTTATCAAAAAGTAAGAAGCGGAAGGAATATGAGATTATGGAAATCTAGCATATATTTTCCATTTAACTATTGGTTCTTGTGTTTTGGAGGAAGTTTATCCTAGATTCCATTATGAATTGTCCGATGTATGATGATTAGTTCACATGGTGGCATGCAATATAAAAAGTGTCTCCATAGTGATAAAGACATGAAAAAGCTTTGATTATTGCATCTTCATAAAGATTTCAATGCTTTGTTAATGGCCTTAATTGGCTATAAATTATATCCAAAACCATTGCTTAACATGTAATTCCTTCTGTACAGTTTTTTTTTTTTAGAAAAAAATTATTGTGAAAATAAGCGGAAAAAACAATACCAAGTATTGTAGTTAGCTCATAAAACTGTTTTTTTTTTATAAAAAAAATTTGCCAAAGATTCTGATGTTATTACATCACACCCTGAGATATCATATTAAATCACATTGAGTGGTCATCTTTCTTTATTGCAGGCAAGGAAAACTTTACGATCTTTGAAAGGAATTCAAAGATTACAAATCCATACTCAAAGGGATAATATAGCAAAGCAGGCTACAACCACACTAAGCCATATCCACTCATGGAACAACATACAATCACAAATCAGAGCTCGTCGGCTTAATATGGTAATAGAAGGCCGTCTAAAGCAAAAGAAACAAGACAATCAGTTAAAACTTGAAGCCAAGCTTCATGAGCTAGAGGTCCGTATCATATCGTTGTTCCTGTATTTCTCTTTTCATGGGCTTATATGGTAGCATCACCTATGGAGCTTGCATATGTTGTAATCAATTTTATGTAAACCTGCTGGAGCCAGAGCCACTCACTGGTTTCATTGGTCTTAATTAATTTCTCATCGGTTGGCTTCTATTTCCAATGGGCTTATTACATTCACAAGAAATGATGGTGAATCGCCGATTTAGAAAAAATCATCCACTCTCCTCACTGGGTCTGTTCCATTCATTTTTTTATGACTCTCCTAAAACCATTTTGTGTTGTAAATAATACTGCATGGGAGTTCATAATTGACCATTCTGATATATAGAGTGTTGCCTTCAGGTTTATTTGCTATCTTTCCTCAAAAGCATCTCTTTATGAAATCAATAGACTAAATTTATGTCAGTTCAGTTTTTTTTAACGATGTTATCTTATGTGAACCCTCCTATCTATTCTTCAAGACTTAATAAATACTTCACATACTTCACTAATATCACAGTTGAAGTAACAGTTTGATTGCCTGGCAGGTGGAGTGGAATGGAGGTTCTGAAACAATGGAGGAAATCCTCACACGTTTACAACAGAGAGAAGAAGCTGCAGTCAAGCGTGAGCGTGCCATGGCCTATGCCTTTTCTCATCAGGTATATTACTCATTTGTCTTTGGTCCCATTTGGAACCATTCAAACTAATTCTACTTCTGCAAAATCAATTTTTAAATAATCGGTTCCAAACAAGTTTTTTTTACGTTTAGTTTAGTTTTGTTTTCAGTTTTTACATGTTCAAAGTCAACAAAACATTTTTTTAAAGAAAAAGCTGATTGAAAGTAGTTTTTACGAAGCTGGTTGAGAGTAGCTTTTATAAAAAAAACTGATTGAGAGCAGCTATTTTTGAAAATTTGTTACAAATGAGCCCATAGTAGTCTTATAGGGGACCTATGACATGAACTTAAGCCCGAATGTTTTTTGCAGTGGAGAGCCAATTCTGGTCAGAACCAAGGTCAGTTTGTGTATGCAGCGGGGAACGGCGATTGGGGTTGGAGCTGGATGGAGCGTTGGATTGCGGCTCGCCCATGGGAAATGAGGCTATCTGCTCAAAGCATAAGCCCTCAAAAGATTCAGACCAGGCTAGCTAGCAAGGTCGGGAAGAACACAATCCCTTTGCCCGCGAAACTACCCAGTTCAGCCAAACCTCTAAAATCAAATGACAAAGGCTCGACTCTTATGACCAATGTGCAAAGGTGACAGATTCATCTTTGCCTGAACAACATTCCTCATAACCAAAAAAAGGCGAACATTTCTTTAGTCAAGTTAAAGCGATCAACACTCGATAAAAGAAAGACCGTTGCAGTACATGATTTGCATTTACCACTAATAATAAGGTTGTTTGAGGTGGCTTGGATGATATGTTCAGCATCAGTGCGTGGAATAAATGATTTGGTTTACCTTTCTTTGTGATGTAAAGCGAAGGTATTTATGCTTTCATGAAAAAAATATCTCCATCTGTATGATAGCTGTGTTGTTTTGAATAATTCTGGAATAACTAATCCAGATGGGTATCGTGTAGAAACTCTGCTTCTCGTGTTACTTATCTGGAAAGTATTTTTTTTTTCCTGTATAGATTGGTTACCCTTTGGGATTCAATATCATTTCTCCTTACAGAGCAGACAAATCTACATAGTATAATCTTTGTACACCCAGTTGATTATTTTTATTTTTGTGAAAAGGACATGTGTCATATGCTGGCAAGTGGGATTATTGGTTTGTTTAATTAGATTAATGTTGGACCGTACAGTGCCAATAAATAAGATACATTATCTTCCACCAAAGTCTCAAATGTTTAAGACCAAATCTCAAGAGGAGTCTCAAATGAAGAGCAGATAGTACTGTTATCTCTTGAGTCCTTAAAAACTCACATGGAGAGGATCAGTGACACCTCAAAAGCTACAAAAAAGAAAACGATTGCCAAAGCAAATTCCGGACCATAGTAATAACTAATAAGTGTGAAAACATTACATTATACACTACGAAGCAGATCTTCTGCATAGATGTCAGTAGTAGGGGTGGGTGTGATTTAGATTAGCTCGCACATCAAAAGAGTTGGATAAAGAGATTCATATAAATTAATTAGACCAAAAGCTTGGTCTGCTCACGTGTCGCATCACAACGGGTGAATGAGAAGGATAAGATAACACAATCATTCATGCAGTCTCTTTTGTAGCCCCTATTACTGTATACATTCAAATTTTCAATTCATTGAATGTTGTTTATATATCTTTAAGAAAATTAAAACATGTTGAGATGATTATTAATGACATAACATCATTGATATCGTCGTCATCATCCTTGAACAAACACTCAGGTTGAACTGTCAATTATGGTGATGAAAACAGGGGTCAAGTTATCAGAAAGCACACAATTTCTTCATCAGGAAGTCCTGATCTTGATAGAGTACTGTATGGGTCTTCTTTGGACCCATAATTCAATTAACTCATCAACTCTTGAACACATGCAGTCTATGGGTACTCATGTGAAGAACATAAAGAGTGCATTTTATTTGCCCTTTTAAGAATTGATTGAGTCCATGTGAATGTCAACTTTCCATATATACATCAAAACCTAACTAATATCATATTCATTTTACTGTTAAGAAAACAATTGGGTGTTTGAAGATCAGCTTATCGACTGAGACACCATAAATAATTCCTTTTTTAAAGTGAAGATCCAATGGCAAAGAATCAAAGACATCACTTCCTATGTTTACAGAGCAACAACCACTCTTGCCACCAGCAGTGGCAACTACAGACGGAATGATTTAATATATGGTCCCCCAGTAGAGTATATCTATACATAAATATGTTAAAGATCACCTGCATTTGAAAGGGGTTTTTTTTTAAACAAAAGGGTTTACAACTGTTCATGGAAAAAGACTTGTCTCATGATCATTCTTTTCAAAATGGGATTCCCATTTTTGTTCTGATGAACTGAAGCGAGGGAACAGTTGCAACAACTACTACTTTTCACCAAATTCCCTCCCCAAAAAAACTCATTCATTCATTCACAAAGGCCATTTTCAAAAGACTGGAAAAAAAAACAGGATTCGTTTCAAATCAAGAGCTACAGTAGCTGATTTTGGGCACGTATGGTGTTTTTATTCAATTTCTAACCATAAAAAACCATACCCAGTTGAGGAAAAATAAAGGATGACCACCCATCTTTTCCAAACCAAACATGCATGAATTGTTTTTTTTTTTTGGTCATCCCTTTTGGAAACAACATCCAAATGGGTCACACAAACAACAACAAAATCTAGAGAGGTCTCTCCATTTATGAACTTGGAGAGGCAAAACCACAGAAAAAGAGCTCACTGAGCTCACCAAAATGAAGGAAACAAAAGAACAGACTGATAACAAACTTAATTCTTGCAAACAAAACACTTTGTCACACAAAAAAGGAGCCAATTTTGAAGGACTTAATGAAGTGGGCATGCCTGAATTTGCCAAAGCTTTCTTTCAACGGCGAGACCACGGCTTGTTTGCTCCGGCGGAGGCGTCGTGCTCCTCCTCGCCTTGGATCCGCGCGGGCACGCGGAAACCCGGAAACCCGCTGCCGGTGCCGCCCGACGATGCGAACCCAATTGCCGACGGTGGCGATTGGAGCTGGTGGTGGTGGTGGTGGAGGTGGTGGTGATGCTCGGCGATCGTCGGTTCCCACGATCGGATGGAGGTGGCGACGGCGGGTGAATTACTGGACTGAAGGGGTCCCCTCTGTTGGAAAAACGACGGGCTTTGCCCGAGCAGCGGCTGCAGCATCATCTGCGGCGGCGGTGGAGCATTGAATACGCCAGCGTCCGCCGGATTCCAAGCCACAAGTCTCTCGGTCCAGCCCGAAGAGGCCGCCTCAAAGAACAAGCCTTGCTCGGTGGACGACGACGGCGTCGACTGCTGCTGCTGATGGTGATGAAGGAGAATTGGTTCCTGAAACGACTGAAGCGACAGGCGGAGGTCCCCGACCGCCGCCGCAGACGGCGACGACGAGAAGCTCTGGAAGTTCGGGCTTTGCGACGACGACGCCATGGGGAAGAACGACTTGATCGTGTCGGCGATCGCGTCGGAGTCCAGCGAAGGCGGGAGGAAACTAGTACTACCACCACCGCCGTCGCCGCCTCGGCCTGAATTGCCCAAAAAACCGGAACTTGAAAGGCCTGGCTCGCCCGAATCGGCCGGTCTCTTCCCCTGTTCGTCGTTCCGGTCGTCTGGGTCGGCGTTTTTGAGGTCGTTCGGGTGCCAGGGGGGGAGGACGGCGAGCTCGTCGATGGCGGGCTTGGCTTTCTTGATGAGCCAATCGACGGCCTTGCTTGGGCGGTCGTAGCCGAGGCGGTCCTGGACGTCGTAGAATTGGATGGCGGTGTGGGCCGAGAGACGGACCCGGCGGTCCCTCGGACCCTTGGCGGTGCAGACCTTGCTGTGTCGGTCCTTGCGTCCGGTAGACCGGACTATGTGACCCCCCTCCACCTCTACAATCTCTCCTCCGCCGCCCCTCCTCGTCGGCCTCTGCTGCGGTTGCTGGTGGAGCTGTTGATGGTTGTGGTGGTCTCGCTCTCCCATTGGGTCTGAGAATTGGGCATTATATTGGGGGGTGGTCGAGAAGGACCGCTTCTTGGGCGGGCGGTGGTTCGGGAGGTGGAGGTGGCTTTGGGTCTCTTCGGTTTGGGGTTCCAGGTTCCGATCGGTGGAGGTTGGGGCGGCTGGTCTCGCTATTGCTTGTTCTGGAGGCGGTGGAGGTGGTGGTGGAGGTAGGTCTTCTTGTTCTGCTGCTGCTGGTGGTGGTGATAGTAGTTGTGGTGGTGCTTCTCTTCTTCCTCCTCCCAAACGGGATTGCCATCCAAAGCAGAGAATTCCATCACCAATCGCCACCGGTCCCTTCTCTTCCTTCACCCTTCTCACAAAGATTGCTTTTTTTATATATAGAAAAACCACCACTTCTTCAATAAAAAGTTGTATAGAATACAATACAGACAAGGAAGCAATGAAAGAGAGAGAGAGAGGGGGGGGGGTTAGATAAAGGAAGAGAAGGACATTAGAGAAGAAAACAGAGGAGCTGTGAATGTACTGTTTCTCTCTCTACCAGAAGGGGTATTGGAAGGAGCGGAAACAAAAGCCTCCCCCTTCAAGAGAGAGAGTGTGATGGGTGAAAAAAAAATTTCTTTATTTTTTCAAGAGAGAGAAGGGAGAGAGAGAGAAAAAAAAGGAGGAAGCTTTGGGTGGGACTGTAGGAGCCGTTGATTGCAACTTGGAGGGTTGGCAGAGAAATGTCAGTGGTGGACTTTAAAAATATCTTTCATATTTCATGCAAGAATTTTTTTTTTTGGACCGACTTTTATGTAAGAAAGTTAATTTGAAAAGTATTCTTTTGAAGCTGGTTATTAAAAATTGATTTTGTAAAACATAACATTCATTTTATAATTGATTCTAAATGAAATTTAAAGAGGCCATAAGTGTATAATTTTTATGTATTTTATAAGTTTTAAAATGTAAAACATAAAAATTAAAATTGAAAATTTTCTGAAATTATTATAAAAAATAGACTTCACGGGCATAATTAGTTTGATAATTAATTTAAAATTAACTTAATCAAAATAATTGGATGTAACTTTTTTGGGTTTTTATTTCTGGACACCCTTTTTATGCTATTTGGAAAAGAAAAAAAAGGACAAGCACGAGCCTTCCAAGTTCCAAAGCCCCCCCCCTCCTGGCCTTCCCCCATTCTCCTACTCCACTTTATCCCTGTTTAGTCACTACCAAAGTTGAATTTTTTTTGTAATATTGAATCTCAGTGAAAAAGATTGTGATGTGGCCTATTATGTGATTAAAAAAAATCTGAATAAGGGGATGCATCACGAGAATTGACAGAAGGGGAACGTTATTCCAACCCCTGTATTTTTATATAACCCACCCGTTTGTGAACCCACTCTATTTTTTTCAAAAACTTAACTCACCTTATTATAAATAGATGAAATTACTGGCTGCAAACCCACCCCTAACAGTTTTCAAGTCATCATTCCCACTCTCTTCTTGCTCTCTTCTTCTTTCTAATCCGAGCCCCTCCCCTTGGTGGTCATCGCCATCCCCCACCCCAGGTGGCCTTCGCTGTCTTCCCCTTGTTGTGTCTCCCTTGTAGCCGCCTCCTTGCTCCCCCACAAGAACAAGATCCCACATATTTTTTTGTTTTTTAATGTATATGTTTTGTTGCTTTTTTATATATAAATATATTGTATAGCTATGCAATGTATTTTTTTTTTAGTTGTAAGATGTGTTGGTCTTGTTAGAATGTATATGATCTCTCAAATTATTCATGTTCTTAGAAACCCTAGATTTTTATATTTTATAAATTGGTAATGAAAATGAATAATGAATGAAAACACATGTATCATTGATTCGTTAGTGTGAATTTTCATGTGTTACTTTAACATTAGCAAAATGGTGTGCCATTTAGAAAATGTTAGCATCTCAAAGGTGGTCAAGCTGTCAGTCACTCAAATATAGTTATCTTTGAATGTCTTGCTACTTTTTTTTATTAAATGATTGGATGTCTTAGTTGATAGGGATGTATGAATGAATATGCAAGTGGATTTGGATTTGATACACATAGATGGATAAACTGCTTGATTCGACATTGCTAGTGTCGACATAGACATCTTCAGTTGATAGTTGTGTTATCGAATCTTTCAGGCTCCTTTGCTAAAATTGCATTTTCGACAAACATATTGTCGACCGAATGCATTCGAGTCGACACTATTTATGTTGAATCAAATAGACATAAATGTCTCATTCGTTAAGTCTATCAACAAACTCATGTTATTATCGGATGTGCCGTCAATAGTATTGTCAATCATGTCTACATAATGTCTTGGATGCCAAACAACAGACACATTGTCGATGGTTCTTCAAAACTCTCAATACTTAATGTGTCGAACCACGACTTATGGGGGATTTGATTTTGGGGTGGGATGTTTATTTTCCAAGTGTTATTGGGGTGTAAAATGATTGGGGTGGGTTTAGTTTGTATGGGGTGGGATGTGAGGGGGTGATATTGGTTTCTTAAAAAAACAAAAAAACAATATTCCATGTTTTATTAAAAGGTGGGGTGAGTATCGATGGGGTGGTATTAACCGCCCCCTTGGGGAAAGAAGGGTATATATCAAAGAAGGGAAAAAATTCTAACTCCTCTTTGAGTAGTGAAATAGGTAGACAATAAAGTATAATAACGGATTGTTTGTAAAAAAAAAAAAAGTGGATATAACTATGTTAGAATACTGAGAATAAGCTGATATTGTGTTCTAAGTGCCCATAGAATTGTATTATTTCTACTCAATCTATTACACCGGTATAAAGACTCAAATGTCAAATCATTTGTCATCTTTTCCTATAAATCATGAACCTACATGTTAGATATTTTTTCACCTTTTATAATGCCTTATCCACATTTTATTTATTTTTATTTACAACTTATTCATAATTAATTTGACAATAAAAAATTTATTATTTCATTTTTCAATAAGAATAACTAGTAATACAACCAAACAGAAAATAACTTATTCATTATTTATATTAAAATAATCATTATCTTAAATAACTTATGTCCTACTAAAACATTGCCTAGAATTTAGAGAGAAAAATCAATCCAAAAACTATAGGATTTTTCTGTTGGATAAATAATGAAACTTGAATTCAAGACCCTGTGGCTACAAATTCTATTATATGTGAACCATTGAGTATGGTTCATCCTATGATTTGTATACATGCACTAATAATTCTTAATTCAGTACATAATTTTTCTACTCCAGTATATACTATATGACATGGGCGCACATTCATTAAAAAATTTGAAGAAATATGCATTGTACCGATTTCATTCGAAAACGTGCAATTTTATTTGATTATACAAATAGTAAAGATTTCTTAAGATTCAAAACATACTGGGATTGTGAAGATGATTACAGGGATTACTATCGCTAGCATTTTTTTTTTGTATATGCTATTGTGTGCCACATACTCCAAACACACCCCAAATTTAAACTTTAGAAAATAAAAAGATTATATGTATAAGATAACTCTCTAAAAAGATGAATTAATAATGGATGGGATCTGGTTAATACTGAATTTTCATAATCGTTTGTTAGTCACCAATGAAGAACTAACATGTGTCACTTATTGTATTCAACTAGTGAGATTCTGTATATTTTTTTGAACATGTGTCAACACTTCATTATGGACTCATTATTATCACATGATAACTATTTCCATTTAAAATCATTTTGAGAAATGTTTCAATAGATTCCACATAAAGCTTAAAATTTAATTGAGAATGTGATTCCATGTTAATTTTGTTTAGTCTACACGGTTGAAGGAGGTAAAACTGCTTCATTTATGTGTAATCATTACAAATCTTGGGTAGGACCAAACAAGGGTTGAGGTTTGACATATTCAAGTTTAGCTCGTTTGTAAACAATATGAGCCGAGCTCACATGCTTAAATAAGTATAGTATTCTTCTTCATTTTAGGATTTTTAAGAGTTGAAAATAAAATTTTAGTCTAAATAAATCAAGTTCATGAGTCTAAACAAGTATAACTTTGTCTTGATTTAATATTCTGATTTAACAAAGGAGTTGAATCAATGTTCAATTAAGTTTTTTATACACAAACGAGTCAAGTTTGAACACAAAATGAAGCTTGATCCAGGTCCCGATCCTAACCGAGTTTTAAAAATTGTTCAAGCTCGCTCATTTATCTAATTGAACGAGCCTTAATGAGCTCAAACCAGTTTGGCTTGGTTCGTTTATCAGCCCTATATGGAATAACATCTTCATTACTTTCGTCTTTTGTATAGTATGATATTAGTTTTTTTTTTCTAGCAATAAAAACTTTATAAATGATTAATATCATGAGATTTATAATCGTTGATGTTAACATGGCAGGTTTAGCATTGGTCAAGGACCTAGCCGAACAAGGACCCTCAAACTCAAATGTTGGAAAAAAAGGTTTTTTTTTTTTTAAGTTTCCATCATCGTAAGATTTAGTGATTGATCACTTATTTTTCATATTTTGATTTTAGTCCCTATATTTAAATGAATGTTCTTTTTTAGTCTCTCCAGGTAGTAAAAAGAAAGAAAAAAAATGAATAGATTCCTGTCAGAGCTAAAAAAGAATATATCATTTAAAATCAAAATATAAAGAAGTGAGTGATCGATCACTAAATTATATGATTTAAGAGAACTTAAAAATAAAAAAATAAAAACATTTGTGCTTAGTATTAAAATTTATTGAACATAGAAAGGAGTACGTACATTTTTTTAGTAATTCCACGTAGTGCCTCACGAATCGAATAGCTGTTGCCGCGAAAGCGACGCGACGCCACAGGGAAATGGGAGGTCAGTGAAATTGCCAAAATGTCCCTGCATGCGACAACACACTCCCCCAAACTTCTGTAAGCTCATCCAATCTATCTATCTGTGTCCCTGCTAATATCACACACCACAATAACAATATTGCAACAATAACAATATGTAATAATATAATATAACAATAATAAAAATGCAAATATGTACCTATTTTTGTGGAATGAGGTATGTATTTTTTTTTACATTATAAATTAGTTGTTAAGCATATTTTATATATTAAAGCCAATTAACCCCTTAGATATGCATAAATGATGCATAAGCATGATACAATTGATAAAATTGACAATTATGATGATATAAGAGTAAAGATAGCAATTTTAAAAACTGTTATTAATATTATATAGTGTAACAAAATAATAGAAACTAATGATAGGGTCGGATGATCGATCATTGAATAGACAAGTAAAGCCGTTTCTTTTCATATAATAATATGTATTTCAATAGAAGAGTGTGATTTTTACAAAAATAAATAAATATGGTGAACTGCAAATGAGATTGTACAAGAGACTACGCATCATTTTTAAAATATGGACCCACGACTTAACTGGGGGAGGGGGGGCATCCCCAGTCTGCCACCTGGGGCTGGGGTCAATACTATAAAAAATTTGATTTCTTATTTTATTAAAAAATTAAATTTGTGATGGGTTTTAAAATTTTGTCCATTTCTTTTTTTTTCATATCTTTTATTTTGTTTATTATTTAAATATTTTATTTCTTATTTACAAAGCTTTTAACTTTTAGTTTTTTATAAAGCTAAAATAAAATAAAAAATTGGTGGCCAAAAGTAACCTAATCAACATACGTTAATATAACAGATGGATGGATTTAATTTTTGTTAGGGTCATTGATAAATCTACGTGGCACACTGGGGTTAAGCTATACATTAATATTATCATCCCAAACAACCCCACCTGATGACTATCTGACATTCATCCACTTAGAAAGAAAGAAAAAAGTTACATAACCCTAAAAAAGAGATCCATGCATCTGACGGTTGAGAATGCATGTGGATGCGCAACTACAGTAACTTTCGGTGCACCAGATAAAAAAAAGAACACACAAACACGCACTCACATGGAAAGAAGACCTAGAGCAGCAGCAGCAGCAACAGATGCTACAGAAGTTACAGCTACGAATTCAGAAGCAGCAGAAGCAACAGCAGCAGTTTCTGTTACAGTTTCTGTTGCTGCTGTTACTGCCAAAACTCCATTATTTGTGGTTTACTAGGGCCAGAGACTCTTTACAGTTGGTAGTGATCTGTGTTTTTTTTTCTCCTCTCTCCACGTGGACTGCCAGCAGGGATGGCACGTGGATGAACTACAAAGGGGGCTGCATGTGAAGCGGTGGAGGAGACAAGGCCAAGTTGGGAGGGCTTTGTACGGCCTTGGAAGGCCAAGTTGTTGTTGGTGGTGGTGGTGGGTGTTTTGTGTTATGGGGGTCCCCCAACCAATGATCATTGATGGAACAATGGAACATTTACATGTCAGTGCTGACCTGGTTGGGGGTCCCTCCACCCACTCCCTCCCAAGTCTTTCAGAGACTTGTGTTGTGTGTTTCCCTGTCTGTCTCTCTTTCAAGGGAGATTTGATTAGATCTTTAGTGGGTCTCCAATGAAAACTCCAGTTTGGGTGGATTTTGTGATAGAGGAGAGAGAGAGAGAGAGGTAGGTTTGGCTTTTTTTTTTTTCAGTTCTGAGAATGGTTGAGATTGTCTGATGTAGTTATATTTTGTTTGTTATGGTTGAAATATTGGATTAGATTTGCTGGTTTGAGATCTTTAAGTGGTCTTTTTGCATTGCTATTTGCAAAACTGGGCAGTCAACCAGAGAATATGGTCTTTTGATGGTAACCACTTCTATGGGAGTCAAATAATATAAAAAAAGAATGGTGACGTTTGATCCGGAGTGCCTTCCGAATAAGTTCACTAAATAATTATATATAAAAAAAAGTACTCATACTTTTTATCTATTTCAATAGTTTTAAGTATATATTCTCATAAAATACATATATATTTTAAAAAATGATACACATATCCAGTGAATTAAATGTGTGTATTTTTATGCTTTTATATTAGAATATATGGTGATATAGTAGAGTATATTTGAATATATAATTTTTAAAAATCAAAACAATTATGAATTACAGGCGTAGTTGTAAACATAGTTGTGTCTTAGCATTTCCTTTTTAATTGTTATTGTGTAGAGACTAGAGACCTTTATCGAACGGGAAAAAAATGTAAATCCCTCTTTTTTCCTTTTGAACATGAGAGATTGTTAAAAAAAATTATACATAAAGTTCACCACTTCCGAAAGGTGCTAACCATGTGCATGGGGGAGGTAGCCCTACCTATAGAACCTAAAAGAAGACCCTTCAAGGAAGAGTTAACATTGTCCTACAAGATATAAAAGGAAAAGCAACATTCCCAAACTTAGAACTTCTTGTCCATAAAAAATGTAATTAATTTGGCAAAACTATAATACTGATCACTGCATTGTCATAGAGGAGTGCTATAATTAGCATTAATTACCACCTCAGCAACAACTTGAGTATTCCTTCCCCCCTGGTGAACCTGCTTCTTAAGATCTTTTGTGGAAAAAGAAATCTTGAAATACTCTTTGATGGATAAGATTGTCTACCGAGATATATAAGAAATATGACTAAAAATAAGACTTGTTCTAATAATTCTCTTGAAGTTTGACAAAACCATCTAAGACTTCAGTACCAAGCAAGCTATGCATCCAAATCCAACAACCATCAAGTGGTAGAACAGTCTCCAATGCCCAAAAATCAATGCCCACAATATCAGTTTGCAAGGTAGTTGGGTCTCAAGCATCAGAGACTGAGTTGCTAGTGGGAGACGATGATACAAAGCATCAGAGACTAGACTGAGGCACTTGCATAGGCGGGGTCTCAAGCATTCGCATAAATGAAAATGCATTCCGTATCACTGAGTAGTTGGATCCTACGGGGAAGGGGTCGAAATCTTTTCTACCTACCCTGGGTGGACGCAATTGGGTTGATACGGGCTACATTTTGTGGCACCATGAGGATGTGTATTTTCTTTTTACTTTTGTTTTTGTTTTTGCTATATTTTCTGATTTTTTTACTTTTTTCATCTCACTTAGTCATGTTCTTTCTTATTATGAGAATAAAAAATGACTATATTTTCTTTAAAAAAAATATCAGTTTGCAAAGAGTATTGTTTTCATCTTTGGTCATCTTGTCAAAAAATGTAGTCTCAAAAAATTAATGACACCCAACATGTGAAATTCATCGAAGGAGAGATATCTTGCAATGTTGACAACAACATGCATGTTATGAGATAATGATTTTTTTCAAGCAATGACCAAGTTAGTTTGATCTTATCATACAGAGACTTTGACATTGGTCACATGAAGGGGGAAAAAAAGAAGAAGCTTTAATCAAGCAGACACATTTGGGTCCCTTGGAAAGAGCGGCACATTATTGCTTCTGGATCAATAAATGAAGCATACTTGCATCCATCCAAATAAGGGACTTATTTAGCTGCCGCTGCTTTTGTTTTTTAGTACAGCAAGTCATGTTAGGTGGACCAATGCTAACGCGATATAGAGTACAAACATAGAGAATCCTTACATAGATAAAAAACAATAAGACACATGATAAAATATATATTTTTTTATGAAAACATCCTCAAAGAGATGAGACTATCTGGGTCTAAGCGAGGCATTTTTATTAGCCTACACAGATATTCTCGAGATCATCAACTCATAAGTCATCAATTGCTAAAGATCATGTATTTGCATGAGATTTAATTTGGTGGTGGTGGTGTTCCTCTTATCAACATGTATGATGAATCACCATGTGCAGCAAATATGAAGTGTGCGAGGTGCATGCGAAAACCCCACTGGGAGGTCATTGAAGGAGAGGGAGTACAAGACATTGCATGTGCCCACTCAGAAGATGAGGCTTTTTGTAAGCCAGGACGAATGCGACGTTTCTTTGTGGTTTATAAAATACCTCTCATGTGAAGTACATGCATGTAATTAGACTGTTTTGACATGCATGCCTTCTAGCTGATCACCTGTTCATTACAGCAGTTCTGACACCTGAAATGCATGATTGTTTATACAGGGATATCTTCTCTGATCTCTTCTTTTTAATTCATTAATTATTGATGAAAACCTAGTGGAGATCAGATAACAAATATCAGTTGGAGAACTCATTCAATGTCTTAGATCTAGACAAGTTCTCCTGAAGAATCTGTTGCTTGGCATGCTCCTTATTTGTGAAAATCATTTAAAGACACATTTCGGTAGCTCCATCTTCAATCCACAGATTTTAAATGTTAAAAATAATCTATATCATTTTATATAATAAGAAGTATTTATTCAATAAATTGTATAATATCATTATAAAATAATCTATCTTATGTAACGAGATACGTCTTGCTGGATGGCGATTGATGAGGAGTATTAGACTGCAGACGGAGCTATAAATAAGATAGTGTATAACAATGTTTAAAATTTAATGAGTACATGCAGTTATGGGAACACCTAGGAATTAAAATAATTGAACATGTAATGTGATATTATTATTTTTTTACAAGCCGGCCTAAACAGCTTTCTCAACAAACAATCGTACCCATTGTTTTGTAACCAAGATTGGCCACCAAAAAACATCATTGTAGATGTGCCAATCACACAATACTTTATATATATATATATATATATATATATAATAATAGTTCTACAAAATCTAACACAAACAAGTTGTAAGTGAAGGATTGAGAAACAGCCGCACGTTTCCCTCGCGCAGACAATGAAAGACAGCTCAAAAACCTAAAAATTATGGACTCGTATGTGGCCAAGCCTTTAACCACATAAACCACAACCTCGCGTGATTGAAAAATGTCTCATTTTGGGGTGGTTAAAGTCTCTAGAATCCTCTTCCTTTTCACATTGATCCTTCGTCTTTGAAAGAATATTGCATTTCTTGTTGTATATTGTAGAACTTGATGATAAACGTATAGAGCATTGTTGACGCTATGTAAGGTTGGATGGGGGTCAAGCTATTATAGGGTTTTAAGACTTTTTATTTCGACGTGACCATTGTAAAAACTTCTAGTTGATAGTGGATTGATATCTAGTGTGCTCCGTTGATATAAACAAGATTTGTCGAACCACATAATTCTTTGTCTTTTTTTATTTATTCATTTATTTATTTGATTGATTGCATCCCAAGATATAGAATTCGTAACATTCACACTGAGTCTGTATGCAATAAAAAAATAGTTGATCTTCAACCATTTATAAATTGTGATAGTATAATATATATTGTGCTATTGTAGTATATATTGCAATATCATATTGTCTGAAAAATAAAAAATTTTTAATTTAAAAAAATACAATTACATCTCATTATATACTTTACTATTTATATATAATAACATGTATTTCAGTGGATAAATATATACATCATTTTTTAAACAAATGATGAAAAAAATGACGAATATAATTTTTCTTTTTTAAAAGTGTTTTCTCAATAAAATATATATTTAGCACCCAAATAATAAAATATTATAATTACATGAAAAATATAGTAATTAAAAAAAGACCGGAACAGATACTGATATTATAATTTAATAAAAATACCACTTGAGCATCATGTGCCACGAAAAAAGGGATACTTTTTTTTTGGTTAAAAAAATGATGTTAAAAATGGGAGTGACTAAAATTTTATTGAAGAAAAAAAAAGGTAAAGAAGAGCCTAGAAAAGCCAAGCCAGCCGAGTCGACGAAACGAATAAACCTAACTTGTCCAATGGTGAAATTTTATTTTTATTCCATCTAGGTTGGGAGAGATGTGGCTTGTGTGATGTGAGGGTGACAGAAACCCTGATTGGTAGAGCAGTTGCTGCTTGTTGCCATGCACATTTGACAGAGCCTCTCCATTCATTCAACATCTCTCAAACTCAAACCACTCCCCCTCTTTCAATGTGGTGGATGTGAAAACTCTGAATTTGACCTTAATGAAGTTGGAGGGGATCCATAGATTTGTGATGGGGTTGTCCTTGTTGGATCAAATAAGGACATACAATTGGCCTTTCATCATTGCTTTCACCCGTTTCACCTCCTCCACTTGTGAATGGAAAAAATGCCAGATATGATACATCATGTCTGTCTTGTTAGAGAATCCGGTTTGTTTTAGAGCAATTTACTGACCCCACTATTTTGAATATTAACAAAATTGACCCGCTCATTGAATAATTGCAGAAAATAACATTTAAGTTAGTCAACGATATCACGTCAACATTGATTTTTTTTTAATATCCATAAAGGTCATTTTTTATGAATATTCTAATAGACGAGATCAATTTTGCTAATATTCAAAACAATGGAGTTAGAGTTTTGTAAATTGCCCTTTGTTTTACAAGACTTTGTTTGATGATTGTCAAAGTCTAGTATTACACTTTGATGTTTGGTTAAAATTTTGTAATAACCAATGTTTCTGAATTTGATTAGTTTTATAAACTAATAATAACAATAAAAAAACACTTCATCGTACTATTACTTATAGGAAAGAGTGTCACCACTGGCTTGGATCACTAAATTAGTCATAGTTGCATCTATTAAATCTTTTTCCTTTCTTTTAAATAGATGGCAAGCCTTGGACGGGCATTGACTAATAACTTCGAACCCAATCTTAGCTGTGAAAAACAAATCAGACATTAATGTACACAAAGTTACATAAGTCATCAGACCTTGGTATAAAATAATAACACACGACATCAAAACCGTGCAATAATATATATATATATATATATATATACACGCGGATGATAATATGCGGTCGTGCGGTCGCGATCGTGGGCTATCCGATCGCGGGTCCATCGCATCCAACGGTCGACGTGATTCGCACCCGACCGTCCGATGCGATGGACCCGTGATCGACGGCCCGTGATTGCGGTCGCACCGACCGCACGACCGCACGTAATCACTTCCCATATATATATATGGAAATACTTACGTGCGGTCGTGCGATCGTGCGCCCGCGGTCGCGAGCCGTTCGATCGCGGGTCCATCGTATCCAACGGTCGACGTGATTCGCACCCGACCGTCCGATGCGATGGACCTGTGATCGCGGGCGCACCGACCGCACGTAAGCACGTCCCTATATATATATATATATATATATATATATATATATATATATATATATATATATATATATAGTCATGATATTATACGGTCGTGCGGTCGCGATTCACCGGCCGTCGATCACGGGTCCATCGCATCGGACGGTCGGGTGCGAATCACGTCGACCGTTGGATGCAATGGACCCGCGATCGGACGACGCACGTCGGATCCGCACGACCGCACCGACCGCATATTATCGGAAATATATATATATATATATATAGGAACCGATTAGGTGCGGGGAACGGCGGGTGCGACAGCGATCACGGGTCCATCGCATCGAACGGTCGGGTGCGATTCACATCGACCGTCGGATGCGATGAACCCGTGATCGAATGGCCCACGTTGCGGCCGCACCCGCCGTTCGCCACACTTAATCGCGAGCGTGTGTGTGGAGTGATTAGGTGCGGCGTGCGGACTGTGCGGCGTCGATCACGGGTCCATCGCATCGGACGGTCGGGTGCGATTCATATCGACCGTCGATGCGATGAACATGTGATCGCACGACCCACTATAGCCCGGCCTAAATTTTACAATAATGCCTTTACATATATAGTAATCAATAAATGGTATAAATAAAAAATAATTCATTAATTAACTTAGCCCCTAAAGAATCCAAAGAAAGAAAGTCTTTAGGAAAAAATAAAAAATTTGATAAATTTATACACATAGAAACATAAATATTTGATTTGTGCAAAATATTCTATTTTAAATGAACATGGTTTGTTAAATTTTTTTACATTGTTAGTAACTTGGTCATGTATACTATATCCTATGAATCCACAATGACTATTAATATACATATATAGCCATTTTTGTTATTTTTTTAATCTAATATTTAATTTTTATTTATTTGAGAAAACTAATTCCAAGCATTTTTTAACCACTTGTTTTTTTAGATCCTTTGATTTTTTAACATACCAAAACACCCTTAAGTGATTATATTTTTTAAATCATTGTATCTTTTTTTTTGTTCACCTATGGAAATAACTAACCTGCACATACAAATGACATTGGACAGAAAAACCTAGAAAAAAATATATAATTGCCACCACCGTGAAGGTGTTTTCATTGATCATGACAAAATAATTGAGAGATTTGAAAAAAATAAGATATTAATTAAAAAAAATTTGGAATTGATTTCTTCTATTTATTTTGAATATGAACTTATTTTCTTATATAAAATTTTATTAATTTTTTTTATTATAGAATAAATTTTTTTTAACAAAATTTATGTCAGCCCACCCCAAAATTAAGTTCTGGGTCCACCCCCTGGTTGTGATGCCACGCCATACAACTTTTCTTCTCCTCATGATCACGAGTGGTCCAAAACCCACTGAAAAAACAAAGAATGGAAATTTTAATAAAAGAAAAGACAAGAGAGAGAGACCATAGAGACAAATGATTTCGACATGCATGCCAAAACAACAAAAACAAAAGAAATGCATGCCAGAGCCCAACTTGGATCGAGCACGACGTATCATGGAGGGCAAGTCATTTGCTTTGATTCTGGGTCCATTGCACGCCTACACAACTCCATCTGTAACACTACTCTTCTTCTTTTCGTTTCATATAATTGTCGTGTTTAAAAGGTTAAAATAAATAAAAATTTGTATATCATAATTAACTGATCAAAGTGATATATGGATTCCATTCAATCCTTGTAATTAAGTTATTTCAAATTATTCAATCCAAAAAAATATGTTGGCTCACTGTCAAATCAACTGTAATCATTTTTTCATCTTTGATAAATCATTGTCCATACCTTATTTACATTTTATCTGTTAGATTATATGTGTTATCTCATCATGTGTGTAGTGCATTACACTTGTAACTCCTATTCATTTGTCTATATAAAGGGATTTAACCCTAAGTGGAATACAAGGATTCTCATTATTCCATTCTCTCTTCGTAACAAGGTATCAGAGCCACCACCTCACAAACTCTATTTTTTTTTTTTTGAAATCCTTCATTGCCGTCGTCGTAGTCGCTGACACCGTCGTCATCGTCGTCGTCGTGCCGCCTCTGCCGCGCCGCGCCGCCCAGCCGCACCCTGCCGTTGCAGCGCCCCTGCTGCGTCGGGTTCTGCCGCGCGCGTCCGGGAACCTTCCCGAGTGCCTGCCCTGCCGTGCCCGGGAACCTGCCCGAGCGCCACTGCCGCGCGCACCCTGTCCGCGAGCGCCCCTGCTGCTGAAACGCTTGCCATGCCGCGCTCGGGAACCTGCCCTAGCGCCTGCCCAGCCGCGCCCGGGAACCTGCACGAGCGCCTGCCTGCGGCGCCCGGGAACCTGCCCCGAGTGCCTGCCTGCCGTTCCCGGGAACCTGCCCGAGCGCCCCTGCCGCGCGCCGCCAAGCCTACCCGCGCCCCGTCCGCGCACCGCCCAGCCCTCCCGCGCCCTGCCGGTGCCCCGTCCGCAACCTGCCCGCGCGTGTAGGATCTGGGCTGGCTCCCGAAAATCTGTCCCGGACAGCTTCCCGGGTCTCCCAGAAATTTGTCCCGGACACATCCCGGATCTCCCAGGAATCTGTCCCGGACAGCATCCCGGATCTCCCAGAAATCTGTCCCGGATAGCATCCCGGATCCCCCGGGAATCTGTCCTGGACAGCATCCCCGGGAATTCATCCCGATACCTGACCCGGAACCAGCTCCGGAAACCCGAGACCCGACCCGGTATTAGCTCCGGACCCAGTTCCGGGATCCGACCCGGAAACCCGGGATCTGACCCGACCCGGTACCAGCTCCGGACCCAGTTCCGGGACCCGACCCGGAAACCCGGCCCGGCCCAACCCGGCCCGGTCACCCGATCTGGCCCCGATCCGGATTTCACCTCTGGTCATCTCCGATCGCCCTGCGGCTTTCCTGGCCGCCCTCTTCCGCCTCTGCCGGCCGCCACCGCCAGCCACCACCGCCGCCTCTGCCGGCCGCCACCTCCGGCCAGCTCCGGCCGCCGCCGCCTGCCATCTCCGGCAGCCCTCTACCGCTTCCGGTCGCCGACCTCGGCACCTTCTTGCGACTCTGAAACACTAAATCGGCTATAACGTTCTCTCTGGAAGTCCGATTAAGGTGTTCCAGGAGTCTATTTTGTTCGATTTTTCGTGCTCTACGTCCTCGTTTGCTTCTGATTCTCATCCGAGGGGTTTTGCACTATGGAGTCTATGTAGTCTCCTCAGTCCTCTTCATCGTTCATCTATGAGGGTATCTTGGGGGGCGCTCCTGCTATAGAGCACCATAAGCCACGTAAACAAAGACCTACCAAGAAGCATCATAGACCGAGAAGACATGGGCATCGGCTTCCTCCTATTGCCGCTGCGACTGCTACTCCGCTTGACTCCATTCAGCCACAATTGGGTCAACCTGATCAGACCAGCCAGTGCCTCGACCACCTGATTCTGCAGTAGCCTATTTCTGGTTCTTCTACTCCCTTTGCATTGTCTTCTACTACGGGTACTCCTGTTTATTGGATCTTTGATTCGGGTGCCTCACATCACATGACACCTGATAGTTCTGTCCTCACTGCATGCTCACCTGCACCCTCTCACCTACCATCGATTCATACTACTAATGGCTCTCCTTTGGTCATCACGCAGTGTGGATCGATCACCACCACCTCTGACCCTACTGGCCGACTTTCCTTGCCATTTGTTTTGCATGCTCCTGACCTTTGCATGAATCTTGTGTCTATTAGTCGCCTGTGTGATTCTGGATTCACTGTTACCTTTACCTCTTCTGGTTGTTTTGTACAGGATCCACATTCAGGGCGGAAGATTGGTGTTGGTCGTAGGATTGGCGGACTATATTATGTGGAGTATCTTCATCTTCCTGTACCCGATCCCTCAGCTTTCTCTGGCGCTGTCACCTCTGATGCTGATTTGTGGCATAAAAGGTTAGGTCATGTTTCTGAGTCTCGACTTAAAGATCTTATTCAATCTGGTGATTTAGGTCGTGTTTCCTTTTCTCCTCTTTCTGTTTGTGAGGGTTGCAAATTGGCCAAACCTGTTGCTACTCCATTCCATTCTAGTAATCATCAGTCATCTAGTCCATTTGAACTTGTTCATTCTGATATCTGGGGTCCTTCTCATATCACATCAAAGAGTGGTTTTTCGTATTATATCAGTTTTATTGATGACTATTCTCGTTTACCTGGATTTATTTATTGCGTCATCGATCTGAGGTCCCAAAAATATATGAAGTTTTTACCACTATGATTCACACCCAGTTTCAGACTCGTATCAAAATCTTTAGGTCTGATTGTGCTCGAGAATATATTTCTTCCACGATGCGTTCTCTTCTTCAATCTCATGACACCTTTTTCAGCAATCATGTCCTTATACTCATGAGCAGAATGGTGTTGCTGAAAGAAAACATCGTCATATTTTGAGACCGCTCGTTCCCTCTTACTTTCTTCTTAAGTCCCTGGCACATTCTGGGCTGAGACTGCTCTTCTATCTGTTCATCTTATCAATATCACTCCCTCTTCTGTCCTCTCTGGTATAACTCCTCATGAGCGCCTTTACTCCTCCAAACCTGATTATAGCAGACTTCGCACTTTTGGATGTACTTGTTTCGTGCTTCTCCCTCCTCATCAACGCACCAAGTTGGCCGCTCGGTCAGTCAAGTGTGTATTCTTGGGGATTAGTTTCGAACACAAGGGATATCGCTGCTACGATCCTGTTGGAGATCGTTTTTGGATTGCTCATCATGTGTCATTTGTCGAGGATGTTCCCTATTTTTCTTCTCCACCCACTGCTTCCTCCCCTCCTGTTCAAGTCTCTTCTCCTTTGCCTTCTCCTGTTCAGGCCTTTCCTCCTGTGTCTTCTCCTGTTCAGACCTCCCCTATTGAGTCTCTACCTCTTCTCAGGTCGTCTGTTGTGCTTGAGTCCACTCCTAGTTCTACTCTCTCTGAGCCTCCTCTTAGCACTCCTGCAGCCAACTCCTCTGGTTCTCCTAGTTCTCCTCCTATTGTGTCTCCTCTTGCTTCTCCCACAGATGACTCTGCTGGTACTCCGCCTTCCACGACTGACGCACCTCCATCTGATGTGGATCCTCGTCCCTCGACTCGCTACCCTCAGCGTGAGCGTCATCCACCTGCTCGCTTTAGTTTTGACTCTGACCCATCTGATCGATTTGGCTTTGTTTCAGTGAGTACCTATTCTCCACAGTTCGAGGCTTATCTCACCGCTACCCATGTCCATCGTGAGCCCAGATCCTATCGAGAGGCAGTTGAGTACCCTGAGTGGCAGCAGGCCATGAATGAGGAGTTTCAGGCGTTTGAGCAAACACAGACCTGGGATGTTGTTCCACTTCCGGATGGCGTTACACCTATCAGTTGTAAATGGATCTTCAAGATCAAACATCGACCTGATGGATCCATTGAACGACATAAGGCTCGTCTTGTTGCTAGAGGTTTCACACAGGAGTATGGCATTGACTATGAGGAGACCTTCGCTCCCGTTGCTCAGATGACTACTGTCCGCACCCTTCTTGCAGTTGCTGCTGTTCGTCGCTGGCCTCTCTTTCAGATGGACGTGAAGAATGCCTTTCTTCATGGTGATTTATCTGAGGTTGTTTATATGCAACCACCTCCAGGTCTCAGCACTCCTCCTCAGCATGTCTGTCGTCTTCGGCGGGCTATATATGGTCTCAAACAGGCTCCTCGTGCCTGGTTTGAGCGTTTTCGCAGCGTTATTCTGGCAGCTGGTTTTGTTGAGAGCTTTCAGGACCACTCTATGTTTGTGCGATCCTCATCGCAGGGCCGGGTTATCCTTCTTCTCTATGTTGACGACATGATTATCACTGGCGATGACTCCGCCGGTATTACTCTGGTCAAGAATCACCTCAGTCGACATTTCAGATGAAAGATCTCGGCACTCTTCGCTACTTCCTTGGTCTCGAGATTGCACAGAGTGATCGTGGGATTCTGCTCACTCAACAGAAGTATACGGCTGACATTCTCGAGCGCGCTGCCCTCTCAGATACTCGCAGTGTAGATACTCCTCTTGAGCTTCATGTGAAGCTTCGTCCTACAGATGGTGAGCTCCTTCCAGACCCAACTCGGTACAGACAGATTGTTGGTCAACTTGTGTATCTTTGCATCACTAGACCTGACATAGCTCATGCCGTCAGTATTGTTAGTCAGTTTGTCTCAGCTCCTCGATCAGTGCATTATGGTGCTCTTATGCGTATTCTCAGATATTTACGCGGTACTATCACCAGATCGATCTATCTGTCATCCTCTTCACATCTGGTTCTCAGGGCCTACACTGATGCTGATTGGGCTGGAGATCCGACCACTAGACGCTCCACCACTGGGTTTTGCATATTTTTTGGAGATTCCATCATTTCTTGGCGCAGCAAGAAACATGAGGTTGTTTCACTATCCAGCACGAGGCTGAGTATCGAGCCATGGCCATTACCACCAAGGAGATTGTTCATCTTAGACGTCTCTTGGTGGACCTAGGAGTTACTATGACTGGTCCTACTCCTCTTCACTGTGATAACCGCTCTGCTATTCAGATTGCCAGTAATCCAGTTTTTCACGAGAGGACCAAACACATTGAGATCGATTGTCACTTCGTTCGTCAGCACTTTCTTGCAGAGACATTATCGCTTCCGCACATCTCCTCTGCCGAGCAGCTTGCTGATTTCTTTACGAAGTCACATCCAGTTCCTCGATTTCAGTTTCTCCTTCGCAAACTCACTTTGTATGATCCACCGTGAGTTTGAGGGGGGCTGTTAGATTATATGTGTTATCTCATTATGTGTGTAGTGCATTACACGTGTAACTCCTATTCATTTGTCTATATAAACGGATTTAACCCTAAGTGGAATACAAGGATTCCCATTATTCCATTCTCTCTTCGTAACATTATCAAAACAAAAAAAATTTATTAATATGTTTCCTAACGAGAATAATTCAAATTCAGTCAAATAAAAAATCATTTTATCCTTGTTTATATTAGAATAATCATAAACCTCAGAATAACTTAATTCTCTATCCAAATGGGGGCCATACTTGTGTGGGATGACAATGAAATTTTTTTTAGAGAATTGTGAGTGTGTATCTGATGAGTATATGATATGAAAAATAAAAGAATAAATGAAATACATCACTCCCAATGTGGCTTATCATGTGTATCTGATGCGTACAGGGTATGAAAAATAAAAGAATAAATGTCTAAACTATTCTTAAGCAAAAGAAAAAAAATAACTAAAAATATTATTGATTCACCATCCCAAAAATTAAAGGAGGTGTTTATGCATGATATGTCTAATTTAAATTGTGATGGTGAAGGAATTCACATGATGCTGACATGATAAGTTCTCTCCTTCATCAACTGTAACGGTTGCTACAAGATGTTATTTTGATTATATGATTAAACAACATGTAGTGCATCATTTAATATTTCGTACGATGAACTATTATTCAACCACGTATAGCTTACAAAATTAATGCCTATTTATTTCTAGATATTTTCACAACACTGAAATTTAATTTCTTAAAAGAAAACGTACAGCTGATCTAGAACTTTTAAATGGAGTTCACAATTGGGAAGTCTAGCTAGGTTATTATACACATTCATTGGTTAAACATCACTTGGCACACAAAAGTAATGGTTGACAAATGAACAAGTAGCTGCATGAAAGAGATACCGAGTGACCATCAGTTGTTTTCTTATGTAAGGTATATTCTCTCCATTTTGAAGTTATATGCATTTAACCCATGTAACATGATTGGGGAATTGGGAGCAGGATAAACAGGAATAAAGTGGAATGCTGATAAAATGCGTGTTTGGAAGGTTGGAATAAATAAAAATTTGTATGTCAAAATTAATTAACTGGTATAAAATAGTATGATTATTCATGCCATCATATAAAATTAAGTTATTTTATGTTATTCAACTCATTTGAATATGTAGGCCGCATCACTGTAAAAACAACTGTTATCACATCTTATAAATGAGGGGGCTCACAGGTCAAATCGTTTTTTTATATTTTCTAGATTCTTATCCACACCTTATTCACATTTTATTCATAATATATTCATTATCAACTAAACATAAAAAAAATTATTATTACGTTTTTCAATAAAAATAATTAAAAATATGATCAAACAAAAAATCATTTATTCCATAATAACTTAACTCTCCATCCAAATGGGGCTTAGAGTGAGTGATAACTTAAATAACCCTAAAATCGGAGCTAATTAATTAGTACATTTGTATGTCCACATTTTCTTTTGGTGGGCTCCGAAGGAGGAATACAACCCATGATAGCATTGGATGGTTAGGATTTATGTTAAGTATAAAATTGACTGATGCATATGTATCTCAATTAACGGTGTGTTTGATAAAAATATTGAAAATTAGCTTTTCATTTAAAAGTTAAAGCATATTAAAAAAAACAATTTTAATTTTCAGGAAACACACTTTTGTTAGATTCCTAAAAAATTGATTTTTATAAATAAAAGTTTTTTTTCATCACTACCCGTTTGGAACGGGAATAAAACCATGGATAACCTAAGATAAAAGGGAATAAGAGATTGAGGGTGTTTGGAAACACAGGATAACTAAGGATAAAGTATGTCAGAATAAGCTGGTATAAAGTAGTATATGGATTCCAATGAACCTCTGGAATTAAAGTTATCATAGATTATTCCACCCAAAGAATATGTGGGTCCACTGTTAAATCAATTGTCATCACCTCTTATAAATCACATGTCAAATTAACTATCATTGTTTTTTAACCTTTTATAAATATTTATCCATATTTTATTCATATTTTCTCAAACAACAAAACATTTATTCTTACGTTTACAATTAGAATAATTCAAAACACAACCAAACACAAAATCACTTTATCTTTATTTACATTCACTTATGCCGGAATAAATGTATACCCAATAATAAGTCTTATTCCCGTTCCAAATGGGGCTAAGAGTTATTAAAAACTAAGTATAGATTAATTATGATTTCTGTAAAATAAAATCTCTAAAAACTATCCAAAACTCAGTTTTAAAGGTTATATAGTTATGAGTGCTACATATTTTGAAGCCTCTAATAACAAAATGGATTGGGACATTCCAACTGTATTTTATGGCGTCGTCCGATGAACATTATGGGACCGCATCAGGTCCTCGTATCATTATTTATTTTTTAAATTTGTGGAGGACCACTCTGAGATTATTATATTTTTTTGGGTAGAGATTAAATATTCCTGAGGTCCTTTGTGCCAGTGGATTAGGGGGCCCATTGATCGAATGGCTGAGAATTGTGTGTGTGGATAAGGCCTCCTGATTTCATGGATTCGAAGGCCTGATGTATTGGGCCTAGTATCTTGTGTTATGCCACCAAGGAAATTGACACAATCACTTTTACTCTTTGGAAAATATTATAAGTTTGTTTTACCAACCAAAACTCATATCAAACATATTTTTTTTTAAATAGTAAATATCATATAATAAAGTATATGCTTTGATAAAAAGTGAATATCTTTCCATTTCGAATCGAATGAACTCATTTTTAATAAGTGTAAAAATATATTTAAGGAGGTATATACAATGTTTCATGAGGTATATGCTTAGCTGAATTTCTAACAAGATATGTAAGACTGTATTTTGGATTGAGAAAAAAACTGAATGTAACTACACTCTTTACTCTTCCATTCTTGAATTTGAAGTATACGATGTACGCTTGTAAAACACATCTCATATCTTTTACAAGAAATGAAATACATGCCCAAATACACCTCATATGTATACGATATATTTGATTTGATGACAAACAATAAAGAACAGTGAGAATATGAGCTTCATAATGGATATATTTATTGAATTATAACAAACAAATCTTGGGAAAATTAATTCAACTATTTTTTTAACTCTTTATTTTTTAAGTCCCTCTGTGTTTTTAGTTTGTTATATTTTTCTAGATTCTTCCATCTCATTTTCTATCGCTTATCCCGTGATATATATATATACTCTTTCTCTTTGCATCTTATTACATAAAATGTCAATATTTTTAACCATCTACACTATTAACATTCCCAAAATATAACTCAACTTGAAAAAATATAACGGCTAATGTATAGGTAGTTTTAGTGTGGTAAAAAAGTTGAGGGAACTAAAAGGGGGGGGGGGGGGTTTGAAAAAAAAATTGGAATTAATTTTCAGAAAAATCATTATGGTACTCTACTAAGGTAACCTAGTAATTAATGATTACTTAACTAAACATTTTTTTTGTGTTTGTAATTGACAAAAATACTATAATTTCAACAAAAGAGAATCTTGCGTTTTCCTAAATATGAGCAATATAAAATGAAAATGGCATACCAAGTTAATATTTTTCAAAAAATACTTTTTATTAAATGGTACAGTAGATTTTTATAAATTTTTTTGTTTAAATTTAATTCTATGTAACAGATTCGATATATATATATTTATAGATTTTTTGTATTTCGTGTAACTATATCTTTAAGCCTCCGCCCTGAAAAAATCATGGGTCCACCGTCGGAGATGTGCAATTCTTACTGCTAATTAATTAGGTATAGTCCCATTTGACAAATGAAACATATATTTTAGTGGATGATGAGACATATACTTCTTTTATTTCATAATAAAAGTAAACATATACAATTCAATATCTTATATATTCCAGTTTTTAGGATGGTTATATGTACTTAAGACAATCAAAACCTGTGAAAATTGCCTTGGAAAAACATGAAAGATTATTCCCAACATGCTCTCTCTTTTTTAGTGTTGTTACACAGTGTCAAATATTACCTCATTTACAGTCCCATAAACCTCGATAGTTGTCTAACGAGGTATATACTTCATTTAAATAGTTATATACCTCTTTACCGGTTTTTTACAATTTTTTTTAATAAATGGTCTATACAATTCTTTAGAAAGACCATATTTTATTTTTTTTATAAAATTATATAATGTATATTATTTTGAAAAAATAAAATCATGTATGAAGTGCTGGCTATAAATGGGATTGTAAATCTTTTCTCTCTTTCTTTTTTCTCGTTTTCTAGACTTTCTGTGCACTGAGTGAGGTCAAGCTGGGCTTGGGCCCTGCTCCAGTGCTGTTTGGGGCCCACCCATATGGACCCAACCCCTTCGTGTTCGAAATCCCATCTTCCATGGACGTACTCAGTTTGGGGAAAGTCAAATATTAGACTTAGATTATTTTTACAATAAAAAATCCTGACCATATATATTTTATTTTTTAAAATAATAAATATATATGTTTTGATTAAAAATGCATATCATTATGTTTTGAGTTGAATGAACTTATTTTTAATAAATATATTTTTTTTAACGAGATATGACGATGTATATGAAACTATAAAAATGACTCAGTATAAGTGTGTAACAGTGTCCAAAGAAAATTTAAAGTCTGGCCCGGGTCGGATGACCTCGAAGCCCGGAGGTGACCCGGCCCAGATAAAACACAACCCATCTATGTAAACTGGGATATGTTTTTTTTTTCTCACTTTTTTAGTGTATTCAACTCAACTACTGATGATTGAATAAAGTTTACAATAATCAGGTGAACTAACAAGACTAAGACAACATTTTGGAAATGAGAATAAGTAGCTTTCTTAAAAAAATCTTTTGCAGAAATATGCGTTTTAAAACACTCCTACCAGTTTCAACTTTATATCAAATGTGAAGAAAACATTTTTTAATATATGAAATCTTATTAATTATAAAAATTGGTTTTCAAAATTGTTTGCCAAACACCCTACATTGCATTTCAAACCATTGGTGATGAATTGATGACAATTTTTGGATAATACGAAAAGAATTGCAATGTTCATGTGTGTTTCAAACATACTCAATGAATCATAGGAGAAAGAAATATCGAAAAGAGGGAAAAAAATGTTTGTTTGTTATATATTCTCATTCTCATTACATAGACAATTAGAAAAATTATATTTAAAATCTTTTAACATTTCAAATTAAAATTTTCTTTTCATAAAATCTACGCAACTGAATTACTGGAAAAACATCAATTCTCTCCATGAGATATTCATCACAGTCTCTGTCTGTGCTGACCTTTACACATACAGACTTTTCTTTACATACACATATCCTTTTCATATCAAACGTCAATGCCCGTAAAGACCATGCAATTCTTGAGACGACTTTGATTCATGAATTTTTATTTAAAAATTTTCACCTGTCACGATCACTAGCCTACGATTATTTTTCTAAAAGGAATACTCCATATAACTCGGTGTAAACCGTCTGAAATCTATATAACCTCTTTTTTTTTTTTAAATTCATATAACCCCTTAAAAACATTTACTAAATATAAATAACCCCTAAATAAAATTTAGGTTTACAGATGATGAATATTTTATAAATATTATGTTTGGTTAAACCATGGTAGAAAACACATTATTTAAAAGAAACTACAATTGTTAAAAATATAAAAAATCTTTTATAAATGACAATTTTACCCTTCCAAATAGGGTTTTATAATATATTCAGATAAGGTAAAATCGTTATTTTCATAGATTTTCGTATTTTTAACACATTGCAGTAGTTTTTTTTTAATATATTGTGTCTCTAGTCAGGTTAATCAAACAAAATATTTATAAAATATTCATAATTTATTAATAAAAATTTTATTCACATGTTTATATGAATTTTAAGAAAAGTGGGGAAGTTAAATGGATTTTTCCCTTATCTATAACGTAAACCACACGACATATGCCACGTCACATGTTGACTCTTCCCACGCTGAAACCACGGACACATTTTAACCCAAAATAACAATCAATACCTTCATCGCTGAAGCACCGCCCAGTCATATTATTATCAAACTACACAGTTTTTATTTTATTTTTATTGGATACTGATAATGATTTTTAGAGTGTTTGTGCATAAATTTGAAAAAAAAGTTAAAAAAAGTAAGAAAATTTGAATAAAAAGAAAAGTGATGGAAAGTAAAAATTTTAATTTTTTTATTTGATCAACTTTTATAATGTTTATACATGTAATGGAAATTTTTTTTTATCATTTTCTCTTAAATTTTCATCTATTTGAAAGGAAAAGTTTTACTTACCTTTTTTAATAAGACAAAATGTGAGAGGAAAAGTGATGAAATTTTTTTTATTTTTCTTTGTTTGACACAAACACTAGGTTTTTGGATGGTAAAAGAAAATTTTCACTTTTGATCACTTTCCCTTTGCATAAATACACCTTAGGAATTCATGTTTTATCCAATAGCTGAGTGGATACAATAGGAGAGTGAAATTTGTACCCAACAATAGTTGTACTGTTCGATTCATATGTTGTGTAGATAGTATTGACCGAAGCCAGTTCTGACATGATCCAGACTCGTAAATAAACATAGTTGTCGAGGGCTTATTAGTCATTAATCACAAAACCTTCAAACCTAATAAATCCAAACCCACAAACACAGAAATATTGTGTGTTTATGTGTGTGATAGAGCAAGAGCAATCATGTCTGCTCCGGCGACGAGCACACCCTTTCCGATGTACACCTACTGCCCAAACTGTACTCAAGATCAATACAGCTTCAACAACCGGATCATGATCACCGCCGTCCTCAGCCTCGCCTTCGTCGTCGTCTTCGTCTTCCTCCTCCACCTCTACGCGCGCCGCATCGCCGCCCGCCGGTCGGCCTTCACCACCGGAAGAAGACCCTCTCCGAACCTCCGCTCGACGAGCCTCCAAGCCTGGATCATGCAATCCCAAGACCAACAACAGCAATCCCAAGTCGGGCTCGACCCATCTGTGATCGGGTCACTGCCGGTCTTCACGTACAAACACGTCGGGGACGAGTCGGGTTCGATCGATTGCCCGGTGTGTTTGAGTTCGTTCGAGGAGGGGGAGCTCGCAAGGGTGTTGACGAACTGCGGACACGTGTTTCACGTGGACTGCATCGACATGTGGTTGCACACGCACTCGACGTGCCCGGTCTGTCGGGCCGAGGCTCGTCCCGTGGAGCAGAGTCGGGCTGATGATGGGCAGGGTTTGAAGACGGCGGCGGTGGCGGGTGGGACGTTTTCGAGGCTGAGCTCACTCCGGAGGATGCTTAGTAGGGGGAGGTCGGGGAGGGTCAGACCACAAGATGATGGGGCAGCACCGGCGGCGGAGGAGGATTTGGAGAGGCAGTGAATTTTTTGAATTGAAAGTAGATATTTGTTATTTGATTTCGTTATTACAAACTCTGAATAAAAAAGAGGAAGAGGAGGGAAAAAAACCAGCAAAAAAAGATGAGAACATGCTTGATGAAGCTTGGTTAGAAGAGCCATCTACCTAGCCTGACGAGTGGCGGTGAATTATATATGTAAATTTTAATTACATTGTTTTGTTGTGTTTTTTCTTTTCTTTCATGGTACATATATTTTGATACATTGATGAACATATTTTGAGAGTATAAGATGAAAGTTTAAGAACAATGAATTAAATTTTTTTTTTCTTCTCTTCAATGTGATTGATCTTTGAATATCAATATTATGGTGTGAGAATTTCAACAAAAAGGTCTGGTGGAGGAAGATGATGTTTCAATCCTTTATTGTGGGTTTGGTGAAGTCTATAACTTTTGTTTGACTAATGGGGGGGTGGTTGTACCATATGCGAAGACTTTGTGTTTGTTTTTTTTTTTTCTCTCTTTTGTATTTTTTCTGGATAGCATGTCATAATGAAAGTTGAAGCTTCACAGGCATATGTGTTGAACCGAGGTCGGAACTTGTTAGATTTGAACCCAATCTAATCCGTTTTTCAAAGCGATAAACTTAACCCGATCCAATCCGAGCTAAAAACAACTACTTTGAATCGAACCCAAGGAATCTGAATTCAAACAAAACACTTTTACACACAGTTTTTTCAACCATAATTTTATATATCTTGTTAGCATTATATACTTATATTAAATAATTATATACATGGTTACAATTTTTTTATATTTTTATAAATAGATTCATAAATTTCATTAAAGTTTATGATTAAAATTTTATGTAAATATATATATTTTATTAAATATGAAATACTATTTTTAAAAGCATCAAATTATGTATAAACCTAAAATAAAGTCCAATAAAAGCCTATACATAAACAATAATGATTTTTTGGCCTCAATTCATAGACCCCATCTAAAGCCCCATGAAGTGGCAAAGATGAAATATCTAAATTACCCTTTATTCTCAAATTGTATTTTCATATTGTAACCGATCCCACAATTAATAGCCAACAATCAATGGAGGTGGTTATGATTAGGGGTGGTAAACGAGCCGAACGAGCCGAGCTTTGATATGTTCAAGCTCGGCTCGTTTATAAACGAGTCGAGCCGAGCCGAGCCGAGCCGAGCTCACGAGCCTCAACGAGCCTAGCGTTCTTCTTTATTTTAAGATTTTTAGAGATTGAAAATAAAATTTTAGTTTAAATGAGCCAAATTCATGAGCTTAAACGAGCATAATTTTGTATTAATTTAATGTTCTGATTTTATAAAGTAGTTTAGTGAAGCTTCAACTAAGTTTTTATAACACAAACGAGCCAAATTTGAACACAAAATGAAATTCGATCCAGGTCCCGAGCCTAACCGAACTTTAAAACTTGTTCAAGCTCGCTCATTTGTCTAAATGAACGAGCCTGAACGAGCTCAAATCGAGCCAAGCCCGAACCGAGCCCGAGTTGCTTGGTTCATTTACCAGCCCTAGTTATGATATGCTTTTTTTGTTGAAAATAAACAATTCAATTTAAAGAAACAAACAGAAAAAAACTCTTATGATCTGTTTCGTCTATACTTATTGTTTTTTCCATGATCTGTTGTTTCTTTTTTTTTCAAAAACAATCATATCAATCGAAAGAGATTGTGATCACAAAACATATATTGATTCATCTATTTTACAAAAATAGAAAATTCAATCCGATTGCAGTTTTTGCGAGGATTTTTATTTCGATTTCGATTGCAACCTTTTTTTATCTTGTATTCGGTTCGTGGAGCAAACATTGGTGATTCATTTAGGTATCTTAAATCTGTATCTGTTAATTCAAATCCAGATAAAACTGTATTCAACCCATTTTTTGAAGGTATTTGTTAATTCAAATCCAGATACACCTGTATCTGAATTTGAATCCATGCTCATTCTTTGAAGGTATTTGTTAATTCAAATTCAGATACACATGTATCTGAATTTGAATCCCAACCCATTCTTTGAAGGTATTTATTAATTCAAATCCAGATACACCTGTATCTGAATTTAAATCTCAGTCCATTCTTTAAAGGTATTTGTTAATTTAAATCCAGATACACCTGTATCTGAATTTGAATCCTAACTCATTCTTTGAAGGTATTTGTTAATTAAAAATTAGATACACCTGTATCTGAATTTGAATCCCAGCCCATTCTTCGAAGGTATTTGTTAATTCAAATCTAGAGACATGTATCTGAATTTGAATTCTAACCCATTTTTTTAAGGTATTTGTTCATTCAAATCCAGATACAGTTGTATCTGAATTTGAATTCCAGTCCATTTTTTTAAAAGTATTTGTTAATTCAAATCCTGTATTTAAATTTGAATTCCAATTCTATTTTTATGGGAAGAAATATGTCATTTTTCGTTCATATGGTTTCACCCAAATCAAAACCCTAAAATTCAAAGTTTTTAGAAATATGTTAGGTTAGGGAGAGGATTTCATGGTGTCACCTTTTATGGGATTCAGTTATAAGGTTTAATTTGAATATTAGTTAGTTAGAATTTATTTTTAAAATTATAAGAAGAGTAGTCTTGTCATTGTCATTTTGATAGTTAGAAAAAGTCAGGAAATCAATAGAAGAATGTCACCTATTGAGACTCACAAGTCACAAATAAGGTTTAATTTCTGGGGCCTAGATAGCAGCACCCATACATAAATATAAAGTCGTTGATGTAACGGATCTCACTGCAGAAAAGCCCACTGAGAATTCCAGGCCTTCACACGATAAAGTCGTTGATGTTAAAAAAAGTCCTATTAATGTACTATTATATTCAAGGAAAAAATCCATGTAACTCCCACACAAAAACACAAAAACATATGTAAATCCATACAAATCACTTGACTTTTGTGAAACTCCATGTAATCCCCTCCAAATTCCAAACTCAATGAAAATCCAAAACAGCCTCCTCCTGAGTTAATTAACCATCGAGTGAATTGAAATATTCCTATAATATTACGTTATCCTAACCCGTATAAAATGAAATGACCCAAATAAGTCCCTGTAAACTTGGAAAAAAGCATATAACCCCTAGTGAATTATATTTTTACCCCTCTTGTGTTATAATCTTTCTTCTTCAATACATTACAAACTCACCGTGGACACCCACCCATTGGAATCCGACTGTTGTAATTTGACCGTTGACACCTTCCTTCAATCCTCTCCTCCCTCAAACGTTGATAACCTACCCACACCTTCCATTGCCCATCAGTAGTTGCATAAATGCTTATAAATATTCACCCACCACACCCATTCAGTTATTCAATAAATAAATAAATAAATATATATATATATATATATATATATATATATATATATATATATATATATATATATATATATATATATAAACGATTAAGTGTGGCGGTGCGGCGGCGACGTGAATCGTCCAATCGCGGGTCCATCGCATCCAACGGTCGACGTGAATCGCACCCGACCGTCCGATGCGATGGACCTGTGATCGACGGCCCGTGATCGCTGCCACACCGCCACACCTAATCGGTTCCCTATATATATATATATATATATATATATATATATATATATATATATATTTCCGATAATATGCGGTCGTGCGGTCATGCGGACGCGATCGCGGGCCGTCCGATCGCGGGTCCATCGCATCCAACGGTCGACGTGATTCGCACCCGACCGTCCGATGCGATGGACCCGTGATCGACGGCCCGTGAATCGCGACCGCACGACCGTATAATATCACGACTATATATATATATATATATATATATATATATATGGGGCCGATTACCTGCGGTGAACGGCAGGTGCGGCGTCGATCGTGGGCCGTCGATCACGGGTCCATCGCATCGGACGGTCGGGTGCGATTCACGTCGACCGTTGGATACGATGGACCCGCGATCGAACGACCCACGTCGCCGCCGCACCTAATCGCCACCGTGTATATATATATATTTCCTATAACCCATCTTCAGTAATAACTCCCAATATCTTTTGAATCCATTGATTCCCATATCCAGGTCAATATCTGCAATGGTGAGGCATTTCGTTTCATGCATTTGATATGTTTGATAAAATGCATGAATCAACTATTTATTTGAAAAAGGCCTGTTAAGGCATTTACACAGATATATTTATAAAGAATAAATCAAGACTTGTTGTAACTCAATCAAAACATATTCCAGAAGGCATGTAATTATGGTAAGAGCATCCTACATGCTTGATTTCCATCTTCATTAATATATGTGCATATGATCCCCATTAAGGTATACAAATCAATCAACAAAAACTACAGATGTCAAATGCGCACAGATGGATGTCCGATCACCCCATCCCACTTGTTGCCAATGAGAGCAAGAATGTCCACAACAGGCAAGATGATTTTCTTCTCTGAACATAATAAACAGAATAACACGAGAGAAAAAAAATCAAACAGTGAGCATTATAATTAAAAAGCATATCAGAGGACGGGGAAAAGGGAGAGAGGTTGGACTGGAAGTTTCAAAGGTTCGGTTGTTCGACCATCACAGGGGAAAAAGAGAGGAGATAAATCAATGTAAAGATAGAAAATAAGGGTCTAATGTTTTTTTATAGAGGGTAAAAATGATATTTTACATATGGGGGTTAAAAGTTATCCACCTAATAGTTAGATTGAAGGGTTTATTTAGTTTCCTTCCGGTGTAAAACTAGTGAATTATTGAAAACTTCTTGTAAAAAATAAATTTATCATTAACCCTTTACAAAGTAATTGCATCTTATTAAAAAAACTCAAATTTAGTTTCTACCCCTTTTAAATAAATAAATTATTTAAAAATCTCTCCAAATACACATTATTATTTTAGGACCTTAAATAAATATTGTTTTCATAATAATCACATACATTTAATCTATTACAAGAAATTGTTTATATTAATTTCATATCAATCATTTTTTAATGGTTTCTATAACATGAGATATAACTAAACTTTTTGTAAAGGCAGCTATATTGTGTAGGGGTCTTAAAATAATAATGGTTTTTGAGAGGGGTTTTTGATAATTTACCTATTTAGGAGGGGCTAAAATAAATAACCCGAAATGATTAGGTTTTTTAATAAGCCGTAATAAATTTACAAGGAATTAATAATCAACTCAATTTTTTAAGGGATTTTTGACAATATGCTTGTTTTCTAGGGGTTGGAAACTAAATAACCCGATTGAATGATGGAAGGGCCTATTTGGATTTACATATGGTTTTAGGGGGTTATATGAAATTAAGGAAAAGTCAGGGGTTTATGTGGATATCGGACAATTTGAAAGGGGTTTATTTGAATTTTTTCCTATATTTAAATATGGTCTTAGTTACTTTAATATAATGTCAGGAAGTTAATATGGTATTAGTATCCAACACGAAAAAAAACCTGAATTCATAAAATCTTCTCTTCCCTTCAATGGGAAGAAGAGAAGACTTTTGACACCCACATTTTGTTTTTGTTTCTACGCGTTTCAATGCTTTTGATACCCACATTTTCCCTTCACAAAAAGTATTTTGGTAATCAAACACTTGAAAAAACTATTTCACAATATTATTAAAGTCTCCTTTAATGTATTCTATGTTAAAATCATAGATTCCTAGTAATGCTTGCCATCTGGCAAAAATCTGTTTTGATGCAAGATTTTTAACATTTTTTTCAAGAACATATTTTGCAGAGCTGCAATCTATTCTTAAGAGAAATTTTTGATTTAAAATGTCCCATTGGAATTTTGTTATGCAGTTAACTATAGCTAGGATTTCCTTTTTTATAGTGGAATATTTTCTTTGAGCTTCATTCCATGTTCCCGAAGTAAACCTTACTAATTGTTCTTTGTTGTCAATCCTCTGTTTTAGTATCCCTCCATATCCAATGTTAGAGGCATCAGTTTCTATAATCTTTGGTGCATTGAGGCTTGCTATATTCAAGCATGGCAACTGTTTTACCTTTTCTTTAATCCTTTGGACGGCATGGGTATGTTCTATGGTCCAAGGTGTAGGGTTTTTCTTCAGTCTGTTGGACAACAGTTTCCTGTCCAGAGCTATATTTTTATAAAAGTCTGATACGTAGTTAAGACAACCAAGAAACCTTTGAAGTTGTTTCTTATCTTTTATGCTATCTGGAAATTTATCTGCAAAATCTATTACCCTTTTTATGGGTGTAATATCATTCCCAGAGATTTTATATCCTAAAAATTGAACTGTGGTTTGGAAGAGTTTTATCTTCTTGGCTGATACCACCAGACCATTTTGTTTTACAATTCTAAGGAAGATATTAAGATGCTTCCAATGCTTATCTATGTTCTCAGAAAATATCAGCACATCATCGATATAAACAATGGAAAAGGATCCATAAGGATTAAATATTTCATTCATTATGTTTTGAAATTCCGAGGGTGCATTCTTTAACCCAAACGGTAAAACATTCCACTCATAATGCCCAAACGGTACTGTAAAGGCGGTCTTGTATCTATCTTCTTCTTTAATCTGGATTTGCCAGAATCCTGATTTAAGGTCAAACTTGGAAAAAATCTTGGAATTATAGACTCTTTTGATCAGATCTTGCTTATTGGGGATAGGATACCTGATCCACTGGAGTACCTTATTTAATGGCTTATAATTTATGACAAGCCTTGGTGCTCCCCTTTCTAATTCTGCAGCTTTTTCTACATAGAAAGCCGCACAGCTCCAAGGTGAAGAGCTCTTCCTAATAAGATTTTTGATAAGTAATTGAGATATTTCCTCCTTGCAAATTTCTAGGAGTCTATTATTCATTTGGATGGGCCTGGCTTTTGTGGGGATTTTCTCTTCATTAAAGTCTTTGATGTATGGTAGGCTCACCATGTGTTTTTTCCTATGCCAGAAGGCAGAGGGCAGATCTGAGCAGGCCTCATTTTCAATAGTCTTTTGAAAATCAGAGACCTTCTTTTGAAAAATAGGACTACCGATTTGTTCAGAAGTCTTTTGAATCTTGATCTCTTCAGAGAGTTCATTAATAAACTTTTCTTTATATTCCAGGGCCTGCCTGAGCTGGTTGAGAAAAGATAGCTTTGGTGTAGTACAAAATTTGTATAAGATATTTTTTCCATTTTGAGTTGCATGAATACCCTCAGTATCGACCGAAAAGGGTTTTATCATATTTATAAAGGGGGTTCCAAGGATAACACCCTGACGAAGATCTTTCACCAAAAGGAACGATGTTTTTAAACATGATCCTTTATTACAAACATGCACTTCGGGTATTTTATAATTAATCTTAAGACTTTCCCCATTGGCAGTATTAATACCATGGGTTGTCTTTTCAAAGTATCTTGAAGGGATCAATCCTTCACGAATGCAGTTCATATCAGCCCCGGTGTCAATAAGGGCCTTATATTTTAGAGAAAATGTTTTAATTTTCAGGAGGACTTCAACATTCCATTTTTGTTTTGTATATTTTTCGAGAGAGCTAATAAATTCTTCTTCCTCTTCAGGTTGATCCCTGACAGATTCTTCATTATCAGAATTCTCGGCGGGTTTTCCCAATCTAGGGATGGCTTCAAGGTATGTAACCCTGTCTCTAAGGTCCTTGATTTCTTTTTTCATATCAATTTGTTCTTTTCTTAATTCCCCTATAGTCACTTTTTTGGGTTTTTCAGATTCTAATCTTTGAATTATCTCCTTATAGGAGTATTTTTCTTTGTTATCATCTTGGGCTTGACTGACAGGAGTTTTTATCAGGCTAATATATCTTTCTAACTGTCGTTTCTTTTCGACAGGATTCTCGATGGAGTCAATAGTATCTAAAATAAATTGTTCTTGGACCGAAAGGACCATCAAGCCATCTGTATCTGACGATGAATCATAGGATTCAGGGTCACAACAGTTACAGCTACAACTTTCAGAATCAGAATTCTGTTCTTCTAAGTTATGAATGGATTCTTTTTATTTTTGGTTTGCTACTAAAGCATTTATTGGCATAATGGCCTTTCTGCTTGCATTTAAAGCAGGTAGGAGGATTAGAGGTGTTGGGTTTCCTTTTGGAGAACCGCTTTCTAGTTTTTTGAGCAGGGGCTCTATTTGTTTTATAATATTGTCTCTCAAGAGGTTTTTTATTATAAGAATGCTTAGTATTCCTTTTTCGAGACTTGGAAGGATTCTTAATGTCTTCCTTCTGATACCCGAATTGGTAACAGAAGTCTCCAAGTTCCCTTTTGGAAGTCAAATGTTGATTCTTGAGCTGATTCTTTATCTTTAGATCATTGCAAAGGGCCAGACCTATTAAGTTTATTTTTTGTATGAGTTCTCCGAATGTTATAACGGAGTAAGGGATATGTCCCCCAAATTCTTGACGGAGGTTGTTTCTGACTCTTTCGGCGAAGAGCTTGGGTAGCCCAGAGACAAATTTCTCTTTCCAAAAGTCATTGTTTGAGTTATCTATTCTATAAATTTGTGATAAAAACGTGTCCTTATACCACCTAAAATCAGATAAGGTTGGACACCTAAGGTTTATAAGTTGTTCTCTAATTCTGTCAGCAGTGTCACTATGGCTGCCAATAAAATGTTTAAATATAGTGAGAACTAGTGTGGTGACAATATCGGGTGGCCCTAAGAGATCTTATCCTTTGAAGGCCAGTAAACTATTTCACAATATTTATCGATCACAAGTAGATTGGGACAATAAGTTGATTTGAGATTACGTTTCAAAAACAAAATTTGAAATGAAAATTAATTTAGGAAATATGAGATTTTTATTCTCACATCCAAGTGGGCCCTCATATTTTTATTGGAGTCTGACAATGAATCAAATTTGGGATCTGATGTTGTTAATAGCCCTGTTGGGGCTGGAGAACTGTTGTGGGTCTTGACCCACAAGCTTGTTCTGGGCTTTCGGCCCTGTTGTTGGAATCATGAGTCGTCCTATCCGGGACTTTGTAACCAATGATATACTCCATTGAACGAACTGCTCTGCAATTTGTCATAGGGTGCGGTTATAGTCACCCACAAGTTTTCTTATCCACCCATTTTATTTCCCTACCCAGACAAATTCTTATAGTTTATATGTTCACCCTTTCATATATACTCCACTCTAATCGCTGCAATCCCACCCCTATTCATTCCATCACATGACATGCTCCATGTCAAACCGAATCAAACAGGAATGACATCAGAGATGTCGAACAAGATGCATAATAGGATTAAAAATTTCTGTTCTAAAAAGACATGCTCCATGTCGAATTGAATCAAACACAAAAAACATCGGGCATGTCAAACTAGATGTAGAACGAGACTAAAGTTTCTGATTCCAGAAAAATATGCTCCATGCAGAAAAACATGTTTCATATCAAACTGAATCAAACACATAAGATATCGGACATGTCGAACGGGATGTAAAATAAGACTAAGGTTTTTTATTCTAGAAAGACATGCTCCATGTCGAACCAAATCAAACACAAAAGGCATCGGGCATGTCGAACTTTGTGTAGCCCAGATTGACAACGTCAGAGATGACTTGGGGGCTAAAAAAGCAGTACACCAAACTTGGCAACATCTATACCAAATGCCATATGAATATCATAAACATCATCATTTATATATTGTTAACTACAATTATTGAGAATACATCAAACTTCTCGACACATTGGCTTATAAGTGAGAATTCATTGACATATAAAAAACATATACATTTAAACTCATATCCAAATTAAACATACTCATGTACATAACAACTCAGTATCTTCTCTATACAAGATGTACAAAATGGAACTTATATACTTCCAAATATGGTGTCCAAATCGACCTAGGGCACCATTTTATGCGTGTTCCGAGGGGCGGAGCTATGTAGGGACAAGGGGGGCTCAAGCCCCTTCTTGTATTTTTTTTTGTGATAATGTTATATCCAGTCTTTTTTCAGGTCCTAAATTCAGTTTACAAATGTTTTAAATTTTTTAAAATTAGTATAACTAATCTAATAAAATATATGTTTTTATAAAAAATGAAGTATGTACTATATTGAATTGCATGAATGCATTTATAGAAAATGTAAAAAAAGTTATCGAAGCATCTTCCTCGTTAAAGTGAGTATATGCTTTGATAATTTTCTATCGACGTATATAGGACTGGAAGTGGGGTTGAAATAAAAATATTGTGTATCAACATTTTTTTTATATAGTAAACAAATAAGAACAATTGAGAATCTGAGTTTAATATGGATATATATATTTATTGAATCATAATAAAAATGCTTGAGAAAATAAACTCAAATATTGTTAAAATTTATTTTTATTTTGTTTAGGTCTCTCAATTTTTTAATATATCAAAACATTATATTTTTTCTAAATTCTTTAATATCTTTTTTTATCGCTTACCCCGTGAAATACTTTTTACACACGATTATACACTATGCATGTTATTCACTCGTACATTGTTATTCATTCTCTTTATTTTATATATAAACCCTTATTATGCATCTTATTTATACTATTAAGAGTCGGTTTGGTAATTCTAGTTGAGAATAAGAATTTTTCTTTTCAAATAATCCAGTTCAGGTAGATTTTGTGTTGATTGATATATTTAGGAATAAACACATGAATGAATGATTCCAAATACAATTGTCCTAAGTAGTATGATAAATTTTTATGAATGTCTTTGTTTAAAATTAATTTTATATCAAAGACATATACATAAATAATGAATTTTTTTTGTACTTCGTGTAAAGCCCCCCCTTAGAAAAATTTCTGACTCTGCCACTACGTGTTTCCAACTTGGTAGCCAGAGGAGAAGATGGCGGTCATGTTGGATGGAATTGACGCTGGAGGAGAGATCGTCGAAGAAGGTGGCAGCGACCGGGGAAGCTAGGGAAAACAACCAACTTTGGGGGAGAGAGCAAGAGAGCGCGAGACTTACTAGTTCTGGTTGTGGGGTGGGTAATAATTTAGGGGGGATGTGTGGGATGGGTAATGTTCGGGGTTGGTAGGGTGTACCAAAGGGGTGGGCAGTGTTGGGGTGGGTTAGATATAAGAAAAAATTTAACACATCAGTTTTTTTATTAAAATAAAATGGGTGGATAAAAAAAACTTGTAGGGTGGCAATAACCGCACCCTTTGCCATAAAAAGTGCATTAATTATATCTTTAAGTACTTTTTGGGTTCTGGTTGAGCCCATCTAACCCAACCCCCTAATTCGAACCTAACTCGAATTAAGTTTGGGTTATCTCGGATTTGGATTAGATTGAACCCAACTATTAAAACCCTCAACCCAAACTCATCCACAAATCGGGTTGGGTTGGTCCCATGTTACACCCCTAATCCAGCTGCCTAATGGAGCATATTGTCCTAATGTAATCGATATATACTCTACTAATATAGTGTATGAGAAATTATTATTTTTTAAATATGTACTTATTTATCTAAATGTCTATTTTAATTTTTATAATAATATATACTTCATTAAATGAGTATATACTTCATAAAAACAAAACTATTGGTGTTGGAGACACTGCAACACATGGGCTGATCGTATCATTTCCATCAAATTTATTAACGAATTTGCATCTCTCATAGCACAACAAAAAGCGCACATTAGTTTGAGCAAATGATGAATTAAAATGCAGGCCTCTATAGAAGGGTTGGGGTGCCTTTGGGAGTGCGGTGGAAAACTCGACGTTTGAACAAGTGAGGACAGTAGAAAAACATTATTTTTACGACTTCTCAAACATAAATATTTTTATCTAAAAATGTTATTTTTCATTTAAAAATCCAAATATAAGTTCTCAATGACGGAATCTCATATTTTATAAACTATAAAATTAAAACCGCTAACACATTAAGATCGCATTACAGTTCGGATTGCAACCTCATACATGTGTATATTGCATCAATGTTATGTATAGGACTAAAATTTATCTTTTTAAAATACATTAACATATTTTAATATATATTTTTATTCATATAAAAGTATATATATATTTCAATACACGAGGACATTGTTTTTTTTTAATCAGTGGGCTGTAAAAAGTAAATGTATTATTGTCCTATGATTAAATGCAGACCTCCATACATGAGTAAAGGCTTTGTGAGAGCACTTGTTAATGCTTTGATGACCCAGGTTGCTCACGTGGGGCCATATTAGGAATATTCTAGAAAAAAGTATGGTTTTATGGTTTTTAATCTGACTATGCCCCCCCAACCCACCGAAGGAAATGAAGAAAAACAAAAAAAGGCCCATAATTATTTCTAATTTCTTTAATCACCGACTACAAAATCCCTGCAAAATAGAACACACCCCTCTCTAATAAAACATTTATCAAACGAATTAAGTATATACACTTCAACATTTGATCAGCATATAAAAAAAAATTAATCCACAAAATTCTCATCAACATCATCATCATCATCATCATCATCTATAAACAGACACAGTCACAAGCAACACAAACACAGCCACCAATACGGGCCAACAACGCTCCTTCTTCGTCACGTGCGCAACGTTCTCATCCATGGGCCCACCCAGCCCAGTGGGCCCCACCATGCTTCCGCTCTTCATCGAACCACTGCCCATCCACAGTCACTCAGTTAATACACGAGCGTTCTTACATCCAGGTTTTTTTTACAGTACTTTTTTTTTGGTCTATGATATGATAATATATAATAAAAAAAATTATTAATACATTACAGTGTACACATTATTTCATATAACATGAGATGATTTTAAAAAAACAATGTGAATTGTACATGAAGTCTAAATCCAGTTAAATCTAGTTTCAATCAATCTATGAGTATCAAACTACATGGTTTATGAATCAAACTACACAGTCAAATATTGAACACAGGTGTGACTCTGCTATTGGAGGCTTGTCTGAATACAATAGGGGAGTAACACCCTCTGCTCAATAAATGACTTTAAAGTTTAATTATAGTTTAATGGATAGACTATACAGTTTAATTAATAAACTGTACATATTAATGTTGAGTCTTGGCACAAGAGCAGGACATATCATTTTCCTCACCACAATGGCATTTCAGTAATATTAATAAAGTAAAAGGGGGCGAAGAGACAAACCTCGAAGGCAAAACGCAACTCCCGGAACCTGAATCGAAATAATAAAGAAATAGTTCCCGATCAGAGATCTGAAATTACGAAAATGCCCAGAAACCCTAAGAGAGAGAGTGAGAAAGACTGACTGGGGTTGAGCGAAGTGAGGGCGGCGGCGCCGCCGAAGTCACAGGACTGCGAGGAAGGCCCGTTCTTGAGGAAGTAGTCGTTGAAGGCGAAGGAGGCGTGGGCCTGGAGGTTGTTGGGCTCGAAGCAGGGCCCACCCGACTGAATGGGCCGGCAATCGGCCCCTCCCTGACCGCAGGCCCAGTCCATCGCGGACTGGAGGACGGCGTCTTCCGCGTTGTTCTTCGCCACGCACCAGAGCTCCGCCGGGACGAACTGACCTACGCCTCCGTCAGATGGGGGCGGGATCGACTGCTGGGAATCGACGATCTTGGAATGGATGGTGATTGTTGTGGTGATGGAGATGAAGAGGAGGCGGAGAAGGGGAGACATTGTTGGGTTTTTGTGATTTGATTTGTGGGGGGGGGGGTTTGGAAGGTAAAAATTAGGGATTTTGGGGAAGATTTGAATTTATAGACAGATCGTGGGGGAGGTGAAAGTTACCGTTGTGGATTTGGCGGTGACCGTTGCGAGTCACTGTCTCTTGTAGAGACGGGAAGCGGTTTTTTATTTTCTTTTGTTCGGGTTACTCGCGGAGTATCGTAGTTCGGTTGATACGAGGAGACGGTGCTTTTGTGGTCCGTCAATGGATCCGGTTTGGGCTAATCCTTTGATGAAAGAGGAAGAAAAATGATACATCCAACCTCAATTACAATCTATATCTATTTTCTTTTTAAAAAAAATCACTCTCTCTAAATAAAACATATTGTCATATGAATTAATCTAATTTTTTTAAGTAAAAAAAAAATAATTTTTTTACATCATATGCTATAATAGAATCTATTACCCATATAATATGATAGTACGGTATGTACTACATTATAATAGCATATGATGATGCAAAACAGACTGCAAAATTGATTGATTGTATCAGCTCATTAAGGAATCTCTTCCAACAAAGAATTAGGCCGAATGTTATTGAGGCAGTGTTTGGATTCATGTTTAGGTTTGTAAATTTTAAACACATTTTATTTCTAGCTTCAATGAAGAGCGTTGTTACAATCGGCGTAGTTTTAAACACGGTCTTAAATGCTCTGTTAGCCCCTTTCATTCTCTATAATAAAGTATAAATAATATTGCTTTATTCATTATATATATTTTATTTTTTTATAAAAGTATACATTTCATTAAATGAATAATATGATTTTTGAAAAAACTACATGTTGGACTATAAAATGAATTGAGTATAATATTTTTTAAAAAATTGTTAGCGTTTCTAAAGTTGAGGAAAGTGAGTTTTTCAAAAACTGGATTTGAAACACAATTTTAAGTCTTAACTTTATCTACCAAAATATATCATGGGTTAATCCCCAACATCATCTATAAAAAAATTCAATTCATGAACTATTTGAGGAAAAGATAAATTATAAAGGAAAAATCCAGATAACCTCTTGTAAACTGTCGAAAATTCAAAAATACCTCTGACTTTTGTTTTATCCATATAATTCCTTGGAAACAACTATGTAAATTCAAATAGCTTTTTAAGTTAAATTTTTCTTGATTGATGAGGAATATTCTATAAACATTCTATTTGGTTAACCCTGATTATTTATACAGTATACCAAAAAATCCGTACGAAGTATTAAAAATGAGAAAAATCATCAGTAAATGATAATTTTATCCTTGCAGATAGGGTTTTATAATCTATTCAGATGACTCAAATCATAATTTACAGAGGTTTTTTTTTCATTTTTAATAAATTGTAGTGGTTTTTTTTATATATTGTGTTTTCAATTAAAGCTAACCTAATATAATATTCATAAAATGTTTCTCATCACTTAATAAAAATTTAATTTAGGAGGCTATTTAAATTTACATGATTGTTTTCAGGGGGTTATATGAATTTTAGAAAAAGTCAGAAAGTTATAGATTTGTTGAGGTTATAGATTATTTGGATTTTTCCCAAATAATAATTCTACAAGCAATTCTCGTGGTTGTTTTCTTAAGAACGACCATAAATAATATACATTAATAATATATTATTGTGGAAAGATGAACTAAATCAATTATCATTATCACACAAGGATTTTTCACAAAAAAAATGACATGTCATGATCATCTATATTCATCTGCATATCACATATTCTCTTTTGTTTATGAGATTTATTTCTGATTATAGTATTAACAAAACTCTCATGTTTCTTTCTTTTCGTCACTTTTTTCTGGATATGAAACCATTGTACATTTGTACATTAGAGAAACACAAGACTTGCAACTTTGTAAGAGGGTTGATTTATATAAAAAAATCAATTATCTAATGGATTTGGTAATTTTTAAAAAGAGAAAAGGTATTGTTGCAACTAGTGTTTATAAATACGTATACGATGCGGTTAGGGTACCGCATAAAACATATGTGATATGTGGGAGTATATGCAGTACTATATTTTTATTAATAAAAAGATGTACGATTATTTTCAAACAATAAATAATAAGATAAAAACGTATATCTAGTAATAATTTATAACAAAGGATTTTGATCACAAATTATAGAAAATATTTGAGCAATAAAAGTATGTGGACATTAGCTTTTTAGATACAAAACTATAAAGCTAGCTATAAATGCATATGTTTGATCAAATGTATAATTGATAATGCATAGAGAAATGAACTTATTCCATATATTTAAAAAATAGAAAGTAAGAAAAAAATAATAGAGAGTTCAAACTTACTAAGATATAAGAGCATCTTCAAAAGCCCCTCCAATGTTTCCTTATATTGTGGAGAAAAAAAACATTCTATGACATGTAGGGAGTTTTTTTTTTATCACTCCAAAACCTCCCCATTCTTACCATATATTCATTTCAAATGATCAATTTACCCCAATTCATATCTATAAATTAAAAGATATTCAAATCTCAAATGAATCAAAGCATATTCTAAAAATTTATAAAGACTTGGAATAAAGATTATTCAAATAAAATTATTAATAATGAATAAAAATTAATTAAAAGTAAATAAAAACTTTAAATAAAAAATGAATCAATGAAGATGGTTAAATTAATGCCCAAGATATGTTGGACCACCTAAAAAAAATTAAATGCCCTTATCTAACATTTTTGTTATAAAAGAATTACAGATTTAGGAATTAGGAAGAACCGTCAAATTTTTTTTTATTCAAAACAGAGATTGAAAAAAAACAAAAATCAGCCATATTTTTCTTCTCTGGTGATCAATAAATCCTAGAACAAATCAATATCAAGCTTTAAAGGAACCATCACTACAAACCACAATCCACATACTCTCAAAAGATTTATACAAGGAGAGAGAGGAGAGAGAGAGAGAGAGACGGCAGGGGACGGGCGGACGGCCGATGGGGCAGACGGATGGCCGACGGCGAGAAGGACGATATATGAAATGGAAGATTTTGATTTTTTATTTTTTTAGGACAGAAAGGAAGATGGGATACATTTGGAGGAGATGATTTAAAAAATAGGAAGAGAGAGTTGGTTGAAAAAAATAGGGTTATGTTAAATGGGGTAAAAAAGTCTATTTGTATTGTAGTTTTTCATACAGAAAAAATATGATAGGGGGGTGCGAGGAGGTTTTTGGAGATAGATTTTAAGATTTTTGACTTCCTATATAAAAAAAAATGTGGTGTATAGAGTCTTTTAGAGATTATCTTTCCATAACAGAAAAACATCCCTAAAGTTTAGATTCAAATCATTTAAGCTTGTAAAAAAAAATGTGTTCGACCGCATGTCTACATAGAGACCACATATGCATGTTTGGACTGTATAGAAGAGTCTAGACTGTACACAGGAATGCATATTTGCATGGATCGCATATCCGGCCACATATACTCTCTTACATACCGTATATTTGAACCGTAGTTATAACCATATTAACAAAATGCATTTACCATAAATATTTTGCAAGGGTCCTGTTTAATTGGGTACGTATACATTTGAAAATCATACGGTATGAATATGATGCTGAGATAATTAAAACTGTTATTTAGTTATATGATTTTTAATATTAAAATTACAGGCAAGAGACTTCAATCATTCAATGTTGAGTACGCACACTTTTTGGCAGGGTCTGAACTGGAAGTCAGGTACTAAAGCTGCAGTCCTGATTCTATTATTAGTTTTTTTTCCCTGCAAAAGGAAAGGGTGGCAAACAAGTGGCCATATCCAGCCAGGCCTTTGTTTTGGCAAATTATGGAATGCATGTGTTTTGGTTATGGAATTCCACATCCTTTCCTTTCAGGATCTGCTCTTCTGGTATTTTGGATCTCAATTCTCAACCAAGATAGAGAACCTCATGACCACAATAGGTCTATATTTTTAGGTGGCTTTTGGGTAATGGAATTGGAAAAAAAATTTAGAAGTTGTTTAGTGAAAGGAAAAGATGAATATACTACAGAACAAATTGATATTGTATTTCAGGTCTCCATTGAATTTGTATCATTCCACTTACCCACGCGTAAAACCAACTGTCATCACTGTTAAATCATTATTCCACTTTTAATTAATTCAAATACATTTTATTGACAATTTATACATAGTCAACCAAACAAAAAAAACTTTTATATTAAGTTTCCTAACCCTGTAATAATTATGTCTATAAAAAAAAAGACCAATGCTTATCTCATCGAAATCTTGGGGGTGTAATTAGATACCAAACCCATAACCCCGTAATATATTATGTCTAAAAAAAAAGACCAATGTTTATCTCATCGAAATCTTAGGGGTGTAATTAGATACCAAACCCATCCACCCCCCCCCCCCCCCCCCCAAAAAAAAATTAAATAAATAAATTAAATTAAATTTGTAGATCCAATAAAAATCAAATATTTCAAAATCTTTTAAGAAAATCAAAATCTACAGATAATCGTAATCTTCCCCAAATCTTTCCCACAAATCCGAAGGACCCAAAAAAATTTTGAATGCAGACCAACAAAAATCCATAAAAAAATTAATAATAATAAGAATAAACGATTTTAGCAAATGTAGGGACAGAAATCCCCACTTTGCACGACTTGAAAAATCAAATATTGAAATAAAAAGTGACATCTGTTTTGTTTATTTTTTTTATTCAAATTTTGAACTGAATCACATCTGGATCTGCGGGTGAGCTTTCTTCGGAGGTGGAGTCGGTCGAACTCCAACCGATGTTTATGGCGTCCGCTTCTAACTCAAAAAAACCAAGGATTTTCTGATAAAAACAGATCTATGAATGAATCCCAAACTTAAAAAACCAAGTTTGAACTAAAAAACCCAAATGAGTCTTCATTAGTTTCTTCTCCTGATCTTCATTGATATCAAAAGAATGAACGATGATGAAGACCCAAGTAGTAGCAATGGTGGTCGGGCTTCAAAGAAACAGAAGACAATGAAGATCCCCCGAAGAGGACTTGGGGTTGCTCAGCTTGAGAAATTGAGGCTGGAGGAGGTGGAGAAACAACAGAACAATCAAATCCAAGGCTCTGTTACCACCAATACTGTCACTGCTTCATTGTATTCTCTGCCACCACTACCACCACCAACAAGGCTGCATAATCAAAAGATTTTCTTGTTTTCAGATCTGAACAATGTGAATGACATGAAAGACTATTTGAGTTCATCTTCTTCGTCGGCGCAACGGCCTTCGCTGCCTGTTCCGTTACCTGCTTTCAGTAATCTCCATATGGAGCCCCTTCAAACCAAAGTTCTAGTGGCAACAAACTGATGGAACAAGAGAAGGTATGTCTCCTTTTATGTCTTCTGTAAGCGGCATTGTTTGAAAACGAGTTTTAAAAATATTTGTTTTATATTTAAAACAGTTTTTTAAAACATTTTTTTATCACATTCTTAAAAAATTATTTTTTTATAACTAAAAAATTCATTTTTTATAAAAAATTCATTTTTTATGGGATGGAGAGGGAGTGGAGAACAATGGCAGAGGCACCGGGGGAGAGCGACAATGGGGTAGAGGGGACTAGGGAGAGCAAAAAAAAAGAGGCCCCCGCTCCGGTGCTTTCCATCTTGTTACCCCCCCTACCCCATAATTTTTTTCTCAGGGTGGGTGACTGAAGAATGGTAGGGCCAAATGACTCCAAAATTAAATTTTCTTCTTCTAAAAAGTTGGGACCATCAAATAATTATTGTAAAAGCACAATATTAAAAAACAGATCAAACTCGTTCTCAAATAGTATCTCAGTCATCCCTAATTGTTTAGGTCGTAAATGAGTATATAATTTCTCTAATTCAATATATATTAGGTCATGAGTATATACTCCGACTACGAAAGTATAAGAAAGAATGCATTCATTCTTTCAATTAGGTCATGAGTATAAGAAAGAATGCATTCAATTTATTCAAGTATATACTTCATTTTCTGCGAAGTTATTTACTTCCATAGACATGGTTTGCAAGGCTGCAAAGATGATTCTCTAACCCAAGTTTGTCTAATAAAATGGTGTTCTTTAACAATAAAACAAGAGCATTGTCATGGTCTTTCCAGGTAGAAAATTCCACAATTCAATGGAAATTCCTTCCCTTTGGAGGTGTGTTTTCGAGAGGTCTACCACCTTCACCATATCTGTCACACAGTCCAGATATTCACATTCCATGTATTCCAAGCTTCAGACCAAGGATTTCAAGTTTCAGGTTCACAAAAAAAGACTCCTGCTCATCATTTGATCATGTAATTAATTAATATTAGCAGGTGTTAATTGTGTGACATCATTTCACTATGTGAAACAGAGAAACTGATCATTCGACATCAAATGAAGGGTCTATCAATCTCACTATGATTCCTGGAAATCCATCCTCAAAACCTCATCATTCAGACTTCCCTACATATCAAGTAAAGACTCTCAGGAAAACATTTTTGGCATGTATCAGTGACTCTAAAGTTTCTGCTAACACTCAGATTCAAAATTCTTGGTTTTATTGGAACAGGAAAATGTGAATGAACCATTCCCAGTTCCATTCTACAGATTCTTGCCAATGAGTAATGGCACGGATGAGGCTGCCTTAGATCACCCAACACGCGCCAGTGGCCCTGTTGGGGCCGCCTCAGATCAACAAATGGGCGAGGCTTCCGCAACAGAGAAGATTGATCTTACACTGAGGCTCTGATGGTAGTCTGTAATCCATGTGAACATAGGATCTAAAGCTCGTCAGCCTTTATTAGTTTCTTTTTTTCTTTTGGGTGTGAAAATGAAATGAGGGATCTCAATTCTGAGCACACTTATAGTGAGGGAAAGGAAGGTTTGATTGAAATTTTTATTCTTTTTGTGATGTTGAATCCTTTATGTTACAGATTTTTTTTTCTCTCTCTCCTTTTGTTATTGTGGGGTCCAATATCTGATGTTTTGATCAAATATACCCAAATATTTTGATGTTATGGAATAGAGAGCTTGTTTTACTGTTTTGGTTAGAGACAAAAGCTTGTGATACCAATGTGAATAACTGGCTAGCATTTCGAAGCACTATGATTGATTTATATATATACAACAGGAAAAAAAATACATGTAACTCCACTTGCAGCCCCAGTTACAATTTATCTCATTTTTCTTTTCTTATAAAATTATACACTTACCATTTGAAATGTATGCTATTATATAAAATGAAATATATACTTAATACATTAATGTATTTTTTTCAATGGTGAAAAAATGAAAAAAACAAACTACAGTATATATTATGATTGTGTAGTATACACTACGTTATTATAGCGTATGGGCTGTAAAATAGGCTATAAAAACGGACTGCGTGTATCAACACTATATAATATCAATTTTTGCAGTTTTAAGGTTTCCAAACGATACTCTAAAAGCAATATTTTATAAGAACAATTGTATTTCTTATTTATAAGAACAATTTGTTGTCACTTTAATCACAATCAAGGCTGGCAAGTAAATAAAACATATCAATTTTGCACCAGAGTGTATCAATAACAAGTCCACCCACATAAGAGCTGAACATTCCATAATCTACCTCTATATGATAATGAAGATTTTGAGCCATCAGTCAAATATATCAGCCAATATGGAATTCCCTGTAAAATTAAAATGCACATACATGAATTTGAATATATTAGTTTGCTACTGGCATGAAAGGCTCAAAATAGATGGATAGTTTAACCATAACATCTGACAAAAAATAAATTGATAGTTTAACCATAACATCTAACAAAAAATAAATTTAGAGCCACAAAAGCATCAAACCTAGGAAGTTTCAGGACCAGATTGCATAAATAATACAGGATTCCTACTTACACACTCTCAACTTACAGGGACAGCAATCTTAGAATGATTCAATGAAATAACACCACATATTTCCCTGGCTTGTATGCAAGGCAATAACAGGAATATTATAGCAAACAACGATACCGGAAAATGTTTGTCATCATCACCTCAGATGATTATATTCAATTTAGAGGAAGAAGCCTATGACCACCCAGCAAGGTAGTCAAGAACATAGACGAGTATCAGGGACAGAGGATAAAACAGGAACGCTATGAAACACATCCAGAGAGAGAATGTAGTACGGAAGCTAGCAAACAAGCCCATCACGACGGACACAATGAGAATCACGAGCACCTCAGCCGAGAAGTCCCAAACCAGGTGTCGCACATAAACGAGAGCCAAAAAGACAGCCAAACAAAGAATGTTGTTCATGGTCACAGCCCCGTATATCTGTAGCACAAAAAAGAAAAATGCATCCACTATTAGCTTATGTGCTATATTTTGTTGTACATAGCACACGAATCATCATTCACTAGATTAACATTTTTGAAATGAACAGATATTCTTCAAGAAGAACACAAAACGATGCAATGAGCATTGTAATTGACATGGATAGTGATCGGTTTTGCAAAAATATGGATCCATAGCTGGATATAGGGGAGAAAAATGTGGACCTCTAGAAAGAGATGATATACTGTGCACATGCAAGAGTATCGCTTACTTCATATATAGTGTGAGATGTTATTCAGAGTGAGTATCTTTTGTCGATGGACATTGCTTAATAAAGAACTACTCATATCAGTCACTTGAAATAGCAAAGATAACTTGGTATATGTTGTTTCACCTCTCCCTATCATGCCTGTGAAGGTATCTGGTGATGCTTGTATACCAAACCTGATATGTGATGTCCAGAACTTAAAGCACACTCTCATGTCCCCTCTCGAGTCTTAATCTCCACTAGTTAACAACATAACTCCCTTAATATGTCCATATTAGTTTACACTTGTATTAAGTTCCAACATATCGTATTTTCAATTGAACAAGGTATTCATTAACATCCCTTATTAATATACCAAAACTATGTGCATCGCATAATTGAATGGATGCCAGGAGGCTTCTGACAGATATAAAATGGATGGTGTGAGACTTATATGACACTATCAATCTTCAACTTCAACAACAATCATTTATGCTCTAAAGTTTCTATTCTATTGAGCTGTTAAAATTTTTCTGCTGAAATTGATGCAACCTAACCCTCTGTTTGACAGCTACTTGATAATCACTTGATCCAGCACAGTCTAAAGTCGGGATCTCTGTTTGTTCATCCCGATCAATCTTTACATATTCACTTATACTGGCACAAAAAAATACAAACTTCAGATATGGGAACTTCATATAATATAGTTTCATTAAATTGAGAATGCTGATTGAGCTGATCCATACTTATCATCACCATTCTTTTATGCACCACTGCTTCTAGTAATTTGGTAACATCTTAACTAAAGTTTAGGTGGTGGCCACCATGAGTAGGTCATTATTTCCCAATCTGAAATACGGTTGCCTAGTATTAATAAAATATTATGTTCTTCACAAATGGCAGAAAAAAGGTATACAATAAATTTTAAAATAACAGAAAGTTGTCACGACATGCATTACATATAATATACAGCAATAAGAAATATCATGTAATGCCAAGATTAAAGTGATTTTTGAGTATTATGTATAGATGTATATAAATGGACACCAACTCCATGAAATATAATAGAGTCAACAGGTAACTGAAGGTTTTGCCTGACCCGAACAAGTATCAGAGAGACTTCAGATCGACATAGCAAAATTTGCATAAGTGGAACAAAATAACGATTTTGCAAGTGCATCTGGTTATAAATTATAGAAGCCAGGCATTTTGAACATAGCTCTCATGGATATGATGACATAAATGTCTACTACCAAAATTAAAAATTTGAGTATATTGGTTGGATGAGAATATCAACTTCTAAGCAAGAAGGAAAGAACCTGTACCATGAAGAGAGAGGAGGGGGAACAAGGGATAATGCTATGGTGACAATCATATTTATTGGTGGTTGGATAAGAATGAACTGGGAAGGGATGACTGTGACTGCTCAAAGACATGAATCAGTTTTTGCTTTCCAGTGTTTTTTGAAATATGGAGTCTCCAACTGGACAGGAAGGGGTTATAAAGAGGCTGTCAACATGGCTAACACCAATCATCCCCCATCCATCCGTGTGCATTCTGTTTATAGATAAATTGAAATCATAGGGTTCTTGGAACACAATAAGCATTATACGTGCTATTTATTAATCAAACATCACAAAAGAGCTAGGTATATCCTGGTAAGTGGTGACCAGAAACACCTAAGATAGAGATTCTTGAAAATAATATTTGATATTTAATGAGAGATAACAAGGAAACAAACCTCTGAGAATGTTAATGAGGAAGTCCTTTGCTTCTTCCGGCTGGCAAAAATAATTGCCGAGACAGCCTCACTTGAGTTGGTGGCCAAAGGCATTGCGATGAATGAGATAAAGAACGAAGGTATACTTGTAGCTTTTGAGAAATTGTCAACAGCATCTACGAGAGGATCTGCAAATATAGCTGCAATAATAGTTCCCAGAAGCAACAGTAACCCAGCTTTAGTGCTCACCCAGGAGACATTTTCAATACCCTCAACAACCTCATCACTTCTGTCAACCAACATGTCATGCTCTTCCCTGGTTCTCTGTAGATGAAATTTTAATTATTTCATAAAAATTGTCGACTATGGAAAGAAAGAAATTAGGACGTGACTTACTTCATGAAAGTCATTTATGAACTTTTTAGAGTAAGAACCAGAATTAGCGACCACATGTTTGGCCTCATTAAGCCACTTTGAGATTCCTACGATGAACTCTTGTTCCTCAATCGTGTTATCCCTATTGGTATCGAATTCTGCCATTACTTTATCCACTGCATCATCCTTATCCAAGTCAATCTCATCAAACTGGATTCCTATGATCAGGGCTCTCAACTCAGAGTGAGATACTCTGCCATTTTTATCCTGATCTATGACATGAAATAATCTGCAGTAAAATGCAAGAAATATCATCAAATCAATCATGATTAGAAGTATAAAAATGCAGGAATGTATAAGTCTACTCACTTCTTTATGATTTCTATATTAGGGTCTCCTTCAGGAGTAAGGAGTTTTCCAAATACTTTCTCTTGAGCATGCCTTAAAATTCCTGATATCACGTGCTTGTGTTTGGCATAAGCTAGATGTCTTCTCTGAATCCAAGGTTGAAACACCTGCACCCAAGTACGAAAACAGGAAGTATGTTTGTAAGAAAGTGCTCGTGAAGAAAAAACAGTTAATATGCCATATTATGTTAATACTATTAAAAGAACAAAAAAACTATGAGAAGCAGGGAGGCCTTCAACAGCAAAAATACTGATCACGTATGTCTGGTTTGTGCAAATCACTGAAAACCAAAACCTATCACATTAATAATTGTCATCAAGGAGCTCAGGATAAAGAGCTGCAGTAATCAATGCCACTAATCTTTCTACAATCTGATCAATTTTACACAAAAAATTGTGGCAAGGGAATATGGAGGGCTCTTTGTTGGCTCTGGGGATGGTAGAGATATTTCGACCTTGGAGTGCATGTGGGAGTCTGGGACAAACCTAAGGAAGAAGGGGGGGCGAAAATATCACAATCATTTGTGCCAGCGACAACTTGGTCGATTTGGAATATAACACTATTCAAAGGGGAACGGCTGTACGAGGAGAATGTGGGAGATGGTTCTTCAGCTGATCAAGGACCGGGGTTGCCACTGTTTGAGGGCGAATAGTGTAGGGTTCGCTGACAGCCAGTTTGTGATGGAGTAATATTGTGTAGTATTGGAGAAACAAACCTGCAGTAGACATCTCTTTGTTCGATTGTTCTCTGTAGTGGTCTTTGAATTTCTTTTGTTTTGCTGTTGTATTGGCATTCACTTCCATATAACAAAATTGAGGTAGGAGCCTACCATTTTGTCACACACACACACACACTGGCAGATGGAGAAGCAACAAATACAACACTCTCAGGACTCAGATGCTGCAGTTTCAGTGAAACAAGACAAGACAGTAAAGTGGATGACAATCTCTTAAAATGTTTTATTATTTCTCTAACAGTTACAGCAATTTTTTAATAGTTCATATCCCCCACTACGAATACACTTGAATGATCAAAGGTTATTCATTGTGACTAATTCTAAGAAAATAAGCCAGATATTTTGAGACTGAAAGTAAAAAATATCCAAGCAGACAAGGATACACGATTGGCCCAAATACATAAAATATGATCATGGCAGCTAAAGATGAGTGCCTGATCATGGTATTGTTTCCATAAACATGAACTTCCATTACAATTTATCATAATCGATTCATATATTAAATTATACAAGTTATTTATGATATTCTACAAGGAAATGTTCCTTTCATAATGAAAGATTATCGAGAATCCAGAAACAAAATGCCATTTACAACATTTAGATAAAGCATAATTAGCTGCAACCTAGCATCATTTACCTGACCCATACAAACTGCACAAATAAAGTATAAACATGGACCAATAGATGCTAGAACATAATGGACCAATGAAAAATACTTATGGTTAGCCAGTATAACTAAAAATTATGCACTGTGCAATTCATGACAAGTTTGAACAATTCTTTTCACTGCTTGCACAAATGAGGAAACATTCAGTCATGCAAGGGGCTAAATATTTTCAAGAACTTCCTTTGGCCATAACTATTTAAACCAATTCTCCGCTGAAACCCATACTATATTAAAAAGAACAAACACCCCTGTTTCCAAAACATTATGCAGGAATCAAACAATCGTAACTCAGCATCTAAAGAAATTCATTCAAAATGCTTCTTACAAACACCACTTTAGAGACAGCCATACCTGATAGAGACAATAAGATATCAAGAATGCAATTGCGACAAGGAGAGCCACCAACACCATGATACGCTCCCCAGATGGGAATCGGAAGATCCTCGGCAGCTGCACAATGACAAACGGCACGATTGATATCACCATGATCCTTGCGGCATAGCTAGTCCACAAATCAGTAGTAACACCAGAACCTATAATTTTAATATTGTTTAGAACACCAATTATTATAAGTCAACAATTGTTACAGCAAATCACATCAAAATGGATTTTTGAAGACACCCATTCACTAGCTTTTCCAAAATCAGCTCTAACACAAACTGTGCCACACAAACGTCAAAAGACACAGTAGTGTTTGAAACCACAAAATTTGTTCAAAAAAAGCTGATTTGACCACTTTTAACCAGTGTTTTTAAACCCGAACCAACCCGGCGGGTTGAACCATTTAAACCTTCACCCGTTTTAAATTTCAATTCGGTTTACCCTCAAACCCAATGGTATAAAAAATCGGTAAAACCAATCAACTCACCAGTTGAACCAACATTTGTTCAAAGAAATTATGATTAATTCTTGTTAATTATAATAGAAAGTTTAGTTTTTATATAATAAAATTATATTATGATGTTAAATAAAAAATTTAAAAGTACTAAAATTAAGACTTATAATTATGCAAAGATTTTAAAAGATATTACATTTTTTATAAATATACTAATAATTAATATATTTATTATATCATGATAATGTCACGGTTCAAATTCAATTGACCCAACTGTTAAACTAGTAACCTTATCCATTCATTTTCCTTATTCAATAAACGGTTCGTTTTCTAAAACATTATGAAAGAGAGACCCAAAACCTAAAAAAGATCTAATCTTGCAAACCAAATAGCATCTTTTGAAGAGGGAAAAAAACAGGGGAATGAAAGCACGAACCGAAGAGGCTGAAACCCTTGGTGTCCTGTAAATCGATGGAGCGCCCCGTCGTCTCTGACAAGTTGGTCTTTCCACTACAACGCACGACCCCCACAGAAGCGTCAGAGCATCACCGTCGATCCCGCGAGGAGCCCCATCCCGATCAGCACCTGCTTCTGCGCCGTCTCCGGACTCCCCGACAACCCCGACACTACATCAACAACAACAATCACAAAAAATCCCAAAATATCCCAAAAAATCAGAAACGCACGGATCTCGAGGAGGAGACCAACCGAGGATGAGGAGGGCGTCGGGGAGGGCGCCGAGGATGGGGAGGAAGAGGCCGCCGACGATGCCGGGGCCGAGGATCTCGAGGAGGAGCTCGCTCCCCGTGGAGAGGTAAGTGGCGGCGGTGAACATGAGGTAGCCATAGACGATCGAGAGGAAGAGGTTGCCGAGACAGTGGTCGTGCAGGGGAGGAACCCGTAGGTCTGCTCGCAGGATTCGGCGGCGGAGGACGCCGTTGGACGGCCCAGGCGGATGAGATGCGTCGGCGTGGACGAGGAGTTGGCCGCGGCGCCATCGGAGATCGCCGGATCCGAGAGTGCGTTGTCGATCGGACGGGAGACGGCGCCGGAGATGAAGAGGAGGAGGAGAGGAGGAGGAGAGGAGGGAGGAGAGACGGGGGTCTCTGGATCCAATTCGACATTTTTTTTTCTTTTTTTTGGATTTATTTTTTTTCTTTTTTCGATTACTCGTGAGAGAGAGAGAGCGAGGCAACCAACGGTCGGGGGGGTGTGTGTGGTTTTATGTTGTAGGTGTTGTGGTTACCTTCGGTGAGTATAAGTAAAATAGGAGGTATATAAATGAATGAAAAAGTTCCACACAGTACCATTCAAGTTCAACCGCAGTTCATCCCGTTTTTATTTTTTATTTTATTTTTTAAATCACATACTATTTGAAGTGTGAAATTATATGAAATAAAATATATATTAAGATACATTAGTATATATTTTTCATAATAAAAAAAAAGATTATATATAATTATATGACTCATATATTATGATAGAGCTATATATATTACGTCATCATTGTGTATGGAGCTGCAAAAAGGACTGCGTGTATCAACGCTCATAAATAAATGGGATGGCAGAAGCACGAGATAAATGGGAAATTGTCCCAAACTTATTAGGACGGGTTTAATCCCATAAATTTCATATTTGAACCCGATCAATCTCAACCGGATGAAGATATGAAATGGATTTAAAATTCAAGTATAAAACTCATCTTGTTATACCCTGTTTAAACCACTTTTACTATTTAAAATTAATATGATACATAAATAAAACTAACATATCATATATTATTATTGTTGTTGTTGTAATTCATAAAATATCTAATTATATACTAAGTAATATTATATGACATAATGAATAAAAATAATTATTTAGTTTATAATCTAATAAAAATACAAATATTTAAAATATTTAAAAAATTAAATTTTTTAAATCTATTTCTTTCTAAGGGTGCATTTGAAAACACAATTTAAAAAGTTGTTTTAAGTTTTATACACATTTTTTTTAGAATGGAATGATGAGAGTTGTTTTTTAAATAATCAAGAAATCATGTTTGTTGTTGATAACATAAGTTATTTTTGTTGGAATAAACAAAGTTTTCAAACTACCTTTTTTGATATAATGATAATGACAAATATTCAATTAAGTTTGCTTATTTGCTAATCTGATTGAGACTTTTACTTTTAAAAAAGTTAAAAACAACCCCGATTAAGTTACCAAACACACCCTAAATGAGATGGTGCGAGATGTGTTTGAGTTCTTTAAAATCTTATTGGGATGAGTCCGAGGTAGAAGATTTATTTTTAAAATAAGAGGTAGTACAGACCGTCCCAATTAAAGACAAAACTATCTTTTTCAAAGAATAAAATCCGTCACAGGTTTAAAATAGATCTATGATAAAATTTTATTAACAAGTTTAAAATTTTATTAACAAGTTTATGAATAAGATTGATTAAATATGTGTCAACCCGTCCCAGTTGTCATCCAAATAAACGAAACTTATCATTAGGAGCGTCTGTTGATATTGGATTTTTCAGGGGGAGATCGGGGTAGAATGGGTGGAATTTAATGCGAAGGACCGGATCGGAGAAAGAGAGACACCCAACCGTGGCAAAGAGGGAATGGTTTCTGCCGGATCTTTTAAGCCATTTAACTATATTTATTATAAGTGGGTCCACACGGAGAGAGATCGTTTTTTTATTGGTGGGCCACACTTTGAAATCGGGGAGGATATCCTAATTAGGGCTTATGGATAGAATTCAGACGAGTGAATTCAATCTAAAAGACTGGCATTGAGAATATAAACTTTAGTTATAAGATATTTTATCTTCAAAGTGTAAGCTATCGAATATTAAGAGTATAATTACTTTAAGCTATCGAATATTAAGAGTATAATTACTTTGTTTTAGACAAGTTTTAAAAATAATTTTATTTATCTCTAAAATTTTAAAATGAAAAGATATCAGATTGCTAAATTCCTGGACCTTGAAAATATTCCAACCTGACAAGCCCTCGAAAAACATGGACCTAAAACAAAACCTTGAAAAAACAGGTGGTGATGTTGAAGTAAGATTATCTAATAATAATCTTGGTCTTCGTAGGACAAGATCATTTAGAACTACTCATACAGGAAGAAGGAAAAACTTGATTCCGGAGATAATATGGACAGATATTAAAAAAGGGAAATTTTCAAAAATAACCCCTTGTAAAAAAACAATTTCAGTTTTGACAATAGACTAGTTTAATTGCAGAACTGGTCCTAAGACATGTTTTGTCCGATCAGCACGTCCATGTGGGATGTTGATAAGTACAAAAATTTCCATGAACAAGACGTGATTATCACATCTCTGTCGTTTCACCCCCAAGCAAACACGAGGGTTTGAAGAGTTGAATTTTTTTTGCATTTTTTTTTCTTTTCACATGACAATATACTATTTACATTTTTATTTGAATAGATTATTTGTGAAAATGAGATAAACAAATCCCACTAGAGATAGAAATTTTTTAAAAGCATGAAAAGATATGCAGATGGTTCTTTTCCAAATACAAATAATACTCTTCATAATTTTTTTCTCATTTTTAAAGTAATATTTGGTTAGAGATAATCTATGAAAGATAAGGCCTAACTTTTTTTTTTCTTCTAAAATATATGACTTTTAAAAAAAAAAGGTTTAATCATCTCCGAATATATATTACAGTTTTATTATTAAAAAATAATAAATTGGTGTGAATTTTTTTCTTGGGTGTCTCTTCCAATTTATTTTTAAAAAAATCATGATTTTTAAAGAAAAAAAATCAAAGTCATGCCTTTGATGAGTATTATTTGCATTTGGGAATGGATCATCTAATAAAATATTATCTCTAACCAAATATTATTTTGAAAAATAGAAAATTTATTATGAGTATTATTTATATTTGGGAATGAATCTTTTGTTTATCTTTTGACGCTTGTTTTTAATTTTTTTAACCTCTAGGAGGATCTATCTATTTTATCTCCATAAATAATATATTGAAATAAAAGTATAAATAATACAATGTCTCGTTAAAAGAAAAAAAAATCAAGCCTTCAAACCTTGTGCGTGCAAACTTGTGCTCGCGGGGGGGGGGGGTGATACAGCGAAAATGTGATTAGTAATCACGTAGTGGAAATTTTTGACGCGTTGATAGGTTAAAATAGTATACATGGTCAGTTTTGTAATTAAATTAATCCTCCGATCAAAACTGAAATAATTTTTTTTCAATGGGTTATTTTCAAAAAATTTCCTATTAAAAATGAATAATATTAGGGTCGAGGGAAATATTTTAAATAAAAATTTATGTCATGAGCAGAGAAGAGGATATAAACAAATAAAATACGGTTAACTGGTTAACTTTTTAATGTACTTTCATAAAATATATATATATATATAAACAATTCACGAGGATATAAACAATTAAATTTAGCCGTCGATCACGGGTCCATCGCATCGGAACAGTCGGATGCGATTTCACATCGACCATTGGATGCGATAAACCCGCGATCGGACGAACGAGGTCGATGCCGCACCGTGCGGTCGGCCGCATATTATCATTCGACTATATATATATATATATATATATATATATATATATATATATATATATATATATATATATATATATATAATCGATTAGGTGCGGCGAACGGCGGGTGCGGCAGCGATCACGAGTCCATCGTATCGGACGATCGGGTGCAATTCACATCGACCGTCGGATGTAATGAATCTACGATCGAACGGTCCACGTCGCGACCGTACCTGCCGTTCGTCGTATCTATTCGCAAGCGTCGCGATTACGTGCGGTATGCGGTCGGTGCGGTTTACGACGTGGATCGTCCGATCGCGGGTCCATCGCATCCAACGGTCGACGTGAATCGCACCCGACCGTCCGATGCGATGGACCCGTGATCGACGGCCCGTGATCGCGCACCGCACCGACCGTAAACCGCATATATATATATATATATATATATATAAATGAATTGTATATCGCATATGCTCATTGCGTTAACAAAATGACACTGCCCTGCCTGTGAGATTGAGAACCCCAATATATACGATTTAATATATAAAAATGCACGTCGGCAGGGAAAAGAAAGCTTTTATGCTGATACTCATTTTTCACTTTTAAAAAGAAAAAAAATATCAATTCGGAATGTTAAATTATTATTTATAAAAGATATTTTATATTTTTAATAAAAAAATTGAAATTGAACAGTAGGCTTTTATCTTCCATTCAAGATAGGGACAAAAGCTCAAATTTGAGAAATGACAGAGATTATAATAAACTACTACAGAGAGAGTAGATGAGAAACTACAAACTCCCATCATAAGCCCTACGCTTGGACCGATAAAAGTCCCCCCTAGAAGACTATGGACGAGGCCCCCCGCGCAATGCCTCCCCCAGTCTTATATTTTTAATAAATTACAAGAGATTTTAGGGGAGGGGGGTTTATATGGACTTAAAAAGAGTAATATTACGGTCAAAATAGGAAAATATTTTAAAACAAAAATTATACCATGAGCAAAATTAACTTTTTAATGTATTTCTCAAAAAAAAAAAACTTTTAATGTACTTGCTTCTGAGAAAATGTACTTTCTTAAAAATATATATTAAAAAAATTCAATGAATTGTATATACTCTTTGCCTCGACAAAAATGACACTGCACAGTCTGCACTGACTGCATGTGAGAAACCACACAAACCCCCCCCCCCCCCCCCATACATAGATTCAATATATAAAAAGGGTAATGTTACTATCAAATTTTTTTACAATTTAAAATATAATCTTATGTAACTCATTAAAAATCCAATAAAACATATATCTCATTTATATATACATCATTAAATATTATTTTATATTTATTAAAATGAGTTTATTTAATTCAAAATAAAATAATATATATTTTTTATTAAAACATTTTTTTTATTAGATAATATTTACTATTTTGATAGATAAAAATGACACATTTTCCATATAAAATGCGCGTCGGCAGGGTCCCTTTTCACCTTTGGTCGGCAGGGAAAAGAAGGCATTTATGCTGACTCATTTTTCACTTTTGAAAAGAAAACCAACTTCAGAGGTACCTTAATTCGGACTCAAAAAGGACTAGCTATCGCAATCAAATAATCAATTTCATGACTAAGTTCAGTACATCCACCGGACTGCACAAAAAAACAAAAAAAAACAAAATAAGAAAAAAAGGTGTAATAATTGACCATCTTAAAATAATGCCAAAGATGATCCAGGATCATCCAGAGAACAAAGATGTGTGCCGGTTAGGTAGGCTCTGGCCCACAAAAAGATAAGCGTCGACCCTACCTCCAACACTTTCACCATCAAAAGATAATGAGCATTGTCAATGTTCAGTCCCACATATACACAATCTTACATCGATATGCTTTGTTTCAAGAAATATTAACCTTTTAAAAAAATAAACATGTGAAGACTATACGTGACTACGTGTTGCCTCTGTTAATGGCCTCCGTTTCACCTTGTGAAAGGCCGCCCGTTGATCCTGGATTCAAATATTCAATATCTGTTACTCATCTTAAAGGATTGCTGGATTGGAAGGAAACTACTCTTGATGAGCCGCGGAGGGACGAGATTTGCAGGGTTGATTGGCCTGACTGCAACAAAATCATGGTATCATCAAAACATGGCAGGATTCGGTTTTTGGAGCTGATAAAAGTGGGGTGCAGCCTCTGTGAGCCATGATGGATCGATTGCAATCACATTGCGCATATAATGCTTCTCGGTCAAGACGAGGGAGTGGTACACCACCCATTTTGGGTTAACTCTGCAAGGAAAGGAGAGGACAAATTCTTATATATTGCCTGAATCAAATTATTAACCAAGATGTTAATGTCCACATCGAAGGTGCACATCAACCAGTTGATGCATGCATAAAAGTTCATCATTAGCATCATTAATGAATATATAGTGAACATTATACGTTTATGAAAGATTTTATGTAGCTTTGTATATAAAATTTTGTACATAGTCATCATACATGAACAATCTTCCTGTAATCATAATAGTTGAATATCATGTGTCCATTGTTCAGCAAGGAGAAAAAGTGAACAAGGAAATGAAGCTGTGTTCAATATTGATATCTCATCTAAGTTGACCACTAACAATAACGGATGATTCATGCAGTGTAAGGAGCACAAATTTTCCAACATAATACACATACCTAAAAAGAACAGATGATGGATGAATATAAACTTCTTGAGAACCCCTGATGGTTTTGTATACTCCACTTTGACCAAATGGCTTCCACAAAATAAATAATCAAGGATTAGAACATCCAACAAAAAAGTATTAAATTCTTTTAAAAAATTCCTATGGTGGAATGCATGAAAAAGGCACCCCACAAACAAAGCAGCATTTTAGAATGTCAACAATTGTGTACTTTTTATCCATTGCTCAGACAGCAAATATACACGAAGCATGAAATAAGTAACATAATTATAAATACAAGGTTGAGTACCATTGAAGCAACATGCATAGATGTATATTAACAACATCACACAGCTTCCATCAGAACTCCGAAGTTAATACCAATCAAAAAAAAAAAAAAACATCACACAGCTTCTTTTTCCAATAATTTGGGTGGCTTCATTTCCACTGTGATTATCCACCCTCATCTTCATAAATTCCATTCCTCTTCGTCTATCATTAATCACAGCATGCTCATTCTTTCTAATTGCACATGATTCAATCATTACACCAACTCAAATTATACTCCATCAAAATTTCCCAATGGAACTGCTTCTAAGACTCATTCCATAACACACTTCTCATACTACCGTTTCTGGTTCCAAACACTGATGAATTTGTTGAAATAGTTTCTGAATAAACCATAATAACATTCAAACCTGTGAATTCTACAGAATCCATCCTTTTTTTGTAGAAACCTCCTGATGTGTGAAATATGGTACGAAATTTGAAAGAAATAAGATCAAACAATCCTCCACCCAATATGTTAACAAACATCACTCCTTCGAGTTCCCCCAATGGGACTAACTGACATTCTCTCCCTCACAAAAGCCACCTAATTATATTTTTCAGAGAGATGACAGCGATATCTGACAACAGGTTGGTGGTGGTGGCTAGATTTCAGGAGAGTGCAACTATTTTTGGGCACATGATGTGATGACAAATTGTAGCACTATGCTAAAATGGATAAAAAATACCAAGTAAAAAAATGGGCAAAAGATTGGTTATGAACAGCATTAGTGGCAATAGCCTAATCATGAAATATAAAGCATGATAAGCACTTCTAAGAAATATAGTAATTGAACAACAAACAAACTTGTTCGATTATTTTCCCAAAATTTGATCATGTTTTTCTCTGCTGTTAAACTATTTTCTGGGCATGTCCCTTCACATATAAAGCAGGGAACAGAATCTATTAAAATTTTAGATTTCCCCTCCAAATAATAGCTGAATCTACAATGGTGGCTGATAACTCTCCCCATATCGATAAAGCACAAAAAAAAATTTTAGGCATTTCATATCTAGAAATCAACATATAATCCTTTAGCACTCTTTTAACACACTTGTGTAATCATTGTTGCACAAATTATTGCCACTTGCAGAAATGCAATATGCAATGAACTTAAGATGCAGATCCTCTGATGAAAATGAGACACAAACTCTCTTTCCATAACATATGCTCCAAGACAGGCCCTAATGTTCAAGCATGGAACAAATTGCAGAGACGATGAGAGAAACTTTACATAACATGAGATCAGAAACATACTGATGTTCCAACTATCTAAAGGAACTATATTCTTTTTCATGAATATAATTTGGATAGAACTAGCCAACTAAGCTGTAGGTTTGAAATGTATTCCAACCAAAAATTCCGATTTGGTGAATGTTAGATCCGCAAAGGATCATTATAGGTCTGCCAATAACAAATATGCAGAAAAAACTTATAAGCTGTTAAAATTTTCCACACATTACATAACAGGCTACTTACTTCAAGACGACAAGCATGGGCAAAAAATCCAGCAATGATTGCCTTCCTTATGACCTGCAAAATAAAGCATTTTCATTTTCATTTTAGAAATGCACATTTGATTCTTAAAAAAGACCTGCTGTAAATTAGAGGTAATTTATAATGCAAAAAAAGCTAATAAACCCCTGGAAACAGTCAACAAACAGGGGTTATAATATACAAAATCACAGATCTGTCCCCATTTTCCTATATAAACATATTCTGGATTTTGTTTTAGAAGATGGATAACAAAATAACTGCTTTCTTGGTGACATTGGTTTGACAAAATACCTCATGTTTGAATATATTGTGTATTCAAATCAGTAAACAATAGCATGAAATGACTACTGAATTATATGACAATAAAGTGAATTATCATCGACAATAAAAGTTTAATTGATAATGTAAATCACCATCCGATATAGATGATTAGATAAATTGTTATAAATTGATAGAATTTATATGAGTAACTAATATATGATTTTTTTACTCTTTTACTACTTGCATGAGTGCAAATCAAACAATGAAAATACATAAAAAAATAGTTATTCATTTAGAATAAAATCCGATACAAAGGATGTAAAATACCTGAGTATCTTTGTCACAAGATTTAAGATTTATACCAAGCTGCTTCATTAATTTGCGCAGTTGTTCTCTAATTTCAGCAACCTTTTTCTGCACATATTTACATAAGTTACAAGCATTAGGTGCAACTATCAACAGAAAATTAAATATACACCAAATCAAGTTGACCCTTTTTTGAGAGAGATGGAAAGTTTAACATACAATTATTGGGCAATACGATAGAACTAGAATTTAGACGTTAATCTTAATTAGCAATGCCCTAGCTAGCTTCAAACACTGAAATGTAGACATTCATGATGTATCACGGTAATTGCTTGTAAGTAAAACCTACCATAGCTTGGTAATTAATGAAATTTTTATGGCACCACTGTGTAGATTTTCCAGAGCGAAGAAATCCTTGATATACATTTAAGTATGTTATATGATCACCCTGTGAATTGTCAGAGACAAACCACAACATTAAGAAAGTTATCACATGAAATAGGCAAACAAATATATAACGAACAACATCGTTTATGGAATCTGAAAAAACTGCAAACAAAGTTATAATAAAAAAGCATAATCAGTAGAATCAAATAGTCTAAAGATCCCTTATTTCTAAAAAAAAGTAAGATTTTGGATTGAAGTTGTCTCTCACATGGAAAACAAAAGGGCTAGTCTTCATCAATCTACTTAACATTGTTCTTCAGGAATGTGAAAGATATATATTACAAATTACCAATCATCTGTTACTGAGAACAACCATTGTAGTTGGGCCTAAAAGCAAAGCGGATTCAAAGAGGAAAACATATCATCAGAATTCACTATGATTAAAATGTCTAAATGTCTCCAACAGATAATGAAAAGCAGATATTACATCTGAGTATGATTATATCACGATGATACATGATCTATTCCATATCTTTAGGGTTTGCTCTCCAAATAGGATATATTTCTAGGCCATGGTGGTTAAGAATGAAATGCTCCTCCTCCATGGCAGTTAAGATTGACAAAAAGATTATCACAAAAAAAAATGAAATTGAATGGTTTAATTTCTGTCTTGCTCTCCAAATAATTCTATATCTGACAATCTGTGTTCATTTTGTATTTCTTATCCATGTATTTCTCTCAAATCATATAGACAGACAACAAGGTCTTCTTAGATTGTTAGCTTATTAAACTCCCATTGAAGTCCAATAAGATGACACTTTTGATTAACAGATTATACCATATAATTAATTCAAGCCTTCTGTTCAATTCAGTATCTTAGGTTTTTTATTTTAATGTTATGGCGAGAACCCTACCACTTTAATTCATTAGAAAATATAGGTGCAGTTCCAGATCAATGGCAAAAAAAAAATTAGAAGTGTCTTGTTAGTAGTTCAGGAGACTACTAACACAGAACCATGAACAAAGCCAATAAGACAAGAAACCAGACAACAAATCTCCGGAACTCAATCTTTAGTCACCAAACTCCTTTATAACAGAGCAACCAACTGAGCCCCTATAATTTTTCAAAGAAAAAAGGAGCTCCATCCAGCACAGTTCATTGCTCAGTCTTTAATGAATCGGATTGTGCTCTCCCACACATTCTCAAAATAAGGATTGACAGCCTTGAATACCACCTCATTGCACACAAGCAACAGAGCTTGCATACTGAACCTCCTCTTGGTAGAATGGGAGAGGTGCCCTCTCTTTAGTAAGGGGACTTGGGTTCGAGTCTTACCTCCTGCTGATAGGGGAAGATTTGACCAAAAAAAAAAAATTTACCCACCAAAAAAAAAAAAAAAGCTTGCGTAACCAAACCTCCCCATATTTCCTTCCATGTGTAACAACCCTTTCACCGAGACACCCTCCCTCCCTCTCATCTTTTTTCCCATTTTCTCCACCCCTATTAAACATTGCAAGGCACTTAACCAAATTCAAATTGCCAAGTCAGGGTTGGAAGCTACAAATATTACTAATGTTTAATGTATCAATTACAGCTCAAATATTTTTCTAAAAAGAAGAGCACATAATATGAATGAGATAATTACAGATATGAGCACATAATTTTTTCTAAAAGGAGCACAAAATATGAATGAGGGATTTAAAGGAAAAGACAGGGGAAGTATGTTGAATTTGATCTAGCTAGACAAAAAGATTTATTTAAAAATTGTAAAAAGATTTTAAAAATTATCAGAACCTCAGCTACAGAAAATCGCAGTCTTGCTTCATCCAATTCCTTTTGTGATCCTCTACCAGAAACCCAGATGGACTGCTCAAAAGATATATAAATACATCAAATCACAAATTTATGGAGAGAGTGGTGATGTCTGTACCTGTGAAGTTATGAGAAGTTGATAGGAAACAGAATTTGTCAAGAGAAACGAAAATTCTCATCTATGGTACAGTATATGTCAGTGACGATCAAAAAAAGGTTCACCTGAATAGAAAGAATTGCTGCTATAGTAATGATCTCCTCAGAACATCCAAGTTCATTTGACGATAATATCATTTTGGATATCATTGGATCCTGGAAAAAATTTATTGGAAAAATTATTATGGACTGTCATCTCTTCTGATAACAACAAGCTTCAAAACAATGATAACTTAAAATATACACAAAAGGTCTCATTCTGTGAGGATATTATAAATTATAATTTAAATTGACATCTGTTGATCTGCATTCATTAGTTTCAGGACCACTTGATGACCAACTCAAACTCCTGTAATAAAATAAAATAAAATAAAATAAATAAAAAATAAAAAAACTGAAGTATGACAATAACATCAATTACTAAAATACCATTGGATGTTCTCCAAATATACAATTTTTTAACTGAAGACAGTTTTGTCCAGGTATGAGACAGTGTCCACTGTTGAAGCCTAAGTGAATTATCCACTACTGAAGCCTACACCGACAAAAAAAATTCATCTTTGGAGGACAGGCAATGCAACTGCAAAGGTCAATTATTTGCTTTACAGGAGTTTGGGTTGGCCATCAAATGGTCACGACAAAAAAACACATGCATGGTCAAATATTCAGTCCCGTGAAGATTTCTGCAAATAAATCTATTTTTTGGGTTCTGCCAAAAAAAAAAAATTGTCCAAGGACTGAGCAGCATAGGCTTGTTCTTCATTGCACCCATCTTTTATGAAAATAATCACCCATCAAGACTGGACCTTTACTAATTAAGACAAAAGGAGTCCAGCTAGAAGCCACTAGTATATCAATCATAAGTGAAACTGCATGTTGTACTTTCCAGATGGGCAAACTTAATGATGAATTCAATTAAATAAGGCTTCCATGTAAATCAACTATTAAAAAAAAATGCAGTCGTCCCCCTCATATCCTTCATGACTTGGTATTTTGACAATAAGTTGAAACTATCCAAACCTGAAAGCAGATTGAGAATGGAAAGGAATACTACTATAAATTGGCCACTCCCTCAAATGAGAAGTTAAAGAACATACTAGTGGAATCTCGGCAACTTGAAAACCAGTGGGTGATGTAAGTTTGGCATCTTCGTCAAGAACTCCGAGTGAGTAGAGGACCTCAAGTGCTCTAATCATTGACTCTGGTGAAGGAGATGCCAGCCAGTCAAATCCAAGGATATTATCAATCCCTAAGGCTTTCAACTGCATTATGAAACAATTTAAAAAAATAAGCAGTCTATTCATGGAAATACCTTAAATATAAGCGAAAATTAAATCATAGAATTCAAAAAAAAAAAAAAAAAAATTTCATATTCCTAAAACACAAAGCATTATTTGAAAAATGATGCTGTAAGCATCAAAAATCAACAAAATGTCAGGTGCACTACTTGAATATGAGACTAAAAAGGGAGAATCAATCACGGGTGCTACCTTGATGTTCTACTTTGCTAACAGACACTGCTTATGCAATGCCATCAAAATATATGATATATGTCTTTACCAACTCACTCGATCACAAGTGTCAATGGGTCTCATGATTGAGGCCCAAGCTGAGAATCAAACCAAAATATATGATATATGTCTTTACCAACTCACTCGATCACAAGTGTCAAGTGGCATGATTTTCCCCTGTATAATGGATCCATGATATCAAATACACACCTCATGTATTTCAGATGGGCATGAAATATGCATGGCCCGGAAACCAAACAACTTGACTGTGTCACATAACACACCAACAAATAGCTAATTATGCATAGAGATTTACCAACAGAAGAATAGGGAAAAAAGTACTGAATTGCCATAATGAGACAAATTAATTGGAGAAAACAACAAAAGCAATGATAAACTTAATTAGATTGAGATAGGCATGATCTTTTTGCTATCAATCCAAAACTATCTAAATTGTATGAATGTATGGCTTGTAAATTCTCATTCCAAACAACCATTCAATGGTTCGGATGAATATATAGGTGTATTTTGACGAACTAATACATGCATATTCCCATTGTCAAAAATTACATTAAACATCAAGAGCAGGAAGATATTATAAACTACAATAAAGGTATATGCTTATAAACTTTGAACATTACTTCCAATGGTGAATCAATATCAGATGATTCATCTGCCAGATAAAGAAAAGGATCACCGGTGAAAATGGAGTCAAAAGGTTTTAACATGAATTGAAAAATCAAAGGACTACAAAGCAGCCAGTATATCCAAACTTCAAAAAAATATGGAACAGAAAGAACTTAAGAGTTCCCCTACAATGGATAACAAAAAGAATTTGCCTACAGAACTTATGTGACAGCAACCAATTTCAAAAAAGGCACATACCTGAATCACACTAGAAACAAGGTTTGACCTTTGCATTTCTGGAATTCCTTCTGCAGGCATCTCCTTGACAAAATACTCTTCTGTGTACAACCTGACAGGAATAACAAATATGTAAAAGAAAATGGGGACACCTAGAATACAAGATTTATGAGAATTAGAACTGATAAAAAATTTAAATTTAAATTTAAATTTAAATTAAAATAGACAAGAAACCAGGATTAAGAATATCAGCAACCAAACCATTACAATTATTATATATATATAATGTTTTTGAGCATTTGATAATTCATCAAACTTAAATTATTGACATCAAATGAAATTGATAAAATAGATATGGAGCATTTCTAGCATGTGATACCTAAAACACTTTCCTGGTCGTACCCTACCAGCTCTTCCAGCTCGTTGTTTCGCAGATGCCTTGGATATGGGTGCAACCACCAAATTTTCAATATTTGTAATCTATTTAATAACACATGGAAATAAAATTCAAATCATAAAGATATTCATGTTAACACTTGTAAAAAGACACACCTAATTATATACTACCCATCAAGAAGAAAAGAACAAAATTATCTTAAATATCTGCAAGAGAAACATAAAAATAGTTTTCAATAAAAGGAAAAAATCTTGGATTACTAAAGATTTTATTACAACAAGGAATATGTCACAATTAAAATCAACACATTAGCTATAAAAAAAAATCAGCAAAAAGATAGCCTTGGAATTTCCTCAAAATTTGTTGAATGACTAATTCATTTTATTGAATTTAATTAAGTTCAACATTTTCAGTACATTATGAATGAAGATAATGCTTCAATCCACAGCTTAAGATTATATTGATCAGAAATTAATACAACAGTGGTGCAAATAAATGACTTAATCACGACTCTGCCTGATGGGATTATCGAGAAATTTAAAATAAAATGGAGAATATTCTACACAGAGAATCCTTTCTACAGCGCTCATGAAAACACAAATATCCATGTTCATAAGTCTACTATTTACCTTGACACAAAAAATCACATTGAAAATCCAAATGGAAACAAAGACTCTGGAGCTCAGAGGAAATCCAGTGCCATTAAGCAAGTTGCATGCAAGGGAAATGTAAACATGTATTTGCACAAATTGCATGCAAGGACAATGCAAAACATGGAAGTTACCCAATCAGCCAATCAGGATTGCAATAAGTGTGCCAATATATAATTGCAATCACGAACGTCAATGAGCTGACAAGAAAAACAGTTAATCTGAACTACACTAGCTAGTGATTACCAGAATGATGTCATAAAAAATGAAATACCCACCTAGAAAGTGTCTATATCCATTATTTAATGGTTTGAGTATTTGCTGGAATATTGTTCAAATTATAATTTGGCTTCTAAGCATTGCATAGTCAGATCTTTGAAAGGGAACTTTTTTTTGGCAAAGAAGGTTTTCATGATTGTATTAATTCAGAAAAAGGCCCTCGAAGCAGACCAGGGATCTTCAAATTGGGGCAAAAAGGTCCCTAAGATTACAACACAAGCTCGCCTTATCACCCGTGAGAAGAAACAGTTAAAAAATGATTACAGAAAAATCCACCCCAACCTGCATGGGTGAGATAATAATAAAAAAAAAGATGTTTGTAGCCATATCTGCCCCCAAGATGAATTTTACCTAATCCCAAAAAAGCGACACCACACTTGCCCTTTTTTTTTCAATGTAGACCGACCATCTCCTTTTAAAAATGCATGCATTCCGTGTTAGCCAAATGCACTGGCATACCACATGAGAGATGAAAGAGAAATTTTTCCTTCATGCTTGCAAACTGATCATTTTTATAAAATGGAGACATGTTGAATGTTAGATTATAATTGCAAGCTTATCATGTTTATAAACTGGGGGTAATAATGATAAACAAACAGATATCTGCTTAAACACAATAATTAATTATAAACACTTATAACAAAATAATAAAAAAGTAAAGGACAATGTCCAACAGATATGGCTAGTTGAAACTGGTACACAGGAAGATCATACAGTTAAAAGAAATATTCAAGAAAAATTACATCAATTATATAGTATCACATAAAAGTCACTTAACTAAAATAGTGACCAATAAAAATGTGCACTTGAAAACATATAGAAATATATGGAACCAAAATACCGGATTATAGAACCGCTGCTTTGAAAATCCACTATCCACAACATACACCACACCCTGTGTAATCAATAATGAATAATATGTTTCATGATGAAGCAAAATCAAATTAAAAAAGAAGTAAATTTAACTAAATTCTAGGCAAGATTGGAATATCATAAAAAAAATTACCTCTAGTGTCAATGATGTCTCAGCAATATTAGTAGAAATAACAACTTTCCTCTTCCCTTTAGGCATTGGAGAAAACACAAGATCCTGCAACAAAACGATATAATAGCAAAAAATGAAAAAATTGCCAGGCATTATAAAAAGATGCAGAATTCTCATAACAAACAACAATAGAATATAAAAAGGAACATCAAAATATCTACAACAACCAATCATCTAAATGCAAAATCAATTCACAGAGTACCCTGTATAAACCTGACCTGGTCCGCACGTGAAAGTCCCGAGTACAATGGTATAACCAGCATACCTGAAAATTGGACATTTTGAGAATTTACTACAACATAAATGTGTGTTAAAGGAGTGAACAAGGAAGGCAGGGAAAGACAATATTATGGTCAAAGAACAATCATTCATCAGTGCATCGTGGGTGGAATTTGTTAATAAGAGATTGTACATTGAGAAGTGAGAGGTTATGGGGTGTTCCCGAGCAGAGCCAGCAGTTAACTCTACTACTGCTTTTGACGGGGTGTTTCTTGTCAGATGTGTTTATCTGACAATGTTCTTTTTTTTTTAGGGAAATATTTTTTTTTTATATGACAATGTTGCCCAAATTTGTTACAGTAGCTTGTCAACCTATTTTCACCCAAAAAAAAAAAACTCATTCACCTATGATAATCACAAACACAACACCAAGGCACTGGAAAGAAATGAAATTAATAAGATCAAAAGAGTGGCAGTTCGTGTAGGGATGTGATACGGAGATCTACGAAGGAAGACTGAATGCGAAAGCAGTTCTCACAATTATCCAGCTCCCTACTGAGGAAGGTGCAAAAGCACAGGGGCGAACAAAATTATAATAGCTATTTCTTAAATACGATAAGGCATAAAGATTTTACATGCATCAGAGACACTTCAAACATTGGGTCAATAACACTTGTTCACTAAATATGATCACAACCAGAAGTAAATCCAAACAACTCATTAATAGAGAGATACTGGCATTTTTATGTAGTTGTTGTTATGTGATTAGCCCATAATATTAAATGGCAAATACAACAGCAACAAGCTGGATAATTAATTCGCCCCAATATTAGTATATCTTGTTTCTTTAAAATCACCCTCTGGCAACTCCCAGGGCTTCAAAGTTCACACGACAAGCTAGAGGACCACATAAATTTAGCATAAACTACCTGATGAATGCTTTCCCCTCTTTTGAGCATTCTCCGTAAGTAACTGGACAGCAGCATCAATATCATCTTGACCCGTAAGAAATACCAGAATATCGCCCATAGGTTCCTGCACGGTGATAAAATGGATAATGAATGAACCACACAATCTCAAAAGCAGAATAAATGGATATAAAGACAGAAATTATTTTCAGTTTTGTTCATGTCTGGGCATCTCAACAATGTCTTTAAATTATAATATAATATGATCCAATGCAATTGACAGGAAAGTACTTGATCATGAATTGACAGCACAGTTGATACAGCAGCTTGCAGATAATCAGGGGCAGGCTCCTCCAGATAACTGATCTCCACAACAAAACCTTGACCCTGAGATAAGACAGAAAAAGTAGCTCATTTTTAGAGATTAAGCATTTCAATACTGTTAGAGTTAACTGTGTCAGAAGGTGATGACTGATGACAAATGGAAGGATGCAATAACAAATTTTTTCCTTTCTTTTTTTTTGGAGAAGAAGAAGAAAAAATGCAATAAAGGATGCAAATAATTAAAAACAAATCATAACTTACTTCAACAGAAAGTATCGCAGGCTGTGTGCTAGGTGTACCATTTTCACTAGCTTGTTCTTGGCGTTTTTTTCTGATAATAGCACAAAAAAATGCAACACGTTCAGGTATAGAGAAACTCATAAATAAAGCATTGGTCTGCAGAATACTAAAGAAAATGAGAAAAAGTTATCAACATCCACACACTTATAATGTATTAACATCGGTCCAATAACAGCTTGGAAGCCAACTATATAAGATCAAATTTTTGATCGTATAAACCAGGACAATGTACCTAGGAAGGAAATAATTTGACATAGATTTGGCCTCAATTGTAGCAGATGAAATGATGAGCCGCAGCTCAGGTCTTCGCCGCTGGATCTGGTACAACCACGCCAGTAATTTAGTTCACAGCTGAAGCGGATATATCTTCTTGAGAACAAAAAAAATGAAATTGTAGCTTATTTAAGCAAGCATTTACACCTTTTTCAAGAGGCCCAACAGCATGTCCGTTGAAAGGGATCTTTCATGTGCCTCATCTACCATTATAACACTAATCAATAAATAGCAGTTAAACACGTGGAAAAGTTATCAATGGAATGTCATAATTTATCCCACAAGTTTGCACATCAAGAGGAAAGAAATTGGAAGAAAAGATACAGGGTAAACATGTCTGAAGATGGAAAAATCATATTTAGACAGAGTATCCCCATAACATTCAAAGGTATAAAATTACCATCTTACCACACAACCAGAAATTAAAAAAAAAAAAAAAAAAAGAAAACAAGAAAAGGAGCTTAGAAGTGAAGCCCAAAAGAAAAATGTATTTAGTACCTATATTTTGTTAAAAGAGGATCATTCATCATTTCTCTAAGAAGTACGCCATCTGTGAGAAATTTAATCATGGTCACACCCTGCAATTAAAAATATTAGTGTACAAGGATCAGGAGCTTTTAGAATGTAAATTACATGGGGACTTCACTCCTTTGTATCCATGGAAAGATGAATAATTCACATGTGCATGCAGCGAACAGAAAATATCATTGCCAATAATAATATATAATTTTGCAAGAAACAAAGAGTTTGTAGCATCCTACCAAAGGGGTTTACATCAACCAAAATAATGTCAGCAGGACAAAATTGATTTATGTGACCTTGTAGAAGAATGGGAGAACCATGCTCAATGGCACTTAATCAAGAGACAAGGATGGGTGGAAGATGCAGTAAACATGAGAAAGTTGGAGTCTTCAATCAAGATGATCAAAGAAAGAATTTACATAATTTAACATAGTAGCAGAGTGCTTGCATCATATTCTAATGATGGCATTGCAGCAAGGAAACAATATTTGACATGCTCAGAGTTGGTTTCTCACAGTGATGAATGGGGGGGGGGGGGGGAGAAGAGACCTCAAATAATAAAAAGCAATAAGAAGCCCTACCGGGGTTGTAATATCTTCAAATCGAATTGTATAGCCAACTTCTTTCCCCAGCTTGACACCCATCTCTTCAGCTACCCGTGTAGCAACAGACTAACAAACGATTTTAACAAGATTAGAATCAAATTATGCCATAAAAAAAGTGCTTACCTGCCAAGTTCCAGATGTGTTAACAACTAACAACTCAATTACATAAGTTTTCAGAAATTTCCAAAGAAAAGAGAACCAAAATTAGTGTAATGACATTCTCAAAAGTATATGCAACAATTTTCTTTATCTTTCTTGCAATAATAAAACATTTACAGAAATCAAATCACTATGGTTTTTTAGGGGAAGTGAGTCTTCATGGTTCAATATGTGCATATGAATTTCCCTAATGCAGTTTCCAAGCTTGCACGTATTTGAAAAAGTGTGTGATTGTCACAACAAAGTTGGTCTTCCGCTGCAATGATTACAAGTTCAGACAATGGTGTCCATCAGGATCCTAACTCTGTACAAGTAAGCTTTCCACTGTAAAGGGAAGAAGGTTGGGTGAAGGTTCGGGTTGTGCCTTCTGGTTGTGGGGTATAGTTTGGCTGATCGAGGACTGATGAAAATAAAGGCAGAGCATAAATGCAATGGAGTGAAGCAGTTTTGCCGTGGACCAGGTGTAGAAAACATGCCTAGAGATGCACGAAATATATTAATGTTAAACGATCAGATCCAAATTCACGCTATCATAAAAGCACCCATCCCATATACCTCAATCCTTGTCCAACAAGGTGTTACATTGTTAAATGAAGAATGTTATTTTTCACTTTTTCTATAAATGACCATACAATATATTGGAGTATATACATATATACATCATTTTTATGAAAATATGAGCTTCATTATATGAAGTACGCACTTTTAAAAAATCAATGCATGTGAAAACTACACGTGAGGTTGCAAGTGGGATTATCCCTAACATTATCCTATTCAATAGCAATAACATTAACCTTTCTCCACAAAATATTTTATCTCCACCTTCCTAATAAGTAATAAACTATCACATCTCAATGCATCCATATCCTTTTTCTTTGCAATGAATTAACATATTCCTCCAATGACTTATTATAAACCACGATTGCGCAACTCCTCGAATAGGATGACAATATGAACAAGAGTTTATCATTAAACCAGACATTCAAAAAAAAAAAAAACTACAAGCACGACCAAAGCCTCACCTGAACAGCCAACCGACGTGGCTGAGTGCAAGCTACCATCCGCCCTCCCTCCGCCCAACCCGCTTCTTTAAGGTACTAAACAATCCAAAACCAATCAAATTCAACAATTCTTCCAAAACACAAAACAAAATTTACAAGAGAGAAATCCAGATGAACCTGAGGAATCTGAGTGGTCTTTCCGCTGCCAGTCTCGCCGACGATGATGGTGGTGGCGTGGGACTCCACGAGGTACAAGATCGCCGTCCGGTGCTTGAACACCGGAAGCCTCTGCCTCTGCCCCTCCAGGCTCGCGTAGCCATAGCTGGGGGGACGGAAATCAACGGTCAGATGACGACGCGCGTAGGTTGCGCGACGGGATCGAATGGTCCACCGGAGAAGGTGAGAAGGGGGAGAGAGTGTGCTCACCCGGAGATGGAGGGGGCGGCGGAGAAGAAGAGGACGCCGCCTTCCTCGTCGTCGAGGATGACCGGGCGAGGCTTTTCCGACCCTGGTTTCCAAAACTGCGCCATCGTGTTTGAAGTTTGGAGAGACTTGGTGGTCGCTAGAACTAGAAACCACATCCACCCAATTTAGGGCACTGGAACGGTCGGTTCGGGCCGGCCCGCACGGGTCGGGTTGGGCGGACCATCCCGGATCAATAAACGGCTTTTTTTATTTTTGAAATGGGTGCCTCTATTTGCACCCCTCAAATTGGGGTGCACACCTCATAAACGGGTAATGCACAAAAAATCCGTTTATAATCGGATTTGTGCACACCCATATATTCGGATCCTTCGCGACACTCGTAGTGTCGATCATTGACGTTTGGGTCAACAACGGGGGTGTCGCGGGGTTCAGAAACTTGAATCCATAGCATCTGAATCCTTAGCGACATTATCAGTGTCGGCATTTAACATTTAAGTCGACAGTACTAGTGTCGCGGGGTTTAGAAACCTGAACCAGTAGCATCTCCATCAACCATGACACTATCAGTGTTGATATTTGACGTTTACGCCGACAATTTTTATGTCGCGAGCTTCAGAAACCTAAACTCATAGCAGACTAATATGTGTGTCGACATTCTGTGTGTCGACGAGTTAGCTATATGGCGACAGTATCAGTGTCGATACTAACAGATTTTTTGAACGATTCAAACATTCACACATTCTCCTCAACCACCTGCCGTTGGATCTCCGCCTCGCCCTCTCCTTCTTCGACTGGACCGGATCCCTCCCCGGCTTCCGCCATGACCACGGCTCCCACTCCGCCCTCCTCGGCCTCCTCGTCCGCCACCGCCTCTTCGCCGCCGCCCGCCGGATCCGAATCTCGATATTCAGATCATGCGATGCGGGAGACGTTGTTGGGGCTCTCAAAGGGGAGGAGGGTCTGGGACTTGGAGAGGTCGGTGACGGAGATGCGATTGCCGACAGGGGTGACGGAGATGCGATTGTCGACGGGGGAGATGAGTTGGGTGTCGTCGGTGTGCTTTGAGAATGGATTGAAGCTTAAATAAGGGGGTGTTTAAAGAATGAGAGAAAGTTTTGATGGGTGTGTAAAAATAGGGGTGTGCACCCCAATTTAAGGGGTGCAAATAGAGGCACCCTTTTGAAATTCAAACTCGGGGTGACCTAACGCCCCATTTGGTTTGAAAATATGCCAGAATAAGTCGGAATAGTCTTATAATCAATGTTTGAAAAATTGAAATAAATGAGAATATATATCTTAAAATTAATTGATATAAAGTGATATATGAATTTCAGTCATCCCTTAAAATAAAATTATTCCAGGTTATTCAGACCAAAGAATAACTTTTATCTAAATTTTCAAAGGTTATTCTTCTTCATCCACATTTTTAAAAATATTTGAGTAAAATACAAAATTATGGTTGAGATGAACCATATAAAATTAAACTTTTATTCAAATTTTTAATAAAATTTAGGTATAAGTTTGACCAAGAGTGGTAGATGGCCTCAATTACCTTAACTATCATTCACTTTATCATATTCTCTTATCCACATCTCGGACCAGTGTAACTTGATTTCTAAAATTTATGTGGAATTTTTTCTTAAAAAAATGCCTTAATAAGCAGAGGATCTAAGATTCCAAACTTGTTCCTCTTATTTGGATAGAGAATTAAGTTATTCTGAAGTTTATGACTATTCTAATATAATAAGTATGAAGTGATTTTTATTTTATTGTTTTTTAATTATTCTCATTGAGAAAAGTAATAATAAAGTTTTTGTTGTTTAGTCAAATATGAATAATATGTGGATAATGATTTATAAAAGGTGAAAATATGATTACCATTGATTTATAAGAGATGATGGCAGTTGATTTGACAGTGAGCCTTTATTTAGGTAAAAATTTGAGTAAAAGCTTGATTTTCCGTTTGGATATGAATTTAAGTAGATTCTGCATTTGAAAAGTTAAAAACTTTGAAACTCATATCCAAACACATTTTCAGTGTTTGGATTTTCAAACTATAATCTTCTTTTTAGATCAAAAAATCTTGCGGTTATAAATCTAATAAAGCATAGATTTTCAAAAGCTAAGTTTAAAACATAAGATTTTAAAATTTTCAGAGTTTCAACCTCACATCCAAACGCACCCTTATATGGATATAGATAAATGGTTGGAGAGATTTTAAATAACTTATTCAAATGTAAATTTGAGTACACATTTTGATATAAAATTAAAGATGCTCTAAACATTATTTTTTACCATCTGGTTTTAACTATGTTGTCGTGGCATCATTACAATGTAAATCAAATACGATTCAAGTACAAAAAAACAAGGAAAGTATCAGCTCTCATGCCCACTAGTTTCTCTAGAATATCAAAAATATAATACCATACAAGACTCTCCATGTGATTTGATAAGTTTATATACCTCAATAATTGATATATACCTCACTGGATAATGTATATACATTCTTGAAAAAAATTTAAAATTTTAAAAATGGATTCATTCAATTCATAGAGTATATAATTTATCTTTTAAAAAAATATATGCACATCATTGGATGAGTTATACTCATTTAAAAAAAATCAAAACAAATATGACGCACGATGGACTATAAACAAGATTGTATCTAATATTTTCTTACACAAAAAATATTCCAACCAGCTCCACATTCTAATGATCTGTTTTTGCTCTAAACCCATTTGGTATCTTAAAGGTATATATATACATTTAGATTGAGAAAACGGTTTGAAAATATAATTGATTACATTTCAACACTTATTTACATTTGTAAAAATAATAAAAATCTCTGTCAATTCATTAAACATATAATTCCAGCCATGATATTGACTGAGAATTTTATAAAAGAACAAAAATTTGTATTTGACTCTTTGCATATAAACTATGATAAACAATTTATATCCCCCTTATAATAGTTATCAAGACTTATATTAAGGGGCGGACCATGCTTCCCATATGGGGGCTTAAGCTCTCCATGCATATCTTAATTGTTAAACAAATATTCCACAAGTTTTTCCACCAAATTAAAAGCCTCTCATTCCTAAAAATCATGACCACTCAACCGTATAAAAGTTTAAAGAAAAGAAATATCAGTCATTAAAATTTAATCAAAGAAGTGATAAAAAAATTTCAACCAAATACATGTTTCAAAGAAAAAAATTTTCAAACATAAAAATTTAATAAAAGAGTTGATAAAAAAATCAAATTCTCTCCTCTAAAATTATTTCTGTGAATGGTACAAATGGATTTTTTGTGAATGTTTTAATTGAACATTGATTTATAACTACGATACAATGCATGTATAGTGTTTTTTTTTTGTATTTTGAATAATTTTTTAAGCCCCTCTTAAAAAAAATCCTAGATTCGTCATGGCTTATGCTAACTTATCAAATCATAGCTATCAGATTTTATTCTCACTAAAAAATAATTTTTTTTACCTATTTTTTTTACTATTAGGTTATTCAACATTCAACAAGATGGTGAATAAAAATTTATAGTGATAGATAATGGGCGTGAAGGATAGAGCCTAGACAGTGCTGAAAATGTAGGGGGATGAGTTTAAAGTAACCTAAACCACATATGCAAAACTGTACCTAGTGGTCACACCTCGTGTCTGTCTCCTCCCATCTCTCTCTCTCTCTCTCTCTCTCTCTCTCATTCATCTTCAGCTGCCACTACAGTGTCTTCTAGTATATCCTGCTCAACTTCCCCCCCCCCCCTCCATGTGAGTGTCATGCGGCATGTGCCTTTAGTTGTCCGCCATTATCATCAACTCGTCCCCCTCTTCTCTCCCTGTGTTCAGTGTATTTTTATTCAAGGGGAAAACCCAAATTACCCCCATGTAACCTTGACTTTTTATAAAATTCATATAACTTCACGAAAACATTTATGTAAATCCAAATAACATTTTAAATTAATATCGAACTTTCTTTTAATAGGATGTGAACCCGGCCCTTCTTACCATGCATCCGTTGATAGGGGAAGATTTGATGATAAAAAAAAAGGAATATTATGTGAATATTTAATTTGATTAACCCTGACTGAAAACATTTCAAACACCCCTTATAATGCGTTAAAAATATGAAAAACCCTATGTAAATGATGATTACCCCTCTCAATAGATTATAAACTCTTATTCGGAGAGGTAAAGTCGTCATTTATAGAGGGTTTTTCATATTTTTAACATATTGTAGAGGTTTTTTTGAAATACTGTGTTTTTAGTCAGCATTAATCAAACAATACTCATAGAATATTCATCATCTGTTAACAAAAATTTAACTCAAAGAGCTACTTGAATTTACATATGTGTTTTTAAAGGGTTGTATGAATTTTAAGAAAAGTCAGAGAGTTATATGAATTTTAGACAGTTTACATAGGGCTATGAATCTTTTTCTAATTCATTTGGATGTGACATCAAAAAACAGTGATCCTTCATTCTTGTGATCTTATATTCTAAACTTCATGTTAAAAACGTAGATGTATTGTTTAAAAATCTTTTTTTTTTTCTACGTTGAGAAGCATCCATGAGAGTTTGAGCTATAAAAGCATAATGTATGTTTGGATCTGTGTAGTTTTGAAAATTTTGAAATGCAGAATGGTAAATATGGATTCAAATGGACCTTCAATTAAGTTATATACAATTGATTGAATACTATTATTAAAGTGAGTCTTATGTCTAAGAGTTCATTTTTTTTAAATTTCTCTTGTATGCTCCAACATGCGTGTTCTAATTTTAGTCTAATTTCTAACCTTGGTAACTTTTGAATACATTTCACGTGTCTTGCCAAAGAGATATATGGTGACTAAAATATGGGGTTTGCTGTAAATAACACTTTTATTTTTATTTTTTTTGGTAATGTTTATGAATTGAGATGTTTAATCATCAATGTGATCCGAGATTTTCCACTAATGGACACTATTAGCTGTTAATTGGGATGCACGTGGAGAGAGAGAAACACCCAGAAGCAACAAAGATTGGAAGTCTCATTTTTTGCCTCTATTTATTCTTGTTTGCATGTTTTCACTCCTATTTGTTTATGTCCTACGTGACAGATCATATATAATTAAAAAAAGTATTTGTTTTGTCAGTATTAAATCTGATTGTTGTGGATTGATTGACCAGCGCTTGTATTCATTCCTAAGCAAATGTAAAAAATTTCCTTCTACGAACTAGTCTAATTAAACAAGATTCCAAAATAAAAAATCTTTTTGTATATCAAAATTATCAAACTAACCATAGTCTTCTAGAAGATGTTAGAATTGATTTTATTTTTTAGAGAATTGTATACAATTACTAGATTGATTTTATATAAATCAAAGTTACAAGGCCGCAAAATAGAAAGAGATAGAACAATGAAAGGAGAACAAAAAACTAGAAAACAGAACAACACTAACACATCTTTTTTTTCACATTATTTAAAAAAAAATCACACCCCTAATACTCACGAAAACATCACATAATGTCACACCCTTACACACTTATATAGACAATTCCAAACAAAGACAACTAAAATAATAATTCTCAAATTACCATTTAAAAACTAATAAATTTTATTCTACAGTTATCTACCTCATTTTCAATTTATCCAAGATAAATCAAACAATAAATTTTTTTTTCCATTTTTTAATGAAACAGCAAAGAACCAAGGAAAAAAAAATCTTCAACTGCTTAGATTATTCATCTGTCTTACATATTTATGATGAACAGTACTACAGCGGTTCCCAAATAGAGTTTTCCCAACTGTGCAGCATGCTTGTCAGATAAAGTGATGAATCTTGGAAAATTTGTCTGCTTGGTCTGAAAAAACTTAACATTGTATATAAAACTTATTATTATATATATATAACTTAATATTATATGGATAATTTAGTATAAAATCTTATCCCTTGTGTGGTTAGAAGATCAGATGTAGAATAAGATGGAATTGGATAAACAAATCTAAAAACATGTTTGTTTACAAAAACAAATTAAATGAGTATAACTATATAATACGAAATCATTTTTTTATTTTGTATAAACAATTTTACATATCTTATTCATCTTTTATCTACAATTATCTATGATCAACCAAACAACAAAAATTTTCATTAATATTTTCTCAATATAAATAATAAAAAATTATTTATTCTATTAATATAGCTATACATTCCAAAATGATTTACATCGTTATCTAAATAGATGCTATAGTAAATTCGTAATTATAACAAGTACGAAACACCTCAGTTCTCTCTCCAAATATGGTTCATGCACCATTACAAATAATTTCAATATCCAGTAGCATGACCATACAATCCTTCATAAATAATTTTTTTTTAAACAGGTCTGAATCATATAGGTTGCTGTATAGTGTGCATAATTTATTGGGCACGTAATGCAAATCCAAGATGAACAAACAGCACGTGATCCAGACAGAGACAGCCCACATATTCACTTTTTTTTATCAAATACAATATACAATCCTCAGCTGGACAAGTAACATGGGATCAGCAGAAGCAGAACAAAAAATTAAAAAAAAAAATAAAACAAAACAAAGGATGCATTAAAAATTGTACAACAGATCTGAATAACATGGGCTCCTCCCCATCTCTTTTTTTTTCTTTTATAATCACCACTTTTTTAAAAGACCAAAGGAATGATTAGCATTATTTTCCCCACCACAACATCCTAAAAAGGGAAAGAAGATAAATATAAAAAAAAACACAACCAAACAATATACCAAAAACCCCCTTGACAAATTCACATTGAATCATCCCAACCCCACCTTGCTAATGAAAAGTTTATAAACACAATTTGAATTCAATGGAGATAAAATTGATACACAAACAGAACACCCCAAAAAAAATTAAATTAAATTAAATCAAATCAAATCGATCGATTCACAGAGTTTTCTGGTTACCCGAACAGCTCCTTTTCCGTGCATCCTTTCGTCTCCGATTCAGGCAACACTGTTGCCGTCGGTGAGGCAGTCGTCGTGGCGGCGGCCGGAGCTTTCTTTAAGCTCTGTTGGTGGTAGACTTGCCTCAGCCTCTCTATCTCCTTCTTCAATGCCTCTTGATGAGCTGCACCATTTATATTTTGTTAATCACTTGTAAGATTCTTTAATAAACAATTTTTTTCACTAGTCACTTGCAATGTAGTAAATTTTTTTCTTCTTTTGTTGTGAGATGGATGTGGGAGCAATATCAGTCAAAATTGAATTTTATTTAATAAATTAACTTCACATGTTTCATCTGAAAAGATTGTGGTAGTTTTTATTACAGGTCATTATGTTACTGGTGACAAGATGGTATCACAAGTCATTAATGTTAAAGTAGAGATATCATATATTTAATAGATAATAGTTTTTGCAGGTAACGAGAGAAAAACAAGTCATACAAAATTATATAAAAAAAAAGTGACCTCAGATGGAATGGTGAGAGAAAATCTAATATATATTGGAATTTAAAAGTGGATGTGATTTTATCGAAATTGAGATTAAATTATGAAACCTCACATGTTTTACATACGAGATATTGCAATAATTTTTATCTCAAGTAATTCTATTTCTAATCGCCATCTTGGTATTGGTCCTTGGATCCTATTTCCACGTGCATTACTGCCATGCACCTGCTTTAATGAGCAAAGCAAACATTGATGCATGTTTGGTGACACACTAATTATAAATTTTAAAGTGTATGCGTTCTATGTGTGTAAATGTGACAATTAATTATACATACAGGGGGATTGCATGAAGTGAATGCTATGTTGGTAATACTAAAAAATTGATTGAATTACGTCAGAGTTTGATGAAATGTTAATACAAGGTATAGAATACCAACCATCCTTGAAGATCTTATCCTGTGCCAACGCCGCGATGCGCTGCTTGAGCGCGCTGTTGTCCACGTTCAGCACCAGCCGCTGGTGGTCGAGGAACGCCACCCTCGGCGACAACGCCGACACCTCCGTCTGTATGAATTCTCAACATCAGCTTTTATCGGTCCCCAATTAAAGTCTAACAACTTGTCTCATCTCATCTCACATTTTCGGTATCATGTGATAAATGTCAATTCAATTTTACAATGGAGATTGATAAGATATAAACATTTTTTTTATCTATTAAGTTTCATTTACCTGTAACGAAGTGACACTGCGTTCGAGCTCCGAAATGTATTGCAGCTTCCGCACCCGTGACCGCTGCGCAGACTGTCTGTTCGCAAGGATTCTTAAAAAAAAAAACCAAAGTTTGAGTAATAATGTGAGCAATTCTATTTCAAAATAAATTTAAAAATTGTCAATGACAGAATAGATAAAAAAAGAAAAATTCAAACGTGATCTTAATATGAGTTCCATTCAAAACCTCTTGATCCTCTTCGGGTCGATGGCGGTCTCCGGCGGCGGCGGCGACTCCTGCTTGCAAGCGCTCTGGGTCTCCTCCGGCGGCGGAGGCAGCAGCGGGGGCTTCTCATCGTCGGCGGAGGGAGAGGAGGAAGGGGTCGACGTGGCGGAGACCGCGGACGGCGGCGGCGGCGGAGCGGGGACGTCGTCGGAGAACATAGAGAGGAGCTGGTCCTCGTCGAGTCGGTCGAAGTCGTGGTGGAAGGAGGGGACCTCGAGGAAGGCAATGGAGTCGCTGGCGGAGCGGCGGTGGGCCCCGCGTTTGGCGGCGGAGAAGTCGAGGAACTCGTCGACCCACGACGTCGTCTGGTGGTGGTTCATAGCGGCGACTGCGGCGGCCGCGGTGGGTGGTGGTCTGAAGGCTGGCCAGGTTGGGGACATGTTGGGTATCTTTGGAGGCAACTGTGCCATTTGATAGAGACAGAGAGAGAGAGAGAGAGAGTGATATCAAATCATGGGTTGGTTTTGTTTATAGAGAGAGAGACTGTACATGTGTAAGAGAGATTGCATATTTGCATGTGAGTCTCTCTCTCTCTCAATGTGAATGTGTTTTTTGTTCAATCAATCTCTGAATCTTCTTTTGCTTTCTCTCATTCTTGTTGTTGTTGATGTCAAGGATTTGGAGGTCACATGACAATGTTAGAGAGAGAGAGAGACAATGTTAGAGAAAGAAAGAGAGAGGGACAGCTAGCAACAGCTGTTTGGGGGGGGGGGGGACTCAACGGTTTTACAGGAAAGTCGCAGTGGTTTAAAATTAACTGGCGAACACGTGCCAATGTGACCGTGGCTTTTGGGGTGGTTTATTTATTTTGTTTTTGTTTTTATTTTAGATCATGAAACAGTTTGGATAATTATATTTATTTGGGTATTTATTGAGGAGGGCCTATATTCGCTGATGCCTGTATCTATTAAAGGCTACTGTAGAGAAAATTAACTGAATTGGTCTTTCAATTTTTTGGAAATTTTTATGGAATCAGAATAAGTTGTTTAGTAAAATCTATTACATTAGTAAACATATGTACAAAAACATAATTACCAATTTTCAGTTATTAATTTATGATGGATTACTTGAATTTCATAATTTGGGGGGGGGGGGGGTTAATGGGAGGTGGTTGGTTTGCATTGTGCCTTAAAATGGAGGGGAGTAATTAAATTTTTTTTTATATCCAACCACACGTTTAGACAGATATTTTGAGGGTTTTTAGTTTTGTTTTCTTTTTTGGATCATAATATCTCTTTGGGTGGTCTTAGTTTATGAGTTTTTTTTTTGTAACAGATTATTCCACCGTCAATAAGGAAAAATTTGTTTGTTATTTTTCAGAAGAAAAAAAAATCTGATTTATTTCGAATTAGAAACTGTTTTTTTTCCCTTCTTATTGAGCAAATTTTATTTATTTTGTTTCAAAATTTATTTTAAATTGAATTTTGTTTTCTTCTTCACCTTATGGATGAGGTTCTCAAGGAATAAAAAAAAATTAAAACACTCACCAATAAATAAAACTTCATGTAAATTAGAATCCAAGCTTTTCCCTTACTAGTCCACACAATAATCTCATCCGACCTGTGATTTCAAAACATCAAAATTATTGGTTCATTTAATTTATACAATGAATGCATAAAAAAAGACCATTATAGCATGCATGAGATGAGCCCTCATTAAACCAAAAAGCGGACTCGTTCATGCATAAAATGATTATCAAAAGATAGAGAAGGATTAGATTATTTTTTATTTAATTATTTGTTTAGATAACAGAATTGGCCTTTGTAATTGTTTTATTAGACCATAATTATAATTTCAAAAGGTAAATTAATGCCAAGTATATTATACTCCTCGATCAAGATATATTAAAAACAAAAAAAAGATATATTATATTTATTAAAACATAATTATTACCGTTCATCTACGTTTATTTAATTATTCTTCTTTTGCCAACTCTTTATTTGTGATGATAAGGATAGCGAGTTATATAAACTTAAATTGATTCACTTTTAATATGTTTGGTAACTCATTCTTTTGTCATCCGGGTATTTCTCCGGCTGAGGTCTTTGTTGAGATAATGTCTCATCCAGTATATCGCATCAAACGATCTTGATGAAACTATACTGGGATAGACACCTAATTGATATATTAATTAAGATTCGATCTTAATTAACATTTAAAGTGAATCTTCTAAAATCAGGGAATAATATTTGTTTGTAATTATGAGATTAATTGGGGAAGAAGTTATTTATGTTATAAATATCCTCCAGTGTTCAGTGGCTAAATTGGGCATGATACAATGTAGAGATTCAAGAGTGAGGTTTGAGAGAGTACTAAGGGTGCGTTTAGTTGCGTGATTGCAAAAATGATTATATAGGAATCTGGGTTTTAAAATTGATTCTGCAGGATGCTCACCCCCCTAGCTTTTGAAAATCATAGCTTTCATATTTACCTAAAACTATTTGGTTACACGATTGTAAAAACAACTTCCTACAAAGGCAAAAGCTGTGTAATCGTAAAACCAAAGACACCCTAAAATCTGATAACTCCATGAGAGAGTTTATTAGCCTTTTAATGTATTTTTGTATCTCAACTATTGTAATGGATTATATCTTGTGTTCTTCATATGATGGTATTACATTCTTGTAATTGATCTCCAACTGTCCTAACTATCATGTCATGTCCAATATTTGTCTCATAGAATTTATTTGTATATTCATATTTATCGATTACATGATATAACACTATATACATGTCAGACATGAACCATAGTGACTCTTCATTGAGGTATATAGATTGACATGATAAGTTAGTGGTAAGTGAATAAGGATAAAAAAACATGGGAACTAATTGGAGATTGAGAGTGAGTGTGATCTGTCAAGAAAAAAAAACACAAACAGTGGGGGTGTTTTTTCATTATTGAATCATGTCCACACCCCATGTGCAAATCCTCTCACATGCTCCCCATTTGCTTCCAGTCTTTCTCTGTCTCTGGATATGTATGGTATAAATTTATTCTTGCTTTCCCCTATGTTTGTTTCTTTGCAGCTTCGAAAATATTTTTGAGTCGCAATTCAACTAGTAGCCTAAAAAAAGAATTACAATTCAATTGGAAACAAGTGCTACGGTTTTGATGGACCTTCACGTGTTCTTGGGAGATTAGAATTAAAAAAACTAGCAAGTGCTTACCACCTTCCTTAACATCAATTGGAATAAAAACTCTAGAGAGTGCTTGGCTGTCCAATGCTTCATTAGGAATACATATTCTCTAGTTTAGCAATTCTATCTAATATGTAACAAGTATTGGAATAAGTGATTAAAGAATAACTTATTCTGCTTGTTACAAAAAAATTCTCAATTTTGAATTGTAATTGTGAATTTTTAAACCATTTGAAGATTAGGATAACATTTATCTCCTCTATATTACTTATCATGATAAACGTGAATAATTGCAAATTATTTTTAAAATTTACGATAATTTATCCTCAAAAACTTATTCCACACAACTCAATGAATTCGTCTAGAAAGAGTTGTTATTCTTGTAAATAGTTATTTTATTGTCTTTTATATTACATTTATGTTTGTTAATACAAAGATGCAAAATGATAGTCTCAAACATATACTAGCAACTTGCTACTAGTATTAGTAGGCAAGGCGCAGCATGAATTCATACAGTGAGATAAAACTTACTAGATTATCTTTTTTTAGTTTTCACCTACGTATCTAATCCGAGGTGCCCCAACAGGCCAGTGTCCCTTCAACGCAACTATGCCAAATTTTTTGGAACTATATTCTTGTTGTTAAAATGATCATATTTCAGTACACCTCATCATCATCTATTATTTTCTTGTGGTAATTAGGCCAATAAGGTTCACCATATATATAATTTATGGATAGATTGGATGAGACATTTTCTTCTACTTGAGAAATGTCTCTTAATTTTAGTCAGAAATTTTTAGTGAAAAATGATGAAAGTCATAATGAAATATCACTAAATCTAAAAGATCAATATGCCAAAAATTTGTGGCTAATCAACACATCTACAAAAAAACTTTATGCCCATATATATGTTTCCTCAGACAAAAAAATGAACCATGAAAGGATTTAATCAGTAGTAGATCTCATCAGTGTATATCAATTCACAATTAATGGTTGATTAATTTGTGCCCCCTCACATGTTGAAAATGTTAAACATGTAAGATTCAAGTTACCTACACAAAAGTAACAATGTGCATATCCAGAGTGAAAAATGAGATTTTTTTTTTTTTTTGGGGGGGGGGGGGGGGGGGGGGGGGGAGGGGTAATTTTTTTTTAAAAAAATATCTTCTTCTCTCTCAACTTTTTTTGTGCCATGAATTCCAAGTATACAGTGAATTTGTGAGTATGCAAATGTTTACAGGTGTACAGATGCATGTGCTTTTTGAACTTTTCAAATCCAAGTAGTGTCTATATATAGGTTTTCAAATCCAACCATCCAACCATCCCCACTCAATAAGATATGAGAATTAGCACCACTTGCACACAGTTCACTCTCACATGCATGGCATGTGCTTCAATGTGGGACTACTGGTCCCAATTTGAGATGCCAAGCATTGGACTCACTCCCCCCTTCAATACCACCTTTATTTGGAGACACAAAACCATATTATATATAGTTGGAACCTTTATATCCATATATATTTTTTCTTTTTCCTTTTTTTTTTTTTAAAGTCTATGTTGGCTTTAGATGTTTTTAATTTATACGTTTTATGTTTCTTGTCGTAGGAAGTGATTCCACACCACGTGCACTAAGTGAGCCGACAATTGAGGTTGGCAACTAATGATTTCACTAAATTGTATTATTTTTAGGTATGCAAGTATATTGTTTATTTTTCTTATGACTAATCTTCTATTATCAAAGAATCAAAGACTTTGATCTAAAACCACATAGTGAAGAACAAGTAATTCTACCAACTTGTCAATAGTTGTTTGATGTTAAAAAAAAAATCATAAATTTGATGAGTTATATAATTTTTTTTCTAGTGGGTAAGTGTTTTTTTCTTGGTTAGATCTTTTCTTATCATAAGAAAGAAGACTTGAACTTATAACCTCTCAATGAAAAATGGACACCTCTGATGAATTTGATCTTTTTTTATAAGATGCTCAACGACCACTAGTATAAATACAAATAACTCCAGTCTTCTTAGTTCAAAATGTCTATGTATCAGCCAACATTTAATGGATTGATTCTAAAATGAAATATCAAAATGGATGCAATGATTTTTAGACATGCTAATCTCGTGTTTAGTAATTAGAACATCTGCCATCGCTATCCACTGCCGAGGAACCTTCTTAAACCTTACCGTAACGCTAAATTGACTTATTAATTCTAATGATTTACCTGCCATTGATCTTCTCTCCAGTCTGTCTCAGGGTATTATTATTTCTTATAAAGAAAAGTAAGAAAGAGAGACATCTGCCTTTCTAGTTTCATTCTTCCAATCAACAGATCCTTTTGAGCATGAGCAGCCTTGCAAAAGAAGTTCAGAGAGCATGTGAAAGAGAGAGAGTGTGTGTGTGTGTTTTATATAAAAGCAAAAGTGGCAGGCTTTGAAATGAGTGAAAGCAACCACAGCAGCATCTCTTTGTTTCTTGGGGGGGTCAGTGAAACTCTACGGATGTTTTTTTATTATCTTTTCTTTTTAGACAATTATGGGGAGTACAAACACAGACACCATGGAAAAACTGCAGTATAAAGAATGAACACTAAGAAGACAACAAAGACAACAAACAAGCTTCCATTTTTGGGAAGTTCAACCAACCACTACTTGGATTGAAATCCATGAGACAGCATGGTTGCACGATTAGACAATTTTTATATTTGTAGGAAGTTGTTTATGTAATCGTGCAATCAAACAGAAAAAATGTGTCAGCTTCCTGAAGACAGATTTCAGACAAATAGTATTCAAAAGGTATATCTTTCAAAAGCTGGAGGGGGACAGCTTCCTACAGAATCAATTTTAAATTCAACGTTTGCAAAAAATCAGTTTTGCAATCCTAGTATACACCCAACTCTCATATTAATTTGTATTATTTGCTAGATAGACAGTTTATAGAAAAAAAAAATTTGGAGCGCTTTTATACAAGATCTCAATATAAATATAATAGTTGTCCAATTGAACTTATACAATATATAATATACATCGTTAAAAAAATTTCACATATCAAAAAATGGATTCATACAATTTATTGAAGTATATATATTTCATTTTCTATAAATATATATATCTCATTAGATGAAGTATACTATTTTTTATATATAATAAAAATCAATCTAGACTTCTTGTCGTTTTTTTTGTTATTTTTAGTCAAGAATCATTTCCATTTGTTATTTAGTTCACATTTGAATAAATCAAATATATAAGTTGTGGAATTATTTTGAAGGAAATGGTAGACTAAATTAAATTGTGGAATTGAAAACAAGTGGATAAAATTTTACTTTTTTAAAATGAGTGCTTTAACTTTTATATTAGTTGCTTTCAAATGCAATGCAATCCTTATATTAGTTGTTCAAGATAGAGTGGGTATTCAGGTGGGATCAAAACCTGATGCAAATCAATGTAAGACTATTTATTTAAATCATCCTTATTTGCATTCAAACCTTATAATGAAATAGCAATTTTAGTTTTTAATGACAGCTGCATCTTTGAAAGCAGAACAATTATTCAATCAAAACATGAGAATAACAGAAAAATTTGAAGAGTTCACATCCAAAATAGTGAAACAACCAACAATACTGGAACTCAACCAAAATGCTCATTTTACAAGATGGAGCCACAAGTCCAAGCTGTTCGCCATAAATAAATGCTATAACACAACACAGCTTCCTTTATATAAACTAGAACCATTTATTGATAGGAGTATGGTTTACTTAAAATGAGAGAAACTAACATAACTGAATCTTCAACCACCTAGAGTACATGTTTACTAGTTAGCAATTGTGTCGCACTTCCAAGCCATATTTTTGTTCTGAATCACACTCTCTGATCATGGTTTAAGAAGAAGAATTGGTAGCCAATTTCGACTTTTTTGGAGGTGGGTTTCCACCAGAGATTAGCACGTAGGAATAGAAACAAAGCATAGCAGCACTGCCACAGGAAAACAATACAGAATATATAGTGAATGATAATCCACTATAGGCCATGTCAATATAGAGAATTAGAGTATACCTCATGAATGCGTAGAATCCTGTAGGGAAGAGCTTTTTCGTCTGCAGCATGAAACAATGTCACATTAGTGAGAGAATTTGTAAAATGTAAAAGGAGATGTTAGAAGCCATGCATACCAAATTGTATGTCTGAAAATTCTTCGCAAGAAGAGTTGCGGCTATGGCTGCAAGTAAAAAAAAAATCAAGTCATTTTCGCCTGTAATGGAATAGCAACTCAGAGAGATCCATTTGGATATTTGTTGGAAAACACTGCTCCCTCATTTGGGTAAATGATGGATGGATGGGATAACAGTTTTGATTTATATGGCACATCTACCTATTTATTTCGTAATTCATTAACATATTTGTAATTCATTATGGGTGCATGAACACAACAATAGCATGTATATGCCTGACTTGAATTCATCCAAACATATAACAACGAAGGTGATCTATACATAAAACCATATACATATCGCAAAGCTTTGAATCCCCTTAAAATTTAGAGAATTAAATCACCACACAAATAGTCAAATGTAAGCCATTAATCCATGCAAAGCTGTTTAAACTCAATATTATTTGATGTTTAGATTATATGATAAGATGAATGATAACTAGTATATCCACATAAAAGCCTTAAATATGAATTAATTTGAATCCAATAAAAAGACTTCTGATTGTTATGGATTGAATCCCCTCCATATGAAAACCCTCACAGGAATAAATGTGAGTTAATCATGCCTCACGAATTTCAATCCATGAAACTTTTCACACTAGAATAAGTGAAAGTCAAAAACAACTAATGGGAGGAGAAAAATTAGTTACCTCCTTGCCCCAAGATGAAGGGTAAACAAGATTTGCCTTGCCTCCATACTTTTAAGCTAATGATGCTTAAAGCAAGCAAAGCACCTCCATAGAGCACACCAGCGCCTAGAGTTGCGGGATTTCTAGAGAAAATAAAACCAACAAGTCCACCACCAAAAACAAAACCACCTGAGACAAGATAAACCCAAATCTTTAATGAATTGTCTCAATAATTTACTCAATGATTAATTAATTTTTAATTAACATCAGAGAGTTAGATAGTAATTCCTTCTGGAAATTAAAAATAGAAATCAAATATTTGCAGCAAGGTCCCAATAAATTCATTGAATAATGTGGAATGGAAGCCTAAAACAAGTCAAAACATATTCATCAACATACAAGCAAACAAATGAAATTGCAAGCCAAAAGAACTTACTAGAATGTCAACTTGTAACAGCACAACCTACAAGATAGAAAGAAAAAAAAAGGAAGAAGAAAGAAGGGAAATTGGGGTTTTTTTTTTCTTATTTTTGTGTGAAAAGAACTGAATGACCCCTTTTGTCAAAGGATGCAGTAGTACTAGCCTACAGAACAAATCATGTTCAGGTAAGATCGTGGGGGAAAAAGATTTTAAGAGTCTTAGAGATAGATGAAGTTAACATAAAATATCACTTAGAAGCACATCTGATGCATCTTTGGAAAGGCAGAATATTATAGCAAGCCAAAATCAAGGAAATGTAAGATGTCCATCTAATGTATCTTTAGAACAGAAATTGCAAAATCGTAGTAAGCCAAAATCATAAAGAAAAAGGTTCTTGGGACCCGTCAAAATCAACAGTATAAATCATCAAGAGAAATGGTAAGACATAAAACAGCATGAAGAATAAATAAAACGAACCATATCACTCTTCCAATATAACAATCCCCTTCCCCATACACAAAATTCATTCTTAAAGAATGAGATTACACAAACATTTGCAATAAAAATGGTGCCTTACAGGTAAAAATTAAATTTTACATGCAATGTTTTTTTAGCAAGAGAGTAAAATAATGAGTCATGACAGCCATATCTAAAATCACAAAATATCCACCGAATTGCATCACTACAAGAGCTTGAGCATACCAAAGGGAATCCCGAAACAGAAATCATGGATCTTCGCGGCCCTTTTCTTTTCCGGGGCACTAACTTCTTCCACAGGCACATCCATCTCTAGCACTTCCTCAGACTGTTCTTCAGACGCATGTGTTCTCAATTCCCCGTCTATATGTTGGTCATGCTTATTGGTAGTGTACTTTATAGCAAAATTGGATTTCACAGTCCGATTTTTAATGCTACCATCCTCAACTCGCATACACATCGACCACTGGTAGCAACAAATAAAAATGAATTGAGCAAGCGAAATTCCAATACTTAGCAACCACTAAACTCAACAGTAGTTATGTATAAAAAGATCAAAAAACAACAAAATAACTATCACATTTTACATATTTCTATGTCGAATAAAACTGTGGAGTTAGTGAATTGTGTAGTTGATTAGCAAATCTGGTAATTTCAAATCCCTGTCTGGGGTGCGATGTAGAGTTATCCAGGCTAGATTGGTATTCTTGGTTAGATAACTATCCAAGCATTTCCTATTAGTTACAATTTTTCAATTCCGTCATCATTATTAGTCTTTAGTGTTTGTTTTGTGTATAAGGCCTGGATAGGTTTCCAACCTTCCTAGTGTCACGTTGTAGCTTATCCAGACATAACTATCACGATTTATCCATGCAATACAAACAAGTTTTATTTTTATTTTTATGCTGTTCCTACCCTATTCGGCACCCTAGGGTTTAGGGTTACAGAACATAATTCAATAGTAACGAATGGTTGACTTCAATTTGTGTTTAATAAAACACAGGATTCAAGAAAATCATCAGACGATCATATATTAAGATGCAACTACAAAAAAAAAACACCAAAATCGACACAATCAAAACAGAGAACAGATGTAATCAAGCGAGATCGGGACCTTCGAATGAAGCGAATCGGAGGAAATCTCGATTTCAAAAATAAAAAACACGGATCGAGAGGGATTCGAGAGCTCCCCTTAATGAGACTTACTCGCGGGAGACGGTGACGTCGAGGAGACAGACCGACGGACGAGCTCCTTCGATTGATCGAATGGTTCGGCCTATCACGATCGGGCGAGATCGGATCTGAACACGCGCTTCCATTTTCGCTCGGAAAAACCAAATCACCCGCCACTCCTAAAGAAGGACTCGAAAGAGAGAGAGCGGCGATCGCGGGCCGAAGTCGTCGGTCGTAATTCGGCGCGTTCGGCCTCGCTTGGTGTGGCGCGGACTTTTTGCTTCTGCGGGGTCTAATTGATCTCGACCGTCCAGTTGGTGGGCCACTGTTGAAAGGCTGCTATAGAATTTTTAATAATTTTCCGGATTTCCGGATTATAAAATCTAACTAAAAATTTGTGTATATAACCCAACGCATGAACACAATTCTTCCACACGTAATATAGAATTACAATATTCTCATTGTTTGTGAATAATGTGTCATCTTTTCTTTTAGAGGCATCTTTCACTCTGAGCTAACTGTGTAACTCGATCCGTATTTGCCGTCGTAAGGGCAAAATATATTTGACTACAGAGAAATTTCATTATTACAATACTTCTTTACTCATCTAGAGAAATCAAATATGCGTTTTAAACTGGATTCGACCAACTCAATATTTATCCCTAATTCCCTACCATCTATGGCAGAAGGAGCATGTCCAACGGAGGATGCTAAAGGAGGTCAGGGAGTAGGCAACCGGCCTGGCCCGTTGAAACAGGGCCCAGGCCCACGGGCGGGCTTGTGGGCCCATATTTTAAACATTTTATTTCTTTTGATTTTTTAAGTTTAAGTTGTTCATTTGTATGTAAATGTTAAAATAACACAAAATTGAAAGTATAATGTTGAAAAAAAATATATATTGAATTTTCAAAAATAAAAATATTAAATGAATTAATTACTTGAAAAATTAAATAACTACATGTACCTAACACATCTACATAAATGTTAATAATTTGTATAATTCAATTACAATCCAAATAAAAATTATATAAAATTACATATGACTCATTTATTAGATTGTCGGTCTCCCACGGCCCGGACCCGACCCCAACCTGAAAACGGGTCGGGCCGACTTTTGGCCCTATAGGTCCGGGCCAGGTTTTGGGGACCCTTTCTGGGGAGGTGTGAGAGTGAGAGAAAGAGAAGGGGAAGAGACGGGGGGGGGGGGGGGGGGGGGGGGGGGGCGCAAGTGGGCGGTGAGAGGAGGAGGCCAACTCCTTCCCCAACCTCTTCCCCCACCCCCCAGCATCCACCCGTTGACCCCACCACTCTTTTTTAGTTCTCTTTCTCTTCACCCCCCCCCCCCCCCCCCCCTCCCTTATTATCACCACCACCTAAAAAATTCTAAGGGGGTGGGGATGAAGGTTGGTTTGACGAGAATACATGCTTCTGCAATCAATTCCACAAAAAACTGTCTAAACCAAACAATTGACAATTAGTTGCCCCTTCGAATTTTAAAACTTTTGTGAACTTCAGAAATTGTGTTAATACATTTGACAGGGAGCAATTTTGACAACTTATTTATGCACATAACTCACATACTTCCACATATCTGCATATCTGCCTTTTGCAAATTCTGGGCCTGTACAAGCAACAAAATGCAACCATCAATTAATCTCCTTTCACTGCCATTATCTCATCCTGTTGAGCTCCTCCGGTCCGGTCACTGCCCTCACCGGAAAAGTGGGACTTCAAGCCGATCCAGCACTGGTAGTAGTCACAGTCCAAGTACGGAGAATCTAGCACCCACGGGCATACTCGAGGGATGAGGTACGACTCGAACATGAACGCCATTGTATTTTTTATCCTGAACGGGTCAGCGTCCATACCATGTGCAATCGTTGCCTGTCAGAATGAAAAGGGTGTTTCTCTAAATGAGTTTGATCCATAGCGTAGACTCATAATTAACTAAAACATATTTGTATTCGCTCTAAACCAGTATCCAAAAAATCAGAAAATTATCTGATATTCAAATTTATGGAGTGTAGATACAAATATCAATGTATCTATCATATAATGTAACATTTTATATGTTTGTATTATAAATTGTTCCAATTCTATTGTCTTACATGATTAATTATAATCCTAAAAATTTACATAACCATTATATTCTCTTTGTATGATCTCTGAAGGAGAATATGCCCTAAAATCTTAATTTGATTCTTCTTCTCTCTCTCTAATGTGTAGCCTAATCACCCAAATTAGTGTCTATATTTAGACATGTCAATTATTAGAAAAATGCTCGTATTCGCTCTAAATCCGAACTGATCTGAATTCAAATATTAATATCTACATCTAAATGATTTAGGAAAGGATATGGTTATTAAGGTATCCAATCCGTCTATGATATGTTGACAGGCTTACCAATTGGGAAGACATTGAGAAGATGTGTGATAACATACCTCGAAAGTTTTGGTGTCTGGTCCGTGGGGAGTCATGCAGCTGTGAAGGCTTGCACCTCCTGGGAGGAACCCATCAGCTTTGGCCTGCAACCATCTTAACAGGGTTCATGTTGAGATCAAAGGATGGAAAAACAGTTGTTTTGTTGATTGAGTGCAAGATCGAGAACGGACTCATACATCATATACACCATAGATTAGGCCCATGAATTCACTCATGCAATTGCGGTGGTAATATGGAGGGCGGAAGGTATGCTCAGAGACCAGCCATCTAGGCGGGAAAATCACAAAATCCAATAGGGCGATACCAGGTTTATCGGATGGGGCTGTCAACACTGCAATACAATGACATGAGAAATGAACAGTTAGATCTCCAAAAATGAGTTTGTCTGGATACAGCATTAATCAAAATCAAATATTGTAAAAAAGAGGAGTTCGATTTTATATACCCGTGTTGATTGAAGGATCTCCATGATCAATTAATACTGTATTAAATGGGCAAAACTTGTTCAGGTCGTACTGCAAGATAGTATTACAGACATTGAAAACCGTTTAATTTCAGAACTCACAGAGCAAAAAACAGCAATGCAATATAAATGGAATGCCATTTTAGTGCCAACACTTGGAGGAGACAGGTTCAAGATGTTCCATAAGAGATGAATTTCTAGATACAAAATCTTTTAAAACAGCTTAAGCATTATGCCACTGACAAACAAGTATACATAATTATTTTACTGCTCAAGTCAGAAAGTACATAATTAACACAAAATGAAGTGATGTATGAAGTTCTCAATGTAAATTGTAGCAAAGGCAGAAGACTTTCTACTAAATTGTTTGGTGCATCAACACGTGTTCACCTTATATGGCACATAATTTCCATGCCAGGCCACAACATTAAATGGAGAAAAATCTTGCTCTGCCACAAACAGTTCACCACCGAATTTCTGCACGATGGTGTAGCCTGGGTGGAATTTCTCTTCAAACCAAGCTGTGGGAACCAAGAAATCCCTTGGCGCAGCAAGACCATTAGCACCTGTGCAAAATTCACAGATATACTTCTAGAGAATGACCATTCGATATAGTGAAATGATGCATAAGAAAACTTAACATGAATGCATACAGTAATCACTAAGAATTGGTCAAAAAAAAACATTAAGAGAATTAGCACCAATTGGTCCGAGGTCAGGAAGTTGAAAGTGAACGCCAAACACTTCAGCAACATAACCCCGTGATGGGCCATCTGGCAAGTCAACTAAAAAGCGCAACCCTTGTGGGAGAACAACAATTTCGCCTGGAGAGACGAACAACCTCCCACATTCAGTTGTGATCCACATCCCTATGAAATGTTGAAGAAAATTATCAAATGCACTAGTATGATTGAGGAAACTGTATTAATCTGGCCAAGCTACCCAAAGGGATATGAAAATCAGGCATTCAGATGCAATGTAGCACAAATGAGGCAGCCAATTCACAAGTTTGTATGCTGCTGGCAACATACACGTACACTTTTAAATATACATTTTCCAGTTGAAAGCAATAGAAAGTATATATGATAGCCGAATAATGATTATGACAAGCATGCCACGAGATGAATATCATGAAGAACTTCAAATATACATCTTTTCAAATATTCTGACACTGAAACAATGGCATGTTGTTAATTATGATGCCAATTAAGCAACACATGATCAAAAGACATATCTGTTTTCTTCACTTGGAATGTATATATACTTATATGGACATATAGTGGCCATACCTACAATAAAAGTAGCTTGGAATGGATACATGACAAGGTTCCATTTCTAGGGGATAAAACTTCACATGCAATGGCATCGACAAGCATCTATGAATAGACCGATCCCAAACACCATCTGAAAACAAGGTGAGCTGATGCTCATGTTTTATTCTATTGGAATGGACACACAATGTCATGAATAAACTATCCAGAAGAGCTTTTTACATTTTATTATCACATGAGGAACAAGTTGGTCGGTCATGTCACTTTTTAGACAGAGTGGTGCCTCAGCAGTTTACCATGTGAGAAATTTTTGTTGACATTGCTCTTATTAGACTTATTATATTGGAAAATGGATGAAGAATTACTGTTTATTCTTATTCAAAACTAAATATGTTAGTGTATTCTTGGCTTATGATATTCTCTATATAAATCCTGTTGAATTAGAAAAGCAAGGATCAAATATAACTAATTAATTGGAAAAAGAAAAAGGATGAAATTCAACTGATCCAAACACAATGGGAAGAATTAATGCACATAATGGGCATGGAATATAAAGACGAAATCAATTATCAAGAACATTGGATAGCCGATATCCTATTCTGATGCCCAGGCAATTGGTAGAGTTCAAAGAAATGCCAATTTGCCAAATCCCGATTCTACAATCCAAAACACCACTTACTGCCTTGTTGGGGAACTATCAAAAAATCACCATCAGCGTTGCAAAATGCACAATTGTCCATGGATTTGTTAGCAGCATACCTATAAAATGCAAGCAATCATCAAACCACTCTACAAAAAATGCCTCATGATGCTCATAACATAAACTACTGGTTACATATAAATTACAAATCACCATGAAAAGATGGGGCTTCAGAAATGTTTATCATCTTTCATCAGCCTCACAAAAGCAACTTCAATTCTCATCAAAAAAATCAAAGACGCCAAGTCACCCTCAGTATAATAAGTACAGTTCCATACAATATCAAAGTTTAACTTCAAACACTTCCAATAAGAGATTAATTGCAAAAATTGCCGAATCAATGACCAATTCTGCACTAACTAACCATCACCGGGTGTTTATGTTAGCAGAAACTCAAACAAAATCCACTTTTCATGGTGATAAATATTGAAGATCAATGAAAAGAAAGAGAAATCACATACACCCAAAAGAAAAACAGTCAATTACATGTGAATCGCATATCCATGCCGAAGGAACGTACTCCCCGCCCCGCAAACCGTGTACAACCCATCGACAAAATCGACGGGCGAGTCGGGGACGTCCGCGGGCCTCCACCGCAGCTGAGTCGGCGTGGCGGAGCTCGTCGACCGGTCGAACTCGCCGACCAGGCGGTCGTGGCGGGGGACGCGCCGATCGAACGGCTTGTGCGTCACCGACGGCTTGATCCGGTATAACCAACTGCACTTCCGAAGATCATCAGATCTTGAAAACAAAGACTGATATGGAGATATAGAGAGAGAGATGTTGACCTTCTTTGGTTGTGTTTTCGGGGGGCGGTGAAGGAGGTGCCGGAGATCTGCTCGGCGTAGAGACCGAGGGGGCAGATGAGGGGGCTGTTCTGTCCACGTGGCAGGGCGCCGGGCCTCGCCTCGGAAGAGAAGTGGTTGCCGAAGCCCGACTGGTACTCCGGCTCCTCCGTGGCGGCGGCGGCGTCGTTTTGTGGCGGTTCGGACATTATCGGGAACCCTCGTCCCGGGCCGACGAGAGGAGATGGAGTTCGATGTTTTTTTTCGGTTCCGTTTATAGTGGCGCCAGCCGCCAATGACGCTAACAGTGGGATGGTTGAAGTGTTGTTTGGATGCTGTGCCTGAATTATTAGGACGGATATTTATTTTTATTATTTTTTAAATTAGGACGGATATTATAACAACAAGACAATGGACATCCATCAAAACAAAAGGAAAATGTCACGGGCGCGGCCGGTAAACAATCGAGCAACTCAAGCTCGGCTCAGACTCGTTTAGGCTCGTTTGATTAAACAAATGAGTTAAGCTTAAACAATTTTTAAAGCTTGGTTTGTAAATGAGTCGAACTCAAGCCTAGATAAGTTCGTTTACTTAACATAAAAAGGGAAAAATCGAGTCAAGCCCGAGCTTATATTATTTTTACATGTATATGGTATTGTGGTTTGTGAAATGTGACTTCTCAAATGCTAAATAAAGTTTTTTTAGCTAAACGAGTCTGAGCCGAGCCTTCGTTCGAGCCGAGCTTCAATCGAGTTTTTCACGAGCTGAGCGAGCTAAGCTTGAACACAAAAATAAGCTCGATCCCGAGCCGAGTCTGATATTAAACGAGTCGAGCCTGAACAGGTCAAGGCTCAGCTCGTTTGGCTCGTTTACCACCCCTAATCCCAACTAAGGATTCTCTTAACTCACCATTTAACCCAAAAAAAATATTTTAAATGGTGTTTGGCTGTTTTCACCAATCTTGATCGATCGAACTTAGTCGTTGTTTTAGGTTTTTGACAATCGAAATTGGTCGAACAGGGTCCAGAACTATCTGGCCCTTCTTGACCTGTTCGATCTAAAAAATGGGATTTGAACTCTCAGGTTGACCAAACGTTGTCACCATTGTAGGTTTGGATTGACCAAACTGATCGAACAGAATACAGAACTCTCTGACCCTTCCTAACTTTTGTTCAATCCGAAAAATATAATTTACACCTCCAAATCGATCAAATGTGACATGTTATTGTAGGTTATGAGCAACCAAACGTGGTCGAACATGATCCAAAACTTTTTGTTGTTCATGTTGTTTTGGGGTAGATGACGAACGAGAGGGGGGGTTAAGGGTGGTAAACGAGCTGAGCAGCTCAGATTCGACTCGATTAAAGCTCGTTTGGACTCATTTGATTAGACAAATGAGTTAAGCTTAAATATTTTTTAAAGTTCAGTTCGTAAATAAGATAATAACCCAATAGACTTTGATCCCCCCCCCCCCCCCCACACACACAAAAAAAAAAAAAAAAAAAACTCACCACAATCAATGATTTTCATACATTGAATTTGAGTTAATCATGGAAGGTTCCAGAGAGATTTCTATACAATTTATTCAACGGTACGTCACGTAGATAGACATACAATCCTCATCCTTAAAAATGCATGATATAAGATTATGTATCAGTTTATATAACACGCCACCAAACCTGTCACACGGATATTTCTATTGTGATCTTTCCGGGAGATCATATAAACATTGTACCATATTATTCACTGTCCCTTCGAAATTCACAATGAATAATCTCTCGAAATCTCCCCGGGTTGCAAACACTCCATCCCCAACCCCAACCCACTTAAAATCCCAAATGAAAAATAAAACGAAACATCATCAACACCACCACCACATTCATTTTTATAAAACAAAAACACAAACAACATTATATTTATTTATATCAAACTATAAACACCCCAGCCAAACTTCAATTCATGTAACAACAATAAATCACTCCTTAAGAGGATAAGCAGCCACCAAAGTAATCCCGCAGATCCCTCCATCACCCCCAACCCCCCTCTTCTCCTCACATACCCATCCTCCCCCCAATCACTCCCCCACGAATTCTTAACAATCCAATACTTCTCCCCACCCTCCCCTCCATAACCCACAACCGTCACTCCATGATCAAGCTCCACCCCGCACGGGCCCGCGTAGACCCCGCCCGAGTAAAGCTGGAACGACATGTCCCCCGCGTCGATCGCGACCGCGACGGGCTGGCCCGCCACGGCCCGCTCGAGCGCGGGCTCGCTGTTGGCCGTCACGTTCTTGTAACCCTCGATGAAGGCCGCCCTCCTGCGGAGCTTGGCCGGGTCGCAGCCCGCGTCTTTGCCCGAGTACGGGTAGTCCTGCTCCGTGTCGAGGCCGCCGTTGGCGTGGACGAAGGTGAAGGCGTCCGTGAACCAGCCGCCCTGGCAGCCTTGGTCCACGCCGAGCGTGTCGCAGTCGACGAGTTCTTGTTCGGAGAGGGAGACTAGCTTGCCTGTTTTGATCTTGTTTATGCCCTCCACCGCCGCCACCGCCGAGAAGGCCCAACACGAACCTGCGTTGATCGTGTCACGGTGTCAGCAACAAAAAATTTCTTACACAGTGGATTGCTTAACTGTGATATCACGATGACGTGTAATAAATATATTAATTATTATGATTAAATAAACATATTTATAAATATAGTATTTTTAAAAAAATTGCATTTAAATCATAATATTTTAAGCTTTTGTTTAGCATATCACAACATGATTTTATTTTATGAAATTTTTTTTTTGTTAAATATAATATTTTAAGAAGTAATTAATCATGATTTTTAAAAACCGTCAATTTTTCCTGTGAGTTGATGGTTTTTACTGATTATTTATAGCGTATGATTTTGAGAGTAAGTTGAGCTGGAATTTAGAAGAGATGAAAATTCAACCATCCGAGTTAGGTTAGGTTTGAAACACACTTTCATGACAACTGCGAATTTAATTTTACCTAGTACGTTCACCTAGTTAAAATACCCAATAATTCATTTTGAACTAAAATAAATTTATTACGTGTATATGTTGAAAAAGTAATATATTAAAATTTCTGTGCGATAAGTTCATTATATATTTCTATACCTAACGTTTTTTTTTGTTTTTGGTTATCGGAGGTATCTGAAACCCTTCAAGGCAATGATCAATCTGTCAGGTGTCCACATCAATCTAAACTTTTAAGTGGGTCAGTACAGACACCCAGAAGATTAATTTTGTCTCGAAGGTTTTGGTTACCTCGTATAACTAAAAAAAAAAAGAGAGTTATATGATCCAACAATACGTACCACACTGCCCCTGGTCCTTAACCTTAGTCACCGCACCATGCTTCCGCCAATCCACCTCGCCCGAGGGCGCGCGGCTCTCCATGATCCCCTCATCAGAACTCAAGCTCCGCCTCCCAGGACCGAGCTCCGCACTACTGGTCTTTTTCAAGCCCAGGTACATGGACTTGAACTCGTCATTGGTTCGGTCAGCGAACTTGTTGTCCGTGACCCTGCTCGGCAGTCCCATGGAGTTGAACCCCTCTATGAAGTCGAGGTTGCGGAGGTAGATCCCAAACCGCCTCTCCTTCTCGTGATCGTCCCCGTACGTGCGCCCGTGTTGCACGATCCACCGCTCGAACCTCTCACGAGCCGGGCTGCCCGCGCCGGTGCGGGCCAGGCTCGCGAGGAGCATGAGCGCGGATGCGAACGCGAGGCGTGCGTGGGTTGATGACATTTGGTGTGGTTGGGGTGGTGCGGTTTGGTTTGTTTTTTTTTTTGTTGGGCTAGCTTTATATGAGGATTCTGTTATGGGGGTCACGTACACGGAGTTGGCGACTGGGGTCATGGAGTTGGTGCTGTTACAAGACATGCGTGGAAGTGGTTTGTTAAAATGAAAATCATGATGTTTGGATGTTGGAAACTGGAAATTTGTATAACTGGAATTGATGTTGGAAAGAATAATTTAAACCTATGATTAGACAAAACAGTTACAAGGGGTTTGAATACAAAGAAAAGGAAGGAGAGAAAAGTGAGTCAGAGAGAGGATAGTTTTCAGAGGAAGTAGCAAAAAGGTTAAACTAACTAAAGAGAAAAATAGAACATGCAAAGCCTGTACCAAGATAGTTACACGAGGGGTGTGAGAACTGTTCCTGGCCGCTCCCTCTGTACATTGTTTATTCCTCTATGCGCAGCTGATCCCCAGACTAGCCAATATCTCTTGCCCCCACTAACATGCATCCCCATTGCTTGATCAACGACATAGTCAAATCACGGGGGTTTTCAAAATAGAAATGTTGGTTGCGGAATACAACAGAATTTCTGGTCTTCCAAATTGCTCACATACCCGCCCGAGTACTCACATTCATCACTCAAGCACGTACTGACTTATCCCTTTGCTTTGCATTTCTTCGCCCATCCATGGAGATAACTTTTTTTTTTTTTAATGACGGATGGGCTTTTCGTGACTGACCGAGAAAGATAACATTGTTAGCATGAACATTTTAACATAACACTAAACAATAACTCATCTCTCTCATTTTAATAATCTAATTATAAAACTTTAATTTTTTTGAATTTTTCTCAATAAACATATGAGTTTACTGGTCATGTCACACAAGTTGTAATGTAAATTGGCTGCAAAGATTTGAATAAAAAATTTACATTATTTATAAATAAAAAAAATATTAAAAAATAGTTATAATTTCCCAACAAAGACATTAAAATTTTCTTTTGTATATGATTAGCTGATTCCTTGTTTGGTTCGTGGGTAATTTATCATATCTTTCTCGAGTTTAATAAATGTTTATTTTTATGTTTTTTTATATTAAAATTAGTTATAATTTCAAATGAAAACCATGAATAAATTATTATTTGTCTTGAATTATTCTTATAGTTTATTCATATAAATAAACATAAATTTTTTTATTAATTCTGTTATTTTATTTTATTATATATTTTTTTTCAAAAAGAGTGTTATTTTTTTATTCACCTCTTATTCTCCAAACAAACAAGCTGATTCCCTTGTTACATCTTTTTGTAAAGTTAAAAAAACATTTTTCCAAGGTTTGCTTGTAATAAGCTGAGTCTCTCCCAACATGATGTATTCACTAATCCGTTGTTTGAGGTGAAACATAAGTAAGGAGGAATATAGAAGAATACAAGAGAATAGTAAAAAAAAAATTTTTGTTTGTTTTGCTATATTAAACCTTATAGCAATGATCGAATAGGTAATGATAATGTATGATAATTATTTTAAGATTATATTAATATTGTTTATCAGTGTTTATCTATGCTCATTGATAAAAATATCATTCTCTATTTAAAAAGTTTATCTCACCTAATAATCTCACATGCATTCCACAAAATGTCACATCTATCATGTCACACACATTTCTCACACTTATTTCCAAGCACAAACAATTTATGCAGGGGTACAATTATTATTTTAAAAATTATAAACTTTTATCCATCTCTTATCCACTACTTATTCTTATTTTTATCCAAAGTGAATCAAACAAAAAGAAAAGTCATTTTTACATTCCTTAAATAATAACATAAAAGGAAAGCAAACAAAAATTTGTTTTATTGAACATGTATTCTAGTGTATTTCGAATACTTATCAGGCGCGAATAACACTATATCATCCCGAGCGGAGGGTAAGTCCCTATCTTTCACGCTTTTAATAAATGTTTATTTTCTCTGTTTGTTATATTAAAATATAATTATAGTTTCAAATGAACAAGCATGAATAAATTATTATGTGTCCGATCTATATATATAGATTTTGTATGTGTGCACCTCATATTCTTCATGCCCCTGTCTAAGTAGAAGTACAGATGTGAAATATGATAAAAAATAGTGAATAAGTTTAGAAAAAAAATGGGTATAACTATAACAAAATAGATAAAAATAAACCGATAATGATGTATTTGAAATTGTATTATTATATCAAATGAAAGTTACATGTAAATCATCTGTAATCTTTTTTATTTAAAATAAAATAATAACGTGTCAAATAATTATTTTTTTATAAATCATTATCAATATTTTTATTAATACAATATTAAAAATGTTATATATTCATAGTGAAATAACTTATGTTGCTTCCAAACGATGTAAAATATATCTTTAATGGGAAAAATTCATATGCATGCCCCTTGCATATTGTCTAACATCTATATAACCATTTGATTTTTTTTTAAAGTCTATATAACTCTTAAAAATACTTAGGTAAATCTAAATAGCCCCCTATATTAAACTTCTGTTGACATGTGATGAATATTATGTAAATATTCAGTTAGGTTAACCTCGACTAAAAACATAGTACACCAAATTTTCCTACAATGTGTCAAAATGTGGAAAACCCTCACTAAGTGACAATTTTATCTCTTCAGATTGATTTTACACTTTCCATTTTTAAAAATACGAAAAACCTCTCTGAATGATAATCTAGTATACATTCAGAGAGGTTTTTCGCATTTTTAACATATTGTAAGTATTTTTTTTGTATGCTTTGTTTTCAGTCAACTTTTTTTTTTTTGAAAAAGGTAGATGTTTGTTATCCGATTTTATTTTTGAACTCGAATTACAAATTTTGAATGGGGGAAGAACATAATTAAACATAAATAACATAGCATAAACGAGCAAAATGCATCAACAGGGCACCACGAGTTCGTTAAGTTTTTGGTCAACTTAACAGAATATTAGCACAATATTCTTCATCTATCAATAGAAATTTAACTTAAGAGGTTATTAAGATTTACATAGATAATTTTTAGAGGGTTATATGGATATCAAATAGGTGATAGGAGGGGGGAAGTTATATGAAGGTTTCCCATCTTTAATATATCCTTTTGTATATTTATAATGGATAATATTACATACAACTCAATTTTTAGCTTCAATTTTAGTTTACATGTATTTTAATTTTTTTAAAATAGTATACTTTATTTAATGAAGTATATATTTTTATAAAAATGAAGCATATATTCTAATGAATTACATGAATGCATATATAGAAAATTTTAAAAAATTATTTTAAAACATACGACTGAACACATGCATCTTTAATTCTCAATTGAGGGATATATAGACTAGAATTGTAGCCGGAAGGCACCAGGGTCTAACAGTACCCATTTATAATTACAACAGCACGCGACCCTCGTCACTCGCACGTGTAAGATCACTCTTCCGAGGATCGAAAAACCCTACCTCCTCCGCCGTTGCAGATCAATGGGTCGGCGGGCGCCGGGACCCCGGCTAAGGTCGGGGACGGGACCCATGACTTCCAAACTCCTCTCTCACCTTGACTCGTTCGACCACCGGAGTCTCGACCTCGACTCGATCGTCGAACAGCTCCGCCTCCGCAACGTTGAGTACCGCCGCATCAACAATAAGAATTTCCGCCGCGACGTCTCCAAAGCCCTAGACCTCCACAAGAAACCCCGTGCGGATGCGAGCCCCCACCGGAGCCCCACCCGCAAGAGGCCCAAGCACCGGGAACCCTCCTCATCGAGTCCGTCCTCCTCTGGCGGCGGCGGCGGTGGCGGCAGCAGCAGCAGCAGCAGCGACGTCTCGAGCTCTGACGATTTGATCTTCGAACAGAAGTTCGAGCCCGAGTTCGACCTCACCAAGTCGATGCTCCGGGCCAATTACGGTGTCTCCGCCGCCTCCGCCTCCGCCTCGAAACCCGCGCCTCCCACCGCGAAGGCGGCGGTGGAGAAGAACGTGGAGGTCGAGGAGGTCCGCCTCGACAAGGGAAAGGTCGTTGGCGATGGCCGGACCGAGGTGATTCGGGGGAATGTGAAGGGGCCTAGATTTAGGGATCTAGGAGGGATGAAGACGACGTTGGATGAGGTTCTGATGGACGTGGTTGTTCCGCTCTGCCACCCGGAGGTCGCGGAGACATTGGGGGTGAGGCCCACGAGGGGGATATTGCTCTGCGGACCGCCGGGCTGCGGGAAGACTTCGTTGGCCCATGCGATTGCGAATGAGACCGGGGTGCCATTTTACAAGATCTCCGCCACGGAGGTTGTCTCCGGAGTATCTGGTAACTGATGTTTCCTTGCATATTAGTTTATTGGAGAATCTTGTGTTTTGTTGTTACGTACTTTAATTGTTATACTTTGTAACTGATAATTGTTGATATTGTGCTGATGGAGTGATTGCTGTTACATTAGTTAATGGGATATGATAATACCTCGTAGAATGGATGCGATATTTTGTTGGTTGGTAAATTGATGATTTTGCCATAGTAGTGTGCATAAGCTGTTAATGTAAAATTGAAATGGTCTTCCTAAGAATGCATCCAGATGAAATGGATTATTGGTCTTTTGACTATATAGGTGAAATTCTCTTATATAATCAAGGCATGGATCTCAAAGAGTACTCACCAATCTTAGATCATATGGCTGTTCTATGTTTGTGATTTGAAGAGGAATTTTCATTACATCAAGAGATTTGTGCCAACAATATTTTGTCAGAAATATCCATGGAATGCTCTAGTCCCGAGCATGAATGCAGCAAGGGTTTGCAAAGTTTTTCTTTGGCAATGGTCTAAATTATTGCCAGTTTTTTTTTATCCAGAATCTGTTGATCTGACTATATCATCAGGGTGTTTGTCCCATGTTCACTGATTGTACGTTACCTTGCAAACTGTGGGTGATTTCAAGAGCTCCTATATCTTTGTAATGTATCACTTAAAATTTTCCAAAAATTTTGAATGCAATGAGCCACCCAAAAATTTAATTATTTTTGTAATGTTGTGAAATGTGCATCTTTCATAGGTGCATCTGAGAAGAGCATCCGTCTCCTTTTCAGAAAAGCATATCGCTCTGCGCCTTCAATTGTATTCATCGATGAGATTGACGCCATTGCTTCGAAGAGAGAGGATTTGCATCGGGAGATGGAACGGCGAATAGTGACTCAACTGATGACATGCATGGACGAATCACACCAGCCTTCTGGATCTGAGAATGCAGGTTCGGGCTCTGATCCAGAATTATCTGACAAAAAACGTGGTCATGTTTTAGTAATTGGAGCTACAAACAGACCTGACGCAATGGACTCTGCACTAAGAAGGCCCGGAAGGTTCGATAAAGAGTTTTATATGGATATCCCTGATGAAACTGCCCGTGCAGAGATCCTATCTGTAGTAACACGTAAGCTTAGGCTCCATGATACATTAGATATCAAGAAGATAGCCAGGTCAACACCTGGTTATGTCGGGGCTGATTTGGAAGAGCTGGCGAACAAGGCTGGTAACCTAGCTATGAGGAGAATTATAGAAATGAGGAAGTCTGAGCCCTCCAAAATGGTAAACGGGGTTGATGAGGATAATGATCAAGAATGGTGGAGAAAGCCTTGGGTGCCGGAAGAGATTGAGAAGCTTAGTATCACAATGGCAGATTTTGAGGTAATGAAAAAATGCATCATTGTTTTTTCTTTACATTGCAGTAGATGTCTGTACTGAAATCAAGGTAGACATGGTGGGGCAGCCACATTAATATAGCATTCTGTAGCATGTGTAATAATTTATCACTCATGGCAAATCTTTTACAGTTGGTAAAGATATACAGAATCCCTCACTTGCCCATTCCTTAATAAATGACTCTATGAGTGGTTCAGCATAATTTATAGTACTTTGTACTTGATGCTTGGTTGTTCAATAGGCTTGCACGCACTTCTTCACATCAACATCAAGTCATCAACATGGTCTTTATTACCCACTAACTAGTCAACTTTGTAGTTCCTATGATTCCTGTTATGGCGTCTCTCCTGGTAACTCTTCCTGCATTCTTTACCTCCACCCAAGTCTTTAGGGTGACCTCTCTTCTTTTCTTAATCTAACATATTTGCTCAACACCATGATTGGTGCCATTTTCACTTTTCTTTCCCCGTGAACAGCCATCTCAAATGTTTTCCTTTGTTCATCCCAGCTACTTATAATTTTCTCTTTTCTACCTTGGTTTTTTTATATGCTGCACATACATCGTATCATAGGGTGCACCCTCAATTAACTTTTTCATGTGTTGTTTCTGACTTTGCAACTGCCTCATCCATATAAAGTTGCAGGCTTACTTCTTGTTCAATTTTTTAAATAAAATATTTGGAAACCATACTTCATTTCAAAAGTATGTAGAGCCGCATTTCCTTCTGACTTTGCATATTTGATATAGCTTTTTTCTCTCAGATTCTATTGACAAGATTGTAAAGCAGCTACCTGGTTAACATCTGACCATCTATTATCAAAAATATCTCGCAATGCATCAATTACATTAAGCCCGAACTCTATATGCTCCAACCTCATCTTATTCCAAGGCCTAAGGCTCTAATACTTTCATTAAACCTGAATTGTATATGCTTTGATCTATCAGTCTTTCAATCACATTAAATAATCTTACCAAGTCCATATGTATCTACATTAGGAATTAACAGTATCCTTGAAGATTAAAAGAGCTAAGATTACAAAGTCATTGCAGACAATTCTCATGCATCCTTTCCTACGATGATATTAATATATATTTCTACCCGACTCTCCCAAAAAAATACTAATCCAAGCCTCCCTATCTTAGACTTGATAGTTCATTGGTTATTAAAATGAAGATTATGTATATAGCTGATAAATTATCTCCACGTTTGACCTTTCTGGATCCAGGAACTAATGTAGAGATGCTACTATACGTGTTTACTCACTCCCAAATTTATGGTCGTTCACTGATTTTTTTCCTTAATTTGCACATTCGCATCCATTCCTGCTTCCTGAGTTTTAGTGTCCAGTAGTTGTCTCTCATTCATATAAAGTCATTCTTCTTGACACGAACATCTTGCTGAATGAAATATTTATCAGACACTTGTCTGTCAGATTGTCTCCTCTCATTTCCATTGTAGTCTTTTCTATTATGTGGATTTGTTTTTTAATGCGATTGATGGTTTATACTATTAAATGTGAAATTCCATACCCTTACAGATGTAGGTCCTCTTTTTCTGTCCATTTTTCTGGCCCTAAATCTTTATTTATTACATCATCCCTGATTGTTAAGTTTATCTAGTTTTCCAGATATTTTAGAGTTCAGAAAATAGGGTCTACCATGATATTGTCTTTCATATCTTTCTTCATCACTTACAAATACTCTTTTTAGTTCCTAATTCCTTCTTCAGGTTAATTTTAGAAATCATCGTATGTTTGATCCCATCCAGTCATGGAAATAAATTACAATTGCAATTTTGTTTTCTGCCCTCTCAGTCTCTGTATTTGCATTTTTATAACCTTTCAGGCTTTCAGATTCTTCTTTTCCTGTCACTGACTGACTATGGTGATTATCTTTTTACACCACCAACTGTGGGAATGACTTTACCTTAACAGTTATTCTGTTTCTCATAATAGGTTTTTCTTCAAGAAGTTTATGCAATGCCTTGTGCATTAGCTCCATTATTTATTCTGACTTGCTTGTGGTTATGTCTTTACCAGGAAGCAGCTAAAATAGTCCAACCCTCTCTGAAAAGAGAAGGATTCACATCAATTCCAAATGCGAAGTTGGAAGATATTGGTGGGCTTGAGACGTTGCGGAAGGAGCTTAATCGTTACGTTATACAACGTATAAAGAGCCCTGAGGAATATGAGGTAGTTATTTGTCATTTTTATGAGATTTTGGTCTGCCATTACTTTCATGCGGAGAAGCATTATTGTATCTAAATTTAGCCAGTGCTAGACAATATCTGTTCCTGTTCTCTCTCTGAAATGACACATTCATCCTCATTTTTTACATCTATGAATAATCCATTATATTGGCATCTCTTGTGACAAGCTCAAAAAAAAAGAATCTGTGATCTCAAAGAGTTTATTTAATAATTTGCATAGGCATCAATCCGTATCACACGGTTTCTAGCCAGCTGCATATTTGTAAGAGGTCTTATGGTTTAAAGTGGCGTTTGACATATGGTTTCTAATGTATTTTTTTTAAAATACGATTTGAATTACAAAGCTAATTTGATATTCAACAAATAGATTTTCTTTTAAAGACGACTTATGCTTGAGAATAGCTCGCAATTTGCACTTGTTTGCTTCTGCTGGTTTGAATTCCTTCCATGTTCTGTAGGTGGTCCTAAACTGATGTTTTGATATTTCTTCTTCAAAAAATGAGAGTACGTTGATCAGTTCAAAAGTAATTCTTCCGCTTTTGTGTTTACAGGAATTTGGAGTGAACTTGGAGACTGGATTTTTGCTTTATGGACCCCCAGGATGTGGTAAAACGCTGATTGCCAAAGCTGTGGCCAATGAGACCGGTGCCAGTTTCATTCACATCAAGGTACACACCGTTTGCTTTTCACATTTGCCTCCTATATGTGGAACTGTCTGGATGTTTTACACTGGACTTCTACATTTCACTTCTGTGTATTAGGGCCCTGAGCTTTTGAACAAGTATGTTGGAGAAAGCGAGTTGGCAGTCCGGAGAATTTTTAATCGTGCTCGCACATGTGCTCCATGCATACTTTTCTTTGATGAGGTACATGAATGTCATGACTCTACATTTGTTTTGTATGTTAATTCTGTTTGATAGGACTCAACTTGGAGCTTGTTTGATCACCCTTCCAACCACTGTAGCATACAAAACAGGGTCTATAAAACATGAACTAAATGTTTCCCCTAATAATGATCATCATGCGGCCATGCAGGCATGTAAGCCAAGTCTTCCACTGTTGTGCAATTTGGTCGGTTTGTGGGTTAGTTGTTGGGTTGGTGATTTTAGTTTTTCCTATATTATTTTGTGTACATCCCTTGTCTTTGTTGTTCATGGTGCATTTATTTGATTTAATAAAATCAGGGGGAGCCCTCTCTTCATTGAAAAAAAAAAGGATCTCATTCATTCATTTTTCCAACATGTCAGAATCTTCTTGTTCCATGATGACAGTCATGATTCTTATATAGGTAAAACGATCCAGTTTAGTGAAAATTTACACTCGTATATGGGAAGGGGATGATTGAAGGTAAAGCTTGTAGAAATCATTTCATCATCATCATAATATGGTTGTTGACTATTTTTATTTGCACTTTTAAGAGTGGCACTGTAAAAATATGCTTCACAGATATTAATTCATGAAGTGACTCGGTGAGATTTACATTTCATATCTAGATGAAAAGTAACATGAAAAATTACTAGGTATAACTTGCATCCTGTGGATTGGCCTTGCTTAATCTGTGTGCTCATGATGTATATCAAGCATCTGGCGTTACTCTCTGAGTCCTGGCGATCAAACTTGGATGTGTTAACCATGTACAAGTATCCATACAATCAGAGATTTTGGATCCTTATAATTTCACATCATGCTTGATGGGGTATCCCAGTTGATTTCACTTCCACATGTTTTCCTTTATATGTGGCATACTAGGAGCTATTGTCCCAAAGTCCAGATTTTAACATCAAGCAAATGGAATCATTGCCATGACGATCACTCAAATATATGTGCATGCATGTTTTCTCAGAAGAAATTCATGTACATCAGAATCAGTATACTTGGATTTTCCCATATTTTAAGATATTATATGGTAATCACTGGCACTTATTGGAATTGGACCCATAGCTTAAAAGTTGACAACACAATTTACAACAATGAAGTCTTGGGTTCAAATCTCATCACTTACCTATAAAAAAAATCACTGCCTCTTATTATTAAGTTGAAATGTTTCATTTTATTTGGGTTTTTTTTTGTTCATTTTTTTTTAAATGGGGTTGGGGCTGGGTGTTCATGAGATCAACTTAACTCAATTAACTGTTTAAATAAAAATTAATATCTGAATTGCATGTATTGGTTTACTTTTCAGGTGGATGCTTTGACAAAAGAGCGTGGTACAGATGGGGGGTGGGTGGTTGAGCGGCTTGTAAACCAGGTCTACCTTCGATGCTTGTTTATGCTACATAATTTTTTGTTTTGGTCTGAAACCATGAAATGAATATGTTCATTTTACATCTATTTGCATAATAGTTACTCGTAGAGCTAGATGGTGCGGATCAAAGGAAGGGGGTTTATATTATTGGTGCCACAAACAGGTAAATTATGACTGGTCAATTCATTACCTTTACATGTCATAATGTGACCGTGATCACTGGCAGACCTGAGGTAGTGGACCGTGCGCTCCTACGGCCAGGCAGATTTGGTAAACTACTTTATGTTCCTTTACCTAGTCCAGAGGAGCGGGGATCAATTTTAAAGGCACATGCTCAAATGAAGCCCTGGATTGACTATAAAGACGTGGATTTTGGTGCAATTGGCAAGGCATGTGAGAATTTTAGCGGCGCTGATCTTGCTAAAGTGGTATGTCCAAATTACCATCCCTGAAATTTCTCCTAGTGAGGACTTTTTGGTGGAACTTGCTTAATGTCTTTCCTCGAGCTTTCCCAGTGGTTTTTTTTCCATAGATTAGGATAATTTTTTCAGTTGGATGAATATATTTCCTCTTTTCAGATGGGTGAAGCCGCTATGATCGCCATGGAGGAGAGACAGGCAGGTGTGTGTTCAAAGGCAGAACGACCAGCCATCAAAGCCTCACATTTTATACAAGCTCTTGAACTAGTTGGCCCCTCAGTATCAGAAAAGGTTAGGCCTTACCTTTTAAAAAGCATGTCCATGTTCAACCCAACTGCTTGGAACTTGAACCAATTCCTTAAATCTGGACTAATTAGATTCCATGCAGTCATTTGAACGCATTCATTTTTTAAAAGTTTGACATCAAGTGACCTGCTTTGGTGCCTTTAAATGACTTGTGTGAAACAAATTTTCTTTGAAGCATTTCTCATGGGCTGACGAAAATTAAAGAGGATGTTTTGGTAGTTAAGCATATGCATGAACAGGGCTATGTAATGCTGTTTTTTCCTTGGATCAATTTTTTTTAAAAATAATGTATGGATAATTTCTTGTGTAGTGTCTTCATGCTTTCACTGATCATGACCTTATTATGGGATCACAGCAAAAAAAATATTATGCGGCTTTGTCAAGGAACTTTGGAACGATCCCTAAAAAAGATGACACTATTGGCAGCAACTATACTTTCCAAGGTGCGACGCGAGCTCCGCCGTAATATCGCTGGACCAAGTTTGGAGTCAATGATGAAATTGTTGTATTTTCAATCCTATACTTATTCAATTTTGATCCCTTTTTTGTTTATAGTTTTTGGTTCTACGTGAAAAAGGAACAGGAGAGAATGAATGCACATTATTTGAGTTTTGGAATCAGGGATGTTTTTGTTCTTTTTTCTCTTTTTTTGGTGCATTATTTTCTCAATTTATCAGTTTTGTACTGCGTCTGTGGCATTTAAAGGAATAGTTTTAATGAGTTGGCGGCAAATTTTTTTATTATTATTAAATATGTTTGGTTAAAAAATTGGTCCTAAGTTTTGAGTCAATGGATTGTTCCATGTTATTTTACAAAAGTGCTGTTGAACCCTCTCAAATGAAACTTATTTTGGTGGATTTATATTTTTTTTATTAACTGGGAAAATATCCAAAAAAACGTTTAAATTTTAGAAGTATTCAGATCAATCTTTTCTTTTTAAAAGAATTCTGTCAAAAAAAAAAAAATTATGATCCAATAATTTTGTAACTTAAAATGAAAAAATTATTCTTTTCTATACTCTATAAAACGGTACAGCAGGCAGAAGTTCAACCCATTCAATGAAATAATTAAGTTCAACCTACTCAATGACAAAAATCGGTCAATTTTATCCCTTTTTTATGAGATATTTGAAATTCAGCTCTCAATTTTTATCAGTTTCACAATTAAACCCTTATCTGTGTTATAAAGAGATCTCTGATTCAGATTTTTAAATTTATAACAAGGTCTTTGGTCTTGCCGAACTTCAAATTTTATCCAAATTTTTTTTTTTAAACTATTAAGATGCCTATAAAATTATAAAATAAATATTTTAGTCTCATTATTTAAGCTCATAAAGTTATTTATGAGAAGTCTCGTTTCAGTTTTCATTTTCATATTTACATTGATGATCATAAAACTAATTACTCCGTAAATTTTTGTAAATATTTTTTTATTTTACACAGTAAGTGTATTAACTTGTTCTCGACTCTCTCTTTCTACTGTATATAAGTGCAAAGAGTACAAACAAAAATGGGCGAACCACGGGCAATCTGGTAATTTAGGGTTCGGTTAATTTTTTACTATTTGTCATTTTTTGGTGTATTTGTATATCGACCCCTAGATTCCACCTGTTTCACAATTAGACCCTTATATTTGTTATAAATAGGTCCCTCAGTTATAACCAGGTCTCCTAAATAATTCAGCTAATTTTGTCGTTCTATGGGCTATTTGCAGATCTGCCCCTAGGTTTTTCCAATTTCACAATCAAATCTTTATGTAATAAAAATGTCCCCCATTCAGAATTTTAGATTTATAATCAGATCCCTGATCTCAAAACATGACTTCCTATACTTCAAATTTCATAGAATTTCATTCAATATTTTTTTAGACTATTATGATACCTATAAAATTATAAAATAAATATTTAGTATTATTTAATAAATACTAAAATTATAAATGAAATCTGATCATATCGTATCCATTTGAGCCCATAAAATTATTGATGATAAGTCTTTACTGTGTTTTTAGTTTTCATTTTCATATTTATAATTATATATTTTCGCATCCGGTACTTTATGTTAATGATAAAAAAAACTAACTATTTCATAAATCCTTATTGATTTTGTTCTTGACTCCCCCCCCCTTCAATAGAGGATTTTGATTTCCAATAAAAAGAATTAAATCAGTTTATTGATCATTAGTGTTATAAATATTATTGAATATTAATTATTAAATATTATGGTTGTATTCATCATTCGATAAGAGAGTAAAACACAACGTCGTATAATGCTATGTTCATATAGTTGTGCTATTATATCTTTTTTTTTAACAAATGGATTGCATAAAGTTATGCAGACTGTTTATTATTTTCTTAAACTAATTACACTTTATAATTAATTAAATTTGAAGTCATATGAATCAGTTGAATTACCTGCTAATTTTTTTCTTTTGTATTAATGTTTTCCTACCACTCTTTGAGGTAGACTCTTTCTCTTTCATGTGAATGAAAAGCTATTCATGCTAGAGTTTTTATTCCATTTGAATTTAATATTTATTAAAGTTTTTCAATATTAAAATATGATCAATAATACACACACATGCATGTATAATACACTAGTTTGCTTTTATTTGGTAAATGAAAATGAATGGTGGGTATCAAGTGGATATTTATCAATGTAGTGGATTCATCAACATTTAGTTTGTTAATTGGATTGGTTAACTACCGGTCGTAGTGATGATGAATTGATGATTATACTGATAAATAATTTTTCATAAAACTTTAATTTTTTTATAATTTAATATATCTTAAAAATAAATCTAAACTTACCATATTGTTATACACAAATGCAACTAAATTATTCTGTAACAATATATGCTAAACTTTTTCATTTGCATTTGCACATGCATAACAACTAGTATCTAATATAAATTTCAAATATAAAATTATTTTTGTTTGAAATTATATTATAATTTTGTTTTAAATTATATTTGAAAAAATTGAAATTAAGTGTGAAATTTATCAATCCAAATTTAACCATGTAAATTTAATTGTAAAATTTCTTCTTCAATTATTATGATATAATGTTATGTAGGGGGATGTTATTGATTTTATAATATCTACATTTATATTTTTATTAATGATATGATTTCAATATTTAATCAAATAAGAAAAATAAATTTTAATGATTCTAAATAATATTGAAATAACTCATGTGCAATGCATTAACTAGTATAAGCAAAAGGAGCAATGACAATCAGTTAAATCAGGCACCCAAACCGTCCCTTTTATGGCTCATTCATATGACTTGGTGAGACCCGTTTGGTTCACCCAAAATTCAGTACTTATTTGACTTAATCCAGATTTTCAGTACTTATTGATTTCCAGTCTGTTTGGTTGGAGCACTAATAAATTCAGCTTTCAGTATTTTTACCCCTAAAAATAAGCGAATGCAACCCTGCTTATTAACGCATTCCACCCTTGCAAAAAGACAATAGAGCCCTACCTTTTTCCCATTATTTTCAGAATACTCTCTCCTCTTATTCGAGATTTTTTAGCACCCTTTGAAACCCTATCTATCAAGTACACCTCCATTTCGAGTTTCCTTCACCAATCGCGCTCTCGTCGGTTCACCGAGGCGGAGGCCACGGATCGCCGGTGGAAAAATCGAGCAGCGACCGTCGTTCACACCCTTCATTCATCACTCCACACTGTAGATCCGAAGATTTTTCGAGCTTCACCACCCCCCATCAGCCACATTCTGCCCTCATCCGCGCCTTAACTCTGATTCTGATTCCTGGTGAGTCTTGTTGATTTTCTTGTGATACCTAGATCTAAAACTTAACATTATCTTATCTTTTCTTTAGATGTAAAGGTGACTGATGTGGCTTAGTTATTTTATGGTGAAATTGGACTTTTGGTTCACTTTATTGGTTACAGATCAAGGTTGAAATCCACCATACCCACTTCGGTTTGAATGGCCAACAAGAGATATCATATAAAGTTGTTGCTTTAGCTTTTAATAAAAGAGGGGTTCATAAAATTCGACTCCTGAATTTTTAGCATATGAAACATAATGGATAAATTCTTCTAAAATCTATTTTTGAATGGGGGGAGGGGGCGAGAAAGAGAGAGAGAGAGTAGCAAAGTAATGTGATTAGATGTTTGTTGAATTGTTTTTATGTTAAAGATTTAAATGTGATGATCAGTAAAGGATGTAAATGTTAAAGTTTAAATCATCAACATAAATAATATAATTATACAAAATTTAGCATTTTTTTGTTATCCTAGTATTCTCGATCGTCCTTTACAGGTCCTTGTTTTGTGTGTATGAATCGGGTTTTGTGTTTGGAATTTTCCATATATTGTTTTAAGCATGTCTGACTTCATTGACTGGTATAAAAAAAATGCGGTCCATCATTTAAATAAGTCGTGTGCGCTAATGCGTAGAAGAAACAAGGAAGAAATTATGTAATACATTGGCATAAATAGACCCATTTGACAAATACTCTATATTGAGAATGTACTTGTGTGTGCATTTCACCTAATCATATATGCATCTATTTCACATATCCTTCAAAGCATCCATGCCAGTAATTTGGACTAGATTGGTTCGTCCAATGTGTGTGTGTGTTTTTTTAATCCTTGAATCTCCTAGAGTTAACATATTAGCATGCACTGACTACTTGTAGCTTAACGACACTAGATTTCTATAGAAGGGGATAGGTTGCAACATCACAATATGAATCAGATCTTCATGGGCCTAATTATTCACCATCACTCTGTTGTATATATCCTGTAATTGATATTAGAGCCAGAGCTCCCCACCGGAGGGAAAACACCAGAGCTAGGACATCAATATTATGTTTGGTGCTTTCATGTTGCTTGTCTTTCATTAATCATTTAACTCCCCTAATATTGACTAGCCATCCTCTGATAAATGTGAGCACCTCTGACACAACAGGACCAAAAACCGCAGGTAATTATTTTAAATTAAATAAAATAAAAAATATTTCAATGTTATTTAATGTTTTAGTTTGGTCTTATAAATAAATTAAGGTAGTTTATGTGGATATAGTTATGATTATTTTATTAACTATTAAGAGAATTGGAAGGTCCTGCAATGTATGTTAAATAAAATTTATGATGAAACAATGGAGGAGATGGGGGCTGTACTAGTTGAATTGGTTTCTGGATTTCTTCCCCTGGTTTCAACTTCATCCCACTAGCTGAATTGGGTTTTTATAGTTTCTTGCTTGTTCTGATTGTATGCCATTGATTTCTATTATTGGATTGGGTTACATAATCACTTTTTGGTTATGCTTTGTGGTTTTTGTGAACCAAAGACTTATGTTCACTTATTAATGTAGAAACATATTATATAGATAAAGCATAAGTGATCTTATTAAAATATATTTTTTTGGGTGTTAATACATTCACAATTTTAAATCTGTATAGGCTTCCATTTGGTTCTCATAAGTAATCAAATTGCAGTGGTGTAGTACATGTATTTTAATCACCATATCAAAATATCTTTTTTTTATAAATAGAAAAAATAAGCAAATCTTCAGGTTTTTAATCAAACATCAAATAACAATCAATACTTATTAAATGGACCAAAATACCCATTTAATAAGCTCTATTGTTTAGTGGTGAACCAAACACACTTATCTAAATAAGTGCTTATAATTTTCGTTGAACCAAACAATTTTTTTCCTAAACTGATTAAAACTTATCAAAACTTATGTAATCTGCACTTATAAATTAGCACTTAAATCAGCATTTCGCTAAATCAAATGGCCCCTAAAATCTTGATCTATTGACAATGTTATTTGAAGACATCGATTATTGACCGTTCGATACAAGAATGTTCCTAATAGAGATCACGCAACCGATGGATTTGTTATGATTGGAAAAGAATACCAATCAATTCAAATCGTTCCTATCACATTTAATTAGATCTAGACCATTCGTTTGATTGTAACCCTAAAATCTAAGCTAATTTATTTTCCTTTTCTTCCTCTCATTCTCCACCTCCATTGCAGACCAATTGGTCAAACCCTAGAATCGAAGTTAATTTATTTTTCCATTTCTTCCTCTCATTGTTGACTCCATTGCAGACAAATTGGTCGGACTGAGGAGGAGATCCTTCAGCGGTTGTTGCGTCCTCCACCGTCAGATCCCTCCCGCCCTCCCTCACTGACGGTGCGATCTCCGCCAGCAGGACCTCCAGCAGGTACACATAGGCCATAATGTTGCTTCCGATGTATCGATGTTGAGCGTGCGAGAGAGAGAGCATCGATGTATCCTCTGCTCATCTCCGTCGTGAGGCGCTGTAAGCCCTCCAAATCATACACTTCCTTCTCAATCGCTGTCAGGAGCCTCTCCTCTCCCCACCTCCCACACAAGCCCTTGATCGGGACCCTTCCCCGCTGCGCCCGAAAACCCTAGCCGACCTGCGTAGGCGGCTGGAATCGGAGTCTCCGGTGCTGTCGGACTTTGTGCGTCTGAGGGAGAGCGAGGAGTACTCGGTGGCCGTCGGATCGAAGAAGAACCCCCTCCCGAAGCCCAAGTGGATGAAGGAGACAATCCCGGGGGGTTCCAAGTACGCGAAGATCAAGGCGAAGTTGAGGGAGCTGAAGCTACACACGGTGTGCGAGGAGGCCAAGTGTCCAAACCTCGGCGAATGCTGGTCGGGAGGGGAGACCGGGACCGCCACCGCCACAATCATGATTCTTGGAGACACCTGCACCCGTGGTTGCAGGTGAGTTTTTTTTGCTCTGTTTTGTTTTTTTTTTTTTTTTTGTGCATTTGTTTTTATGGATAATTGGCATTTGTGCAGTATTGTATTAGTATGTGTGGAATTATGGTTCAAACTTGTGGAGAATTTGGGCTTTTTTGGGTCTAAATTCTGCAACTGAAATTGTGATGTTGGTTTTCTTCAGTTATTGATGTGTTGATTTTGAAAATTTAAAAATAGCAGGAAATTGAGTGAGGTCTTGTTTTGGTGGAGGAGTTATTAACTTATTATTGTTACTCAAAACAAAATTGATTGTCATCTAAAATGGGGCTCTTTTTGGTGAATATATTCCTTTTTCTTTGGGTGTGTTTGTGCATGATGGAAAGTGAATGAAAGTGAGGGAAAGTAAAATTTTTTCCTTTGACCACTAAAAACGCTAGCATTTGTGTCAAACAAGGAAAAGAAATTTTTTTTTCATCACTTTCCCTCTCCTATTTTGTCTTATTTGAAAAAGTGGGAAAAACTTTTCCTTTCCCCATATGTGAGAAATTGAGAGAAATTGATGGAAAATTTTTCCACCACATGTACAAACACCTTGAAAGTTGGTCAAAGGGAAAAAGTTTTACTTTCCACCACTTTCCCTTTGACCCAAATTCCTTCACTTTCTTTCATATTCCCTTCAACTTTGTGCACAAACACACCCTTTATATCTTAAAGAAACCAATGAGACTTGTTTAACTGGAAAAGATGAGAAGCTCCTCTTTTTTTGCCCTAAGAAATGTTATTAGAGAAAATCCACAAGCACCTGTGATTGTAAGTGCATTGTTTGATGAGCTTGATATAATGCAGTTTTTGTGTTTTTATTCCTTTCTAGATTTTGTAACGTGAAGACATCGCGTACTCCTCCCCCGCCAGATCCAAATGAACCCACTAATGTTGCCGAAGCAATTGCATCTTGGGGACTGGATTATGTTGTCATCACCAGTGTTGATAGAGATGATTTGCCTGATCAAGGGAGTGGTCACTTTGCCGAAACGGTGCAAAAGTTGAAGACTCTGAAGCCAGATATTCTAATAGAATCCCTTGGTATGTACTTGTCAAAGTGTTTCATACAAATCTTCCATTTGAACTCCAAACAAGAAAACGAATTCAAAAGTTGCTTGAGTTGGGTTGTTTTATAAAGTGTTTCATCCAACTTGTGTGAAACTTGGAAGGATCTTCTAAGATGTCACCTCTTGCTGTGTGGATAGCTGCTTGAATCCAGTTGGATAATTCATTTATTATCTTGACTTGCATTCTTGCCTAAACTCATTGTTGGACTTCTTGAACAAGATCTCGATCATGTGATGGTTTGCACTGATATTTTGACTGAATCCATCAAGGTCCTTTTTTTAACATTTGTTCACGTCTATGTGAAATTTTGCAGTTCCTGACTTCCGTGGAGACTCCAGCTGTGTAGAGAAAGTTGCTACTTCTGGTTTAGATGTTTTTGCACACAATATTGAGACTGTTGAGGAGCTTCAGAGCATGGTTAGAGACCGTCGTGCCAACTTCAAGCAATCCATTGAGGTTCTAAAGATGGCGAAAGGTTATGCCCCAGCAGGGACTCTTACGAAGACGTCGATAATGTTGGGTTGTGGGGAAACACCTGATCAAGTGATAACCACAATGGAGAAAGTAAGGGCCGCAGGCGTTGATGTCATGACATTTGGGCAATACATGAGACCTTCCAAACGGCACATGCCAGTCTCAGAATACGTGACTCCAGAAGCATTTGAAAAGTACCGATCAATTGGAATGGATATGGTATGTTTTGTCTTTTTATATGCTGCATCCTTAACAGTTGCTTTAGCGTAGAAAAAATACAAGGTGGTATTCCTATTCTGTGAAGGCTGGAAAAATTGAAAGTTTTTTTCTCTGGAATACATATTATGATGTTTGAATCCTAAGATTATGTTGGTTGAAAGTCATGCAAGTAGGTCATATATGATGAAAGTGTGTTAATTTGGATGCTTGACAAATAAATGTGTCCAAGTGTAATAGCAACCTCTACAAGGAGTCGAGGAGTAAAATGGCAAAACATCTTAGCTGTCAAATGTTTGCTAATAATTGTGCCTGTAAGATCAACAATATTGGTGTGAGAGGAAACCTTATGAATTGGATGGAAGTCATTAGCAAGGATATGGAAGATGCCAACCTAACCACGAGATTGACCTCCTACAGGAATAAAAATGATGGGATGTTGGATTTCTAAAGCTATGTAAATCTGTAAGGTTGGAACCCCTTTTGATGTGATTTACCGCTCAGTTATTAAACTAATTTTGAAGCTGATGAGCTTTATTTAGCTGTAATGTGTCGCTTCTGAATTAGCACTTTAGCAGCATCAATTTTATTCACTTCTCAATGAGTTCCATATCTTTCAAATGATGAGAGTTTCAAACATTATTTCACTTTCCGACTACCTTCTTTGATCCACAAATTCAATACCACTGTCCTCCTAATTTCCTATAGTATTATGCATATATGTGCCATGTTAGGAAGAGTTGAGGAGGTTCAAAGTATTTTTTGAACATGATGAATATGAATATGTTTATTAAAGCAGTGGTTGTTTGGCAGGGATTCCGATATGTCGCATCGGGACCCATGGTGCGGTCCTCGTACAAGGCGGGTGAATTCTATATCAAGTCAATGATCGAAGCTGATCGTGCTACTTCTGCTGCTGTTCCTTCTGTTGGCTCATAAAGAAATTCTCTCTTTCATACCCTCTTTGTCTCTCTGTATATTAGCGAAATCTTATCTCGTGGTCCCAATTGATCCGATCCAAATGGGTTGGCTTTGTTATTTGAGAGTTTGCTTGAAAAGGCCTCAGCAACTGAAATGTAGTTCGGGGGTGATCCTCGCTTAAGGGTACCTTTGAATAAACAAAAATTTATTAAATTTTTGTTTTACAATATAGTCACTAGTATCTCATAATTCCTTAAAATCACATTTTAACATTACCAGGTTACTTCACGTAAAAATACTTTTTAAGGGTTGTATTCTGTTTGGACGAAAGGATTTGAAAAAAAATATGACAACCAAATTAGGGCTGTATTCACATGCTAAAAAAATTGAGGAACCTAAAAATCATGACGGATTGAAAAAATACTAGGAATTAATATCTGGTCCATCTGGGGCATGTTAAAGCATAATTTAAACAGGTTATTGTTTCCAGTATTTGGAGGGATCCACTAATAAATAATTAAATATGAGGTTAATTTTTACAATGAACAGATTAATGACCGAATCCTACCATGTCAATACCGATGCTTCAGTCAGTAAGTAATTAACATTTTTTTTACTCACTCATATACAAATAATTTTTTGAAAGTGATAAATGAATGTTTTATGAATCAAGTACAACTATCAAGTTTCAACCATCAACATGGATTTGAATCTAATGAACAACAAAATTATTGATAATGCTCCATCACTCTTTTTTCAAGAATGCACAAGGGAGCTATAGGTTCAATAAATCATATCATAAATTATGATTTTATAACTTCAGAAGTCTACTAGTCATTGCATACCTTTTCAAACCAAATTGGCTGACATAATATGCATAATGGAATCTATATATATGTCAAAAAATATTTAAATTTATTATATCCTGATAAAATGACAAACTTGCAATAAGATAGCACATTCTCTCCTCAACAGAGATCCTGGGTTCATCAACAGGACAATCACTGAACTCAAACAATTTCAATCCACCACTGATCACATAAAAAAAAACTCTAAAAAAACAATGTTGACACCAGGAACAAAATTTCGACACAGTAGCGATAGAACAATAATATTCAAACTGTGACACCAATCATCCTGTGGGCATGTCAAGGGCTTGGAGGACATCTTTGAACTCAAAATCATGAGTCATCTTGTTGAACCGCTCGACCAAATTGTACCTCGTATCATTCAGATAGAACGATTGTGCAGTCTGTATCAGCCATTTCGCCTCTTCATCGTCGAGCTTGCTCGTGAAGACTATATCACCGCGGACAAGGACCACATCTTTGGTATCTGCAAATTCTTTGTAATATGTTACGGTGAGATATGGGGATGCCTGAGTGCCTCTGGCCTTGTAGTCTTCAAGACCAGTGAAGAGCATGTGAGGCATCTGCACTGCAACATAACGAGAAGTGTGTTCACAACATTTTCTTTGCATAAGCATATCATACTACCACAATAAATGCATTATTCATCTCATGCGCAACAATTATGCCAAATTTAAGACTAGTAAAGCATCTAGTAATGTCATCTTTTTAGACATGAAAGAACATAAATGAGTGATATATAGGAAAGAGAGAGAGAGAGATGGAACAATCAAAAGAAAGTTCATGAAAAACGGAATCACAATATATGAGTTCGTCCTAGACTTAGATATAGCAAGTGCATGGGTATCAATGTATCAATTTTGTCCACCGAGCCGCCTAATGACTATCATTTTCTTTCCAAAAAATTAAAAGGTCTACTGAACCACCTCTTGACAAGTTGGTAAAAGTACCCCCTCTTTACTAAGTAGCCTGGATTCAAGTCTTACTCTCGCTGATGAGAGAAGATTTAACGAGAGAAAAAAACAATTGACCACCAAAAAAATTGCAATGAAAGTTGACCTTCAACGATTCATTTAGTCACTTAAACTCAAACCTCCTTTTGCCAAATCCCTGTTGCTCTTTGTTGCATCATATGTTTAGAGCAGACTCTCAGACTCTTAGCCATCTCTTCAGTGAAGCGTTACAACAGACAAAATGTTCAAACCAAATTTGAAGGTCAGAGAATCCCATAAGGGTTGGATCTTTAGCATTATTGTCTAAGCCCATTAACCAAGCCACATAAGATGAAACATCAATAATGAAGCCAACTATCAATCAACATTGGATTTGTTCTTTAAGTTCCATGGAGACATTAAACTTCACCAAAAGCATTCAAAAGGTGAACCATTCTGCAGATGTCATGTCAAGGCACAAAAACTCCTCCATCCCAACTGCAAACTTATTGAACCATCCACATAAGCCACTATCTGATCATAATCTCACATTTCCTCTAAAGAGACATTAATCTCCAATTTTAGCTACAAAAAAGGTGCACAATACATTTTTTTTTAGAATGAGAGGGGAGTCCACCAAATTTTATATAAAAAATTGATATATTAGAAATAAAAAAGTTAAAAAACACTGCAACAAAAATGAACACCCCACCTCCCCTACTCCATATGGATCGAAAACGTGTTTATTTCATGCCCCAAAATTCTCCGATAACGTGCTCCCATGTGTTCTTCACATAAATGGTAATAATTTGAAATATGATTTTTTTTGTTCTTGTAATTTAAATATACAAATAAATGGCATGAAGATTACCAAGAATAACCACCTTTTATGCTTCTATCCCTCATTGTCCAGAGTCTACTAAAATGGACACACATTATTGAAATTCATGTTTGAAGGGACACCTCTTAAAATGGAACTCACCCACTTGAAACTGAGATCTAAAGAAGGCCAATAATGCTTAATTTTTTATTGCACTAAGCATAGATAAGCATATTAGCTGATGAATTTAAATGCAAAGAACACGAGGTTCAATATAAAACCCCCAATAGCAAACCCATTATCCAGCAAACAGAATGAATGAGACAAAACTCATCTACAGGTCCAACAGTAGACATGAACAAGATGCTATTTGATCAAGCATATTAATCAACAATAATATTTGCATAAACCAAATTTATAAACCTAAAAAATCTGACTAACATCTACACCATTACTATCATAGATATAAATTTCAACTATGATCTTTAAAGTGGAAAAGGGACCTCTACGTCTCAAGATACTGGAAAATCTGATTTTTAAATAGTGATTACCAAGTAGCAATAAATATCTTGATTGCCTCAAGAAAAAGGCACTCCATTGAACCTAAAAACACACTCCTCATATGCAACAAGGACACACAATATTTTCCCTTGCATTGTGGAAAGCTCTCTCCATCAATGACTATATGAAGCGACTACCCTACACTATCACGATCTTCCCAAACATGTAAAAGTATATGGCAAGCTACAAACTCACCTTGCAAGTGATACACTAAACAAATCCAAAGATGAGAAACCTCCTAAATTTCACAATGCTCGTCCAAACATGACCCTATAAATTCTACATAGCAGAAAACAGAGCAACTGAGAACATCAAGTACAGAAGTAGACAAAATCACATTGTCCCCAAAACATTGTTCAAACCATGCATCTTCAATAGTAAGCTAGAGTAGATGAAAGTAATAAAAAGATTCGATAAGGAACCTTGAACAAACATAGTGTTGTAGCCACTCCCTCGCCGCAATGGAAGCACAAAAAACCGGCTGCAAAATTCGGCAAACAAAACAAGTGAACACAAAGATCCAAACATATGTGACAAACAAAAGCCTTAACACATTGAAGCGGGCATTACCAGGGGCCCGCTCTCTGCTCAAGCAAGTAAAATGACTTCGCCTTCATAGACGCACCAATGTGTCCTCTCCCCAGGTGATACTACAACAACCACCAACCCAGTTGCCAAAAACACAAATCAGTCCTTCCAACACAATCAAAATCAAATTTTGACCTCTCTTAGACTCTTAGTGATACTACTATTAACCCAGTGGCCAAAAACACAAATCAGTCCTTCCAACACAATAAAAATGAAATCTTGACCTCTCTCCAAATGATACGATAAAGACACGAATCAGTCCCTCCAACAAAATCAAAATCAAAATCAAAATTTGAAGCACTCACGTCGTCCCAGATGGAGACCAGGTCCTCTAGCGACCGAGTCATGACCCGCTCGACGTCGATGATGGAGTCCAGCGGCTTGGGCTTGAGGGGGGTGAATCCGGAGGCGAAGCGAGACAGACCCCGGGAGGATCCGAGAGAGACCCGTCTAAGGAAATCGTGTGGGATGTCCTGGCTTCGATGGTTAAGGAGGGGAGAGGGACCTCCAAAAGGGGCCTCTTGAGAAGAACAGAAGATCGGGAGCGGTCGAATCAGAGACCTCGCGCGGGACGTGATCGTCTTCGCCTGGCGAAGCATGTTATATGTGTGAGCGAACGATGAGAGGCGGAGAGGTCGTCGGCTCCGTCGCTTGCGGCGGAGGGAAACCCTAGTTTGTCTTTTTGAGGCGACGGTGAAGAAGAAGGCGCGAGGATCGCTCGAATTTGAGACCGTTCGATCAATGGACCCAAGCACATCATATGGGCCACCCTCGTGGGCCCATCAAATCCGAATTTGCTTCCATGGACGTAACTAACATTCAGGCAATCAATGGAGACCGTCCGATGAATCACAAGCATTGTTTACATGGTTTAAAAGAGTGGGTCCTACAAGTGGGATCATGTGGCACGTGCAATGCATTTATTGATCATGTTCCGGCTGATGGGCCTTGCTGGCATCCAAACGGGCCACAATTAGATTTACTTAATCAGGTATATATCTCATTAAATTTTTTATATATATATTTTTAATAAACTACATCATTCAATTCATTAGAGTCTATACTTCATTTTTTTCATTTTCATAACAAATGGGTATAAAACTGAATTTATAACTATAAAAAAAAAGCTTAATGTCACAAAGCTCTTGAAAAATGATGTTCTACTCTATGTGCAGTCTTATCTGCTCCTGCACACAAGGATATAGCAGTTGTTGAAAAATATGTATTGTGAACTTAATCCATGTTATATTTGAAAATTTAATAAATTAGTTATATAAATCAGTTTATTTTTTACTTTGAATATCAATTTTACGCATAAGAGGGGTGATCCGTGCACATATCTTTTATTAGTATTTGGTGTAAATGTGGAAACCGATTAGGTGTGGTGAACGGCGGGTGCGGCAGCGATCATATGCCGTCGATCACGGGTTCATCGCATCAGACGGCGATTCATCTCGACCGTCGGATGCGATGGACCATGATCGAACGGCCCACGTCGCGGCCGCACCCACCGTTCACCGTACCTAATCGCAAGCGGTGTAAATGTATTTACTTCATCTATGTCACTGGGTAAATGCCATAAATCCTAATTCACCTCTTACAAGAACTAGTCAAATTACTGTTTAAGGATACAAAATGATATTATAGATGTTCTTGCTATCTTTATTTGAGTATTACTCCATGATTATTCTAGCAAATATTTTACTGTCAAATGTGGCCTTATGTGACAAATAATATATCCGTAACCAACAGAACCCCCAACACCCCCCCCCCCCCCCAACACCACCACAAAAAAAAGGGCAAAGCTAATCCCACTACCCATGTTACACTTTCCCACTACTCATAATTACAAAAATGCCATTATTTATTTTAATTTTTTTAATCCCTTTCTCACTACCCAGTTTGACAGCGTCCAGTCGAAATATTCTTCACTGGAACGACAGAGATCCGTCGAACTGTCTGAATAAGTGTCGACAAAGATCCAGTCGAAGTGTGTTTCACTAGGACGACAGAGATCCGTCGATCTGTCTGAACAAGTGTCGACATGGATGTGTCGAACCCTTCAAAACAACAACTTTCTTATAAAAATCAATAACTTATATAATCATTTAAGTCCTTATGAAAAACAAAAATGTCATTTAAGTTATTTAAGTCTTTTTGAAAATCATTCCTATATATATATTTATTTAAGTATAAGAAACAAAAATATTAAACAAATAATTATTTGGATCAAATAAACAGTAAACATTTCATATAGACAAAAAATATTATTTTCTTTTCTAAACAAGTGGAGTCTTTTCTAAACAGACTCCACTTGTTTAGAAAAGAAAATAATGGTTTTTTTCTATATGAAATGTTTACTGTTTATTTGGTCCAAATAGCTATTTATTTGATATTTTTATTTCTTATACTTAAATATATATATATAAGATTTTCAAAAAGACTTAAATAACTTAAATGATATTTTTATTTTTCATAAGGACGTAAATGATTGTATAAGTGATTGATTCTTAGAAGAAAGTTGGTGTTTTGAAGGATTCGACACATCCATGTCGACATTTGCTCAGACAGATCGACGGATCTCTGTTGTCTTAGTGAAACACATTTCGACTGGACCTTTGTCGACACTTATTAGACAGTTCAACGGACCTCTGTCGTCCCAGTGAAGAACATTTCGACAGGACGCTGTCGAACTAGGTAGTGGAAAAAGATTAAAAAAATTAAAATAAATAATGGCATTTTCGTAATTATGGGTAGTGGGAAAATTAAGTTAGGTAGTGGGTCTATCCGTGCCCAAAAAAAAATGCAAATATAAAAAATCTTTCAATGAAACTTTCTTCAAAATTATTACAAAATTATTACAAAATTATCCCTACCCTGCCATGTTCAACTATAAAGTATATATAAAGATAAGATGACAAGGATCATACCAAGTTTTAAATTTAATATACATGATATATCAAGTAAAGTATGCCATAAATAAGCCACATCCGTCCACAATCTTTGTTTAATCAATTTTTTTTTTCCATCTGAACGGATGTAATTCAGCACATATTCTTGATTGATTGGTGAATCAATGTCAATCATGACTTAATGTGTATGGTAGTGCTGTCCCTTTTTTAATTTACTGATTTATGATTAAAAAAAGCAAACTCTATAAATCATAAGTTTTTGATGGCTATTTTGGCCATAGATGGCATGACTTGGAATTTGAATGTATTTTTTAAATACAAAGTGTTTGAACTTATATTTTTATTTTTAAAAGTTGAATCCAATCAGTATTAAATCCTATTAATACATGTCAGTCATCAATAAGGGACTGACACGTGTTTCATTACATGATAAGCATATAAGATTTTAAAATAATTTGGAACATATATCATCATTTAATTGAAGACTGACGTGAACTGATAAATAAAACATTGATTGAATCAAATCTCCTTGAAACCAAAATTCAAACTATAGTATATTAACACCAAACCCAATCCACCAAACCCTAAAATGTCCTGTGATAGTGCAACTCAATATTTCAAATCCCATACACACACCATTAATCAATGGAGACACTCATTCTAAACAAAAACAGCCATCACTAACATGATCCCTCCCTTATTTATAATTTCATGATTCCCTACAACCAAGCCCGCACTCACTCACGCTTTTAAAAAAAAGAAAAAAAAGCTCCCAACAAAACAATTCGGCTGTAATGGACAGTTTGGTCATTCAATAAAAACATCCTCCTGTCCCACCCGTGACTGCTCCCTCAAACAGTCCAAACCCTCCCCGAACTGACCAAAATACCCCTCATTCCTCCCTTTCACGGGTCTCGCGCGCGCGCGCGACGTGATCGTCTTTCATGCGTTCGCGCAGCATATAATATAAAAATATATAATATGTGTGTCCTCCTCTCAGAACCAAAGAAAAAAACAAGCGAAGATGTCTGTACATGCTTTGGCTTCTCCCCTCCTCACCACCCTCTTTTGCATCTTCTTCTCCTTCTATTTCGTCTTGGCCTCTGACACCACCCTCTCCAATGGTGGTGGTTATAAATCATCATCATTAGCATCAACAACAACCAACAACACATCCCTCTCGAACCAGCTCTCTGTCGACTTCTACTCGAAGAGCTGCCCCAACCTCGAGCAGCTCGTCGGCTCCATCACCTCCCAACGCTTCAAGGAGGCCCCCGTTACCGGCCCCGCCACCATCCGCCTCTTCTTTCATGATTGCTTTGTCGAGGTAAAGTCTATTTGATTCCAACAGGTTTGATCAATCTCAAAAAATAAAAAGATTCATTAAAGAGTGAGCACACTTGGGATTGATTCAAGTTCCAACGGTCTATGACAGAGTGGAAGAGACACAGTCATTAGGAATCCCACCCCGATTTCAAGACCTACAAAATGCAATAACCATGTTAAGCTAGTCATAGTAAGCTATGCCATACAGTCTATTCAGAACTCATGCTGATTCAAGTCTACTAAGTATATTAATATAAGATCGTCGTTATATATGTGTGTCACTTTTTAATACATCTGTACTAAAACTTTTTTTTATGAGGTACACATAATTTGTGGATGAGTCTAAGGTAGTGTTTGGTTTTGTTCGAACGAACAGGGTTGTGACGCGTCGATTCTCATCGAGGCGAAGCCAAGGGCGAGGCGGCTGCCGGAGAAGAGCGCGGAGGACAACAAGAACCTGGCGGTGGAGGCGTTCGACGTGGTGAAGAGGGCGAAGGGCGCGGTGGAGGCCAAGTGCCCTGGTGTGGTCTCATGCGCAGACATCCTCGCCGTCGCTGCTCGAGACTTTGTTCACCTGGTAAGCATCCGTTATCCGATCCCTTTTTTTATCCCGTCTGTACAAGCAAACAAAGCAATCACTTTTGCATTATCTGAGTCCTGAACACTTGTTCGTTGTCACTCTGTGTTTTTGTGGGGAGTGGCGAATCGTGTTTTTTTGTTTGCATGCGCGATCATCATGTTCACGGGTCTGAAAGTCTGGGTCGTACATATATATACATGTGTTAATAGTGGCTCGAGAACAAATGGAGCTATTTTTGTTTGGGTTTTGATTTGAATCACTTGATTAGAGGAGAAGGTTTGAATTCTCCTTTTGTTTTATACTTAAATCTTGATTGATTTTTATTATAAATTTATCATATTATGATAATTAAAATTAAATAGTTATAAATACATTAAATTATAAATGGATTCATGTGTGATAAATGAATCCACTTTATTTGACATTTAAAATCATTTTAAAGATCAAAGTATAAAACAAACACAGAAAAACAAACACAAAGGATTCGTTCCTGATTAGGGGCTAATCATAGGTTACTGTTTTGAAGATGATTTTAATGATGCAGTGATTTTTTTTTTCTCTTACCATAGCTTTAGGATTGGGGAGTGGAAAATCATAATGTTGCATTATAAAATGTATGAAAGAGTTTTAGAATATATTATTGAATAATTTTTTAAAAGAACCTCAAGAATATAAATTATTATGTTTGGTTATCTCAGATTTAAATAAATATTTTTAAAAAAGAAAATATATATTTGATGTGATGTGACATTGCCACGTGACCAGCTGATGCAGTCAAATGTCATTATAACTAGTGGAGGAAGGCCAAGACCAAAACTATTAGAATCATTACAGCTGTTGCATACAGCGTATTTTAACGGCCTCACTACGTATATATTATTAGAAAAATTTATTTATTTATTTTTATAAAAACGAGAACACATGTTTCATCTCTTTTATAGTTTTAATTATAGTTTACGTGTGTTTTGAATTTTTAAAAAATAATATATAATTTTTAAAAATGAAATATATATTTTAATATAAATTTTTTTATTGAATTATATTCTGGATTAATGTGAGTATATCTTATGTTCACAAAATTTAAAGATCAATTTAAAAACTCTGGTCCAGAAAGAAAATTTATTAGGAACGCAATTATCATTTTTTTTCAGGATCGAGTCTAATTCCAGGAACACATGTTTTTTATTAAATATTAAAACTAAAAAGAAAAAAGAAAAAAAAAGTGCATGACACATGACATTATTATATTTTAATCCTCCCGTTAACAGGCCGGCGGCCCCTATTACCAAGTGAAGAAAGGCCGACGCGACGGCAAGATCTCCCGCGCGACGCGCGTGAAACCCAACCTCCCCCGCGCGAACTCCACCGTGCCCGACCTCCTCACCCTCTTCGCCTCCAAAGGCCTGACCGAGCGCGACCTCGTCGCCCTCTCGGGCGCGCACACCATCGGCTTCTCCCACTGCGACCAGTTCCTCCCCCGCCTCTACGACTACGCGAACACCCAAAAACCCGACCCGCGCATCGACCCAAGGCTCCTGAAGGCGCTACGCATGTCGTGCCCCGCGCGCGGAGGGAACGCGGACGTGGTCGCGCCGTTCGATGTGAAGACGCCGTTTGAGTTTGATCATGCGTATTATGGGAATTTGGAGGGGGGGTTGGGGTTGCTGGAGACGGACCAGGGACTGTACGCGGACGGGAGGACGAAGGGGGTGGTGGTGGAGATGGGGAGGGATAAGGAGGGGTTCTTTAAGGCGTTTGTGGAGGGGATGGAGAGGATGGGCTCGATTGGGGTGAAGACGGGGAGGGAGGGGGAGGTCAGGAGGGACTGCTCGAGGCATGTTAAGGTGAAGGGGGTGAAGATTTCTTAGTTGTTGGGGTCTCTCTCTCTCTCTCTGTACTCTGTTTTTGTTTTGTTTTGTTTGTTTGTTTTTTTTTTTTTTGTTTAGTAGGGTTTTTGAGTTTTGTATTTATTTGAAGAGTTTGGGTGGTGGTTTGTGTTTTTTTTCTGTTCTGACTTCTGAGCAAATGATGAACAGTGGTTTGAGCTAGGGGTGTGAATCGGTCTGTTTGGTTCGATTCATTGTGAAATGATATTGAACAAATTATCATCTGTTCAAAACTGAATCAAACCGAAGTGATAAAATCATAAATGGAAACGAACAAAATTATCAAATTTTTATATAAACAAGATTAGAAGACGAAGAAAATAATAAATATATACAACATATGAACAAAGGCCTTAAAATATGTAATCGAGCAATCAATATCAGAATAACCAAAAAGAGGGGATATGTGAAATCAGTGGGTTTTATTGTTGGAATTTTTAGTATAAAAAGAATGGTTTTAATGAATATATTTAATATAAAGAATCATTGGTTTAAATATAGTTCGGTCTGATTCAATTATTACAGTTTTTCTCATAGTGAAATCAAACTCAAATCAATTAAATTGGTTCACTAATTTTTTAATTCACACCCGAATCAAACAAATAAAATATTGATAAAAAAAATCAGATTCAGTTTAACCAACCAGAGTTGTACTGCTAATTTTTGAGCCAAATGGTCAAGAATTTGGTTATATGAAGATGAGTAAAATTCTAATAGAAAGAGACTAGCATTGATGAAGTAAGCCATAGTGCCATAGGCTCATTTATAGAAGGGTGAATATGCCTTTTTGAGATAATACACTCTGGTTGATCCATTTTGAAAAACACATTAATCATGAAAAGAAGCTACTAAACTGATCTAAACAAAGGTTTGAACAAACTAAACTATGGGATAATTGAACGGGGGTTTATCCGTCGGGTCTGACAGATAATCTAAGGCCGCATTTGAATGTGAGATTTAAACTGAAGATTCTAAAAATCTTACATGCAAACTTTCACATGTGAAAAGCAACACAACCAAAAAAACACAGAAGACACTCAAAGATGAGTGGCGACACAAAAACGAAAAACGTGTTTAGATCCGCATTTGAAAAATTCTCATATTTTAACATGCAAAATCCGCTCAAACACATATCCAAACCGGGCCAAACTATTATTTCGGGTGCTTTGTTGAAATCGGTCCGCATCAGTTGGTCAGACAACTGACACAATTGGGTACTCTCCAGCATCACAAGCATCACAAATATGAGAGACTATTTGAACTCCAACTTCACAAATATGCTTAAGTTCTCCTGCATAGATTATTCAATTACTGATATCACATGCTAATTATACCACTTTAGTGCACAGTATATAGTTGTTTAAACCAGTTTTGAACATAACTGACCTTTCTTTTCTTGCTTTTACTTCACTTCTCTAATTGAACACCTGCCCATATATTCAAGACAATGCTCACCATATCAGCCTGAACAAAATTTCTTATAGCACAAAGTGAGGATCCTCCACGGACACAAATAGATGGTTTTGCTCCATGAAATTTTACAATGGATCAATATAAAATCAAACGCAAGCATCCACATACATTGCTCTATTCTATTATGTTGTCCTCATCGGTCGATCATTTAAGATTTCCAGCGAACTCAACCATTGAGCATCTAAATAAGGCCAGCATTCCTGGTGCACTAGGCTTGAAGTATGTACATGCCCATCTTGACGGCGTCGCAAAGAACATAAACCAATGACGGATGCAAAAAAATTGATGAGATCCCAAAATGTCACAGAGTCTTCTATTCATTCCTTGAGAGAATTTTTGACGCCAAAAACAGAGCTCCTTTCTCAAATTGTGTCATGTCCACATGCCTGAAACAAAGAATTTTACAAGCCATCAAAAGAAGGGGAGGAGTAAGGAAATTGTTTGAACGGTACATGAAGATTATATTTAAACATACAAAATAATGAGCGCACTCACTCATTGGTTCTAATATTTTTGAAGGCAGATACCATGCTTTTGCATATGTGCAAAAGGGGCTTTTCTCCACCATTGTCATCGGACTTCGTTGTATTATTATTATCACGATGTAGGGATAGGTAGGCCTGGAACAAAATGGAAGAATAATTTACTCAATTTGGAGTCTTGGGCAAGAATGCAAGGCAAAATGATAAAGGTTTAAAGAACGACACAAGGCATTTTATTTTGTCCAGAACACAGTATTGATCACCTGAAAAGCATGTGATAGGAGCAGCTGAGCCACCTCCGTGCTCATTTTCCTGACCATTGCTTTTGTATCTGTGGCATTTGAAAAACATTTCAACACTCCCTCAAATGTTCCATCATCAACCTCGTTTGATCTCCGAGTACGAACTGAAGACTACAGATAATATGGGTAAAAAGCATTATTTCACAAGAACAAACATATAAAATATTACAAATAAATATCATGCATGTAGCAAAAGTAGAGAGGAAGGGATAATGAGAGTAGACAAGAAAATGCTAACAGATGTGCATTACTTAAACGACATTGACTATATATTTGAATAATTTAGTGACCAATACATGTGATGCAATCTCCAATCCTCTCCTCAATTCTGTCTAGGCTAAGCCAAAAGAGTTAGCTAGCGGTTCCCAAGGGCAAACCAAGGAGATTAAAACATAATATAATTTTCTCCAGGCCATGAATTTGTTTTGCGCTTCTCTTTCGTATATTCCCCATATTCTCTTCGGCAGCTATCTAATTAAACATGAACACTCTGGCCATCGGGCACATTCCATGGTTCATTGGCAAAATTCCAAGCAATTTAAAGTAAGTCATATGCACCAATTGGGAACTTCAATTGCCCTACACACATATATAAACACAGTCATATGCAATTATATTGCACACAAGGTAACCCTCAAGTATTATAATAGATAGATGGAATTCAAAGGGATATCCTCATGATTGCTGCCCTATGAAAAATTGAAGTGATTCCCTATAAGAAATTTCTGTCCCAATTCCCAAACAAATAGAACAGTTATCCATCTTCCTATAAGCTTCAACCTAAAGTATGATGTAGTTTATGCATGCAATGACCTCACTTCAGGATAACAGTCCAGAGTTGATACACTGTCAAATCAATAGAGCAAATCGACACAGGAATTTGCTCCACCCAGTAATTTTCTGAAATTAGAACTCAAGTACAATTTATACCACCTCAATTTTGACCAGAATTAGTCCTTTTCCTTAACGATTTTCATACAATTTATATCTCCCAGTAATTTGCAGGTTGTTTATGTGAATAAAATCCATATATTACAAATCAATTAGAGTCAATTGGTGATTCGCTTAGCACGTCAAAACTCCATAACTTCATACATACTGCTAAAGAGCCATCATACCCTTTTACAATACTTTGAAAAATACTGCAAAACTATATCCAACTTCCATCTAGGTATTGAAAAAACCTGCAAAAGCAAATGCACCGTCATCAGTAATGGCAGAGGACAAAACACAAATTGACTGCCTGTAGATCATGTCAAAGAATCAAAGCATAAAGACAATTATGTACCCTCAAGATTCTATAAGAGCATTTGATAATTCTGTGAGGCTCTCAAAAATCTTAAAAGTATGAAGAAAGACGACAACATTATATAATAAAGTTAAGATAAAAAAACAATAGGGACAACAACCAGCCCAAATAAGGAAAAAAGGATCTTCATCCATTAAGCCATCAAATAACTCACATAATAAACCAATGGATTATACCTGTATGTACCTAATGGTTGCTAACCATGGATGAACACTTTTTTCTCTTGAGCAGCTATCGTTGGGTTCATCATTGACATAAATTTAAACCAGAGATGACCACACACCAGGAAACATGACATAATTTTTTTTTTTAGTGGGTATTTTTTTTTTGTCAATTCTTCCCCTATCAGCAAGCAGTAAAACTCGAACCCAAGTCCTCTCACTAAAGAGGGGGTACCTCTCCCATCCTACCAAGAGGAGATTCGGTAACATGACATAATTTGAAATAGGAAAGGCATTCTTATTTATCTTAAAGATGAATATCTCAAGTTACAACTTGAAACCCAAGCACTTCTTACTTTGGATGTAAAAGTACATGAAGAACTAAGAAAAATTTAAAGCAAATGTTCAGAATCAAGTGAAGGTAAATGAGATTACAACTGATAATTGGAACATGGCCTTTGGGAGAAAGTTACCAGAAAAGCATTGGCAAACTAAACTCAAGGAAGTTTTGAGATTTGTGTGGATAAAGGGAAATTATTTTCTTAACACATGAATATAAAGGCAGATGAAAATTTCCAACAATGAAATAAAGAATTTGGAAGACAAAAATGAATAATTGAAATGGATAACCGTTAGTGCAAATAGCAACTCACTTTCCACCTGAAACTCTTGAGGGTATCAAAACTGGCATCCAAAATATCAAAAAGATTTTTTTTTAAATAAAAAAAAATGTCCTTGTTATCATCATGAATTTTAATAATATCATCTAGTAGACAAGCATCAAATTTTAATTTGATGAGTAAATGTTCATCTCATCTATGTAGGGATTAAGAAACAAGCAACTGAGGAAGCCCATGGTTAATCTGGAAAAAAAAGTTGACAGTTCCATCTAGAGTTGCATGATTTTCTTGGGGTTACTTTTCAAGGTTTAGTGACTAAAATTAGCATAGATGACATTTAGTTTTTTTGCTAAAGTAAGATACAAAGACCTACTGGACTGGACATGATTTGATGGAAAACCAGAATGGGAAAAAGGGTGGCACTCCAATGGTCCAAGATGTGTATACCCCCTCGATGAACATACACATAATTTGCAAAATGCTGAGTATTATTGAAAATTGACTGAACAGGGGAGAGAATTAAAGAGAATAATAGGGGCCGAATTTTCACCTGGAGAAATGGAGAAAGAAGATCTTTATCATAAGTTAGCACATCCAGAATAGTTTCCAAAAGAGATGATCTGCACCAAATCCGGGAATAGTTTCCTCCAATTTATCAAAAACAATAATGCCATTAAAAAGAAGCTTTTTCAAAACACAATAGTACCCTGAACCTTCAGCCCTGGAAACATATCCTTGACTATCTGCTTCCTTCTTCAACACATCAACCTCCATAATCTAGATTGCACAAAACCCCGAAAGAAAAAAAACGAATAAGAAAGAAAATCTAAAGTAGATAATATACATAGATAAAACCTTCTTCCATTAAACGAGCCAAAGGACTTCATGAAGATGAATCAATCAAACATTACCATCGACAAAAATTTCTGCACAGCAAATGATGTGTCTTCCAACTGTGTCATTACTGCAATGGACAGTGCAGCACCACAGTCATGAACTGTCTTCGAACACAGAACGTCCGCTATTTGCTGATGTTGATGACTGGATTCACTATGATGATGGGACAGGCTAGATATTATCGACAAGCAAGATTTAACTAAGTTTTTGTAGGTCAGTCTTGGAACTCTTGGTGACACCTGCAGGGAACACAGACATTAAATTTTTATATATCTTGCATTTATATGAACTTTTTTTAAAAAAAGGAATCAAAACTTCATATAGAAGTGACACAGATTACACACAATCCATCACATGGGATAAAACTGGTCCAGCTTGTCAAAACAGAGAAGAAAATTATTTTTGAATGAAAAAATAGAAAAAGAAAATCTCACAACTTTTTTTTTTTGAAATTTAAGAAAATCTCACAATTTATAATATCAGAAACAAAGACCCATACCCAAAGCGCATTGATTAGGGATTCCTTGACCATAAACCAGTCAGAAGTTTCTGTAAAAACCCAGAACATCACAAATTAATCTATGCAGGGGAACTACTTTAATTGAAGTCAAATATATTGTGCTTGATGCTAAACAAAATTTGGTTTACCTTTATATACAGCATAACGAGGTAACAAATCTCCTTCAAGAACTTTCACAAGATATTGGAATAACAACATATCCCCCAAGCACTGTAAATATATATTGAATATTTAGTGGACCAGAGTAACATAAATGCCGCACTTCATTTGTTTACTTGGAAAATTGAAAAACATGCCAGCACTCTAAGCCTCGACAACTTATAAATGATTTCCAATAGATAATGCAGGGGAAATTGGATACCCAGACATGTGGATCTACCCAATTGCATATACAATTATCCATCAGAGAAGCAGTTATGTAACACTTAAATTGAGGATTGCCATAGTAGACTCAAACTATGCCACATATTGAGTAAATGTCCAAATACATGGGCCCCATCATGAAATCTTTGACCCCACAAAAGAAAGCAAACAGGAGAAGATCCTCATCTTATATCTGATGATCGCATAAAAAAAGGCCATGATAAATTGTTATCTCTCTGATGGGTAAGATGGAATTATAAAAACCCTGAAGAAAACCAATAATTGCATGCCCATCAGTTCAGCCTTGAGATGGTAATCTACACCCATAGTGCACTCAAATTTCATTCTTGGCGATGTGCAGAGTTGACACTTAATCCATGTCACAACCACCATCAGCAGAATAACTTTTGAGGTTTACAATAAAATGTGACATGATCCATCATGTAAAAGTGACCAGAGTTAGAGTTCAAGCTTTAGTGCTTTACAATAAAATATAGAGGACAAACTCAAGCATGGAGAACACATCTTAATTTAAAATATTCATATCTGGAAAAAATGCTTTTTCAATCCATGATTTTCTCAAATGGGCACTTTTTGACAGAAAAATACTAAAATGATAAAATAAAAATAAAAACTTCATAACAAAAGAGCATAGTTTAAAGTGCGGCCGCACGTACCGGTACGTGCGGCCGCACTTGGTCAAGTGCGCCCCTGGGCGCACTTGACGGGCATGTGCTGCGCACATGCCGCCGATGTGCGGCATGTGCGGCATGTGCGGCGCACGGTAGTTTCCAACTAGCCGTTGGAAAACATTTTGGGGCTTTTTTTTTAGGGTACCCACTATTTAATAGGTCCCATTTGAATCCCAAATGCATCTAAAACAACTCTAACATCTCTCCAAACTCTCACATTCTCAAAACTCTCAAATTTTTCAAATTTCTCAATTCTCAAAACTCTTCATGTTCTTTGAAATTTACCATTTCCACTTGTTATTATAGTGTGTGATTCATTTGGTTTTTTATTGTAGGGTTATTGAAGAAGGCTTAAAAGGATCTTGAAGGCATTTGGAGGAGATTCTTGAGGAGTTCATCTTTTGTTTGCATCTTCTTATCTCAATATCTTGTGTTTATTTGTTTCACTAGCCATTAAGCTCACTACACAACACTAAACATGTCATCAGCCGCATCTACCCCTTCCGAATTTCCCCTTAGACCCGTTTCCAATGACCCTTGTTGGAAGTATGGCCAATATGTTAGTGCGAATGACAAAAGTAGGATTAAATGCATCTTGTGTAATAATTATGTTGCCACCGGTGGTTTAGCTCGGTTTAGAATGCATTTGATTAGGATGCCCAATTCAAATGCTCGTCAATGCGTGAATGCCACCTTTGAAATAAAAAAAGAAATCCATGATTATTATGATTCCCAATCTAAGGCTTCTAGAACCAATGCTAGGTATCAAGATCCCTACTTAAGACCAAACACTGAAGTAGAGGATGAAGATGATGATGTTGTTCCCCTCGAATCAAACCCCGGTCCTAGTTCTCGTCCCGATCCATCCCAACCCAAAAAAAGAATACGTGATCGTTCTAGGGGACCTCTTGATAGGATGTTTTCTAGAGGTAGTGAAGTTAATACTAGGAATACATCCCAAACCCAAACATCCATAGAGAGCCACTTCAAAAAGGATGAGATGAATGAGACTTATCGTAGCATTGCACAATTTTCTATCACGCTGAAATTGCTTTCAATGCTGCTGCCTACGGCCCCATTCAAGAGAATGATAAAGAAGATAGGTGATTTTGGCCGAGGTCTCAAACCACCCACCCCATATCAATTGGCCGGACCTTTGTTGGATAGTGAAGTAGAGGCAACAAGGGAATTGGAACGACAATATAGGGAGAGTTGGAAATTATATGGGTGTAGTATCATGGCTGATGGTTGGACCGCACGGGATGGTCGGAAATTTATAAACTTTCTAGCTAATTGTCCCACTGGCACATTATTTATCAAATCTATTGATGCTTCATCACACTCACAAACAGCCACTTACTTGTATAATCAATTTATCAATGTCATTGCACAAGTAGGTCCGGAGCACGTTGTCCAAATTGTCACGGACAACGCCGCTTCTTTCATTTCTGCGGGTGAGCTCCTCCAACAAAGGTGGCCTCACCTATTTTGGACACCTTGTGCCGCACATTGCATTAATTTGATGATTAAAGAAATTTGTAAAGAACACATGCCCACCATAGCTAAAGCACGTATGATTTGTGTACTCATGTATAAACACTCACAACTTCTTCATCTCATGAGGGAGAAGTTAAAAGGAAATCTTGTAAGGGCGGGAGTTACTCGATTTGCCACCCATGTCCTATGTGTACAAAGTCTCTATTTTCATAGACAAGCTTTGAGACAATTAGTCGTTTCTTCCGAATGGAACGATGGACATTGGGCAAGGGGTAGGGAGGCAAAAAAGGTGGTGAGGATAGTCCTTGAAGAAAACTTTTGGAAGAGTGTGCAACAAATAATGAAATTCACAACACCATTGGTACAAGTATTGAGGATGGTGGATGGGGATGAAAAACCCTCACTTCCATATGTTTGGCATGCAATGGAAAATGCAAAGGCCAAGATTAAAGAGAATCTCAACTTTAGGGAAAGAGATTATAGGACTGTAATCTCTATCATTGATAGGAGATGGGAACACCAAATGAGGAGTTCCCTTTATCATGCCGCTTATTATCTTAATCCCGGTCTATTTTATGGTGCTGACAGGAATGAAGTGGAAAACACCCACTTTCGAGGATTCTTGGATGTATTGGAGAAGATGGTCCCGGACGACGCCACACAAGATCTCATAAGCATTCAACTAAACCAATACCGGGACGCGGTGGGCATATTTGGGAGGGACATTGCGAGAAGACAACGAGCTACCGTCAAGCCAACTGAATGGTGGTCTTACTTTGGTGTAGATGTGCCCGAGTTGAAGATGTTGGCAATGAAGATTCTAAGTCTCACGTCTTCAGCTTCCGCGTGCGAACGATGTTGGAGTACATTTGAACAGCTTCACACGAAGAAGAGGAACCGTCTGAAACAAAAGAGGTTGAATGATTTGGTGTATGTCATGTACAACCAAAAACTGAGAGAGCGTTTCTCAAAATTGCATGAGAAGCCCGGATTCTATGATCCAATTAGTACAACTGTTGAAGATGATGAAGAGTGGATTACGGATGCCGGAGAGGAAAGAGTTTTTGATGACGAGGGAGAATGCTTGACATGGAATGAAGTCGAGCGGCAAGCGTTTGGTGATGATCCGGACGACTCACCACCAACAAGAACATATGTTCGTAGAGGAAGCGGGAGTGGATCAAGAAGAAGATCAATTGTAGAGGAAGCGGGAGACCATCAACAAGATGTGCAAGAGGAAGCTGAAGATGAAGATGAAGATGTTCCATTACAAGGCAATGTCACTGGAGAACAGCCCGGTGTCTACATCGACGAGGACGATCCGAACGTGAATGAAGAGGATTTTCCCCAGTGGGTCCGAGAGGGAAATGTTGAGTTTGCCTCCTCTTTACTAGGATATTATTATCAGTAATGTAATCTTAACATTTTGAAGAACCGTATGTAACTGTAATTTGAATGCCTATTACGACTACAATTGTATGATCTTCAGAATTTATTGTTTGATCTCTCTAAGTTTAATTGAAAAACCAAAAAAAAACCAGGGCCACAAAAAAAACTCAAGAATTTTCTGGGTCAGAATAGCCCACCGTTCGATTACCGTTCGAACTATGTTCGAACGTCAAGAGAACGTTCGTAAGGAGTTCGAACGTTAATTCGAACATCAAAGGGGCGTTCGAACTCCGTTCGAACGGAATTCGAACGTTAAAACTAGGCTCTGACTTCGAACCAAAGTTCGAACGGGTAATCGAACGTTCATTATCCGTTCGAACATCGTTCGAACGTGTATTCGAACGATAAGCGAACGTTCGAATCCCGTTCGAACCACATTCGGACGTCAGAACCCCGCTCTGACTTCGAACCTCCGTTCGAACGTTCATTCAAACGTTGCCTTTACGTTCGAACCCCATTCGAACGTTAATTCGAACGATAAGGCACGTGCGAATCCCGTTCGAACTACATTCGGACGTCAGAACCCTGCTCTGACTTCGAACCTCAGTTCGAACGGGTAATCGAACGTTCATTAGCCGTTCGAACTTAGTTCGAACGGTTATTCGAACGATAAGGGTTCGTTCGAATCCCGTTCGAACTACATTCGGACGTCAGAACCCCGCTCTGACTTCGAACCTCCGTTCGAACGTTCATTCAAACGTTGCCTATACGTTCGAACCCCGTTCGAACGTTAATTCGAATGATAAGCACACGTGGGAATCCCGTTCGAACTACATTCGGACGTCAGAACCCTGCTCTGACTTCGAACCTCAGTTCGAACGGGTAATCGAACGTTCATTAGCCGTTCGAACTTAGTTCGAACGGTTATTCGAACGATAAGGGTTCGTTCGAATCCCGTTCGAACTACATTCGGACGTCAGAACCCTGCTCTGACTTCGAACCGAAGTTCGAACGGGTAATCGAACGTTCATTAGCCGTTCGAATCTCGTTCGAACGGTTATTCGAACGACAAGGGGTCGTTCGAATGGGATTCGAACGCTCACTGATCGTGCGAACCTCGTTCGAATCAGGTTCGAACGGTAAGCTTTAAATTTTCAAATTTTTAACTGTTCAGTGGCCGTTTACAACCCTATCAACCCATTGAACAATAACCAATGAACCAACTAAATGAATTCGAAATTAACCATACACCATTAACAATTAACATGTAATTTAAACAACCACTTCATTTCATAATTCAGCCATACACCATAATTCATATACAAGAAGATCTTGATAATTCATAAACCATAAACACATAACCATAAAACATAAAACATAAACACATAACCATAAAACAAGTTTGATAAACAAAAACATATGTAATCTCATTGTCCGGGCCCAGGATGCTCTTCTTGGCCATCATCACGAGGAGCAGAGAACGTTGGCAAGCTTCCCGTCATCATTGAATTGTAACCGGGCATGACAAGTCCCAAAGCACGCCGGACTTCAGATAATCCGTCATCAACATGATCAAACCGGGAGTTCATTGAAGCTTCGAACGTGTCCATGCGGCTTTCAATTTTATTGAACCGCACGTCAATGGTAGAGTCCAAGGAATCCAATCGCGCACACAATAGAGAATACATCTCGCCGGTGGACATTTCATGATCCGGCATTGTCATGTCGTCATCACCAAATGGCATTGTCGGGTTATTGGTGGCTTGTGTGGAAGCGGCTGCAGCAGATGTTGATGCACCGGCACCCAATTTCTTTCTTAATTGCCCTTCACTCCTCTTCACAGTAGAGTCATCGATTGGAGATTTGGAGTATGCTTTGGTCTCGTTTGAGGGGATTTCAACCCCAGAAGATTTGATCATGTTACTGATGAAAACACTGAAAGGAAGAGAGTCTGTGGATGATTGGGAAATGGATGCATCGACGATGACATCAAAAATGATGTTAGGAAGATCAATCGGGGCGTTGGTTCCAATCATGTAAAGAAGTTTTGCTCTGTCCTCGGTAACATCGCTCTTGTGCCCCATAGGAACGATATTATGAGAAATAATGGTATTCAGGATGCGGTAGATAGGTTTGAGTTGAGATTGTTGAATGGTAGTGTAATATTCTAGTTCCGTTACGCATATCTCTTCGGATATGGTGGTTTTCAATGCAGATAATTTCTTATAATATATGGCATTAGGCTCACGAGGAATATTGAGTTGCTCGGCAATGGTTTGGGTAGAAATGGTATAATATTTGCCATTCAAATAAGTCCTGAAAGTGCGATTATCAGGAAGTATATCATGAATGTTGGCATAGAACAAATGCACATAATTAGGGTAGGCTACATTACCAAGTGAGGCAATGTCCATCCAACCACGGGATTGAAACATGGTCCATATGTTATGATATGATGGTATATCTCTGATTTTTTCTAGGACAATTTCGCGCTCAAGGATCAAAGAGCGTTTTGAAAAAAGTTTGTCAAAGGCCTTTTTCGCCTTACGATCATAGAAAATATTGGCATCGGACGAAGAAAAAGTTTCCCTAGCACGTTTTGGCAATTTCTTATTTACCATCAAGATAACAAATGCAAGAAAAAGTTGGGTGATATGCATGGTTGAGAATTTGTGATTTTGGGATCTAGGGTTTCAATTTGGGACTAGGGAGATAAGAAATGTTGTAGAATGAAAAAAATGAATGATGAGGCTGCAAAACAAAAAAATATACAACAATAAACATCATTCATCATTTATATTCAACTATTAAACAAAAAAAAATTAAAAGCATTGATAATGGAGATGAAGAAGATGAGAATGCATACCTTAAATGGTGTTTGGAAGGATTTGGATGTGTTTTAGGAGAATTTGGGATGAATTTGGGGGGGTTTGAAAGAGAGATTTGAAGTGGAAAAAGGGGTTTGGACGATTTGGGTTCGAATGGAATGAGAGGAGAGATGGGAAGGGTTTCGGGATGAACCTGACTTAAAAGCCCGAGGACGTTCGAACGGGCGTTCGAACGTCCTGTGTATTTTTGGTTTTTTAAAAAAAGGAAGGCGTTCGAACGCCCGTTCGAACGCCTTCCAATACTAAAGTGCGGCCGCATGTACAGTACATGCGGCCGCATATGCTGTGTGCGGACCTCACCGCACATGCGGTCCGCACACAGTTTAAAACTATGCAAAAGAGTGCTAGTGCAGAGCAATAATGTTAGATCTGCAATTAGTGTGATATTGAACAATGAGATATTTTTTTTTTGGAACATAAACATTATACTGCTTCATTATACATATTATACACCATTTATAAACATTATACTGCTTCATTAAATCTCACTGCTTCATCATACTATGAAAATATGAACGTAAACATAAACATTTTTTTTTCCGGAAATGAACATAACATAAACATAAAGCATTGTCCCATCATATAGGGTCAATTATGGAGAGTTCCCCAAATAAAATTGGAATTTTCAACATGCATTTTATGTACACTTGTTCACCCACTTGTCTACCAAACATCAACTTACCATAAAACCTAAGCAGGGATGTATACCATGAAGAAAATAATAATAATTAATAGAATTCCTCTATCTTTGAAGACTTAACAAATTGTGACAATGCTTTGGAATTAACAATGCCTTACTCTCATTCCTAAGGATTGAGATTCCATTTTGCTGAGCGCTTGTGCGACATCTTGTGCTAAGAGAAGAAAATTCTGACAAAAGAAGGAATTTGTATCAGATCTGATAATTAATGACGCACTGATATTTCGGTCTACAGTTATATGCATACTGGTACATGAGATCATGAACCCACATGTTTAACACAAAAAAAAACATTGAAGAGCACAAATTAAATAAAGGCAAACTAATTGAACCTTCCAATCTGAAAAAAAAATTGCATGGCTGCAAGTAGTGAATTGCAACACAATTTATAATCCCAATACTAATAGAAATAAGGAGTTGGGATGCACATTCACGAAGCATCAGGTGTTGATCTCCAAGTATCTGGCATCCAACACTTGATATGTGAACCTCATGAACTTATTCATGCATCATAGGTTCAATCCAATCAATCATCTCAATAACTCATGTCGATCGCCAACAGTTAACACGTTTAGATTCTCAATTCAATGACTAAAGGTTGTCCAACATTACCACAACTAGAGCTACATGACCCACAGAGAAACCAGAGCATTTTTTATATTTGACAAATAAGTCATTGACAGAGATCAAAGTAAAATAAGATACAATCCTCCACATATGAGCAACACAAGGATAATTATATTACAAACAAATTTTAAAAAAAGGCTTAGAAATGTGATGCCTGAGTTCTTATTTACGATAATGGAAAGAGAAAAAATGAATCCAACTTTTTACAAAAATCAAATTATAGTGTGTCAAAAACAACAAGCCAGAGAGAAATTCAACTTACAGAGGAATCAATTAGGCCCCCACCCTCTACACCACAGACAAAAGGTGACCAAGCCTGTGAATGCAATTAAATAATGTATGTGAATTCACTCATATAGATGTACTGGAATCATATTTAACTCAAAAATAAGAATTTTCACAGACCTACCTCTTCAACCACCACCACCTTACCCGAACTGGCCACATACACTCTGGGATATCGCTACAAAACACATAACATAATTTAAAATAAAATAAATAAACAAATCCGACAAGGTGAACCTCAATCGAACAAAAACACAGCCACACAAAACAAGCACCTTGTTCAACTCAACAAGCAGTTAGTAACTCGCCATAGTCAACTCCAGAGTCGAACACTCTCTAAAGATCTCAAAAATCGCCTCACGCATTTTCCTTCACCCAATAGCCCAAAATCAACATAAGCCCAAAAAAAGATAACACTTTACATCGTTTTACAATACCAAATGTCCAGCCCTAATAAAAAAAACAGGGCTTTTGTGCCCTAGATTCTCTCTATCACAAACACAAAGTGCATAAAATACATACCAAGTAGGCATGGTAGGGGTATCCGAAGCCATTGAAGCGACGTGAACAGATTCCAAGTACGAGAGTTCTGCGATTGCGATCAATTCAATGTAAGATGGATCGATGGAGATGAAGAAGTGAATGAGAGAGAGAGAGAGAGAGTACTGACTGTCGTCGAGGACGTCACGGGGATCCTTAACGTCGGAGGAGTCAAGGAAGGTCATGGTGGACTCTTCGATGCCTCCTTCGCTCTTCTTCTTCGGCTTCTTCATCGCTGCTTCTTCGATGGATCGTTTTTTCGTCTTCTTCGTTGGCTTCTTCATCGCCGCTTCCGCCGATCACACGAGGAGGAGCGGGTGTAGAGAGAGGGGGTGATGGAAACCCTAATCTCGCTTTCTTCCCGCGAAAACTATGAAATGATTTATTATTGAAGCGTATAAATAAAAAATAAAAAAATAAAAATAGAATTATAATTATAATTCCGTTGCCGGGACTTGAACCCGGGTCTCTCGGGTGAGAGCCGAGTATCCTAACCAACTAGACTACAACGGATTTTTGTTTTCAGTAGTATATATAATCATAAATATATTATATATCTCTAAATTTTATATCAGATACATACTGTTATTTAGAACTAATTTATGTTGAGGTAATTAACGTCAAAGATAGTTTCGCTGCTCGGAATTTATAAATTTTTAATATATTTTTATTCTATTTTTTAATTTATGTTGATTTAATTTTTGTGACATAAGAGTTATTTGTTTTAAATAAAAATATTTCATCTTCATAGTCAGAGATGGATTTCTTATATTTTTATTTTATAATAAAATAGAACTTTGATTTATAAGTCAATAACACGTTATGTCTCAAGCTATAACAATATTGTTTTGGCTAAATGATCATGGACAAGACAATTGATTAGTTCTTGAAGGTTCCATTTATTTGAGTCAAATTCTTGTATCTGATTCCAAATGTAAGTTAATTTTAATTTTAAAAATGTATGTTTGAAACTTTGCTTATTTTCTAGAATTTGATTCACCGAGTAAGAATTATGATCCATGGTCCCCAAACATTATTCTCATCGACAAGATGATGTGGCCATGTGGGTCCATAGCACATGAAAAGCTGAAAGGAAGACGAGTTATTTGTGGTTTGTTTACCATCAATACACATCCACACATCCTCATTCAAGTAACCAGGTCAATTGGACGAATACAAATTGAATACGTTAATATCCAGATATAAATATTAATTTTTGAATTCGAATCGATACGAATTTTTTTGGATAATTAACATATTTAAATATTAATATTAAATTAGATAATCATATGATATATTAGAGAAAGTTGAAAATTAAAATGGAGATTTAAAAGTTTATTCTATTTTTAAATATCAATATATCATACATTGAAAACTTAATAGTAATATAATATATCATAATTAATGATTAATTATGTAAAATAACAAATATAAACAATGTATAATACATATATATATTTTTATAACATATATCAGATGTAAAATTATTTTAAATCGGATACACTGATATCCATATCCACACTCTGAATATTTTTTATTTTTTAAATACAGATTCAGATCGTATTTTGATTTTTTTCAGATAATTGATAAGCTTACATTCAATACTTATATTGTTATGGAAAATATTGTTATCCTTGTTAAAATTACAATCAACCACCAGTGATTTGTTAGTTGTCAAGTTGTCTTTATTACAGAATCATCTTTTGTTAGACTAGGCCCCACTTTTCACTGAGGGATTAATTGTTGGTTAGAGAAATATATCTAATCAAATGAATTACTTTCTTAGCCAAAAAATAGTCCTTTTTGATATAGACTTGGGGCTTAATTTTAGTGAGAAAGGGTGGGTCAGTGATATGTTGGAAAAACTTGGGTTTTGACCAATTTGGGGTTAAAGTGAGTTTGGATTCCAATAATTATATTTAGTGGAAACTCATTGGATTGCGTTCCTCTCGTTGAGCAGATGAACATAATATATTTACATTATCAAAACCAAGTTTGGATGAAAGAAAAAATTGAATTCAAAGTTCTCCCAATAACATGATGAAAGTGGTTGGTGGTTAGGGAAGAAAAAAATTTAATCTCACATGGGTTAAAAACAAAAAGGATTGAGGATTTATAAGATGGGCTCCTTGCACTCTAGTGAATTTGTTTTGGTGGACATCCTATGATGGACCTTTCCAAGCGGGGTGGTGCGTAACACCATCACGCGCGGCGCGTGTGAGGGCGTATTGGACGTTTTAGAGCGCACTTACACATCGTCGCTAGGAGCTGGAGCTTTTTCTTTTTGGACCTTTTGTCTGACCGGACGGTGGAGATCATTCTGATCAAATGAAATCCGGGCTGTCGATCGGCAGATGTGATGTGCGATGATTGGATTAAATCCGGACCGTTGATCGAATGAATCCGCATATGCAATATAGGCCGTCAGATCGACGGTTACGATCGGACCGTTGATTATTTGAATCAATGGGTGTTTGAGACTCTGTTTCAGAAAAAACTGAACAGAGGAAGAGACTCCTCCAAGAGTCTCTTCAACCAATTTTTTCCTATATAAATACCACCCATTCTCTGCATTTTTAATATAGAATTCATTCATTGCAATAGGCATTCCAGTCCTGAGAAGTCTGCATTCGAGTCTCCATTGCATTAAAGTCAGAGAAAGTTCCAAAAACACAGAAAGTTCGCTGGTTCTTTGGTTTGAAGTGCTGCTATCAGAGGATGATCTGACCGTTGTATCTTAGGAGACTATCGCCGGAACCCGTGAGCACCAGTGCGGGGCGAACAAAGTCTTAAGGACATAGAGTCCAACTCTAACCTCGGTCTTCATCATTCGACAGAACAGATTCATCGAATCAGTACACCTCTATTTCATTTTAATACTGTTTTGCTAACATGATACTTATATCAGGTTAGGTTTTCTTTCTTGTGTTGTTCTCTTTCAATTGTTTAGTTTCTCATTGAAAAACTACTTTTAAACTTCCTTTATGTATATATTGACTAATTGACTGGCATTGACGACTGTTATTACTTTTTTGGAGCTCTTGCTACGTGCGTGTGACCAAGAGTGTGAAAAAATATGATTAAACGGCCTATGCTAAAAAAATTAAACAATTAATAATAATAATTGGCATGCCATGTCGTTGCTCATGCTAATTTTATCTATTCTTGAAGGGGTCAAAAAATAATTTGCTTGTGAACTGTTGGTTTTGTATTTTCTATTTTTTTTTATATATTTGTATTTTGCTTGATTCATCCTAGGGGTGTTGCTTCACCATGATTATAATCAAGTAGAATTAATTTTTTTTCAATTTACATTTATTTTTAACTGTCTAATATTTTCAAGATGATTTGTGATTGTCTCACATTGAAAATCAAATAAGATATAAACATAAAAATGAAAAGAAAAAACAGATGATCCAAACCCCAATTATTTGGTTGGTTGTTTTCACATTTTAATTAAATGTTGTGTGACATAATTGTCATAAAATGCATATAGACACATTTGAAGAGTTAATTATTGTATCAATTAATATTCATAAAACATATATAAAATTAATTAATTAATTTTTTGTGGATAATTAAAAAATTAAGGATAAAACAATAATTTTAAATTAATTTTATCCCATCTTAATAAAAAAAATATAATAGGAGGAGATGTAAGTGTAAACTTTAGGTCTCTGTTTGGGTAAAGGCATAAAGGGGTATAAAGTTGGAATAGGTAAAAATTAAGGAAAAATGTTGTTTGGATAGATGGAATACAAGGGAATCCGGATGTCAGAATAAGGCGGCATAAAGGGGTATAGCAATACCACCTCCTCCACCCCCCCCCCCATGGAATTGGTCATTCCATCCAAATGTATGTTGCGGTTCGGACCAACATACAAGAGGGACGATGAACTGCGGTTCGGAAATAGTTGTTGCTGGGCAAACAAGAGGGACGATGGGCAAACAAATACTCAACAGTGGACCACCATTATGGGCAAACAAGAGGGACGATGAACTGCGGTTCGGAAATAGTTGTTGCTGGTGGTGTTAATGATGGAGAGAAGGACGGTGGTTTTGGTTTGGGCAGTAGTGCCATTGAAGGGAGGAGGTGGTGACTGGTGAGACTCAGGTGGAGTGAGAAGTGGTGCTGCTACTGCAAGGAATTGAAGCTCCTTTTTTTTTTTTTCTGAGATGTGCAAGGAAGATTGTTATGTGACTCGATTCAGTTGGGGAAAAATATTTATACATAAGAGTAAAGTTGTCGTTTTAAAGGTTATAAATATTTATCAATACTTTTTTTTATTTTTTATCTACCACTTATCTAAATTCATATAAACAACAAAATTTCATTATTACGTTTTTCAACGAGAATAATTAAAATCAAAACTAAACAGAAAATTGCTTATTCCTTATTCATTCTTGGAATATGTATAAATCCTATAATAACTTATATTTCTATCTAAATAAATTTTTTTTTGTAGGTTTTGAAAACTTTAAAGAGTCGAATGCATTTAAAAATAAATAAATAAATCTCCACCACAGTAATATTCAATATTGCACCAAACACACCCCACCTCCCCTAACTCCACCAATTAAAAAAAAAGCATCTCCCACCAATAATATTTCACCGAAAGCATGAATCCATGAATCAATGCTACGTACACCCAGCATGTGCAGTTGGTCGTTATCAACTACTCCAATTATGTTGTCTATCTGTTTTAATTCCATGGGTACCGAGAATGTATTTGTGTGAAATAATATTATATTTAATTATTCCTTCGGACACTTTCTTAGACTCATATTAGGTCATGCTAAAATAATTAAATGCATGTATATTTTTTATATTTTTCACATTAAAGTATGTAATACATTAGATAATTTTATATATTATGTTAAGTAAGATGACATCCTTAAGAATAACAATAAAAACGTCTCAATTATTAATGTTATAATTGGTGTGTGATTGAACGTTGAAGATGGTTGTAAGAGTTATTTTCTAAGCCCAATGACAATCAATACTCCACGTGTCTGCAGCCCATGACTCGATCAGTCAAGGTTTCACGACCCGAATAGCCATTGATATGTGAATTCGGCCTGACAGTCCATTCACACCCAACCACCAAAACATATTAAGTCAAATTTTTTATTAAATCCCAACAATATATGTTTGATTTGGAGCTATCAATATCAATTCTTCAAATCTCACATAGAACAATAAAATCGCAAGTATCTCTCATCATCTGTCCAATGGAGGAGATATCGATTATAGGGCATCCCAACCTTGCTCTCCTATTATCGTATGTGAAAAAAAATATTCTACAGCGACTTTTAAATTCCATTAGTTGACTTAAGGTCAGAGGATTTTTCGCATGTCACCCCATCCCCATATTCATAATGTTCAAAGTCTTAGATCACCGACTACTAAGCGGAATCAAAGAATAACATAGTGGACGAACTTACAACCCAGATCCAGTTCATCAATTTTTGTCCCTCGGTCCAAGAATGAACACAGTTGAAAGATGAATATACTTCAGTGTGATGAACTCAATTCATAATCAGTGGGTCGGTGATAAAAAAAAATTCAAATTTCCCAAAAATAATAAGATGATACAACCCTTACATGATTGATCTACAATCCGTTTGTGTAATTAAATTTTAACTTGGTATATTTTAATGCATGATTTACTCATTCTTTGTGACATCATCCGGTTGAGTGATTAGTACCATGTACAGAATGGCCCACATATATTTATTTATTTATTATTTTATTACCATACTTTCACTGCACAGGCGTATACAATAATACAAATGTCGGATAACGTACGTACACATCAATTACTGCTCATAAAAATCATACTACAGTGTTGTCAGTAGTTTTTTTTTTTTTTAAGAAATAGGGGGACATAAGTCTCAATTTTATTACTAAAATTTAAACGTATGTCCACAGCATACAAAATATAAAAAATAGGTTAAAAACATCTACGTCTCTACAAACATGGATAATCTCATATAAATCCATATTAAAGTTAGGGTAGATGTATAAGTCCTTAAAACTCATAAAAATCCATTTATCATCCATGGATTATATTTCCATCAAAATTTGACAGTATATTCCTAAAATATTATATCATCATGTAATTCTGTAGGCATTATAATCTCTATAAATAATCATAAAGACAAATTACTCTTTGCAAAAGACTAAATTGCCTAAAATTTTTGTATTTCTTTATTCTGAGAGAGACATTGTTTGGAGCTAGGAGTAAAAAAGTTAGAGACAATTTAGTCATTTCATAACATAGGGGTTAATTGGGTAAGTTGAGTTAGGGTTAACTTTTGCTGACAGCAGGGATGTATATGAATTTTTTATGAGTTTTCAAGGACTTTTACGTCTGTCTCAACTTCGATAACATGAAAATAAGGGTGAATCACCCAAAAACCAATTTATTACAAAGAATATATGTGTGTGTGTGTCAAAATACGTGAAAATAAACTTATATTACTATTTTTGATCTCTACATAAATTGTGTTATTTTATTTAACCTATTCTACTGAAATAAGGGGCTCGCATGTCATCACCTATTATAAATTATGGGGTCCACATATCAAATCTTTTTTTACATTGAATTCTTATTTATGTCTTTTATTCATAATGTATTCATATTCAATCAAACAACAGAAATGATTATTGCATTTTTCAATGAAAAATATAATCAAATAGAAAAATTATCTCTGTCATGGTAACTTATATTGTCACCAAAATAGAGGGTAAGAGAGTTGATGACACAAAAAAAAACAGATGAAAGATAGAATGGTTATAAATCACACATTTAATCAAATGGCTATAAATATATTAAATCATGAATGAATTGAATGAATTTATTTCATTCGATAAATTTAAGGCCATCCGATTGATCAAATACAACACAAGCATTAAAAAAACGCATATGGGGACCTAATCATCTAATGGACTTGTAACACTTGTTCAAGAGGTCCTCCTTTGGTGGAGTCGAGTGAAGACTTGGGCTTGATCTACCTATCACATAATACGGTTGTGGGGACCCTGAATGTTGTGTGGACTCTTACAAGATGCCTAAATCTTTATTTTTTGTGGAATTTCTATATACCTTCCAAAATTTGTTCACATTTGTGACTGTAGGTGAAAAATGAATGTCAGATATTAATTCGTGGAGGGTATGTGGAACTTTTTTTCCATGGTTTCCCTTTATATGGTTATAGGCAAGGAGGCAAGGACTGTCTTTTTACATAAATAAAATGGACTGGCTGACATACTGTTAACTTGAAAAGAGAATAACCATGAGGCTTATTTTGAAATCGTACGAGTAATGTTTATTTTACATTGGCAAATGTCATAACGGTTTTTTTTTTTTTTTGAAATATATGTTTTTTTTCTATTGAATTAATATATATTTATAATGAATATAATACATACTCTAATGAGTATATTTATAATGTAATATTTTTACTTTTTTATATATATTGTTTTTTTTTTTTTTGAAGAAAGAGGTAGGTATGTGTGCCCTTAATTATATTAAAGAAGAGGATGCCCAATTTAAGAGCATAAATACATGAAAACTAGGAAATAGAAGTAGAAGAGATATCTACTCTAACTCTTGTTCAAGAAGTCAGAAAGACTCTTATAAACTACTCTTCTATACATAATTTATCTCTAACCAAACGCACACTTTTCGCACCTACACAAAAGGTACCCCAAGATCTGATGAAGCTCACAACCAACTCCCAAATGTTCTCCACATGCATTGTTTTTGTATATATTGTTGGAGATGATTTAATATTTGTATGAATGATAATTTAAAATGTCTTTATGTAACAACGCCCTTTAATATTGTATGGTGCAATTGTTACAATTGCTTGAACATGTCTGACTGGAGGCTGCAACAGCGAATCGGGCGACTAGGGCGATCATACCAAGGGCTACTCGGTTAGGGAGGGCTATGCTTGCTTGGTCTGAAATCAGGTGATGGTTCCCCAAACCCAGCCTATTCGTGGACCTTTTGGAGAGCCAAAATACCACTTTAAGTAAAATGCTTCATGTGGCTGTTGAGCCACGAATGTCTTACAGAGCCAAGTGGAGAGTGGAGACCGCTCGAGAATACCGAGTGTACGCCCTCCATGCTTAGACAATGAGAAAACACTCGCATTTGTTTTGTTTCTGCATGGCGACAAAGGGGATATGGGAGCGCATGGAGCAGAGAACGGGGCAGAAGTTAGCCTTTCTCTCAATGCAAGACCTGTGGGAAGTAGAGAAGCGAATGAAGAAGAAAGGCAATAGAAGCATGGCGGGCTCCATTCTCCTATCTATAATTCCCGCCTGCACTTGGGCCATTTGGAGGCAAGGAACGAGAAGATTTTCAGATATTTGAGATTCTATTTCAAAAGTCTTTGAGAGATGATTAGTCAATTGATCATCGATTGGGGTACATGTCTTGAGGGGGGGGGGGGTGTTCACATATCATTATGGAAGAAGACTGTCTCCATATTGCGGGGTAGCGCAATGTCTTTGGAGCTGAAGAGGTGGTGTTTGTAGAATCCTTTTCTACATCAACTTGGTTCGGCTCCTGCGCACACCCATCTATTTATTATCATTTTGTTTTTCTATTTTAATGTTTTTCTTTTTCTCCCCACCTCCATTTAGATAGTGTTTATTTTGATTTATATTGAAATAGATATATGCCTTTAGTTTGACTAAAAAAAACATTGTATGGTCCATGCCCTAGAGCATCAAAATTAAATCCCTTCATAAATACTGAGAATAAAATATGTAATCTAAAATAAATATAATATACGTGGAGCATCCATTTTTTCATAGATATAGCAATCAAGAGACTTTCTACCGAGACCACTAACATGACCACTAACAGGACCACTAGAAATTCTACGTGACCACTAACATGTATGTATGAATATTTTAATAGTTAACTGATGACCAAGTGAAAGACACGTGATCCGGCTAGACTTTTATACAGTGAGGAGTGTATTCATTTATGATACTCTCGATCGAGTTTATTGTCAAGTTTAATTGAAAAAATTTCAAAAAACAAAAAATTTAATTGAAAAATAGATCTTTAAAATGCTGTCTTTGTTTAAATCCGCGTTTTAATTAGAATATCAAAAAAATATAAATAAATTAAATACATATCCAAACACTGAAACACACATCTAATTTTTTTAATATAAAAAATCAGTGTACAAATGCTATGAAAATTATGTTTCTTTAAAAAATGAGTTTGAATTGAAGGAAGATAAGAATTAACGTTTTTCAATCTCATATCTTTAATCAATCTCATTAGTTGTTCATATAAGCTCATATAAGTGTTTCAATAGAGACAGCTTTGCGATTCTTCTAACCTCTTTTTCCTCTACTCTTGCGACAAATGTCATGTGTTGATTGGATGATAATTTAAATAAATTAGAAAAACGATGATAAAGAAATTAATTAATTTTGCACACACCATGCATGTCACGGGGTCATATATGTAGTTTTGCGCACACCATGCATGTCACGGGATCATATATATAGTTTTGCACACACCATGCATGTCACGGGATCATATATATAGTTTTGCACACACCATGTATGTCACGGGGTCATATACCTTTAGCATGCATGAAATTAAAATTTATTTTACAGACCACATAAATCCATATAGTTGGCATCTCATAACAGTATAATATGACACTGGCTTTTAATTGTCCAGTTGCCAACTGTAATTGCATTCAAAAGGACTGTCATGACATTCACATTATTGTCTCCCTGACTAGCTATAAGTGACTCAATTAAGCAGACTTTCCATTGGTAGAGAGAAAAACAAGTGATGGGGCGGTTGATGTTTGTGGTGGTGGTGGTGTTGGTGGTGGCGATGAGCCGAGTTGAGGCGGCAGTGGACGTCAGTTGGCTGAGGCGAATGGCGGCGCGGGGGAACACCACGGCACTTCTGGTGTTCGGGGACTCGAGCGTGGACCCCGGCAACAACAACCGCCTCTCGACCACCTTCAAGAGCAACTTCCCTCCCTATGGGAAGGATTTCTTCGACGGCAAGGCCACCGGGAGGTTCTCCAACGGCAGACTCCCCACTGACTTCATTGGTACAATTACCTTAACTTCATTTTTGCAGACCTGATGTCATTAATGCACCTTATAGCCTACTGTGTTGGTATATATATATATATATATATATATATATATGGTCGCGATTACGTGCGGTGTGTGGTCGGTGCGGTTTACGACGTGGGCCGTTCGATCGCGGGTCCATCGCATCCAACGGTCGACGTGAATCGCACCCGACCGTCCGATGCGATGGACCCGTGATCGACGGCCCGTGATCGCGCACCGCACCGACCGTAAACCGCACCTAATCGGCTCTATATATATATATATATATATGCTATTATAAGATATATAGATATCTATGTGTTCAATTCATCCGGTGATGTGTTATTGCATTTTGTTAACACACACACACGTAACTTTTAAGATGAATTTAAGACATCTTTAATATACAAAATTTGAATGAAAGTTTACCATTTTCTATATCAATCTAAATTAAAAATTATTGTTTGTTTAATATACATATAGAGGAGTGTAATTTTTTCTTTCGAAAAATTTAAAAATTAATTTTCATACACTTTAACAATACAATGTATTTTAGATGACCATTTCTGTTATAAAATGGACTAATGCACAGTGGAATTTGATAGCAGTGCAACCCACTGCCATCATCTACATGCGGTTCAAACTCCAATTTTTCATAATAACACCAATCATGAACAAATCTCTCATCATATATATAATATAAAAAAGAATATCATCTACATTCTTTAAATCCTAAGAGGGAACACGCATTCATACTACTTTGCATGCATTTGCAGCCTTAATGCTGGGCTTCGCGAAATCAATCCCTGCATTTCTAGACCCAAATCTGAAGCCCGAAGAGCTCCGACACGGCGTAAGCTTCGCCTCCGCCGCCTCTGGATACGACGATCTCACCGTCAACTTCACGGTACGGCCGGCCCTATCAGGACACTCGAATTGAATAGAATTCTTTACAATCAAAATTGGCTTCAGTTCAATCGAAATCTGAATTATGCGCGTGTACATGCAGAAAGTGCTATCGTTTGACAAGCAATTGGAGTACCTGAGGCACTACAAGAACCAGTTGAGGGAGGTAGCCGGGTTCGAGGAGGAGGAGAAGATCGTGAGGAACGCCATCTTCATCGTTAGCGCTGGGACCAACGACTTCATCCAGAACTACTTCACGCAACCCCAACGTTCAAAGCAGTACACCGTGCCGGCGTATGTGGATTATCTCATATCGCAGGCGACTCGCCACATCAAGGTGATGCATTAATCAATTCATGGTATATAAAATTATAGGGAATCATATAACCCTCGAAGTTTTCTTATAGTTCATTTAACCATTTCAAAACGAAAATTCGAAGTCACCCAGACTGAAAAACACAGAATACCTAGAACCCTACATTCTATTAAAAATACAACAAACCCTATGTAAATGATGATTTTAACTCTCTGAATATATTATAAATCCTTATCCAGAAGAGTAAAATCGTTATTTACAGATGATTTTCTGTATTTTTACACATTGTAGGAGTTTTTTTGTTATACTATGTTTTGAGTTATGGTTTTTTACCAAATATAATATTCTTTATCTTTTAATAGATCGAAATTCAACTCCGGCAGTTTACAAGAGGTTGTAAGAATTTTTTCAAAATTAAAATGATATCATGACAGTATTTTGTCAATAAAGATGTTCAATCAAAAAAATTAAAGATGTTTAGAAGATATTTATTATTATAATAATTTGAGAAATTTTTCAAATTAATCTTAATTTTATAATTAATGTTAAAAGTAATTTTTTTCTAAAATTATTTGTATAAGTGATACCATTTTACCATGCCACGTAAGCACTACTTCACAATTCTATTTTTCCTTTATTTAATAAAGATCACCATTTAAAGAGAGAAACATTGTCCTTACATGTATGTGGGTCTTCGTGTCATTATTTTCTGTAATCTAATTAAAAACTAAGATTAAAAGTTGCATCCAGATTTATGTAAAAAAAATGTATAAATCCTGAGTTTTTTAAAAACTGTCTTCATATAAAATCAGTTTTAAACACAGTTTTAGTCTAAAATCAGTTTTGTAATCGTGCAACCAAACGCAGCTTAAATCCATCATGTTATGCTTTCAGGAGATGCACAGACTTGGAGCAACAAAGATCGCGGTGGTCGGAGTCCCCCCGATCGGGTGCATGCCGATCTCAAAAACGTTGATGGGTGTCAGTGAATGCATCCGCAATTTTAATGAAGCCGCGGCTCTGTTCAACTCCAAAGTTACATCTCAACTGGAATTACTGAAGAAGCAACTGGGTCTCAGAACAACATACATCGACGTTTATGGAGTCCTCATGGCAGCAATAAACAATCCCAAAAAATATGGTGAGCAGAGATTCATAATTAACTAACTGCTTTTAAGTGAACACTAGCTGTCTTAGGTTTGGATCCACAGCCCAATTATTGATAACATAATTATTGTGTTTTAAAAACGAGTTTAGAAAATGTAACTTTTATATATTTTGTTTTTTCATAAATCAAATCATATTTAATCCAAATTTTTTTCAAATGTCTTAGTAATTCTAGCTAGCTTTTTTTTAAAAAAAATGAATAAATGTTTAAACATGAATCTAACAAAAATATGATTTATGAAAAGCTATTTCCAAAAAATTGTTTAGATGGAAAAAAAAAATTCAATTGGTTTCCAAATGTAACATGAGATTCAATCTGGCCACTTTATCTGACAAAAAAATAAAGAAAGACATTAGATATAATCGTATTTACAATCTGGTATGCAATCAAGGCAGTGCCATATATAATGTGGTAATGTCAATTGACCCCATCTCATTAAAAAAAATTTAAAAAATTTAAAACTACTATTGTCACCCTCTAAACCATGCTCAACCCATCAGTTGACTCCACCCGGCTCAGATTTTATACTTAAAACCCCAATTCTAAAAGTTTATATATTAAAAACCATTCATTTCTTTTTTTTGATGATTTATTTTTTTATTAATGTAAGTTATTGTTCTATTTTCAAAATAAAAATTTATGTTTTTGACATATAAAAGTAGATTTTTTTTAAATTTTTTGTAGAATTTATTTTTTTAAATGACCACATCTATAAAAATTCGAACATTGCAGCACATTTTAGTTTTTTCAAAAAAATTGTATAGCTCGTTGAATAAGTAAGGTATACACACTTTTGTAAAAGTATAAAATATATATGCTTTGACTAATTGAATAGATTCATTTATACAAAATATAAAGAAAATATTAACTAGGTATAAGACACAACACATGAGATTGTAAATAGAACTGTGTGTGCATGAAGTAATAGAATCCTGAGAAGATGGCATTGGATGCAATGGTAGGTTTCACGGAGGCGACGAAAGGTTGCATCGGGTCGGGCGTGATCGAGATCGGGGAGACGTGTATCGGGCAGAGCACGTGTAAGGATCCGGAGCGGTACGTGTTCTGGGACGCCGTCCATCCCACGCAGAAGATGTACGGCATCATCGCTTATAAGGCCATGGCCAAGGTCGCGTCCGAGATACTCCCGCAGAATTCATTTTGAATTTTAGGGCGCTCAAAGCGCTTATTATTGTTGTTGTTGTCGTCGTTGTCATATCAAGAGATGAGTGCATTGATTGTTATGTTTGGCTTGTAATTTGTGTTCACAAATATGTAGCTCTATTACAAGACGAATTTATGATTTTCTAAGTGATTTTGGAAGGAATGATTGTGTTTGAGACTTTGAGGGTCAATTTGGTGTTCATTATTATTTTATTATTTTAGTTAAAACACCCTGAATTTTTTTTTTTGGAAGGAATGTTTTCATTATTTGATTCTGGAAAGAAATTTTTTTTTATTGGACAAGGGTTACCAAACTTATTTTAATGCCAACTCTAGACACATAAAAAAAATTGTCCTTAATAACAACTCCAGAGTTATCAAACTTGCCCTTAATGCATGTAAAAAGTTATTAGATTACAAACTTGTTTGAAGTTGTTCAGAAAGAATCGAAGAATTAGTCATCAATTGGGCAAATGAATTAAACAGAACCATTTACAAATTATTTTTCTCTCAAAGATTGCGTCATGTGATCATCATGTCAACTCTAGACACGTAATAGTCTGATGGTAGTCTCTAATTTGGAACCCCAAACAAAGGTCTTACTAAAAAAAGACCTTTTAAGATACAACAAACCATGCCACTAATTTTTGAAGGATAAATCTTGGATTCAAATCTTAATATTGTTTTATACCTCTTTGTTAAATGACATTTGAAAGAATTTTCTGTGGGATCAAGAACAACATGCGAAGATTGTTTTCCCAGCTTGGCCACAAAGTTAATCACGGGGAGTCCCTCCAATATATATATATATTAAAAGAATGTGGGCATATCTATTTTTAAGTGGATCAAAATAAATAATATCTGAATGAAATCAGAAGAAAAGGAAGAAAGCTAACGAGAGAACAAAAGAGCATGATAGATGACCCTCATCAACACTTAAAAGAGAAATGAGTGAGATAAATAAGTGATCTACTCAAACTAATAATATTCCATGATACATAGAATAGTTTCACCCACATGCATGCGAGCTACCCTTGTCAGTCCTGCGCCTCATTCTTTAACACATAAGATCACTCTCACATACATCCTTGAAATAAAAGGTGGCCCCCTTGAACACCACATCATTTCTCACCTGACAAATTGTCCAAGCGCACATAGGGACATTTGAAAGCATTACCATCATCCACGAGAATTGTACTAGGATGGATAACCTCTTAGAAAGTCCTTGTGCTACAACTATGCCACTTATTTAAAAAAAAAAAAAACCATGCCACTAATTAAGATGACATATTGATTGTTCTTGGAACAGATAATTAGACCCATCATAAATTATCGGATAATATTACATACTTCCTCTTTTCCAACCCCAATTCCAGTCTACACATGTTTTGAATTTTTTAAATAATATATATATACCTCATCTAATAAATTACATGCTTTTATAAAAAAAATGTAACATATACTCTAATAAATTGTATTAATGTATTTATAAAAAATGTATAAAATTTCTATCAAAGTACATACCTCGTTAATATGAGTCTATGCTCTAGTGATTTTCTATTAATACATATAAGACTGAAATTGCGAAGAAAAAAAAACTGCATAATAGCACTCTATTATCATTTCATCAAATTGGAATTCTTCTACTAAAGGATTGTTAAGCGACAATCCCGGGTTACAATTAACAATAACAAACTACTACCAAGTAAACATAGCCAACAAATGGGAGGGGGGGGGGGGGGGGGGGGTTGATTTTTCCCTTTTCATTCTTTCATAAATTTGGGCGGATTGACATCCATCATGCACACAATTATTTTGGTGTTTTCACACTGACACTTCTATATAATTTACTATTTGAAAGCATTCGAGTTAGGCTCGGTTAAAACTCGTTCAGACTCGTTCGATTAGACAAATAAATTAAGCTTGAACATTTTTTAAAACTCAGTTTGTAAATTAGTCGAGCCAAATCTAAGCATATACGAGCTCATTACTTAATATATAAAAAGGGAAACAAAAAACCCAAATCGAGCAAAGCCTGAGCTTATGTCATTTTCACATGTAGAAGGTGATGTGATTTGTGAAATGTGACTTCTCAAATGTTAAAAAAACATTTTTTTAAGCTAAACGAGCCCGAGCCAAGCCTTAGTTCGAGTTTCATCTTGAGTCAAACTTTAACCGAGTTTTTCAGAGCCAAACAAGCTGAGCTTGAACACTGAATTAAACTCGGTCCAGAGCTGAGCTTGATACTAAACGAGTCGATCTCCAACATGTCAAAACTCGGCTCGTTCATCTTGTTTACCACCCATAAATTAAAATATAGATTTAAAAAATTATAAAAATGTATATATATTTCAACTTATTCGGGTAGATATCTCATTTAAAAAATGTGTGTAACTTCAAAAAATAATAAAACATACTGAACTACAAAAAGTGATCGTAGAAATGGCTGCCCCTAACATATTTATAAAAAAATAATGCTCTATACACCATTTCAAAAGCACTGCACTATGTAAACTAATTATCACGGGTATTAAAATTTAAAAAATTCACAAAGAATAAAAAATTACAGTAATATATCTCCATATGTCATTCACTTTTTTATAACAATGCAGATTTCAATGGACAACTGTCGTTTTTTGGACATATCATTTTCTTTTATGTTTATATGTTTTGATAAAGCAATAAAATTATTTGTAATTTATGATCCAATCAATCCCAGCTCGATCCAACAAAATGGCGGGCGGGACAGGACGGGTCCGTTAGAGAGCAGTCACAACAAATTCATTTTTTATCAAAAAAGAGATGGAAAGGACAAACACCTGACAAGTCCATATTTTACCTGATTTTTTTATTTAAAATCCCAGATCCAATGATTCAGATCATGAGCAACGAAGTGTTGCTTGCAAATATGGTCTCCATACAAGCCTTGCATCACTTCCTTGTAACACAAACATCAGCTTTTTCAAAACAATGAGTGCATGTGTGACCCTCAAAACATTCTCTGCTTTTGCTGCTTGTTCAAGCTTTGGTTTTCCTCCCATATAGTCTTATAGTCTAGGTTCTGAGTAACTTCTTCAGATTTAATAATATTAATAAAACCATTGACATTATTATAACTTTATAAGCATTGCTGAAACTATAAGGAAGGATTACTAACCTTCTCTTTATTGGTGGCTTATATTATGCAAGGACGCGTGCCACATTCCGGTCCCTGCAAAAAGAATTGTAACCAACACTTAAGTTATAAGGAACTAAAACCATGAATTTGTGTTTAAGATAGTTCAGTTTGGAAGATATAAAAGTATATATGGACCACACATCAATGTTTCTAGGGTTGTGATTCCTCGGGAATGAATTTTCTTGTACATCCATGGTTTCTGCGTAACCGCAGCCTTAAGGCTGATGGAATCTGCTTATATTTATATAATGTAAAGTTGAGCTGTATCATATAACAATATTGTAAGAGAAAATGAATGCTCAGAATGTCTGGTAGGCTGGTAGCAGCAATTTTGGACTTTTGGCATTGCTGATATTTCATAGAAGGAACTCAAGATGTGCTGAAGAAGTAACTGAAAAAGTAAAACTGAACAACCTTGTTAAGCTTAGAAACACAAAATATTATAACCAAGACCAAGACAGCACTCCAAATTAACATATGTCATGCAAAGGAATTGGTGACTTACACCTCATCAAGCTAGTATGCTTTGCTATTGAAATGCTAAACCGGCACTATATAGCATTAGAAAATAATTACTGTAATATCACAAGTCAACCCTTAAATAAAACAGATCAGTGACAATGGTGATTACTTCTGTTTGAATCCTTCGATATTGCATGAAATAGTGCGCCAAGTGGTTTGAACCACAAGTTTCTAACGAGCATGCTTTCACCATTCAAAAGGAACACCAACCTCAGGACATTTAAAATAGAGAAACCAGACAACACAAACAATCTTTTCTCCAATTCCCTGCAGATGATCCACTGTAGAATTTTTAAACACATATGATGGCCATTGGATTGGAGAACACTGAGACACCAGACTCACTATTGGAGGATGTTTGGGCTAAATTCATAGCCGGTGGAGTTCAGAAAAGCTCAACTTCACAGCCTTGGCAGGAATTGCCATGTCTTCGAAGAAGAGATGAATCTATGGAGGTTCTCGAAAGGCTTCCTAGTCTCGGGAGGTGGATATCTATGGGAGCTGAAACCTGGGAGGAGCTGCTCAGTGGAGGGATACCCGCAAATGAAGGTGAACTTTCATCCAAACCCAGTTCAGAAATTGATTCATGTATTGGTTCAACATCCAAATCCATGAAAGTTGAAAGGATGGCTCCAACAAGACATTATCGAGGTGTCAGAAAGAGACCCTGGGGAAAGTTTGCAGCAGAGATAAGGGATTCGTCGAGGAAAGGAGCACGAGTTTGGCTTGGAACATTTACTACTGCTGAAGAGGCTGCATTGGCTTATGACAAGGCAGCTTTGAGGATGAGAGGACCCCGGACTTACCTTAATTTCCCTCTGGAAATGGTTTCTGAGGCTCTGGGCACGACCAACATGGCTTCTCAGGCAATTCCTCGAAAGAGAGGGAGAGAGTTGGAAGACTCCGGTACAGTAAGTGAACAGCCCGAATGGAAAAGGAAATTGGAGCATGTGGACAAGATGTTTGGGGATCAAGTTGATGATGTGGAGTGGAGTGACTTAGAGAATGACTACTTAGAGAGTTTGCTTTCATGTTTGTGACAAATATATAGATACCAACTACAGGAGTATAGCATTCAGAAAAGGGAAATCTTAGATCAAGATACTAATGTAATCATGTCCATATGATTTGATGTAAATTTTTAGTAGCCAGAATCATCTTGATAGTTTTGATTTTCTGGTTTTATTGGTTGCAAATGCTGTCTCTCACCACGCTTGTGGTATAAATGCTTGTTAAAAAGCAACGAAACATGATTTCCAAGTTCTCACACAAAAATAAATGGTGCTAATGAATGCAGATAAAAACACATGATAATGGGAAACACGTCAGTTTAAATTTCTGAGTAGGTCAGATTTCAGACCTCCACTGGTGATAAATTTGTAAAAGAAAAAAACATAACTGCAGAGGCAGATCCTCTGTTTGAGTTTTCTCTACCCATCACTCAGTCAGTATACAATTTTCCGAATGATGAAAAACAAAAGTGAAGCACTCAAAAAAGATTTCTATTGTCATAAATTAAAAAAATAACGCAGTGTGGAAACTTACAAATTGGTCTCATACAGAAGTTCTGCACTATCAAAATGCTCCAATAAACCACCTCAGTCTGCTCAATGAGAGATGTTAAAATGTTCATACATGTGTAGCCAAAAGTCCAATGTTACAAGAAAAACAAAATATAACATCATGGCTAGAACTTATTTTTATGAGACAGATCTAACAACTAATTCGAATTTAAGCCCTATACATAATCAGTCTATATAATTTAAATGATTAAAGTTCGTTATAAAGCATATAATCACTGTTTAGTGGGTTTGAATTCCACAGGACAAAGCAATATTTAATATGTAAATGCAATCATTAAAAAGTGATCGAGGAAGAGCTTCAATTATATAGAGATGTAGGTTGTAATTTTTTTATGGCGCAACATCCACCCACTTCAGGCCTTCCGATTTTGGAGAAACCATACATACATTTCCAAATCTGATTTTTGTGATTTGTTTTCCTACTTCTGATATTTGGGATGCTCGAAGTATAATGTTCATATTTTATATATACTGAGACAAATTTATTCCAACTTTCTAAATTTGCTACATATCATGGATTTGTTTCCAAATTAAAAATTCTACTGCCCATTTCTGTTTACATATCTTTCCTAAATTTCAGAGGACATAGAGTTCAAATATTCTACAAGAAATGATTCAGGACATGGAGTTATGTTAATATACAGGAAGACCACGCAATTGCAGAAAACTTGCAAAACTTTTGTAGATATCATGTCAAAAACATGCATGATTATCCACTTCAGTACAGTTTTTTTTTTTCCAAAATATGGTGAAAATTATTTTTATAACAATTTAGAAGCACCCAAATGATATGCTAAATCTTATTTGAAATCTACTCACATATATCATTTGTCACAGCTTCACCTCTAATTTTGTAAGGACATCATAGAATCTCATGACATGAGTTCAACTAGTTCCATACCCCCATTCTCCACAGCACTCCCAACATGTCAATCTAGAATCATATATCACACATATGACTCTAAATAAATACTCCATCATACTGTACGACATATTGTTGATGGGCTTTATGTGAAAGGTGGTAAAAACAAGTCATGCTCCTCAACTACTCTGTAGTCTCTCTCAACAAAACTGCCTGCTCAAAAATCAATGATAAAAAAACAGATGCATTGTAATAAATAAAAAATGAAAGAAAAAATATCTAGCCCACCGTGGTCCTTCTGTAGGGGTGGGGGTGTGCAACAAGATAAAATCTGTTGAAGAAGATAGATCAGAAAGCACCAAGACAAAAACTTCATATGAGAAATATCTTTGTTCAAGTCTCCATGGAGGTGGGAGAAGTACCATACACCTGAAGGCTTGCCTTATGGTACCCACAATTTGGTTTCCCTTTATTATTTTTTCTCTTGCAAAAATCAGCAATGCTCCTTTGGGTATCTAAAGCTTGCAGCAATTCCATTATCAAAATAATTCTATGAACAAAGAAACTCATTGATCATATACATTCAATCCTTTATCAGTCCGTTAAGCACAATTCCTCATTTTGACACGTAAACTGAAAATTTAGACAGTTCTGTAATGTAATCCATCATGGTAAACGATTCTGCCATAAGCAAGAAATGATGAAAAGCAAAGATGAAAAATAAGATTTTCAAGGAGTAACAAATTCTGATAAAAAAAAATTCAAGGTAAACTTTCAAATTCCGATAGATTATGATGTGAAACACTTTTAACACGTGATCAAAATTCAGTTTTCTATAACCTACAACATTACAATAACTCAAGGCAGGGCCAGTCGCTAGTTGAAGAAGATGCCAATCATTTGAAGTCACAAGACAATAATAAAGATTACCCACAAACAAATAAATCCCTTTCATCGATACCGTCTCCTTCCAGCCCATATACGACTGCGCAAACAAAGACCAGCCAAGGAAATGACCAACGCAAACTCCACAACCATAGCCATCCTCAACTCTGCAAAAAAATTCAAAATCAATAAACAAGACAAGAAAGAAAAGCCCACGTAAGTATAATTCAATACATATCTATCGACAACATCAAGACTTTCCAACCATCAAACAACTAAAACCAACCTTTTATCCTCTGGAACAAGTCATCTGATCTATTATTCCCGCCACCAAAATCATTCAAATTTCTAATAGATAGATTATCATCATCACTCTCTTTCACAACACTTCCATCCTTGACACATGTGTTCGGACACCTTAGGTAGCCATCGTACTCATCGCTCCCATCGCAACAATCTAAACAATTTAATTTTTGAAGCATTAATGAACACCAACTCATTTCAATTCTAGCCACATTACATTTTCTACTCCTAAACAAGCATATCCAACCATAGTAACAAATTCAAGGGAAAAAATGTGGAAATCTAAAAAAAAGCATAGTAAATACAAAAAGAATAGATAACATATATAAATATATTAGTGCAATATTAAAATAAATGTGACAAATTTCAGAATAATTTGTGGATAATACTTAAACTTCGTAAAAAGCAATTATGATGACCAAACAAATGTAAATGTTTCAATTAGACGGGGAACCGAGCAAGGGTTGGAAAAAACCATGGTGCAAATAATAGTCAACAACCCTGTGCACCAGATAAGCACGGGGGATTGAAACTCGAGACCTATGGGGAGCAAACCCATGCCTCTGGTTGAAGAACCACCCCATGTATGCTATTAGGCCCAATGTTAAAATTATGTAATCCAACCGAGATTAATTAAAAAGATACTCACAAAATACAACAGACTTTTTAATCTTCAGAAAAAGTCCAACAACTGGATATCTCAACTCTCGTAACTATCGGTCGAACATACTTGTGTTTAGTATCTTCAGAATCTATATCTCCATTTAGTTTGGGTTTACCACATTCTTCCTGATTTCAAAATATATCTAAGTGTCATGGTCGCCTTCACAAGTTTTTTACATGTATTTTTACTAATGATCAAAATTCATCTAGAATTTTTTTTTTGGCTATTGGAGGTATCCCAAACCCTTCAAGGCAAGGATCCGGTTGTGTGCACCGACCCACTCATAAGTTTCTCTACAGACACCTGGGTAAGTTGAGGGTGTGAATTAAAACAAGAACTTTGTTACTATGGCTAGCCAGTTAGGAATACATTTCACATTTTTTAAGATTGTAATAACACACAAGAACTCAAGTAATTCCAATACCATCAAAAATTAAATACCGCAAATGCCATCATTCACGCGAGAAGAGAATAACAATTCAGGCGAGCTCCCTTGATTCCTGCAATAGAACCTGCCCTCAGGACAGGCTGATGTCCCTGCAAAGCAATCCCAAAAGCAAATCAATCACTGCTCCATTAAGTGGGCCACAGCCCACACAGTTTCAAAGCCCATTACGGCCCACCAAATTTGGGTTTTTCCAACCACTCACCGGGCTCGTCGGTGCCGTCGGGACAGTCGCAGAAGCCGTCGTTGAGGCGGTCCTTCTTGAAGGTCCCCGACCCGTCCCTGCAGGCGGTAACCTCACCCGCGAAGTACTTCAACTCTGCGAAAACACAGTCACCGCGTTTGGTCGACTCAGATTGAACTGATTCGATGCACAGAGAGAGAGAGAGAGAGAGAGAGAGAGAGGAAACCTTTGGGGGCGATTCCGAGATAGGGGGAGGAGGGGAGCACGGATCGGAGGGAGGAGAGGATGAGGACCACGGAGAGGACGGCCTCCATCGACTCGTTGTGTGGACTTTGCGATCTGAGACTGCGCCGGGGTTTTTTTTTGTTTTTCCTGATGATGATGACGAGGTTGGGATCGTCTGATGGTTTGTCAGATTCCATTGATCGGACGGTCAGAGATTCCAGTATAATTTGAGCCTTGCTTGGAAAAATGATACCCTTACAATGTAATACAGTACTATGTAAAGATAATGTTAGTACAACCCCATTTTCGACCTAATTCCAATCTAAATGTATTTTAATTTTTTTAAATTATATACATTAATTAATGAGTTACATGTTTTATAAAAAAATAAAACATATATTTCAATAAATTGCATAGATGCATTTATAAAAAGTGTAAAAAATTTATATCAAATCATATATCTTGTTAATATGAGTATATGCTCCATTAATTTTCTATCGATGCATATGGGGCAGGAATTGAGACTGAAAAAAAAATGTAATAACACTCAATACATTTTGTTTAAGGAAAATGTTACATTCAGTCTATTTTTCAGTCCTAAATCCAGTCTATAGAACTGTATGTAACATTATTTTTTTTATAAAAAATAAAACACAACTTTAATGAATTGCATGTACGTCGTTGAAGTAAGTATATGCTTTAATAAATTTTTATCGACATATATAAGACTCGGGCTGGAATAAAAACAGTGCAACAACACTCTTTGTTTAAACTTTAATAAAGTTAGCATGCACTTAGATGGATTTTTAAAGCGCATATAAAAAAAAGAAGCGAATATCATTCGGATGTGAATTTTAGGGTGATTTTTTAGGCTGAATGCATCAATGCTTGTTAGCTTGTGGATTGTGGTAGAGTTTCACCAGCTAAACTTGCCTTATTTTTAGAAAAATAATGTTACTCATAGTCCTTTTTTGGGTATCTAGATAGAGTCATTACCTGTTTTGATTTTTTTTAAATAACATATTTAATTTAATGAGTTACATATTTTATAAAATAAATATATATTATAATAAATTGTATTAATTCATTTGTAGAAAATATAATTTTTTTAACAATGTATATTAATATATACTTTATTACAGTGAGTGTAGATGGCTAACGAGATATGACATACCAAAAAATAAGATCGAAAAAAAACTATGACATCGTTTATTTTTATTCTCATTTTTAACTTATAACAAATATCTTCAGATCCGTGGTTTCGACGATTGTTTGATCAATTTGGCGGACAAGGAACAACGCAATCTTCAAGTGAGCAAGGGTATACGTGGAAAACATACGGGAGTACATTGTCAATTTCATCAAAGATTGGGAATGTTGCATTGCATGGGTGTTGGGCGTCTCGTTCTATTAGGGCAATATCGTGGTGGCTGTCTAGATGGCTTTGTGAGGGCGCTAGGGACAACAGTTGATATTCCAGGCCATCATTTGCTCTCTTTCTACAAAGTCATTGCGCTCTTTTTTGAACTATAGTAGATATAGTATGGTTTTTATAATCTCATTTTTATTAATGAAAATAACAGTAGTAAGCATCTATTTTATATTAAAAAAAAACAGTTAGTCACATAAAAAGAATACTCTTTCATTGGAAGACATGTATCCAATCTCTTCGGTGACATCTCGTGCCACTGACCTAATTAACATAACGAGTTAGAAGCAAAAAGAAGATAAATATCTAAACTACTTTTGAACGAGGAAAAGCCTAAAATACCTAAAACACCCTCAATATCTTTAACAATTTTTAATTAGTCTTATTTTTAGCTCTAATACAATATATATATTATATGGATTTATATGCATTCATGTGAAACAGAAGATATATTCATTATTGTGTGATTTTTTAAATAAAAATATATACTTTGAAAATGAAAAGTCAAACTAAAACAAGATCGAATGTAATTTTATTCTTTGAAAAAACAAGAGATTCTATTTTTGTAGAGTACTGTAACATATAATATATTTTTCTTATGAGATATATGCATTCTTCATTGAATAAAAAATATATTTTTTAAAATTAAATATATAATTTATTAAAATAAATACTTCACTTTTGCACATATACAAATATTTCAAATCATTAAATAATAAAGATAGATACAAGTTTTTCTCCTTGCAGGAAGTCTTTGTCTAAAAGGTCATTGGTAAATGAAACACACCCACCCACCCACCCACCCAACAATATTTACTGATGATGTAATCAAGACTTGCGGAGTCCAGTGTTGACAAGATAGATACATGTTCTGGAAATGAATTGAGTACAAGATTCTGATTCGATATTGATTTGTCCGCTGGTGCTTCCTCTTTCTTTTTTTTTTTTTTTGGGTAAGAAATCTTATCCTTTCATCTTTGAATGATATTTACTATTGGAAAGCCCTCCAAGATGGACCAAAAGCCAATAGTTTGAAGAATACACTGGGGGATTGTAGGTCTAAGGAGACAAATCAATATGGATTGATTTTTTTTATTAAGGAAATGCGGGTGATGGAAGAATCAAAGAAAAGAAAGGAAAACAAATTAATACAAAGCCAAAAAAATCAAAACAACAGGGGGGGGGGGTGGGTGGAGGTGAACACAAGACAGTAAGCCCCAATTGAGAATCAGTGGACTATGTTTCTCTCACTTCTAAATAACTCAATCTCACATTCATGTCATGTTATAATTGATAAAATATCATCATCTAAATGGATATACGCAACTCTCTTGATATAAGTGTTCCAATCTTTAATGTTTTGTCTCGTTATCTTAAAGATTTTCAAAGTAGAAATGGATCACTACTACATCTCAATAAATGAATTAAACAAGTTTCATATAAGAGCGTTGGTACACCCAGTCCGCGTGAACAATATATATACTTTCACAGTCATCAAACAAATATATCACGTGACATAAACATAATCTATGAACATAATAATAATAACAAACAATACTGGAGAAAGCTCTGCATCTGTCCAAGATGTTCAAGCACCTTAATTGTATTCTCCTAATACAGCAACTCTCGTGTCTATTCAATGCGGGCTGGCCTTCTTTGAGCTTCACAACACTCGTAATTGCATGAACATATGATTTGTTTGGGCTTCTTCTAACTTCAACCACAGCAACCACAACACAACCTAAGTAGCCTCTCCAAGCACCTCCCCCTCCCAGTAAACGGGCCGGGCCCGCGGGCCCGACGACCCACCGGACCCGCCGCAGGTCGCGACGTTGGGCGGAAAATTCAGCAACGCCTTCGCCCCTCTAATCCTGAACGCGGCCCTATCGTAGGCCAGCGCGGCCTCCTCCGGCGACTCGAAGGTCCCGAGCCATAGCCGGGCCCCGTTCCGGGCCGAGTCGCGTATCTCCGCCGCGTACTTCCCCCACGGCCGCCTCCTCACCCCTCTGTAGCGCCGTTGCTGGTGCTTCTGGTGCTGGTGTTGGCCCATCTTTCCTACGTGGCCCGTTGGGCCCATGTCGGGCCGGGTCTGTGAAGACTGGACCGGCCCGAAATGGTGGTGGTGGTGGAGGTTGGAGTTGATGGAGGTTGTGGCCTCGTTGAGGAGCTCGTAGAGAACCATTTCTTGTGAGTCGTTCTCATTGAGTGGTAACTCGATTTTTGAAGGATGAAAAGGTGGAACCATTTTTGCATGGAATGTTGTGAAATCTTTTTTTTTGTTGGTGGGAATGTAGTGATATTTATTAGATGGTGGGAGGGCATTTTGGGAATGGTAGTTTAAAATTTGAAAAATATAGACTCGAGCCCTTTCATATTTATTGTTTACAATTGTTTTAATTATTTCATATAAACTGATTTATATATCATTTAATGAGTTATATATTTAAAAATATAATTTTTAGAATAGTTAAAACATCTGTTGAGATATCTGCAGAGTCTGAATCCAATGAGAATTGTATAACCAATTGTTGATAACATATGGAATCGCCGGACCACTTGTTTACATCATGCGTGGTGGTGCGTGGGACATGGGAGAGGCTAAAGGCCGCGACGGCGATGGAGGTGGAATTCAATGATCTGGAAGGAATGTGATCTGCGGGGAAGGCTTTGAGAGATCGCGGAAATAGATCCATTCAGGCCAAAGTCTCTCAACTATTCGTCCCAGCTATGGTGTGGGCTACTTGGTTGACGCGAAATCAGGCGATATTCTCGGGACGCAGACCGAATGGGGAGAACATGTGGGAGATGGTCAAGGGCTTTATTCGTGATTGGGGGATGTATTGTGTGGGGGCGGGGGGGTTGAGCTTTCGTGAGGAGAGGTTAACACTGTCATAAGGGGTGGGTGCGTGGGTTCTAAGATGGGTAGATCACTCTTCTACTACAGCTCTAATGGACACGCATTTTACTACCCCTTTATGTTGCATGTATCTGAATTGGGCTTCGTCCTTAATATATTGAGGCGCATGTCTATCGTTTAATCAAAAAAAAAAAAAATTGTTGATAACATATCCATTATCCTATTGAATACTGATAGTGCTTAAGAATCTATGTTTTATACAATAATTGATTAGATTTGAAAAAGTGAAATATGTATCCAACATATATATAGTTGAGTTAATAAACTGTATAATTCAATTTATAAATTTTTAATTCGATATTGATAGAACTGATCGAAATTTGTCATTTGACTGGATCAGACCCATCCATGCTTCGCATGTTACTCATTAAACAATTATTAAAGCCTATGAAAATGAAGTCCAACTGCAATTGGACTGTCATACTGTCAGAGCATTTCCAATGGACATGTTAACTCATTAGTTAGTGTCAGATTTTTAGAAAACATGTAAAAATAGTGCTCCAATGGAAGTGTTAAGGGCATGTTAAATGTGGGCCCCACCTGTCATATGTTAAGGGAAGTGTTAAATTTGGCTAGTGCTTTAGCTATTCAAATGTGGGCCTTACCATTTAAAATATTTAAAAATATATTATTTTGTATGGGTGGAGAGGTTTGAGTGGGTGGAGAGGTGGGCCTACTATTATTTTGACTAGTTATTTAGCTAGTCCATTGGAGTAACAACAATCAACTAAATAAAAAAATAATAAATAAATATCTAATTGAGTAATAAAATATTGACATGACACTCTAACAATAATCAACTAACATTTTTATTGAAGGTGTTCTCAATGGTTTTTTAGGAAGGTTCGAAGAAGCTAAGAATCCAACATGGTGCGTCTTTGTCTTTTCATTTGGCCTCGTCTTTTGAAAATATCACGTCAAATGCCACTGCTGAGCCGACTCAGGAGGATACGCCACTGACCCACGGTAGCGAGAGAGCAAATTTTGATCTGACTGGTTTTGAATTCATCTCTGCCGTCTGATAAATGGATCCGAAACATAGATTTACTTGTCAGTACTTGTAAACGGTTTGGATTGGACATTTGGGTCAATGCTTTCTATTCTTAAATAATTTTTAATTAAAAATCAGTTTTCACTAATCTAATAAAACTATATTTTGAAAAAAATTGTTTTTAAAAGTTACTTCAAGTGAAAATATGTTTTTCAAACACATTTTCAAATGCTATTCACTAGCTTTGAAAAAAAAAATTTACATTACTTTTGAAATTAAATTCCAGTGAATTTAACACTAAAAGTTGTGCTTAACATCTTAAAAAGATCACTATACACTAGATAAATGAATTTGGACTAATTTGATTTATGTAAAACCAATACAATCAAAGCATGTCTTCAAACCCCGTTTTATAACATACATCTTTAAGTCCAACTCCGTTGGATGTTTAAATTGTTCAATACGTTCATGGTCGTTCGATCTTATCGTTTTGAGATAAACAAAATTGAAAAGAATTCTAAAAATTAAGTATTAAAATTTAATTAAATTCTAATTTAATTACAAAATTTGATAGAATATCTTAGTCTTAATAATTAACTCTAGACAATAAAATCAGACGGTTATGAACGTGTTAGACAATCTAATGGTTCAACGCGCGTTAGACCTAATCTAGACCCCTTGAACCTTTAAAATAATAACCATACTTATTTGACATAATCTTATATTTATATTTTAATGTCATGAAAGTAATTTTTTTAGACTCCAAGCTCCAATTTGATTAGTGACATAAGTCATTCCAAGATGGATAACTATTCCAGTAATTATGTTTCTAGTTAATCTTTTTTTAAAATGTAATAATAAAGTTTTTTTTGTTGTTTAGTTAATCATTGATAAATAGTAGCTAAATGTGAATAATATGTGAGACTCTTGTTTTATAAGATATGACAACTGATGGTACATGTGGACTCTTCTTATACTAGTAGAATATATTGAATAAAATAACATAATTATGAGTCCTAAAATATCAATACTAGTTATTCTCACACATTCAAATATAATTATACTCATTTATTCATTGCAAGCAAACATATTTCCACCTATCCTATTCTATCATATTCCCCAGCATTTGGCTATCGAGAGTTATTTTGTTCATTGAGGGGAAGCAAGTAGGATGGCAACGGGGTGGAACCTGTATACAAAATCTTGTTCCAAACTCATCACAAATCCGTGACGAGTTTAGCATTTTTCATTCAAAACCCATCCCTTTTAGATCAAGTTGGGTCAAATTGCCCAAAGATACATTTAAGCAGAAAATATTAAAACATATTTTTATATAATATTTAATTTAAATTGAAATTTTAAATAAAAATAAATATTTATCAGAATAAGTCCTACACAATAAGAAATATAAATTTTAAATCTCTATAACAAGTGACAAATATAATATTTCAATTTTTTTTTGGAATACCAAAAAAGAACTCAGGTATGCTTATATAATTTGAAATTCATTCTTTTTTTATATATTTTTAAGGAATATTAAATGATAAATATAAATTATGTAATTATTATAATAATTTTTTTAATCTTAATATTAATTGTAACCGGGGTGAGTTTGGGACGAGTTTTATTAAGTAAATCTATTTTTCATCCCAAACCTGTCAGATTTCATTTTATGTGTCCTAAACCTGAACCTGACCGGACCCAATCAGGTTGAGTCGGGTACCCTATTGAGACAGTCTCACTGTGTAGTAGCAAGGGTAGTCTTGTAGTTTTTTTTTTTTTTTTTTTTTTGTAAAACTAGGGGGCAGGGGCAGATGGGGTGGTTGGGAAGTTGGGGTGGGACGTGTGACGTCACGCATGAAATCGTCTACCGTGGAATGGACGACCCGGATTTGGATTATCGAAAAGCCCAATGATTTGACGGTCCAAGTTTTGTAGGGACCCACCAAGTCATACTTTTCGCCGGGTCATTTTGTTGGGTTATTTTGGTGTCAGGTCCTTGCAAATTTTATTATTTCAATTGAGGTGGGGGTTTTGGATAGGCAAACCAATGAATATAGTCACAAATCTGGTCATAATATAAATACAGCATCCACAGAAATTTAATAGTATATAAGTTATAAAAATATATAAATATACATTTTATAAAACATATATGCTTCAACACTTTATATGATAATAATCATAATATATCAATTCATGTACACATTTAGGCGATGTTAATTATATATGTGTACCAATGGTCTCAAAAGAAAATTTAATCAGCAGTACGTACTGAAGAGATTATCATAATAATTGTATTGATGGATGATATGTGCCTATCAAAGAATATTGATTAAATTTTTATCAATAGTTTTTAAATAAAATAAGACTTTTAATATTTTTATGAATACAAGACGTGTGTAGTCCATTCATATTGTACATATACAGCATCCATTAATATCGTGTTGTCTATACATTTTTTTATTCCATTATTATATACTGACATGACAATTTTTTTTTCTCATAAAAATATTACTACATATGTTATTTGTGTATGCATATGACTAGTTTTTTTACTCCACTATATGGGGTTGTAATTATCCTATTATCTTTTTATTTATTCATTATTTTGCCTGGTATCCAATTATCTTTTTAATTACATGTTACACTTTTCCTCGAATTGAAGGAGTATTTATTAGAATCCCTTCCTACAAAGTGGCTGTTACAATGATCAAAATATCCTATATATAAAGCGAGTTTTGTGAAGGGATAAGATTTGAGAATAAATTATCTAACTTTTGGTAATGAAATGATCTACAGATTTTGTCTTTATTTGTAAGAATAAAAAATGCTAAACATAATAAGAGATGATAATTGTTAATCTAATATTTATTCAAAATAAAAAGATCCACATTTTTTTTATTGAAAACCTAAACAACTAATCCATATTTCATTCTGATTTTTTTATATAACAAATAGGATAAATTAATAACCACTAACCACTTATTATGCCACTTATTCCCTTGTGCCACATTAACTCAGGATTTGAGGAAAAGTGTAAATAGAATGGTGTGCTCCAGAATTTGATCTCTTAACATCTTTAAGTCTTAAGTTGCTTACCGACTTAACCAAAATTCAGTTCGATTTATGTTTGTCTTATTAGAATATAGTTATACTTTTGAACGAATGAATATAAATAAACTATATTTTCAATTCGCTTTATGTTTGTCTTATTAAAATATAGTTATACTTGTAAACGAGTGAATATAAATAAACTATATTTATCTTCCTAATATAACTATATGAGTTTATTCTAACTTATCAAAATATAATCATAATAGTTTTTCCATATTAAACAAAATATTTTTTTTTATAGATAAACCTACTTTTATTCACTTGCTTATTTGTGAAACAAATGAGGAATTATTCTATAACTTGTTCCCTCACCAAACTATTCGTCTAAGATAAAAAAAAAAAAAAAAGTCTAAAGGCTAAGTCATTACGGTAGGAAATAATGCAAGGTTCAAACTTTAAAATGACGGAGACTATAGGATCTCAGATTAATATTTAACATTGGATGGACTTAATTTTAAACAGGGATTAAGACTTTAAAAACCCTAATTTGTCATGGATAAGGTAGGTTTGGGGGGGGGGGGGGGGGGAGGGGGGAGCAAAGAGAGATGAGAGTTTAGAATGAGATCATCTATGTTCTCAACACAGAAATTCTGTGTTAACCAACCAATGAGTATCACATACTACATATATGATTTAAAATAAACTTAAATGTGCATATACTGATTTTTTTAAAATGGCATCACAAATGATATTTTTTTATAGAGTTGATTTTTTCATATCGATGTGATGGATTTATATTGACTAGCATAGATTCTCTTTGAACTCCAAATAGACTATTTGCTGGTAGACTGGTAGTTGAGTATTACATGTTTTTGAGTTATTATTTTATATCATTAATAAAGAGGAGAAAAAAAAGGTGGTCAAAATTGAGCGCTTCGTTTGGTGGCTTTAAAAGAAGGATCCACGAAAGAGAGGGCACGATCTGATGAAATGGACGTTTGAGATTCGGCGTCTCAGTTGGCGGGATAACATTGTTCCATTGTGGGCCATGACCGTGTATTACGGTATGATGGGACCTTGATGGGTAAATATGGACCAGGCTCTTATGGGCCCTTCATGAGCCCGTGAATCCAGACCTTTATAACGGCCCACGATTGATCAAGCTAGGGTGACTCCAACCCAACCCGTCTCCTCTTATTAGACTCTATACCCGCCCTACCCCACCTCGGATTTTATAACGTGAAATCCATATCTACTCCATTACATTTTAGATTTTACATCTTAAAATCCATATAATAAAAACATTATATACAAAATAAATTATTTTTGACATGAATGCGGATTATATTCACAAAAAACTTCAATTTGAATACTAAAATATCAAAATAGATGTAACATAAATAGTTCATGACATCCATTACATACAATATTTGAAAGTTAATTAAAACATTTTTGAATACATAAACAAATAGTTCAAAATTACTTATAAGATCAAATGAATATATTTATTGACTTAAATGTTGAAAGGAAAAAGGAAAGACAAAATATAAAATATCTTTTATTTTTATGGTGAAGACGATTGATTTTAAGAAGATATGTATTTTGAAATTTCTACGTGAGATGAATGTGAATGGATGTAGAGAAAAAAAGAATGATAATAGTTGAGTTTTAATTTTTAACTATATTAGGAATTAATTTTCATTTATAGTTCTAAATCATAATGATCGAATATAGGTCAGGTCCGCGGGTTGAGTCGGGTTTTAAACATAAAACACAAATCCAACCCATGTATTTCACGGGTCGAGGTGGGTTGGGACGGATTTGAAAAACATGGAATCCTAACCCACCCTAATAGGGGCGGTTCGGGTCGGATTATCAATAAAACCCATCCTATTGCAATCTCTAGTACAATTTAGTCGGTTTATTTTGATTACACCCTCCCCGAGGACATGGGTTTAAACCCTGACAACCCCAGTATGGGTGTGTTTGTCTCTAGTAGGCCTGTTACTATTGTATCTGTCCCTCGTGGGCCTTGATATCCAGAAAAAAAAAAATTGGATTGGTTTCATATATTTTTATTTACAATTTCACATAAAGTATCATTTCAATAACGTATAATCCATTTTGTATGAAAGTACATATATTTTATATATAAGAATTAAAACATTTGTGATTGCATCGCAGGACTCTCTAGAAATATCTTAATTAATGACAATTGGGTTTTAACAATTAGACAAGTTAGCAACAATTTGATTAGAAATAATGTTACACAAAGTCCTCTTTACAGTAGAGACTGTTGTCACCATGTCATCAAGTCCCTTTTGCATCATTTACTACGTTGTTGTTCCTTGTATGGAAAATACTACACTCGATCATTTATTACTATAATCACTATGCAATTACAATATGGTTTGAATTTGGAAAGCATAACAAAACATAAAAGTATGTACTTGAATAAATTGAATAAATGTTTTATTGCATATTCACTAATAAAACATATATACTCGCCTAATCATGTATATGCTGTATTAGAAACTTAATATACTGGGTTAGGACTACACGAATGATTGAGTGTCAGTTTAACATCATTCTCACTTTCATTCTGCTTGAACATCCAGATAAATGACAATTAGAAGAATTCTCAAGTCTTTCGGTCGTTTTTGGGCATCTCGTGAAAATTTTTCATCATTACTTTTTCCCACATAATCTATCGGAATTATAATTGGATTTATGGGAAAAAAAAATTATTAGATACGAAAAAGCATAAGCAGAAAGGGCCATCTACAGTGCTATACATAGGGCCCCCCACTTCTACATGTAAGGGACAGTTCAGTCCACCTCATACCTGCAACAGCAATGAAGACATCAAAATACTTGTGTTTTTTTGTTTTCTTGTTTTTTTTAAAACTCTTTTAATTGTTCCAAGAAAAGGCAAAAGGGACAGTTCTTAAGATGATAATCTTAAATGCAGGCTGTATTTTCTTTGGCCTGCATGTAAAATGTGATCTCTATGGTCCCCAACAACACTGCAGATTTAATAGTGATGTATAGGTTCAAATTTGCAAGTTGAAAGTCATCATAACTGCAACCTAACATCAATCTTTTACATAAAGTAGATCCAAATGCGTTTCTACATCTTGTAAATATCTTAACTTTCACTGTGTCTCATATAAAAATTGTCTCATATAAAAATTGTGTAGAAATGCAGGGCCATGTCAAATGACTTTGAACTTTTTAATTTTAAAAAAGTATTTAAAAAAGTTCAGCAATTAGATATCGCATTTACCTATCGATCAAGCAATTTGTTGTGTCTATAAATAACTTGAATGAGCCATTAATTTTTAGTTTGGATGAGTTTATCATATTAATATTAAAAAAAGTTTTAATTTGTTATCATTCGTTGTCTTCACGCTCGATATAAAAGTTTTTACGTGTATTTCTCACGTAAAAATCAGACTACATACAAAGTAATTTAGTTGTCTCGCTATATTTACTCTACTTATCTCATATGATTTAGAAATAGACATTTACAAGACAATAACACAACACTTGCCAAATATTTATGTAATGTGTGACTAAAATTCAGTCGGAATTTTAAACACAGAATGCCAAATCATTCTCTCTTCCCTTTCCAAAACCATTATTGAAATTGAGTTAATTAAGCAACAAACACTCCCCCATTTCATCATTCAAGATCCTTCCCTTCTTCAACACTCTTAAAGCATCCCCAACAACTTTTGGTTCTCTGGCCTTCCACTCAAAGTAACCACAAAGAACTCTCTCTCTGAACATAGTGAATCACAAAAACAAAAAAAAGGTTCCCAACAAAAAAGCAAAGTGAGCCCACTTCATTAAAGTCCTTTTCCCCCCCTCCTATCCCCATTCAAAATTCAAAAAAAAAAACACATCCCCACATCTAGTCCTCTCTCAATCCCTATATAGTCCCCAACCACTTAAAACCAGAGAAATTCAAACTGAGATCAAAATTAACCAGAGAAGCATGAGCACTGCAAGGTTCATCAAGTGCGTGACCGTTGGGGATGGCGCGGTCGGCAAGACTTGCATGCTCATCTCCTACACCAGCAACACCTTCCCTACGGTTCTCCATTTAATCAGACACTAGCTAGATCCGATCAGTGTTTTATCAGTCTCCAATAAAGGATTGACATCTGATTTGTGCAAGCGTCATTTTAAATTGAATTGATTGAATTTGTTTCATTGATAATTAGGATTACGTGCCGACAGTGTTCGACAACTTCAGCGCGAACGTGGTGGTCGATGGAAGCACGGTGAACCTCGGCCTGTGGGACACAGCGGGTGAGTTGTTGTTCATCATACATTGATGATTTGGGCAAACCTTTTGTTGTGGGTTGTTTGTTTTAATTTGTTGAATGAATATATATGTGCAATCTTTGCAGGACAAGAGGATTATAACAGGCTGAGGCCTCTTAGTTACAGAGGGGCTGATGTGTTTTTGCTGGCTTTCTCTTTGATAAGCAAGCCAAGCTATGAAAACATCTCCAAAAAGGTTCAAATTGTCTTTTCAAGTGGTGTCATGCATATTTTTGTAGAATATTTATTTTTTTGAGTTCTATTAGAAATAATATCTTTAACAAGTTCTTAAACAATGATTCCATTTTCTTTTTTCCTCTGCTCTATAGTGGGTACCTGAATTGAGACACTACGCGCCATCAGTGCCTATAGTGCTGGTGGGAACTAAGCTTGGTGAGTGAGTTACATAATCACTCAAATCATCCACATTATGGTAAATATATATTATAGTTTTTGTTTCTAAAATCTGGTTATGATTAATCTCTTCTTTCAAGTAGATTTGCGTGACGACAGGCAGTTCTTCATCGACCACCCAGGGACAACCTCGATCACAACTGCTCAGGTTAGAGCATCTCCAATTATATACGTAAATGTATATCTAAATTTAAATTTGAGTAAAAGTAATTAAAAAATCACTCAATTATATCTCTCTAACTATTTACTAATACACGTACCAAATCAATATTTTAATTCAATTTTTACCTAAATCAACAAAGATACTAACGTTTACCCAAATTTTCAATGACTATTTTTTTTTTACTTAACTTGATATTTTTTAAAGGATTTGAGTATAACACGAATTAATGATGATTGGAGACACCATATCAAATGAAGTTTTTATTTAAATTTTTAGTAAATTTTGAATATAGGTGTTTGAGTAAGGGCAAGAGATAGCATAAGACTTTACATGTTTAGTAATCCAAACATTTCATTAATTATGTCGATGGCAATTATGTACTTTTTGATTGAAACAGGGAGAGGATCTAAAGAAGGCCATAGGTGCCGCAGCTTACATCGAATGCAGTTCAAAGACCCAACAGGTTTTGAGATAATAATTTCAAATTTTTAAGTAACACTATCAATTATCTAAAAAAAATCACTCTCTAGTGAAACTCGTATTTGAAAAATAAAAATTATGCTTTATTTGAATATTCGGAGTCTTAAAAATTTCAAATTCGTTGTATGTAAATTTGCAAATTTGTATCATATAGCATTCAAATTCAATTATTTTGCATGATTAATCATAATTTTAAAAATTTAAAGAACAGATGCATCATTTGTGTATGATGACATGAGAAATTGGGACTACTGAAATTATAGAGCTTAATTCTCCCATCTCTCTAGTGTCATCTGATCACCTAAACTAGTATTGTTCATGTTTAAACATGTCAGTTATTAAAAAAAAATCTATATTTATTCCGATTATGAAATATACATATATGAATGATTTACAATATTATGAATATACATATATGAATGATTTAGAATATAATATGAATATTAAGATATCTAAATTTTGGTCACACAGAATGTGAAGACAGTATTTGACGCAGCGATTAAGGTCGTTCTGAGGCCCCCGAAGCCGAGAAAGAGGAGGAGAAAGCAGAGGCCATGCATATTTCTTTGAGTGGACTGGAATTCAAAAGTTCTAACTTTGTTGTTCAAATTCTGGATATTGGGTGCATTTGAGGCTATCATCTATAGTGATTGTTTGGCTATTTGTATCCTTCCAATGGGAAATTATAGTTTTTTGTGGTGTTATTTGAGTGAGCTACATTACCATATAAAAACAATGGCATGCTTTGAATTCTGCTCGCAAACTGTGAACACTCCATTTTCAAGAGGTTTGCCAGATACATATCAACATGATATTCGAATAGCATGGCAACTTGTTTTTTTGCAGTCATCACGTCCCAAACGCAATATATGAAATCATGTTTGTGTACATCCTATTATGATAAATGTATAAATATATGTATTCAATTCAGACAAATGATGGTGCAACATTATTGGAAAGCAGATGAGATGCATCCATGAATTATAATACAAGATTGATGATGTTATGAAATAATGCCAGTCGTGGTAGTTCAATTAGGAGATTATTTATTTATTAATTTAGATCAATCAAACGACCATATGTGCTTCATTTTTTTATAATAATATTCAAAATGTGTGCGAGCTGTGAATGGGGTTATAAGATGGAATGAACTTAACAATTTTCATTCAGTTAATATTTATAGTCAATGGAATATACAAATGGCGGTGCAACATCATGGGAAAGCAGATGAGATGCATCCCTGAATTATAATACAAGATTGATGATGTTTTATGAAATAATGCCAAAGTCTTGGTAGTTCAATTAGAGGATTATTTATTTATTTATTTAGGTCAATCAGACGACCATAGATTCATCAAATGCAATGGCCCATTATATTAATCACACACGACTTCATTCATTTTATGAAATTAGAAACATTCATCTGCCCAAGCAAAAACATAAACAATATGATTTATTTTTTATTTGGCGTCTGTGAATGATTCAAAATTGGTATACTCGGTAATGCCAATGGAGCTGTATTGGATTTGGATGAGGTAACCATAAAATCACTCATATTTCATAATTTTGAATGAAAAAAATAGTCATTCCTTCCACTTTTGCAACTCCACATGTATGTTTAAAAAATTACATTTATTTACAACAGCAAATAAAAGAACGTACATTCAAATGATTAAATACGTTTATTATGTATTTGATTAGGAAAAAATGGGGACTGCAAACTTTGAATTATTAAGGGTACTTAATTTAAAATTTCTTTTGCCAACTCATTATCAAGGTGGCTAGGCCTAGGCGGGAGGACCACCTACTTGTGCATTAAGCGGGTGCCCACGGCCCATGCGTGATTTGGTGGGCTTGGATTACCCAGGTGAATGTGGGCCATGGCCCGAATCATAATGAAAGTGGGCGGCCCATGCGTGATTTGCTGGGCTTGTGCCACCAAGGCTATCAATATGGGTCTTGGACTGGTGTAAATGGGCGCTGTTACACTCACTTTTTTTTTACAGTTCAAAATGCATATACCTTGTTAAAAATCTAGTGAAATATATATATTTTAAATTTTTTTATACTTATTAAAAATAAGTTCATTTAACTCGAAATGGAGCGATGTACACTTTTTATCAAATATATACCTAACTATATTATGGTTACTATTTTAAAAAATTAAAAACATGTGCGGCCTGAGTTTTAGATCGTAAAGATGACTTAATCGAACATTTTCCATGCAACATTGAGTGTTTTCACACCATCTTCTTTTTCAGCACCCATTCCACTCTGGCACTCTTATATATATACTTGCATTAAAGAGATATATACCTCTTTAAAAAAATTTCATATTTACGTGAGACCCCCTCCTATTGGACTTTTTGTATATAAAAAAAGGTACACCCAATGTGAGAAGATCACCTTATCACCCCCATAAAAAAATGTTAGGAATAATTATCCTTGTAATAATTTTTATAGTTTTAACATACTTTGATGGTCCTTATTATCGTCATAACACCAATTTAATATAGGAAGTACTTGAATTAATCGAATGCATGTATTCTTATATTCTTTTACTTTGTATATACTTATTTAACATAATATACTCTATTAGATATTTCATATACTCGATCAGGTATGCAAGAGTAACTAGTTCTCCATCTAATTTCCAGTGTTTGTGAGGTTATAACCCGACCCACATTCACCCATATCTTTCTAGAAGAAATTTATTTAGTTGACAAGTGATTTAAAATTTTTGAAATACATCTATTAAGTGACATTCCACTTAGGTAGTAACTTTTGTCTCTACCCAATGCTTTTAGCACTCCAAAGCTACATTTGTTGTCTCCAACGATCATCAACTCAATGAATGAAGTTTTTTTTCATTTAATTTAATAAATCAAATACATGGATACAGTTCCAATGAAATTCCCATATAAATTAATTAATACCCTTATCTTCTCATATGAACTATCATGTAATTTCTCTTTCACCCCTCAATAATCAAAGTGACAAATCATTAAATTCACCTAAAAATTAAAAATAAAAAAGGTGAATAAAGGACACTCGAATTTATGGTTTTGGATTTTCTAATGGTTTTTTTATTCATTGAATCAGCCCAAAGTAGCCACATCAGTCGCTGACAGCCCCTTCTAATAATTATTATATTTTTATTTAGGAATTTTGTATATATACCCTAAATTATATTTTAATTTTGTCAAAATACACGTGTTAGCCCTTTGTGCAAAATTCATGTCCCTGCGGTCATCTTCCATTTGGTGTGGTTCAGCATTTGTCATTACCTGCATCTGTTAAAAACTGGTGAAATGCCTGAAATGTGCTATTTACATTGAATAGTTTTTTTCAACATCTTCATCTTTTTCAAACCTCTTTCTCTTTCTTTTTTAAACCTTTCATTTATTTAAAACTCTTTCTCTCTCTCTTTTTAACCTCTTCATCTCTTTTAAACATTTTTATCTCTACCTTTTCATCTTTTTCACAATGCGCACGTGCATTTTCAATGGTGATAAGTTCATTGAATCTTTTTGTCATTGTGGTATTCCTTGTAAGATTTAGACATATATCAAAGTAAAAAACAAAAGAAAAGAAGGTTTACAAGTGAAGGGGATATAGTGTTTTTTTGGGTGAAAGAAAATCTAGAGTATATATATATATTTTTTTGAAAGAGACTTTAGGATTTTGATGTGGGGTTTTTGGGTTGCACATGCTTTAAGCTATGGGCATATTTGTTATTTTGCATGTTCGGTTAAATATTTAATTATAGTTCAGCTAAGGTCAAATACTCCATATCATGGAGGGGTACAGATGCACTCATTTAAAGAATAAGATGAAAAATTTTGTACAAAAGATTTTAATAAGGGTATTTTGATAAAATTAAAGTCTAACATGGGTATATATGAAAAAAAAACCTTTTATTTATTTTAAAAGATTCTCAAATTTTTCTGTGCCAAGGATGGTTTTGGTTTTTAATGGAGGAGGGGTTGTAATTTAGCATCGAAAATTCAACGCATCTCAATTAAGGCGATTTGTGGTTGCATGTGCATCAATCAAAGCAAAAGCATGGTTTGCCATTTATGATATGCACGTGTGTGTTGAAGCTTATTTTGCGGGGAAGGATCAATAAATAAATAAATATTAATATTAATTAAATATAGTGGACAGGGAGAGGAGAGGAGGGGGGCATATGTACCCTCATATCCCATGCACCATGTGAACTTTTTGTTTATAATTTGATTACAATGAATTAATTTTTGGCACTATGTGCATCATCTTTTTGGATGGTATAAATGTTTTCGGGGGTGATTTGAAATCTAGATGGATTATATTATGTATCAATGTATCATGAGAATGTCTTTCTCCACTGTTTATCTATAGTAAGAATACATGATTATGTTTTGAGCAAATGCTATGCATACAATTATTATTTTAAAAATATTCTTCAAAGATGTTATAAAATTCAGTTTACTAGAAAATTAAAAAAAAAGTCTCAGATTCTTCTTTAATTATATTGTGATGAGGTCTACAAACCTATATATGTTCAACCACATCATTTGATGGAATGCATGGACAAATTGCTAGTTTGGAATAAAATAGTGGCTAATTTAATACATAGGTATGACGAGACACGCACAAACAAAAAAATTTAACATTACTATTTAAATTAAAAATGATATATTTAACCCCATTTGAAATCATATATGTAACCTGCAAACACATTTAGATTCTCTTCAAAAGGTGTCAACTGTCGATACATATTTCTACGGTAACTTTTGTAATTTCTACCTCAATTATAATATCTTAAAAAAAAATATGTATTTAATTTATATGAATATATATATATATATTTTATATAATGACATAGCATCCGTTGAAAACTTTGTTTTGATTATAAGATTAATGTGGATTCCACCAATCATTTGATGTGGATATCCATTGGATTGCATTATCCACCACGAGGAGATGAACATATTACATGGGAAATTAGATGTTATAATTTTTGTTTTTTAAATGTTAACAAAAAAATGTTGAGCCCTTTGGAAGTTTAAAATTTTTCGTTGGGTATATATAAATTGAATTTGGCTTATGGGTTGAGTATCAAGGGACACCTATTTTTCTGGAGGGGGCCGGAATGCCCACTTTGTGGTGGGTTTGATGTACAGCTTACACACCTAAGTGCAGAATATCATTGTATCGTGTAAGACAATCATTACAGAACATGAGCATCTATGAATGACGAATATATATTGTCTTAAAAACATAGAGTCACACTCGAAACTCGATCGATCATCATCCATCGGAATATTATCTTCTCGTTATAGAAATCTTCTCGTTATAGAATACACTTTTACTTTTACAACTGTGTGCCAACTATAATCAATATTTATATTGTCCTGTAACATTTTTTTATTATAATGTAATAAATGTAAACTTTGTTTAATCTAGTACTATTTCGTGCAACTTAATCAATATTTTCCAACTGTAGATATACCTTCAAAATACAGTCCCTCACAGTTTTCTATTTGAGAAGCCCATTAAATAGGGTTGCCATTTGTAAGGCATACAAGAGATCCAAAGCAATTCACTTGCTTTTAAGGGGGTAACTGGTTTTCACCACAAACACGAATACATGGCTCATTTATAACATGCGGGTGCTCGTTGTTTCAAGCCAGTAGAAAGTCTTGCACTAAAAAAAAAATAATTATATTTTTTTTTACAGTCTCATTTACGATTCATACATATTTTGAACTTTTAAATTATACACTTGACTAATAAAATAAATTTTTTTATAAAAAACATTTATATGAATTGAATATATATATTTTTATATTTTTTATAATAGTATTTATATTGAGTTAGTTGATTATTTTAGTGACATGATAACCATAAATTGAATAAGATTTGGTTTAACTTTCATTCTCCTTCTTCTAGCCTAAACATCCATAGAAATTGAGTTCATGCTGGATATTTCAAACAAAATTTTTCATTTTACCAATTATATTAAAATCGAATTATTAGAAATGATATTCCTTCTTCAGTTCTGCTCAATCAGAGGAGTTTTCAAACTACTAATATATAACCATCCGAAAAATATCTCTCTCTGTCTATATGTACTGTGTGTACCATTCAATAAGAGATGGAGGAGAAAGAGAGAGAGAGGGAGAGGGGTCCACTTCAGTTCTCCTGGACACGATGTGATTGCGTCGGACTTTTGGCTTTCCCGCATCCGTGTAGTGTAGTCCAGGTCTTCGTACGTGCATCTCCAGCTTTTCTTTTTTCAAACCCTAGAAATGGCAGGGATGAACAGTAAAAACAAAAACAGGATCAACATGTTTTCATAATTAATGGAAAATGATCCCTCAAGTGGTCAACAATTGAAAAGTTTGTGACACTGTATGGCTATAATAATGCCCACCTTTTTATATGGATAAAAAACCAACTCTTTATTTCTTTTTTTCTTTCAGAAGATCAGCACATCCATTGGTCATAAAATTAAAAGAGGCCATGACAGCCCATGTTATGTTTCCTTGTGTCAGAGGCCTCCCCACCCCCGTGAAGAAGAAGATGATGGTTTTGCCCGGGTGTACGTCCTATGCACATATAACCTGTCGAGTCCAGGGACCAAAACCTGAATCAATTTGGTGATGATCTAGATTGATAACAAGAGTGCATATCATTTTATTATTTTTTTGTATGGATATTATATTGAAAAAATCACACTGTGAATAGAAGCATAAAAACAAATAGAAATTTATTATCACAAAAGAGAAGCGACTTACATACGTATAAACTACATTCACCGGGAGGGAAGAAAGAATTTACTTTATTTATTTGATAGATTCCATAACTTGTGTGATAGAGTTACAAATGTGACTTCTTTTTAAACCTTAGGACACGGTTTCTAAAACATTACTGGTAAAGAAATATATAGCTAAATATATGATAATAATATCTCTGTATATAATATAAAATTACAACATTGCCATTAAACGTGAAAAATATAGAATTGTATTTTCCTCCATATCATAAGGTAAGTTTTGTTTGTTTTATACTTGGAATGATGGATTCAAATTCTTTAGGATTGTAAAAAAATTATATCTGAGTATACACTGCATGCATACGGAGTTTCCAACGATACGAGAATACTGATGGATCAATACAAATACATAAATGGATGAATGATGCATGTATATTTAAAAGTTAAAAATGCTATGGTAATTATAAATATTAGCAATAAAAATCTCAACTATGTTTTTTTAATGGACACGATTATACATTCATTAAATTTAAAGGGATTATGATCATGCTGTTGAGAGATCAAACACATCAAAGACTTCAGAGAGAGAGAGGGAGGGAGAGAGAGGCATGCTGGAGGAGTGGAGAACAAAAGGGATTTGAATAATTGGAAGGGTTAATGTGATGGCACGCTATGGAGAAAGGTATTGACAATTGCATGTCGGAATCGCACCGACACACCCAACCCCCCTAACTTCCCCTACCTACCATTAATTCTATACATCTTGAGAAACCCCCCCCCCCCCCCTCTATATATATATTATTTATATATTCCATATACAGAAGAACCAATACCCGCATTTCTTGACTTTATTGTCACCATTAAAACCTTCTACAGAGTTTTGTTTCCAGGTTTTGTTTCTTCCTATTCATAATATTGTTTTTTAAAAGAGAGAAAAATTAATTCTGAGTCATTCGAGTAACCTCATAATTATTTTTAGATCCTTAGAACATATTTTAACTAATTTTTAGGTCCCCATACTCTATTATGCATTTTTTCCATGTAATTCCATCTACACTGTTAAATCCACTGTTATATTTTTTATTTTTATCCCTTCTTCACCGTTTGTGTACATTAATAAACTGTTTGTGTACACTGTTAATAGGTCTGTCAGTTTGTGTATATTATTAACATACCTGTGTACACTGTTAATTTGTCTGTGTACTTTTTGATGAATTTTGTACATTATTTTTTTATATTATTATGAATGTCATTATATTGTGGCATGAAAATTTATTATGTTTTTAGGATTGTTATATGTTCATCATCAAATTTGACGCGTATGGGAAAAATCTGGTTGTCTGTGTGGATGGGAGAGGAGAACATAAAGAAAATGTGAAGACATGGACGAAATTGAGAAAAAGGGGTAAAGATAATTCTCATTGGTGGAAGAAACAAAAAAAATAACCCAAGTAATCTGGGACCTAAAAATAAGTCCATATGTTTGAGGGATTTGTAAATAATTCAAAGGTTTTCTGCAGGACCCGAAATTATTATTATTTTTTAAATCATAAATGGTCTTAACTTATCTATCTAAAAAGTCCATAAGTATTGCAATAACTTATCTGAACTTTGGTCATGTAAAAGAACCATTACTTAATATTATCATAATAATGGCTTTTTAACAGGTTCATACACTAGTTTTAAGTTTAATAGAAAATTAAGAATGATCTTTAATTAACTCAATCAGGAATTAAGAATATGATCACAGTATACCTATTAATCACCAAAATAGCTATATTTTTTAGTTATCAAATAAAAAAAAAAAATTGCATTGACCCATGGCCCACAAATTATTTAAATTACGACTGATACGTACATCCAGTCCGTTTTGTAGTCCATTTTACAGTTACGTATACTATAATAATATATTATATACTGCACAATCATTGTATAAAGCGTAAAAAATTTGTTGTTTTTCAATGCGAAAAAAGTTAAACTAATATATCTTAACATATACTTCATTTTCATATAACTACATGTATTTCAATGGGAGAATGTATAAATATATTTTTAAAAAAAATCAATGTGGACTGCAATTAAGACTACTCAGGGGTTGACATATCATTTTCCTTAGATTACAAGGAGTTGGGTTCAACGTAGTAGCTTGTCCAGAAGAGACATCACATGCACGCATGCATGCAAGATGCATCGAGATCTACTGTGGATATTATGCTAATCAATATGTTATATGTGTAATGCTTGAGGCTTACACATGATATTGTTTAATTTTTGCATAGGCATCACATTTAATTTGTACTCATATACATAAACATATATAACATCACACCTACTAGTGGATATGAGACGAAAACATTATGTTAGCTTCTCACCTCATCAGACCTTTGTGCCCTTAAAACTCTTGGCATTTATTCTTGACTAATTCTATACATATTTGTGTGACTCTGAGATGTTATAAACTTAAAATATCTGTCGTTCTAATACTACATCACTCTCTTTGCTAACCACTCTGTTCACACTCTCTCTAACCTTGTTGGCCTACTTGATTGATCATTTGGTTTTAGTTATTACTTATATCAAATTGCTCCACAGTTAGGCTATTGGTCATAAAAGACGACTCCAACGTTAATATCTCTTTCAAGTTTTTTTTTTAAATATCTGGGGATTTTACATGCATTTCTATATATCATAGACTTAAAGTTTTGTAGGTCTAATTGATACATAAAGATAAAATATGCAAATAATGAAAATATTGCAAATGTATGCATTTCTATTTCATAAAAGTGAGTACAAAATATAGCATATATATCTAAATGGGGGATGAGAATGAGAAGATGAGGAAAAAAAAAAGAAAAACCAAAAAGCCTAGTAAGGGTCAGGTAGAAAAAATTTTGACCAAGCCAATTTTTTTTTGAATTTTTAATTTTAAGTTCCTGTAAATATGTCTATTTAAGGATCAATCACTCCAATCTTCATATTTCTTTTTAACTCCTCATATTCAATCGTCTATTTAGTTTTTAGTCCCTCCGTCAAACGTCTATTCATATATCGTTAATTTGTGAAATGTGATTTCATTTTTAAGTCCCTGTAAACTGTGTTATTTAGTGATCAGTCCCTCATTTCTTCATATTTTATAGGAATTGATAACTAAATAGCATAGTTTACAGGAACTTAAAAATAAAATCACATTTCACAAATTAATAGTGTATGGATGGACGTTTGACGGATGGACTAAAAACCAAATAGGCGGTTGAATATGAGGACTTAAAAAAAAATATGAAGAAGGGAGAGATCGATTTCTAAATAGACATGTTTACAAATACTTAAAACTAAAAATCATTTTTTATTATTGGTAATCAAGAATTGTATTGCAGTAAGAAAAGTTTTTTACAAAAATGTTATGATGTACAAAAAGGAATTCCCAAGGAGGAGCATTAATCACAAAGGAGGGAAGAGGAGGGAAGAACCATCCTAGCCGAGCTGCATCCCTTTTGATTGGGATCCTCCCTTGGAATCGTATACCAAATCATGCAAAAAGAACTAAGCATTATAGTCTTCTGGGGACATAAGTTGTACCGGCAGCATCTTGATCATGAGCATTGCGGAGTTCTTGCGAGATATAAGAGGGAAGAAGTAGGGATTCTCCCCTTTCTGAATGAAACGATGCAATTTTTTCAAATTGTTTTCAAACATTAAACTTGTTTTGCTGTTACTAAATTCTCTTGCAATGGAAAGTTTACAGAGTCAAAAAGTCTTAGGGTCTGTTTGGTAACAAGGTTTGGGTGGATTCTGCTTTTTGAAAAGCTAAAATTCCAAAATCGTGCAGCCAAACAGGTTAGATTCTGGCGGAATCAAAAGCTGGATTCCTTTTAATTTCTCTATCGAAATCCGTGTTTTTAAAATATAAAAAACAACGATTTTTTGTCGGAATCGATTTTTTGAATTAAAATCAACTTTTTCTACCAAAATTAAACTCCTTCTAAATATTGATTCTTGAATTAAAAAAAAAGCATTCTAAAAAAGTCAAGGTCTAAAATCATATTAAAAAGCAGCTTTATTCCAAACTTTACTTTTCGATCTGTGTTTCCAAAACTTAGCCTTAACATCACTTACTACTAATCTACTGCTTTATTAAGATTGTTATTTCGAAATTGGAGCATAATGGGAAGAGTGGTTGAACCATTGAAGATCAGAAGAAGAATCCCTCGAGTCAATCCAATTCCAGAGGCACGTCACTTTGCCCAAAATGACCCAAGAGCCACAGTTGCTCACAAAAAGGAACATTTTTTTTAGCAATTAAACCCCTCCAAAAAGAATTATCACTTTTGATTTTCACATTTCCAAATTAATAAATTACCAAATATTGATGTGACACTGACACTGCTAATCATGTACTCAAAACTCATTGTGTTTTTATTTTTATCATTGAAGATGTAAGTTTACCTGTGAAAATAGCAGTTAAATTAATAAAAAGGTTGATTTTTAATTTTAGCAGGGTGTTGATATGATAACCAAACCATGGTCAAAATCAGTCAAAAGTATCATTTTTTAATTGAACTTATCATTGACAAAAATGCTATGATTTTTTTTTAGAGTATTCTAAAAAAAACTCACTTTCCAAGCACAGAGTACCCTTTCTGACTCGCCCATTCTTTTTGTTTGTTTGTTTTTATTTTTTACTTTCAAGACCTCACCCGCATTTACTCTCCCACAACCTCCCCTCCATTAGAACAATCTCCTCACTTATATCTCCCCCCCCCTCCAACCATTAATACCCTGCTGCAACCAAAGCCATAACAAACAAAGGCAACCCTTCTTTCTTCCTCTCTCCATGGAATGAAAAACAAAAGCTAAAGATAAGATGGAGATCATAAAAGCCATTCAATGAATCTCTCTGATAGTAATCCTCAAAAGGTTTGTGCAGGTGGGCATCTCTTTGTCTCTCTTGCCTGGCACTAGAAAGGAATTCTCTTGTACTTTTTTTTTTGAAGAGGGCTTTGATGAGCAATGTTTTTTAAAAGGGTTTTCAGTGCTAAGTAAGGTATGGGATAGAGTCCTTTCTGATCTGACCCTCTCTGTCTCTCTCTCTCTCACACATGCACACACACACTCTCTCTTGTCCTTTTATGTGATTCATAATTTAGGTTCGTGAAAGAGATCTCTGCAACAACAGCAGGAGTTTTTTTTTTTTTTTTTAGTTTAATGGGTGCCTCTCTGATTATTAACCTTTTTTTTTTACTTTGGGAGATGGGAAGGGCTTGTTTTTATTTAATGGGTGTGTTGTGGTGAAATTGAACACGGGTAGGTGGTGGCTATAAGAAAGAGGGGAGGGTGGTTTTTATTGACTATCTGCCTAAAGTGTCTTTCCATCTGCAGGAGTACATTGTATTCTTATATATCAGTAATCCTTCTCTTCCTGATCAACCCATCTGGTTGGCTACTCAGATTAGGTTTTTGAACAAGTCATCAGAAGTAGCAGTAGCAGAAGCTGCAGCACCACTGCCTTCATTCATTCATTCAAAACCCACCTCGACATTCAGATACCATCATCATCACCACCACCACCATCAATCATCATCATCATGGCTTCATCAAACAGGCACTGGCCAAGCATGTTCAAGTCCAAGCCCTGCACCCACCAATGGCAACATGACATAAACACCTCCTCCCTCATGTCCCCTGCTTGCCAGAAACCTCCATACAACTCAGGTAATCACAACCTCTCCCTTTAGGGTTTTATAATCACAACATATACATATCTAGTTAAATGATCCCCACATGAATTCCACTTCAACTTTCTCTAATTTCCTTAGGGTGACTCAATAATACTTAATATACATGTCTCACCTTTCATTTTGATGAATAAATCACACATGTATATTGAAAAAAATAACTGTTTAATTATATCTTCTTGATGACCCTATCATCTTCATGACCCCACCAAACCCTAACCAGCATTCACACACAAAAAATAATTAAGGGTTTTCAAGGGGAGTAACAACTGAATCTATAACAGTTCAGTTCCTCTGTGTGACAATCACATATAAATTTTTCGTTGTTCAATGAAAACCTGACGTGTCCATGAATCTATGTAATATGTTAATTTTACAGTCCAACCTGGTTGCGAGGAGCGGAGCCCGGAGCCGAAGCCGAGGTGGAACCCCAGGCCGGAGCAGATACGGATCCTCGAATCCATCTTCAACTCCGGCATGGTGAACCCCCCGAGGGACGAGATCCGCAGGATTCGAACCCGGCTCCAGGAGTACGGCCAGGTCGGCGACGCCAACGTCTTCTATTGGTTCCAGAACCGAAAATCCCGCAGCAAGCACAAGAACCGCCACCTCCTGACCACCACCAACAACCGCTCCCACTCCCGTCAAACCACCTCCGCCGCCACCTCCTCCTCCTCCTCCACCTCCTCCGATAAGTCCTCCCCCGACAAACACCCCCTCCTCCCCTCCGCCGCCATCGATGTCCCCACCAACTCCCCGACGGCGTCGGTCAACCACACAAACTTGGAACAACTGTCAGCCGTCATCGAGCCGCCTTTCCTTCTCCAAGGGACCGCCGCCTCACACGGCGGAGGGTACTACTTCTCGCCGGACTACCTCTCGAACCTCGTTCAGATCCCCGAACACGGGCTCGGTCTCTGCCCCGGTCTCCTGACCGAGCTGATCTCACAAGGCCAAGTTGGGTCGGAGAAGGAGGAGTTGAAGATGGAGGTTGTTCACCCAGGATATCCTGTCATTGCTAATGCTTCTTCTGTTGTTCCTACCACAACCACCACCACCACTACCTCTACTACTGCACTCAGTGATTTACAAGGTATGTACAATTGTAAGTTAGATTGTCAGAATCTATGCACAAGATATGATAGGGTGGTTGTGCTATTTTGGATTAGATTTTTAGTTACTAAACGGAGTCACAACTAAACACATGAAAAAATAAATAAAAAAGGACTACACGTGAATCGGTTGACGTGATCGATTTTGCCCTCCCATAATGCATGGTCATGTCATGGAGATTCCGAGAGAGTATTAATTCGTACGTTCGCATGTCATTTCAAAGAAAAGATATATGGAGGTGATGATGGGTTCATTCCGTAAATATTATTTGACGTGCATCCATCCATGTCGGTGGGACGGGACGTGTGCATGGCATGATTTTTTTTTGGGTCGACGTCTTGACTGACTGAATACATACACACTGTTTGTTCTTGATGGTTGCTCCTGTTTCTAATCGTGTGTAAAGGGGTTTTTTTTTTTTAATTGATTCAATTAGGGTTTTTTTTATGATTTAATTTGTGTATGCAGGTGGTGGGGTTGGGGAGATGGGTGGACATAGGGTCATGGTGTTCATAAATGACGTGGCGTTCGAGATCGGCGTGGGCCCGATCAACCTCCGGGAGGCCTTCGGCGATGGCGCGGTCCTCCTCCACTCTTCCGGCCACCCTGTGCTCACCGACCACCTCGGTTTGACCATCCAACCACTCCAGCATGGGGCCTCATATTACCTGGTATGTTCCTCTCACATTCACACAGTGGCTTATTTAATTTTGTGATGTGATCCGGTTCTGTCTGAATCTCTTCCGTATTAATTGGTTCGTCTTTATTGAAGACGAATATTTGATAATCATATATGTTTAACATATAAAATTATAACATTTTATCCACATTGCTTATGTGACAAATGTTGATGAGATCCAATCAGATCTCTTTCCATTATTTGGTTTAAAGAGTGGATTATATTATGTAATTAAACTTGTAGTCTTCGACTAATTGATCATAGTGTGAACTTTTTCAAATTGGTATACCATGATCAAGATCTATTGTGGGTTGACATACTTTTGGACCTTCTTGGAGGCTAGCTAAAAAAGATGTTGTTTTGTATACGCATTTACATTAACTGTGGCAGTTGTGTATTTTGGGAGAGAAATATTTATATTGCATATGATATACTGTTTTACAGGACTAACTAATGGTGGTATTTTTCCACTCTTTTTTTTTTTTTACAAATTTGTAAGCAGGTTTAAGAGAAGAGAAGCTAGGTGGTGTGGATTAGGTTTGTTGGTGGTGCTTCATCTATTTTAGGCTATTGTTGTTTCTTCTGTAGTCCCTTGGGCTTAATATTATTTAACATGATTAGTGATATGTATCAGGACTGATATAGCTTGATTTCCAGGGCTCAATCTTAAATATTGGACATGATGTGCTGGATTCTGATGTTTACCTAGCTGTTCGTAGAAACATCTTAAGTACTATATATAGAAAATATGGTGTATCAGTCACTTCATATATTAATGCATGATCATCTCCTCTGTTATGTTTAATTATATATCTATTTTAAATGCTTAAGGAGGAAAATGTACTGTGAACATTAATATGGGGAAGGGGAGATTTAAAGAGGAAAACAAGTAGATGGAAAATTCAATCCAAACTGAACAAAAAAAAAAAAACACTTTGAAAAAAGTGATGGTAAATGTTTCCTATAAAATTAAAGCTTGCCCAAACACTATATATGAAAATTGTTGGTCAAATGAAAACATTCACTTCTCCCACCTTTCTTATTTTCTAAGAAAATTTAAACAGTGAATTCAAGTTTGGCATAAAATTATTAGCTAGCTAAAGTTGATCATGAGATTGATCATCTACTTTTATTATTTTTTAAATTAATTTGTAAAATTTTATATGATGTTTTAAGTTGAACAGTAAGTACAAACAGAACAATCATGTGTGTGCGCGTGCGCGCTTAATTAGGCTTAGTGTATAGGCATGATTGGATTTTGTAATTTATCTTTGTATTGATATTTAAGTTAAGCCACCTATAAACAACCATTGATTGCGTACTATTCTTGTTAAGATGAAATGGATATATAAGTGTTTTTTTTTCTTTCTGGGTCGCCAGTCGTGCACACAATGTTCTACAGACATCCCAATTTAATTTACAAGTGCCTTTAAAATAAAACAAATTGAAGATATATACAATTGCACCACCTTAGTTTTACTTACCATCATCAAATTCCAATGTCACAAAACCAATTAATTACGTTATTTGTTTCACTGATTTCTCAAATGCTTCTGGTTGGTGGATCTTTAGGCGGGATGATGTGTTTGCAAAGCATGTCAATAATGAACATTAAAATCAAAACAGGGTTTTTTTCTTTGGCTAGGGTTTCCTCCTCGTGGGTCCCCAATTTCAATCCATAAAATAATAAGAAAAGTAAATGATAGATACAATCATTGATATACAATTACTTTGCAATTCCAATCAGTTTTAATTTTTTTGAAAAGTATATATTTATCAAATAAAAGCATATACTGAAATGAATTGTATGTTTACATTTTTATAAAAAAATTTAGGTTTTTTTTTGCTTGGTAAAGATTAAATGCTCGAAAAAATTTAGTTAAATACATGCTTGCAAGTATCAGTAGTCCAACCCATTAAAGGTCAATCAGCAGTAATGTGGAATCCAGTTCGGCCTTACAATGTCTTAAGAATTTCAGGTAATAATTCACTTATATCCTATCCGCAGGCCAGTCCAATTCAATATTGTTCATCTCCCAAAATTTTTCATTTAGACACGCATCTAGCATGTGTAAATCAGTTATCCTAAATCATAGAAACTCAATCCGCTTGGAGTTAAAACAAACTCAATTTGCTTGGAGGACAATGGATTGACGGCAACAACTTCACAATCCATCCTCCCGGTTGGTGCATGGACGATTTGGCGAATACGTTACGAAGTGATCTTCACAGACGCACACATATATTAAGAGAACATGTGGGAAATGTTTTGCGCACTTGTTAGGGAGTGGGGCATATGCATCGCGTTGGCACGAGTAATGCACTTCAGGCAGGGGCGGATTGACGCCACGAGATGATTTCAACGGAGGTGGTTTTTGGTCCTTGATATCTACTGGGATGGATGACTCGTCTTCTCTCATATTGGGTGGGGAGGATTATGAGTCACTTGTACATTATCTTTTTCTTTTTATCTTTTTATTCTCTTTCAATTCAGAGTTTCTATTTCGATTTTTCAAAAATAAAATCAGTTAGTAAATATCTATTTAAAAAAAAAAACCAAAGTAAAAGAACAACGAATTCATAGTCTCTATGCACGGACCAATTATATGTTTCACAAACTTCCCAATGGTTATAAAAGCTCTAGGCTCCATGATTTTAGTCTGGATCCGGTGTCTTTGGTTCCCTGAGGGAACCAACAAAGAAACATCACATAAATGGTGAAAAAATATTTTTAATGAAGCCGTACCCATTTTAATTCGGCTATATTTACATAAAACAAATTCTTGGGTGCACTATTTTAATCATTTTTGCATCATTTACGTGGCAGGTTATAGAAACAATGTGTCACTAACATAAGTGATCCCATCCGTAGTTCTACCTTTGACTTTTTTTTATAACTGGTTTGGTAGATACGTAAACTATTTTGATATTTATAATTATTATAAGAATAAATTGTTATACTAGTAGAATAAGTGATTTTTTGTTTAGATGTGTTTTTATTTATTCTTCTCGAAAAACGTAATGATGGACTTTTTTATTGTTTGATTAACCATAGATAAGTTATGGACAAAATGTAAATAAAATGTACATAGATATTAATTTATAAAATGTAGAAAAATAACTTGACTTGTGATCCCCCTGATTTATTAGAGGTAGCGGTCACAGTTAATTTTACAGTGGTGTCCACTTATTCTATTGTTTGAAATAGCTTAATACCAGGAGGAGGTGGAATGGCTATACCATCTACTTTCAGCTTATACTTGCCTCCAAATATTAGCCGATTCCATCAATCCAAACAGGTTTTTTGACATTATTCCATTCTATTCTAACACAATCCCTCTACCCAAACAACCTCATATTTAGTCTATGCGCAAAACTTTTTTAGATAAAAATAAAAATGACAACAATGTATTGAACCTTAACCTTTGAAAAAGAACTCATTATCTATAAATCATGACAACTCAATCGTATACAATTGAATAAAGAGAAATGATAAAAAGAAAAATAAATCTTTCATAATTTTCTCATTTCTCTCAACATTTTGAATGTTATAAAAAAAAATATTAATTAACCATTAAAATTTAATTAATCAAAGAAATAATAAAATGACAAATCTTCTATGATTTAAATATTAAAAAAAACAAATCTCAATTATTAAAATTTATTCAAAGAACGTGATAAAAAAAATTTAAATTTTTTTTTAAATTAAAATTACTAGTTTTCTCTCTCAAAATATCAACCGGTCCCAAATTTTAATCTCATTCAGTCCACATCTCGGATTCGGCCACTAGTTTAAATATACATACAATTTGTTTGGGTAAAAAAAATATGAGTGAACCCATAAAATAGAAAACAAAATGAGGCGTGTTTAAATCCCACGAAGTTCGAAAATACTCGGCCCCACGTGACCAAAGCTGACGAATGAGCAGGTGCCAAGACTTGATAGATTTTTGAGACTGACAAGCGACGACGGTCTTGACCGCCAGTCTCTTTTAAGGTAGGTTTTGTCGTACGGTTTTTCTGCATGCATGCAGCAGGGACTGACTCCCTCCCTGTTTTTCAAAGAACGTTTGACACGAAATCTGTTTGGGAAATTCATATGACGTATATACATCAACAATATATTTATACACATAATACATGACTTTATCTTCTTTTCTTTTTTTTCTTTCTTTTTTTAGTTCTCTGTTATTGTGGTTGGATGGAGGGGATGGAGTGGAGTGGTGTGTTTACTTGCGAGCTGAAGACAACAGTGCGTGCGAGTTGACAGTATGGAAAACGATGTTTATTTATCCAACACATCTTGAAGGGCTGCCAAACTGAGGATACGAGGGGATTTGATTTGATGAAATTGAATCCTTTGGAGGGAAAAATTGGGTCTAGTATGTAAGTTCGTTTGGATGTAATGCCCAACTCCAACACTATAAGTAATAATAAGGCAGACTTACATTTTACGTCGGGCCCATTTTATACTTATCCAGCCCATCTATAATTGTTAGGGAAATGATATGTCCAACCCAACCCTTACCATGTTTGGTTCAACAATTAAATTATTATGAGATTTATGACTATTTTAGTACAAATAAAGATAAAATGATTTTGTGTTTGATTAAATGAATTATAGATAAAATGATTTTGTGTTTGATTGTATTTTGAATTATTCAAATTGGGAAACGTAATAATAAAGTTTTATAGTATGGATAAGAATTTATAAAAGTTAAAAAAAATGATGACAGTTGATTTAACAGTTGATTTATAAGAGGTCATGATAATTGATTTGACAATAAACCCACATATTCTTTTGATTTGAATAACTTAAAATAACTTAAATCTAATTAGTTGATAGAATCTATATACTACTTTATACTAGTTAATTATGGCATACATATTCTCATTTATTTCAGTTATCCAAACATTTATAATGAGGTTATTCTGACTAATTCTAATTTATTCCTGGCTTATTCTCGCACCAAACATAGGCTTAGTGTAGCCCACAGTCCAAATATATACTTAGCTAGATATTTGAAATATATACATAAGTACATATTGTTATAAAAAAAAATGTGTGTGTGTGTGTGTGTATAAACGAGTATATTTCTTCTTTGAAAAATGTTAAATTTATAACTAAATATATCATGCACTATTATCATCTACACAATCAATAGTGGAAAATATAGATGGTTGGAAGACCACCTTTAGACTACAATGCAGCAAACATATTGAACTGCAAAAAGATTGAATGTATCAATGCTCTGGTTTGTTAATCTCAGGTCCTCTGACTCAGTGTAGAGGGACCATGGTCCGTGGAGTCTCTTAAGTACCGAATGCCATGGGGAGGTGATCAAAGTGAGAGAGCTTGATATGCTAGATGGCCTTATCAGGATGTCTAGACTTGATTATGAATCATGTATCATTACTAATTATGGATATCAGGCAGCTATATATATATCTTGCTTAAATCATGTATCATTACTAATTATGAGGCTACATGTTGGCAAGAGTTTTGAGGGACCCAAGTATATTATAAAATCATGCCATGTATAATTGCTTTAGATATTGTCCATTCAACTATGGATCCACACATTGATTGATTTACCAGCAGAGGACGTGAGATATTGCCTTATGTATCCTAATCCATTGCCTTAACTATTCTAAAGTGAAGCTCTCTTATCACAGTTATCAAGGTTTCCCCTAAGTTATCAAAATATAGTTATTAGACTTCATACTTAATCAACAACTTTCTTTTATTTCATCCTTTTAGGGAAGTATGATGCTACATAGATTGGAGTACATTAGGTCGCCACGTGAGCAATAGAAGTCAACTAACTTAAATTTTCATCTTTCTTCCCAATTAATATTACATGTTAAACATGCAATTATATTGGATGTAAATTTTTCTTAATTGGTAGTAGTATTGGATGTAATTTTAATGCCAAAGGAAGAAAGGATATATATATATGCATCTTATAAAACTTAAATGTCAGATCAATTTTCTCATAAGAAATTGTTGGATCAATTTTCTTTACCACAATAGACAATGATTTTGATGTTTTTTTAGTGACAAAAGTTGATTCATAAGATGAATCACAAACAACTCACTAACAACCATGATGCAATAACATGCTCATTTTCCTTCATTTTTATTCCATCAATCTTTTTCTTTGAAATTTCAACTTTTGATGTTTTCCGCTCTTCAAAGCTCAAATTCATTAACCTTCTATATTAGTCCAATATAACCATGCATCTCTATGACAACTCAGTCAGCTCTTCATTTCAAAATTTCCACTTGGTTGCGTTTTAAAGTCTCTTTTTTTGAAAGCTAATATATTCTTTAATGCATTATATATTTCAATATCTCAATATATACGAAAAAATAATATAAAAAATTTACATTTGATAAGCGTTTGTATTTCATCTTTTATAAATAATGTACTTCTTAGTTAAGTAGATTTAAGTAGATTTTTTTAAAAAAAATCACAAACGGGTCTGCAAATTAATAAGATTGAATGTAATATTTTTCTCTGTTTTTCATATTATTCTCACATTATTTGACAACAGTAAATTTGAAATAGTATTCTCATATTATTTGGCAATTAATAAATATGTAAGATATATCTTTTATTACTAGAATATTATTTTTACTCTCAAATAGTTGTTTTAACTCTTTCTCTTGAAAGATATGTGCATAATCATTTTTTCTTTAGACAAAGTAGTATAAAAAATGTAAATAATCTTAAATAACTATCAATAAAAATTAGTGCATCAATCACCGTCACTTCTTTTTTTTAGATTTATCACTAATTTCATTTAGGAGTAAAATTCATATTTTGAAAAAAGATATATAAATTATATCAAATGTTAGCAAAAGATAAATGATTTACATAATAAGACTAACTTCTTAAATTTCTGAAGATAAAAATGAGTTGAGCTTATGAATTTTACAATAGCTTATCGCTAAAAACTTCTTTATTTGTTGGTAAAGAAGTCAAAGGTAATGACTTAAACAAAACTATACCGAATTACACCAGATTGAATTATACAGTCATTCATGAATCATTTATGTTATTAACACAAAGACATTATTCCTTAGTTTATTTTTATAATTAAAATGTTAGACTCGATCATTTTTACAGTTTAAAATTCTAAACGCACCTGTTTTCATGTTTTAAAAAATAATATACATTATTATCTAATGAAATATATGTATATAATTCCATTTTAAATTGAATGAACTTATTTTTAATAAATATAAAAAATTTGTTGAGATATACATCGTTATATGTTTTACTGGATTTTTAACGAGATATATTAGACTGAAAAAAAATAAGGTCTAATTTGGTAAATGGATAAATATTAGGGATAAATTAGCCTAATTTATGAGGATAAAAAATTATCAATTTTATCCATATTTACATGTAATAATGCATTTTGTTATCCCTATTTTTGTGTTATTATTTTTAACTTTGCATTTGGATCACATAATATAAAATATGGGATAAATTTAAATTTTTTTAAAAAAAATAACAAGTCTACCCTTTCTAATAAAGGGGCATGATGTAAAACCAATATTGCTGGTTTTGGTTTTAAGAATTTTTTGTTTTAAGAAGTTTTTGTTTTTTGTTTTTTTTTAATGATAGTCATAAATGTTATCCATGTTTTACAAATGAGATTAAAAAATAGGATAAAATTAAAATATCTTTACTCTTTTTTTTAAAATAAGTTAAATTATTCATTTTTTTTACGGAATAACACGTTATTCAATTATTTCATTATCCTAACTAAGTCTAACAGCGCCAATTTATTATTCGCACTTTGTTGTCACGGGAGTCCACATGTTTACAACAGGCCCATGAACCAACCCATTCCCTCAAGAATTCCACCCATCAGACGGCCACAAACAGCTAGATCCCACCTTTCCAAACAAAATACCAAACAAACCCTCCCACATTCCCACTAATTACTTTCGGAAACGACAGACCCCTCTCGTTTTTGTCCAGCTCGGTCTCCCTCGATATATTACAAACCCCGGCCGTTTTCGTACCCCCTTCGAAAATGTTTGTCGACCTCACTTGAACGACATCTGTTCAAAAAAACAAAAACCATTAAAAAAGAAAACCGGATCGAAATCGATCGAACGGAACGACGTCGGAGTCGGAGGAGGAGAAGAGGCGGAGCGAAGGATGACTTACAGGGCGGACGACGATTACGACTACCTCTTCAAGGTGGTGTTGATCGGGGACTCCGGCGTCGGGAAGTCGAACCTGCTGTCGAGGTTCACGCGGAACGAGTTCAGCTTGGAGTCCAAGTCGACGATCGGCGTCGAATTCGCCACCCGGAGCATCCACGTCGATGACAAGGTCGTCAAGGCCCAGATTTGGGACACCGCCGGTCAGGAGAGGTACCTGAAACGCCCCCCGATCTGTAGATCTGATCGGTTTTTAGGGTTTTGCGTTTGATTTGTTTTTGGTTTGGTTTTTGCTTCTCTTGATCTGGTTTTTTTGTGGTTTTTTTTTTGTTGAGATCTTGGGAAAGATTGGATTTTTAGTTTTTTTTTGGGTGGTTGTGTTTGTGTTGATTGATTTGTTGGTGGGATTGGGTGGTTGGATTCGGTACTTGATGGGATTTGAAATGGTAATGTGAGATTATTTGATAGAAGGGGAAATGTTGGATGATCCCCAATTTTAGTCCAAAGCGCTCAATTTAAATTTGTTCTGTCTGTTAGAAGGGTTTTAAATGGCATTATGTGGGGGTGGTGTTGCATGATGTGGAATTTGTGGAGATGTGTTGTGTTCTTTGTGGAGGGAAGGTACATGAATCAATGATTTGAGGTAATCAATGGGAATCTGGAGATTATAGTATCCCTATCTGTTGTTGAATCAAGGGTGGATCTAAGTCAATATTTTGGGGTGTGCTATATAGCTTATATTAAATATTTATATAGAAATTTTTTTGTTCTTATATTTAATGTAATTATTTATATACCAAATAATGTGATATTTAAAAGACTTATATATGTTAAGAAAAAAAGAAAAAAAATGTTATTAAAGTTGAATACTTTGATTTTGTAAGAATTGCTAGAAAAATAAGAAGAGTTGTTTTATGAATATAAATTTTCTTTATTGTTCAATTGCAATTAATTCTTAAAAAAATATTTGAATTTTAAAATTTGAAATTGTTAAAATTTATAATAAGATCGAGGCTGTGTTTGGTTGTACGATTGCAAAACTGATTTAGACAAAAGTTGGGTTTAAATCTGATTTTGTAAGAAGCTATTTATCCACAGTTTCTAAAAAACTCAGATTTTGAGTACTTTTTCACAAAAATATGTATGCAGCTTTTAACCCCAATTTTTTTGTTTGGAAACGGGTTTGGAAAAAAGAACTTCCTGCAAACTCAAAAGCTGCCTAAACCAGTTTCCAAATGGTCCGGAGTGCGATTTGGTTTATTAGGTTGAGATCTAATTTGTTATGATACTATTCTGATTTGTTATTAATTTGTTAGATTGATATCTAGTTTGTTAGAAGTATATTTTATGTATAAAATGTAATTTATATAATATTAATATTATAATATGTAGCATCAAATATAAAAAAAAAATACAAAATCTGGGCCGGGCTACAGCCCGGCCTAGCCAACTCGTACGTCCACCCCTGTGTTGAATTGTTCACACCAATGGATATCATGTGCCAGAAATGGAAAGGATCATATATGTGAAAGAAGGGAATTTGGAAATGAAAATTGGGATGTATAATGACAAGAAACAAATGACTAAGTTTTATTGATGTCCGTGAAACTAACCTGACTACAATGTCTAATGTCTTGGGAATTGCTTAGCTCAGATCTACTATACGTGGATCTCAGCAAATGAAAAAGTTGTATCAGCCGAATCCTCTCTAGAAGTAGTAGTGCCGGAAATGTACCTCGAAAAGTCTTCATGTAGATGTATGTATGCAGGTTGCAGAACCGATCTAGGTCTAATTAAATGTACATATGGTGATTTTTTGGTGCAGTGCTCTCATGTTAAACAGAACTGTTACAAAGCTGGCAATGAGCGAGTAAGTAAAGGGGGTAAGACGGTAATAAAACCAATTAGAGGTGTAGTTAAGAGTGTGTGTGTGTGTGTGTGTGTAGATGAAAACCCCTTCTATGTCAATGGGAAAACCTAGAGATGGATACAGAGAGTACTGATGTGTAGAATTGTGTTGTTACAAAATTGATGATCTTATACAGGACCAATGGCAGCATATATAATATGATGTTTTTAAGTATCCACTGTTGTGAATTGTGTTTCCTAGTGACATTCCTTGCACAGCATGCTTGCTGTTGTTTTCGCAGAACAGCATTAGTTACTCTGTTTCTCTTCATGTGAAGTCTCTTTGGCTTCTCCATCAACTTTTTTCTTCAATATTCATTTTAGAAACAGGGTCACTGATTATTATTTGATACGGAACATGCAATAGCAGTCTTGTGGTGTTTCTAGGATATGTATTGATGACCGTGTGGATATTTGATCTTCCCAATCACAATGCTATGTGAACTTTTTGGATTTTGAGTTACCTTTGTTAACTTTATGATCACAATGGTGTTTTTTATTTTTTTTTACTTGGATTGGATTTTGGACTAATTTAACTTCGATGAATTTCAAGTTTGTTCACAATTATTTTTTTTATATGAATATCATCTTGGAAAAAAAAACCTGCGGAATACTTTATCACCTGGTTACATAGATAGCATCATAGAAATGCTACAGGAGTTCTTTCTACACCATGCAGCAAATACAGGTCATTTCTTTTTCATTATATCCTCATGGCTATCCTCATGGCGACCTATAAAATGATCACATAGATGCTTATTACTACTGTTTCTTTTCTTGTATACTTCTTTAGCATAACGCCATGGAAATTAACCATCTAACCTGTGTGTGCAAATAGCCTTCTAATTAATATATAGAGCTACTTTATTTTCTCTAGTAGGGTAGAATGATAAAGTATAAGATCAGGATCAAGTTAGAGTGTTAGACAGCCTTTCCAGCTCCTGAATTTCATGGGGATCAAAAACAAGCTATCCTAGAGGAGACCCATAGAGAAACAAAACAAATGAGTGAGTATAATGATCTTTCTTAATTCAAGTATGAATCAAATATGATATATAATTGTCAACTTTATACATAAGGTAGAGTACACAGAAGCACGAGGATCCAGTTAATTAAAGCAACCTACATGTTTTCTTTTTCTGATAGATTTATCCATACTGTACCTGGTTTGGATTCTATAAGTGAATCCTTACAATCCATTGGACCTTATACAATAAAAGTATATGCTCCTCTAAAAATAAAATCAAAAGCATGCACTGTATCCAGGACTGTACATAACATTATCCAATTTTTTAAACTTTTAAGGTACCGGGCGATCACAAGTGCGTACTACCGGGGCGCGGTGGGAGCGCTCCTGGTGTACGATGTGACGCGCCATGTGACGTTCGAGAACGTTGAGAGGTGGCTGAAAGAGCTGCGGGACCACACAGACTCCAACATAGTGATCATGCTGGTTGGGAACAAGGCGGACCTGCGCCACCTGAGGGCGGTCTCGACGGAGGACGCCAAGGCTTTCGCGGAGCGGGAGGGGAACTTCTTCATGGAGACATCTGCGCTCGAGTCAATGAACGTTGAGAATGCCTTCACCGAGGTCCTGACCCAGATCTACCGTGTCGTCAGCCGGAAGGCCCTCGACGTCGGGGACGACCTGGCCGCCCCCCCCAAGGGTCAGACCATCAATGTCGGATCGAAAGACGACGTTTCAGCCGTCAAGAAGGTCGGCTGCTGCTCTGCTTAGAAGGTTGAAAGAGATTAAAATTGTTTTTGTTTTCGAAAGCTTGATCCACCCGATTGATTTGCTTCTTGTGTCGCCGGTAACTCTTTGGATTTTAGAAATTTGTGGGGGCGGCGGCTGAGAAGATTAGGTTTGTTTTTCTTATGTTCTTATGTCTACTGCTGATTTAGTATTTGTTATACTTCCATATTATTTTCGTCTTTATGAAAAATTGATTGTTGTATGACTTGGTTTTATAGCTTTATGTTATATTGGGTCCTTTTATTTGTGGATTATATGAATTCTCTGATTAGGATAGGTTGTTTCTTTTAACAGGGATGTCACAAATGATTTGATTGGATGCCCGATTTGGGACCACAAATAGAATCATTAATCTTGCAGTTCACTTCAATTAGCCCTTTTTTATAATCTGAACCATACATTTTGATTAATGAATAAAATATTATATGCCACAATGCAAAAATTTCTGCTAATTATAGTTATCTATTAATCTTATATTACACCCCAAAGAGGAAGAGCGAGAGCAGACAAATGCACTAAAATAAGATTACAGGCTTACCCAATCTTTACATGCAGCCTCTCAGCATACAATTTTTTGCTTTTCACAGAATATAAATAAATATTTATATTATTTGTTATAAAATACATGCTTCATTACATGATGAGCTATACAATATTCTAAGCATGTCAAGACTGCACACAAGACCGTCTACACCCATTAGCCCTTCAAGCACATCAAGTACACAGATTCAGTCTCTGGGGCGGCCTTTGTTAAAATCAACCATACTTGGCACTATTTTCCATCCAATTGATATATACTTTGAGATGGAATGATAAATAATATTAAAAAGTAGGTAAGTTAGAATACTATCCCAATGAAAAGTAATATCAAACCATCCTCAATTATCAGTTTCATGTTCATTTTTGCTGGGATTCTTAAAATCTAACAATTCAAACTCAAATTTTGAAAAACTTTATTTTATTAACTTTTCAATTGTTGGATTTTTTTACATAAAAAAACAAGATGTGTGATTGAAAGCTCATCACTAAAAATGTGTCTAGATCTACATTTGGGAATCTTCCGCTTTTCAAACGCGGAATCTGCTCAACGACAAATCCAAGCGGGGCCTTGATGTTGAATCTCACAGGGCATCCCGCTTCATTCAAAATTGTAAACCATTATACCATGAATAATAAACTTAACCTTGAAGTTGAAATCACAGCTATGTGAGGTAATTATATGGAGCTGATCTTCATCAAATGACTCAAAAGACTACAATCATACACCTAATTGGGATAAGCTAAATATGTCAATATTACCGTTGAGGGTACATAAACCAATCTCCCTCATCATGCTTCCACAAAAACATAAGACAATGTAAACATGGAAGTTTACATGATCAAATAGTAAAATCTGATCCAATCTAATGCATGAATGTTCACACAACAATCAGAAAATAAATTATCAGCTGGTAATTGTATATTCATAGCACATAGTATCTTCACCTGAGCAGCATATTATTTGCGAGCTTCAGACTTCTTCTGCTCCTTGGCTGCAAGGATTGGAAATATTCAGTATGGAGATGGTAACATAGCTTAGCACAGAATTAAATGGAATGAGTGGGGGATAACTGGATAAGGGGGTCATACCAGCCTTTTCCTCCTCCCGTTTCTTGGCGGCATCAGCCCTCTGTTGTCGAATCATTGCTAGACGCTCTGAAATAACAATACAAAGATAAATTATATTCAACTTTTCTCATCAAGATTCCATGGAAATGAATTCCATCAAAGAGCATGGAAACTGAATAATATACTCAGCCTCAACATAATCAACCACCAAAAAAAAAATCTCATTTTAATTCATGGACTCAACCCTCAATAAGCTATGATCTAATAGGAGATATCAATTTCCATCATTTTGATTCACAAAACTGGGGTATAGAGAACATCTATCGAGGGTAAATAATGGAACCAAGTACATTTCAACTACTAAGGCACATTATGGAACCAATCTTGGCTAGAATATAAAGATGTCTAGATACCAGAACATTTTAGGTTTTCAGTGGACAACCCTGTAATTTGAATATGAAATGCAAAATAAGCCTCTACCATATAACACAGTTTAAATCAATCTCACGGAAACCACAATACTGGGAATTGCAAGTATGACAAAGGCAATAGCGTGATGCACTTCAACTCTAAAAGTGGATGGAAAATTTTCCCATACATATCATGAGTGTGTTCAGCACTTACCCAAATATAGGCAATAACACATTAATATGACGGTAAAACAATTGAAAAGGGGAAAAATCGATATAAATCCCTAGAAAGTTAGCTAATCAATTTTAGTCCCTGTAAAATTGGAAAATCGTCAACACTTACCCAAATCTTTCCTTGCTTGTTCAGTTTTCCCTTGTTCCTGCAGCCTCATGAATCGCTCATGTGCTTTTTGCTTTTCTATTTCTTCCCTGAACCAGAAAAAAAAATACGATGAGCATCAGTGCCCCAAAATGTATCATAACAGAAGCACCAATAGAAGTAATGGAATGCTCCAGTTAATTAACTGGTTAGTCCCCGTTTGGATAGCAGAATTGAATTATTCTGGATAGATAACTATGTCAGTATAGATAACAAATCTACTGGAATAAGAGATTTTATGTTTGGTTGTGTTTTTGTTTATTCTCATTGGAAAATGTAAGAATAAAGGTTTAGTTGTTTGGTTGATAAAGATCAAAATATAAATAAAATGTAAAAAAATTGATTTGACATGTGGACCCCTTGATGTATAAGAGGTGTTGATAGGTGATTTGATGTGATAAGGTGTAAAAAGTTGATTTGACATGTGGGCCCATGGGAATAGATAAACTGAGTATAGCTTATCCTAGAGGTTACTTAGAATTGTTATACTCTCTTATACTCGTTTAAACTGGCATAGTAATACCAAGTTATACTCTGCAAACAAACAATCATTTTCCCTATCTATTCTTATACCACCCTTATACTACCCTTATACTAGCTTATTCCGCTTCCCAAACGGGGTGTTAGAGAATACCAAAGTGAATTTTCTGAGGTGCCCAATTTTTTTCCATTTTTACCATTTTGTATGATGTTTATCGAATTAATGAACATAAATAAAACCTTTGATAATAATTAAAAAAAAAAAAAAAACACACACACACACACAGCTGGTCAATTCTACCTTGAAATCAACTTAAAATCACGGATTATTTTAGTTGTGGAACAGATTGAATGACAACTTGAATCATGAATTCATCATTCTTTTTTAACCATGAGAATTATAAAGTGGAGAGATCTAAAAAAAATAAAAACAGGTGGCCATTTAATTTCAAAACAAAAATAAATAACATTATATTGGAATTGCACATATCTTCCAAGCTCTTGTTCTGAGAAAGAAGACCAAAATTGCACCCACTTCCTAATAAACACATATAAATATACTCAGATGATAATGATGCAAAATAATAATCTGCTTGCCATGCCATGTCATAATTAAGTTTAAAAATATTTTCCATACAAAAAGTTTAGGACAACCATGATTTCAGCAATATAAGAAAAAGAAAAACTGGAGATAAATTGACAAATATCTCATTACGCAATGCCATTCATGTTTATTACTAATAAATGCCATGAAACATCAATACATCTTGAGACCTACCCCTGGATATTTTTCCATTTATGTGTGTAGATTTTGAAGTAGAACATAAGGTATTCACTTAACAATACATGTTTTGACTTTTGAGGAATTCCTGATACAATGGGATTGGATATAATTTGATCGATGGTAACTGACTGATAAAACTCAGGTGCAAAAGATATTACATTGACTAGATATTCAAGCAAAATTATAATAGAAATAGCATTGAGAATAAATAAGAAAAGAAAAATGAAAGTAGCACACACCTTTCACGCCTTGAGAGCTCAGTTGTTTTCTCAAACTGTGTCAATGAAAAATATAGTTATGATATCATGGTAATAGATTGATAAACAAGTAAGTAGATAAGCACGTATTATATGAGGCTGCAGGAGACCTGACTTGAACAAAGAACTGCTTGCCCTCTTTTGAATGCATGATAATGAAATGAAAATGAAATTGTGATAGATAACTACCTTCAAATAAAAAAAAGGGGAAAAAAGAAACAAAAATTAAAAAAAAAACAGAAAGAAACAGATAATGAAGAATCAAATAACAGTAACAGAGGACTAAAAGAGAAATGTTGCAACTGGAAGAACAGAAAAATGAAATATATCTAGAATATAATAATGTTTTAATGCAAAATGTTTAAACATTCCAAAGCATCTAGTATCATACTTTTCCATTAACAACATATATTTTACACCAAATGCTCAGTCCATTCACCAAACTTCATGAAAAAACTGCTAATTGTCACATTAAATTAACATTGATATGGATATAAATATATGAATGATTGCCTGACAGCATAATATTGTAATTTTATAGAGATTGGTAGTAAGAAAGATTCATGAATTTGAACAAAGCATTAGGTGGACCAAGATGTCTTTGACATCAAATACAGTTCTCGTTTTTGTTACATTCATACATGTCATGATCTATAAGCAGTCTTGCTCTACATGACTCATGCTAGCATTCATGCGATAAAATGCTTGCATGACAAGCCTTCAAGTCTGATAACACATATGACAGCAAACATATTTGGATGTCATGAACACAATCATGAATGATCTCAAGGTCCTGACATAAGCAATGAGAAGCTACCTAAATATCAGTAACTCACTTATACAATTGATGATATAGAAAAAGAAAAAATTGCAGAAAATATACAATGGGCTTACATCGACTTGTCTAGCTTTCACATTCTTTGGTTTCACCAAATTTGGATTCTCGATCTCAATCACACCTTGGGTACTTTTCTTTTTCTGCCAAAGAAGTGCAAAACAAAGGTCAAGAAATAGAAAAAAAGTTTATGAGCCCCCTTCATAACAATATGTGCTGGATGAAAAAAAATATAGCCTACTAGGCTGATAGAAAATAGTATGAATAAAATACTACTGGCAGCGGAGATAACTGACCTCAGTTTCATCATCAGATTCCTCTTCAGATTCTTCTTCAGATTCTTCATGCTCTACTTCTTCTTCAGCTTCTTCCTGGTGATTTAAAAAAAAATGTTTTGCACTTATCCAACGGACTCTCTCTCATTAGGCATCAAGAAAGAAGTATATATTCATTCCAGGTCTTGTCTTCCTAGCATAAAAAGATAAAGCATTTGTGCACAAAGACCCTTAGTATTGAAGGGAAAAAAAACTGATATGCAAAAAGCTACTTATTTCCCTTGTTAAAATATTCACCTTGTGTGATAAGGAAGTGGAAAGTCATCCACATCATATAAATCTCACATAGTGTTTTGTCCCTTGCTTCTTGATCCAAAATTTGCATGACTAAGAATTATGAATGGGCACAAGCTACTTTTTTGGAAAACCCAAAAACAAAAACAAAGAATGCGCACAAGCCATGAAGTAATGAACAAGGACACGATATATCAGTGGCTGATAGCACTGTCCATGACACAAGGCAAGACAAATATTGCAAAACTCTCTAGGTTCATTGCTGAAATGGGTGGACATCAATCAATCGCATCAATCTAATAAACCCAAAGATAATGATAATACAAAACCTAATGAACCCAAATATAAGTGGAGGAATCAAAATCAGTGGACGAGTGCACAATATACCCGTCTAAAAGTGCGAGGCCGGGCCGAAGTTCCAGCAACTGCAGTAATAATGGGAAAACAATCAAGTCAGTCTCTCTTGGAGTCTTAGGTAAGAATTAAATTGAAAAACTGGATTCGACTGTTTTTTGGGATAGAAAAAAAAAATCAGATTCTGGTATAATTGTTTCCAAATGCTCCCACTGCACTCTTTTCAATATAGTTTTTGAAAAATCTGTTTTAAAAAAATGGGTTCCTGATCGATTATCGAATAATCCTTTCCAAATACTACCTAGCTTTTGAAAGCTTGAACCAGAACAAAGGATTTCATTCAAGCAATTCCACTGGTCATGTCAGCGATCATAAACCATGGTAATTTCAAACGCAACCCTAATCAAAATTTATTAAAAAAACAATAACAAAAACCGATCGTTCTACAGCAGGCGATCAAAACCTGCCAAGATTTTTCACAAAATCTGGACACACAAAACAAATAACAGGATCGACAAGATATCCAAAGACGAACAAGAAAACCCTAGATAGAGATAGAGAGAAGGGGGTGGAGGTTACATACGCATCTCTTCGGGGGTGGAGAACTGGCGACGGCCGGTGGGCTTGCCCTTGAACTTTCCTCTGCCCATATTCGAAGAGATCGAAGAAGAAGAAGAAGAAGTTCGGATCGATAGATCGAGATTCGAAGAGAAAAATAGGTTCTCTCTCGACGGGCGACGTGTGTCGATGAAAACCCTAGCAGCGGCAACAGCGGGAATCCTACGCCGCTTGTGGAGCACTAGAGCGAATCCTGACGGACGAGATTCTGGGTGTCGTGAGTCGCGTGTTAGCCCAACGTATACTGCTTTTGGGGTTGGGGTTCAGATGTCCGGGCTGGGCCGGGCTCGTTTACTAGTCGAGCCCCAAGCATACTCAATCCATTTTACAGCCTTGTTACTTTGGCCAAATACAGTTCACTCTTACATACAATAAAAATGTTTATGTGGATCTTATATCAGCAGGGTCCTCACGCATTCCAGGCTCGCAATCTGGGTGCTGGGCATTAAATTGGATTGCGGGCTATGCGGTGAGGAGGTGGAGTCATCGAAACACTTGTTCATCTCATGTCGAATGGTACAACAGGTATGGGACAGACTAAGGAGGGCGATTGAATTAGAGGTGGACTTCACTGATCTCAAAGGGATGTGGGCTGCGGGCAACCGATTGCGTGGCAGTGGGGACATGTCAATTAAGGCGAAAGTGTCCTAGTTGTTCGCACCCTCTTTGATTTGGGTGACTTGGCTAACGAGGAATCAATTGATCTTTAGGGGGGGGGGGAGGAAGACCGTATGAAGAGAATATTTAGGAGATGGTAAAGGGTTTCATTCGAGATTGGGGGACCTATTATGTGAGGGGATGGGGCATTAACTTCTACAATGATAGATTAGTTATAACAAGAGGGTGTTTACGTTTAAAGTTTGGGTAGATATATCTTCTATTCAAGTTTTTGTGATTGTTAACGTTATGTTGTATTTCATTTGCTTTGAAAGTATTTGTATTGGGTCTCGCTCTTGATATATTAAGGTGTACGCCTAACATTTTTCTTAAAAAAAGATTTAGTATATTTCATATAATAAAATATGTATTTTTATAAATAAAAAAATTTAATGTAGACTTTGGTGAATTGTATAGACTTGTGTATGAAATAAATTTAAAAATTATATAATTCTAAAGAGATATATACCTTGTTACAGCGAGTAAAAATGTCTAATGAAACATATAGGATTATAAATAGTCAGTAAAATGGTCGAGAGTAAAAACGCCAACTGACAACCTACGGATGTATATCAATCCCAATTGCATTCAAATCCAAATGTTACCCCCAAGTCAGTGAAGTCACTCACCATAACGCATACCTACAGTTTCAGTCAATTCGCCTGGACGGTTTCATGCGACAGATTAAGAAAATCGATCCGAGTGAACGGGTGAAAGGTAGAACTGAAAATGTTTGAAAGAAATATATAGAAACATATGTATAATTGTTTTATAGAACCCCCCCCCCCCCCCCCCCTCCCTCCTTCACTATTTGAAGGGTATAAATTTTGACGATGTTCATGTGAGAGCAGCTGAAAAAACGATCAAAGGTGTTGCGAACAAGTGTTATGATCTTATGAGTCAAAGTTTAAGAAAATTTTATGGGCGCGTCTATCCTCACTTATCTTTTTTCTTAATCCACCACCTTATTTTAGCCATCTCCAGACATTTAGCCCTTTTTGGAAGCTGTATAACCCCAGATAGATTTTGAATAAGGTGAAATATGTTAAATAAAGTGTTTGGTTACTCAGAATACTTAGAAAAAAATGTAAGCTTAGATAAACTAGAATAAAGTGGTATGTCGATTTCAGTTAACCCCTAGAATTAAAGTTATTATAGATTATTTTACTCAGAGAATATGTGAGCCCACTGTAAAATCAATTATCATCACCTTTTATAAATCACTGTTTAAATCAACTATCATCATTTATTCACTTTTTATAAATCTTTATCAACATTTTATTTAAACAACAACTTTATTATTATATTTTTTAATAAGAATAATTCAAAACACAACCATACATAAAATCATGTTATAATTATTTATATTCATTTATACCAAAATAACTGTATACTCAAGAATAAGTAATATTCTGATAATGTGATGTTGAACTGTTTGTGGTGATATCGAATTGTATATGATTTAATAGAGGAATGTGAAACACAAGACGTTAGATTTTTCATTCTCTGATTTCGCCCATTTCAGCTTATTTAGAGGATTTGAAACTGATATGTTTTCATCTTTGGCTAATACCCCTTGTGGATCATGTGTTTCATCGTGTCATTGAAATGCAATGAAATGAAATTTTTCATACTAAGTTTCACATCTGAAAGCAAGTTGAATTTTTTGGTGTATTTGATGAACCGTGGGTTTCATTATTTTCTGTCTTCTGCTTGACAGTTGACACATGGTTCTTTGCATCTAATGCATTGTTTTTAATGACAGAGAGGAACAGATAAATGGAGTTTTGCCCAATTTTTCAAACTCCATTCATCAATTCTCTAATGTGCATGGTGTATGAGTTTGTATCATGGACAATCCTCGTCGAGTGGTTTATGGGGTATGCTCTGTATCATTGATGCAAATTTAGGTCGACGGATTACATACCATGATGGGTTGGATGTCATGTTTTGTGAGGTCTTCAATGGAGGTGGAGGTGGAGGTGTTTTGTTTTTTTTTTGGAGGTGGAGGTGTTGTTATTACTCATATTTCATCATATTCCTTGCACATTACCCTACACAAATTTTGGCTTAGTTACTCATATTTCATCATATTCCTTACATATTACCCTACGTAAACACGTTGAGATATCCCCAGATCAGCCATCTTGATATTGATAGTTTTTTTTTTGCTTGGTGAGACATCAATGATAGTTTTTCCAAATTTATTGATACATGATTTGCTCCCATTCAAACCCAAACCCAAACCCAAAGAGTAAGGGGCTTATAAAACAATCACACCCAAGTTGCAACCCCACCCCGAAAAGTTTTTTTTTGTGGGGTTGCAACATGAGAAGAAGAAAATGAGAGAGAGAGAGAGAGACCCGGGGGATGGGGGAGGGTAACGACAGTGGTGGGAGAAGAGGATGGTGGCGGAGGGCGGTGGAGAGAAAAGAAGAGAGAGAGAGAGAAAAATAGAGGGACCGGTCTTTCAAAACTTCTTTGGATCAATCAAGAAAGTCTACCAGTTCTTCGTTCAGTGCTGGTGTAGGAGAGTCAGGGGGGGGGGATGCGGTGAACTCCTCCCGTCGTCGGTCGTTGCTAGCTCCCCCCCCCCCTCCTCTCGTTCTCTCTTCCCCTCCTCCCACCATCCTTTGTTTTCACCCTCCTCCACCCACTACCATGGCCACCCTCCACCGTACTCTAGCACCCCCAACCCCCCCCCTCCTTTTTTTTAGGTTGCAACCCCACCCCCCTCCTAAATTTCTTTCTAGAGGTGGGGTTACAATATCGGATGGGTTGTCAACTATCCTATGAATTAGATGCACAAAATCTATATTTAAATTACATATTATGATTATATACAATAAAAAATGATAAACGACATTATATAAAATATATATAAGAAACACATAATATGATATATAATAACAAAACCTCTAAAATGATTTATTTAGAGGTGGGGTTACAATATGGGATGGGTTGTCAACTATCCTATGAATTACATGAACAAAAGCTATATTTAAATTACATATTATGATTATATACAATAAAAAATGATAAATGACATTATATAAGATATATATAAAAAACACATAATATGATATATAGTAACAAAACCTCTAAAATGATTTATTTGAGTCATATAAAGAGGGATTATTGTTTTGTAGGAAAGATGTTTTTGGTGTGAAATAACTTAACAAAGGTTAGAGTGATATTAAATATCTAATTACATAAAAATATATTAATCTTTTTTTGTTTCCATAAAAAGTGACTGATTTTGATATTTTTTTAACTTTTATGAGTATTTTTGGCGTTTTCCCTTACATTAATTTAAAAAAATTATTCATTTTTGGTATATTCTTTGTTTTTATAATTTATTATTGGGAACTTTGATAATTTTATTTTGATATTGATTTATATACATTTTTTAGTTATTTCATATGATTATTTTAAATTTTCATCTATCTGTGTTTTTATTTCATATTATTTTGGGATTATTTGGATAATTTTATTTTATTTTAAAAATGTATCTATACCTTTCTCTTCATTTGTTAATTTTGTTCGGTCACTTGTTATTTTTCATTTTTATTTATTTTCAATTTATAGAAATGGAAAATAAAATAAAATTTTCATTTTAGAATTTAAATGAGATTTAATTGTGATTCCTATATTTAGGAAGCGTAAAAAATGAAATGAAAAATTGAGTAAGATATACTTAAAACGGTTAAGATTATATTTATCTTTTACTTGACAGAGTTTCTCGATTTGCACATGTATTATATATAGCTAATCCATCACGGCACGTCATCCAACGAAAAAAAGGAAAGAGATCATAAAATCTGACACGTTCATTTGATGGTCCAACCTACGATCCCGTGCTCCCTACCATCAGAGCCGTCTGATTCGTGCAATGTCGGACTCACCCCCCAACCTTTCGACGTCAACTGTCCATTCGTCAAATCGACCTTTCCATTCAAAGCTCGTCAAATCGACCTTTCCATTCCATTCAAAGCTCCTCCGTCTCCACCATTCGCCAACCGTCCTTCCTCTCTCCAAAAGTCTAACCCTAGCTTTCCCTCTCCATCAATGGCGTCTCCGAACCGTCTCTCCGACCGAGTCACCCGCCGCGCCTCCGTCATAACCCGCCACCTCCTCCAACACCCTCCCCCCTCTTCCACCCTCCGCCCCTCCATCTGCGTCGAATACACCCCTCCGGATCCCTCCTCGCCGTCCGATTTCGACACGGTGGAACTCCGCCGCCTTTTGGACGGCCACCACGTCGCCGACCGCGACTGGGTGTTCGGGTTGATGCGGGAGAGCCGGCTCTTCTGCCCGAGGAGGATTGGAGGGTCCGATACGGTCTTCGTTTCCCCGGACTACAATCAGTCGATGGAGCAGCAGAGGGAGGCGACGATGCGGAGGGTGGAGTACCTGTCGAGCAGGGGCGTGTTCGAGGGGTGGCTCACGAGGGACGACCCCGAGATGGAGATGAGGAAGTTCGCCACTTTCGAGTGCATCGGCATCTACGATCACTCGCTCGCCGTCAAGCTCGGCGTCCACTTCTTCCTTTGGTGAGTCGACAAAGGTTGCTCTGGTCAGTGTTTCTTAAAATTGGGTGGTAAAAAAGACCAATTTTTTGTAGTCTGCAAGGATTATCTGAATAATGAGTAACCAAGTAGCTTTAAAGGGATCTAAATTATTTGGGTTTATGTTCTTTCTAGTTTGATGTCTATTGGTTTGAGTTTGAAATTAATGGATGACCGAGTAGCTATGAAATGATCTGAATTATATGGGTTGTTGGAATTTTTAGTTGAGAGGTATCATATTGGCCTTGGTTTTTGTAGGGGTGGTGCTATACGGTTCTTTGGGACAAAACGGCACCATGACAAGTGGTTGAAGGACACCGAGGACTACGTGATAAAGGGTTGCTTTGCGATGACTGAATTGGGACATGGGAGTAATGTAGGAGACTTGTCATTTTGTTTCTGTTGCTGACTTTCTTTGCTGTTCTTTTAGTATTTTATAGCACTGTCTTGGTCAATTTCAGGTCAGAGGAATTGAAACAGTTGCTACCTATGATCGGAGCACGGAAGAGTTTGTTATAAACACCCCGTGTGAATCAGCACAGAAGTATTGGATCGGAGGCGCTGCTAAGGTGAAAACCTTTTTTATCGGTTGATTTTTGCCCAAGGATAACTTGGTTGCATATGCTTACCTGATCTGATGTGTAATTTTTTGTAGCATGCCACACACACGATAATTTTTGCTCAGCTGTGTATTGATGGAGTCAATCAGGGTGTTCATGCATTCATAGCTCAGATCAGAGATGCAGATGGAAATGTCTGCCCGAACATTCGTATTGCGGATTGTGGTCACAAAATTGGCCTGAATGGAGTTGATAATGGACGGATCTGGTAGTTTACGCTATAAGTGAAACCAACCTTCTTTGTTTTCTGAGGGATTTTTTGTTCTGATAGTGACAGAACATTGCAATTGGTTTCAGGTTTGACTATCTGAGGGTTCCTCGAGAGAACTTGTTAAATTCAGTGGCCGATGTGACTCCAGATGGGCAGTATGTTAGTGCAATCAAAGACCCAGATCAAGTGAGTGTAGCTTTTTATGAACTTTTAGCCCCCTACCTCCAAATATATATCATAATTTGGCAATGGTTGACTTGGATGGATTGGAGGCATTTCACATAGGTGGAAAGATTGTTTGTGTGCGAAGTCCATTGAGATCTTATTTCTAAGTTGTCATTTTTTTTATGTTCAGAGGTTTGCAGCTTTTCTAGCTCCTCTGACATCTGGTCGTGTTAACATTGCTGTCAGTACAATTTGTATATCGAAGGTGAGTTCAGTGCCTTGTTACTCATAGTTAATTATACTTGTATTTTGTTTATATGCTGAACAAGAAGTGCATGCATAACTTGCATGATCTAAACACAAATGCAACAAACTCATTCCAATTAATTGGGTTAGTCAGCTCTCTCACTTATTGGGATCTTTATATTCATGGTTATGATAAAATTGTAATGCTCGCCTTTGCAGATTGGTTTAGGAGTTGCTGTAAGGTACGCTTTAACAAGACGAGCTTTCTCTATTGCCCCAAATAGTCCTGAAGTTCTATTGCTCGACTATCCCAGTCATCAGCGGCGTCTCTTACCTCTAATTGCGAAGACGTAAATTCCTCACCTGATATTTTTGCATATTCTCAGTTCATACCTTCCATTCCATTTCTTCATATTTTTTGCATCATCCCTCAACCAAAGTTTCCAATCCTGCTTCTTAATTATGGTTTTACAAACTTTTCATCTTTTTACTATGCTTCATGTCAGCTGTGTCGTGTGTATTTGCCTTTTCATTTGCAAATCTTTATTATTGTTGATTGCATATAACATGGACTTTTTTTCTCTGGTTCTGCTTTTGTGTTGAATTCGTGTTGATCATTACAAGAAACTATTTATTAGACACGGAACAGTTGCCTGATTTAACTATTATGCCATCTATGTAATTTTAAGCTTATAGAGTAATCCATAGACAATGTATCATGCTACCTTTAGGTCATGTAATTGATCTTGGGTTTGCTATGGCATATTAATACGAATTAGTAGCCAACAATTGCAACATTAACTAGAAACCTGTTGTAGTTCTTTGGGATGGAGATACTGAATGTTCTCCTCAGGTCAAGCATTCTGAGACAATCAATTTACCGATTTTTTTCCCATACAGATGTGTAATGAGCTGCTCAGGAAACTATCTGAAGAGGATCTATGTCAAGAAGACTCCTGAAGCAAATAAAATGATACACATATATTCCAGTGCATTTAAAGCTATGTTCACCTGGCATAACATGAGGACTCTTCAGGAGTGCCGTGAAGCTTGTGGTGGACAAGGCTTGAAGACGGAAAACCGTGTTGGTTCTCTCATAAGTGAGTTTGATGTACATTCTACCTTTGAAGGGGACAATCATATACTGTTGCAGCAGGTAGTGACTGCTGTTCTCCTTAATTTGAATATTTAAATGGATCATCTGTATAAATGGAATGAAAACATGAAATTTATTGTTTAAATTGGTAAAATCAGATTAGCAAGGCACTCCTTGGTGAATATCTGGCAGTACAATTGAAGAAGAGGCCTTTTAAGGGACTGGGGTTAGAACATATGAATGGTCCATGTCCTGTTATACCAGATAACCTCACAAGCTCTGTCCTCAGAAGCTCTGAATTCCAGGTAATGTTGTTGTATTATCTGATTCTGTAGATAGCCCTTGCAATTGGTACATAGATTTATTTTTTTCTGTGTTCTTTCCATCCCTTTGGCTTCCAGACTTCAATATTTTGCTTAAGAGAACGAGATTTGCTGAATCGTTTTGCCGCTGAAATTGCCCAATATCAGGCACAGGGCAAAAGCAAAGAGCACGCCTTCATTATGGTAACCATAACATCATCTTAAATTACTGAATTCTGTTGAGCATGGATTTTTATATGTATTTGTACAACAGAGCTATCAGGTTGCAGAAGATTTGGCAAGAGCATTCTCCGAACGTGTTATTTTTCAAATCTTTTTGGATACTGAAACAAGCTTCTCTGCCGGCCCACTGAAGGTAATTCTGAAAACAATACTCCCATATCATGTCTGGTAATAATTTATTTGGTTATATCTGAACCACACTCTAGCCACTAAATCATTGGAAGCTAACTGGTTGTATTGGACGATCCATATTTTAATCTCACGCTAATCTGTTCATTTATATTCACATCTTAATAAACCAGACATTCAAGGGATTAATGTTACAAGACATTCTTAACTATAAGGTGCATAGGTGCATAAACCTGTGTTTTTTGGGTTATCATAATCCAAACTTATGTTTGATAAATTGCAAACACCAATGCTACTATATTCCTCAAATGCTAAGAATGCACTCCGTCTAGCTGTGCATATCAGTAATTGCCTTACTAATTCATGCACTTTCATGTTTTCTACTTCACTATAATCACTCAAAAACAAACCAGCCGTCTCATCCTCGTTAACATCCATTTATTTGTTTTTCCCAGAAACTCCTTGGATTGTTGAGGTCCATGTATGCCCTGGTCAGCATTGAAGAGGACTCTGTTTTCCTCCGGTATGGATACCTCTCACCAAGCAATGTCGCCACAGTGATTAAAGAAGTTGCAAATCTATGCAGTGAATTGAGGCCTCATGCACTCTCGCTGGTGAAATCCTTTGGGATCCCGGATGCTTTCCTCAGCCCCTTAGCTTTTAATTGGATCGAAGCGAATTCTTGGTCTTCGGTTCAGCAGCAGCAATGAAAAGCAGGTTCTCATTTATTTTCATGTATAATGCTTGAGATGTTTCACATCTACACTAAATAAGGTGGTGATTGGATAGCCACCTATTATACAGGGCCACCCTGAATAATGTTGAAAAAATGAGAACAGATTCTTTTGAGGGGTTCTCATCCAGGGGTGGGTTCAATATGTTTTATGGTGTTTAATATGAAATAAAAGAACAGCTTGTATTTATAATTTATGCAATATTTGAATTTTATGTTGGGTGTATATTATTGTTATTGTTGTACACTTGTATTTTGGCTAGGATGGTAATGATATACTTTTAAAGTGCCACCATTGAATATCTTGCCACCTTTATAGCAAGCTTTCAGCTGGGTCCTTGATACTGATAAGTGTCTGGACTTGAATATGAGCGAACTTTGAGTTGGATGATTTTCTTTTGGGTAACTATTTTATCAGGTATTATCAGGGATCCAAATTCCATTAAACAATGGATTCCTACATATTATTTTTCTAGTGTTTGATTTGCACGTGAAAAATTATATTACCTGACAAAAATACCTCTATTAGTAGTTGTGTACATGTATTTGAAATTTAATTGTACATGTATATAAGTATATTACAATTAAAACAAAATGAATAATATTAAGAAAAAATATCCAATTTTTTTTAAAAGTTAGAAATATCCAAATCAATCACTTTTAAAAATTATATAAAAAAAAATTTTATTTCACCATCATCTAATTATTTCACTATCACTAAAAAGACTAATATGTATTTATGTAATTTTCAAACTCTCTCTGATCATATTTAAAACTTTTCATAACTATCATCTAATTAAAAAAAAATGTTAATATAAGAAATTATTTTTATTTGAAAGTGATTTTACATGTTATTAAAATTTTAAATATGCTATATAAAATATTAAAGTTATCGAAATTGTCATTCATAAATTTATGAGGTTTTTTTTCCTAACTTTGAAAGTTTTTTTTCAATTTTTTTATTATTTATATTTTATAAACGTCTTACATAAGGATTTGTTTGTATAATATTAAGCATATATAAGTGCCCCAAAACACTTTAGGAAGTTTAGAATATCTAAAAAATATTTTATGACGAAAAAGTTCAAATTCTTACAATTTAAATCTTAATGGTGTAAAAAATAATAATAAACTTCATGCACAAATTAAAAAATATTTTATTATTCATTAATATTTTTTAATTTGGGTGTTAAACAATTATATTTATGTGATGATGTTTAAATAGTAGACAACATAGGGGTAGACAAGTCAATGTACTTTCTAAAAGTGTGAAATAAAACTTTTTTAGATATAATTTTTTAAAATGAATAATTTATGTATTTCTAATACTTGTAAGATTTTTTTGAGTATTTTTTCTAATATTAACAGAATAAATTATTTATTTAATAATAAAACAAAATTAAATTAAATTACTCAAAATGAGAGTAATATTCTTAAATAATTGTCATTATTTGAGAGGCATTATAGTCATTAATAAGAGAATCATGATGATTCTCATGATTTCAGTGGGATTTTAATTCCACTCTATTGCTCACTTAATTTTTTTTTTTTTTGAAATTTTTTGGTAGGTAAATATTTGAGGCTCGAACCAATATTTTGAATCCACAGTAATTTGGAATCAAAGACCACCCTAAAATACCACCAACCAAATAGGAGCTGAATGCAAAACCTAGATACAAGAATGGGAGGCCTAGACCTGTAGCAGTGGTAGAATTTACAACGAAAGAGATCATAAGTTCGAGTCTCAACATTACCTACCGAAGAAAATGGAGATCATTTCATGGAAATCCTTGGTATTAACCTTTAATGTTTGGATCTAAAATGGAGATCATTTAATAGATATCCTTGGATTTTTAATCTATAATGTTGGATCTATTGCTTAAACATATTGGACAGCAGAAACCTAGAATTGAAGTAGCAGTTCTAGTAGTCATACTTCTCAACCAATTTAGCCTTAAAAAATCTACAGATTCACACAATTTGTCGTGTTGAGGTTATGCTAAAGACAATCATGCTGGTAAGCCAGTTGCAAAAGAAAAAAAGAAAGAAAGAAAGAAAGAAAAAAGAAGAAGAAAAAGAAAATAAGAAGGAAAGTTAAATTGAAGGCCTGGTAACAAAAAAAACCCCCTCTGAGGATGACATTATTGATTTCAATTCTGCAGAATAGAAGCTCAGTTTCTTTTGTTTGCATTGGATGATTCCTCCAGTTCCAGTAAATTGGCATATACAAATTGAAAATCACAAAAGTTAAAACAATTAGTTTGGTAAAAAAATCTCATCCGCCGACACTAATTGAAAAAAAAAGGATAGAGAGAGATCAATGGGCAGATGAGACTGGCTTGCTTTCTTCAGGAACATGTCCATGCTTGAAGTTGAAGAGGCCAGTAAGGCCCTTTCCCCTGGCAAGCCTTTCAATCTCATTCAGTCTATGCTTGAGCAGCTCTACTTCTTTTGCGATATCTTCGTCCCTTTGTTTCATTGCCTGCATTGTACAAAGTGCTTGTCATGAGATATCAGATGTGCCTTAAACTAACCTAAGCAAATTTTAATCAGATAAACAATCCTAAGCAAACTTTAATCAGATGATTGATAATAAAAAAATCCAGTGTTTTGTGCCTCAAAGAAAATCGTCATGATTATAGACACTGTTACAGGGCTAAAATCAGATCATGAGGCTGCAATTACATATCGAAATGGATAAAGAAATACAACAAGGCCACAGTCAGATCAAGTGGCTGCCATTATATATCGAGATGGATGAATCACCCAATATATTTAATGATGACACCCTCTTTAACTGATGGAGATTTTGAAAAAAATATAAAATAAATGCACTGATTTGCTTTCAGCAGCATTTGTGCAATGAATTGCTAAAATTGCACAAAAGCCAAGAGATTAAGGGGATTCAAATTTAAGAGGCATGCACAGGTTGAAAGTATCAATAACTTCTTTTTTCCAGGGCATAAACTCATTATAAGGATTTAGTTTCTTATTTGATTTTAAAGTTGTCAGTAAATGTGTATCTACCCTTTTTCTCACTGTTTTTCATTGCTACAACATCGAACTCATCCTTACAGGCATTTAGCCATATAAATGAACCTAAATTTTCATATATCATTGTCAGAATTGAGCACTGTTTCACAGAAAAACCCAAATATTTATGTTCCCATCGCAGCATGTTTTACCATTATATTCCAAGCAGCATAATTATTTTTATCCCAGTTCCTATTGCACCGCTATGATAACTTTGGGCTTTTCCAAGCCTTCATTCTCTTGGAAACCTTTTTTTTTCTTTCTCCTGACAAAAGATTTTTTTTTTTAAAAAATAATCCTGATGAAGGACAATAAAATATAATATCGACAATATATCAATGAACAGAAACATTATTTTCTTGGCTTCCAAGAGATGATCAGCCAATCAACCAACATAATTTAGCAACAGAAACATCTTCAACCATCATCCCATGTCTAGCAATATAGAACCAAAAATTCTAAAGCACTTCACAGGGATTATTATTGACCATGAATTACCAAAGCTCCTTCTTCTCTCAGTCCAACCTTTAAGTTGCATGAAGATACCTCAGTCATTATGAAAGGGAATGGCTTAAAATTGATTTGCATTGAAATGACTCAGCAATTGAATTACTTATCCTCAAAAATTAATCTCATTCCCTTGTTTATCCATAGAGATTTTTTATGTTATCATGCTGGCAATTTTTTCATTGTAAAAACAGTACCTTGGCCAATGAAATCTTAACCTTTTAAATGGCAAGCTCAATGAAGAAGAAGAGAACTGATGTTCTTTTACAGTCTCGAACATTGATAGTGATGTTTGATTGTTGTTATTTTTTACAAGCCACATACATAAGTTACCAGCAGACAATACTTGGAACGCGTAAAGCAATTTGAACTAGCTCACACGCAGTTTTTTTTATAGGTAAGTGTTTTTTTTCTTGGTTGAATATTATTGTATTAGGATGCGTAAGACTTGAACTTAGGACCCCTCAGTTTACAGGGGATACCTCAACCAACCTACCGGCTCATTTGCAATTTCATTTAGGCAAGTTGAAATACCTTATTGGTGATAGTGTAAACAAACTCTGCTACAGAAGAAACTTGAAATTTACCTCTATTTCTTGCCGCCTCATTTCCTCTTTCCTTGCTTCTGATCTAGCACTCCTCTGCACCTCAACAATTAATGCAACCCCAGCAACCTATAAACAAGAAACACACACAAATTAGACCTACAACAATACTTTGTCTGCGAAGCTAATTGCAAATCGAAACTGACTGAAGTTCAAGAAACTCGGTGAAACCATATACACTCAATTTCAATAAAACCAAACCCCATTTTAGCAGGTCAGCAGAGATACTCCTCTCCACTGAGGGGTCCTAGGTTTGAGTCACATTCCTATTGATAGGATAAGATTTAACCAACAAATAAAACTAAAACACACATTCATCAAAAAATAAAAATAAAATCCAATGAACAACAACTTCCACTAAATTGCAAGCCTGCAAAAGAAAAATTCCACAATCCCCTCTACCGCCAAAATTACAACATACGCATCAAGCCAAAGACCACTACCATGCCAACACGAATCCCTACAATCCTAAATCAATATATGAAATCTTTGACCTCCATTCAACTCATTCTAATATATACATTCATTTGTGTCTTTGTAAAGATATGTACTTCATTAGACGGGTATATACTTTTTAAAAAAAAAATTCAAAACGTGTTAGGAATGCAAAAGTGACTACAACAATAACTGTCCCTGACATTTTCCAATCTATTGAAGCTAGAGGTGAGGATCAAAAGCTACCGAAAACACGAAGAACTCCCCGATCAGATCGGCGGCGGCCTGAACAGCCTTCTCTTCGTTCAGGGGGCGGATCTCGACATTGGTCGAGTGGCCGTAGAGTCGCCTCTGGATGTTCGTGGTGATCCGGTGATTCGCCTGGAATCAGAGGTTTGAAAGACCGAATAAATGAATAGAACAAAAAACAAACAAAAATTCGATCTTTTATAGAAAGTTCAAGAAAACCTGGGCGATGTTGATGATGAACTGGCGGAACCTCGGGTGGATCCCGGCCGACTTCTTGAGCCGGTTCGCGAAGGGCTTCGCTATTGTCTTCAACGCGAGAGTCCCCAACTTCACCACCGGAAGTATCATCGTCTTCCGCCGTCGCCGCCGCCGCCGCCGCCGCCGCCAACTGCGTCGCTGCGGTCGTCGCCTTCGATGGGAGTGATAAATGAGGAGTTTTGCTTGGGGAGGAAGGGACCAGGGATCAGGATGGATTCGTCATTTCGTCGATTGAAGGGGTCAATGGAAGGGAGAGGGGGGAGGTCAAAGGGAAGCGGGGGCTGGTGAGAAAGAGAGAACGTGTGATTCAGTGGACTTCTGGTTTTGGGTGTTGGTACACCAAGCCCATCTTGTGCTACAGGAATAGAAATGGGCCTTGTTTTTGTTGTTTAGTTGATAATGAATAAGTTGTAGATAAAATAATTAAATAAGATATAAATAAATATTTATAAAATGTGAAAAATTGATTTAACACATGAGTCCCCTGATGACATGTGAGCCCCTGTGAAATAAATTGAGTGGAATAACATAATTATAAGGGGACCTGGAATACCAATACTAATTTATTATGGCATAGCTATACCCCTTTATTCGTTGCAAACAAACATCTTTTTCTTCTTATTCTCCTGTATTTCTCCCATATTCTCCCATCCAATAGGGGCGTGTGGTTATGTATGAATAAGTTGGTATTGATATTACTTGTTTTTTAAAAGTGACGACAAATGATTTGACATGACATGTAAATTATTTTTTATTATTTTATAAGTAATTATTTACATCTTATTCATGCTTTGTCTACAATTTATCCATAGTCAATCAAATAACAAAAACTTTATTACTATGTTTTCTAAAGAGAATAATTAAAAATATAATAAAATAAAATATGATTTATTATAGGGTCGGTATATCCCCACCATGCACATTGTTGAGCCCACTAATAAAAAAACAAAAAATCCATATATAGGTTCTTTGAAAAACACTAATCTCATCGATCCATTCGACAGTTCCCTATTGAGCGTTATATAAAATAGTCGACAATCACCCTGTCAATCTATGTTTAAAAACTTTGACAGTTGTATTATCATTCACTGTTTAGAACATTCGTCAATGGGTCTATCAACCAGAGATGTGTATGTCAACACTAAATCTGTCGAACTATAACATGAAAAATGAACACTTTGACAATTCACAACTCTATTTTTTTTTATTTTTTTTAGTCCAATTTTTTATGAAAAAAAAATAAATTCTCTTCGTTCAGGCCTTTTTTTTGTCTGAAAAATCAAAATCCACTTTTCACAAATATCTTTTAATGTGAGTAGAGTCTCTGTTTTGGTTTTTTCGTTTTGGAAGGTCTCTCTATCACTTCTCATTTCACATTGAAAAATTCATTCACAACTCCCTCTCAATCACTCACCAAATTAAAACATTTAGAAAAACCAAAACTTTTCGTTCAAAGAGAGACTCATAATAATAAAAAAAAACTCCAATTTTGAGATTCACAATGAGATATGCATCCGATCGTTTCTCCAAAATTTAGGGTTTTCAATTCCTCCCAAAGAGAGAATTTTGGACCATTGGGGATGCAACCACCAACCACCTCCCTTGCCCATCGTTCGATCTCCACATCCAACGGTCCAAAAATTCCTCTTTGGGAGTTTCTTTTATTTAAGTGTTTTATTTATTTCAGAGATGTTCGAATGCATGTGTCACTGTGATTTCTTTTATTTTATTGTGATTTTATAGGATGCATACGAGTCCTAAAATTGCGATTTCTTTTATTTATTTATTATGGGTCTCTCTTTTGACAAAAAATTTAGATTTTTCTAAGCGTTTTAATTTGGTGAGTGATTGAGGTGGAGTTGTGAATAAGTTTTTCAATATGAAATTGAAGGTGATAAAGAAACCCTCAAAAACTAAGAAACCAAAATAGAGACTACTCATATAGAAATATATATATATGAAAAAAAAGTTTCTTAATAAGTGAGTTTTGATTTTTCGGACAAAATAGAGATATAAATGAAGAGAATTTATTAGTTTTTCATGACAAATTGGACTTAAAATTTTGAAAAATAGAGTGATTGTGAATTGTCAAAGTCTTTATTTTTTATGTTATTCGTTTGACAGATTCAATGTCAACATACACATCCCAAGTCGACAGATCCACTGTCAAATATTCTAAACAGTGAATGATAATACAAATGTTGAAGTTTTTAAACATGGATTGACTGAGAGATTGTCAAATGGATGGGTGGGATGAGTGTTCTTCAAAGAACCTATATATGGATTTATTTTAATTTTTTTTATTGGTGGGTTTAGCAATATGCATGGTGGTGGTAAACCTGCCCTTTATTATATTGGTAAAATTATCTATATTAGAATAATTATCCATTTTTAAGTAGATGACATGTCTACTAAATTAGTACACTATTATATGAGTATAAATCTTATTTAAAAATATTAAAATATAGTAAATGTGGTTCTTGTGATACAAGTCTTTGAGTCATTTACATGTGATAAGGATGACCGATGTGGACATCGGTACCGCACATGAGAAATTTTATGGTGCAAAATTCCACCCCGTGACAATTGATATCAGTGCCATCTTAATGCCTGGAAACACTTTGGAGGAGCGGATGGATGACTAGGAGGCAAATCATTTTGCTTTGGCTGAACGGGTTGCTGCTATAGAGGCAATCACAATTTGGTGAAATAACACAATTTCAGAGATGACCTAAATATCAAAGCAATTTATGCCCATCTATTTTGATATATCTATACTCACTTATCCTTGTAATAAAATGTGTTTTTGAGCTCCTTTGTTCAATTCTATTCTCCAACTATTCTGTTACCTACAGGGGCCCAAGGGATCATGAGTGTTCACTTCGGTGGACCTTTTGCTTCTGGTCTCTCTTTATTTATTACTCTTGCGATTCAAGTAATTGACCAAGGATGAGTTTGAAGTTCATAATAGAATGATAAAATAAATAAATTTATGAGTTCTCTATTTTTTTATTAATCATATTCGGGTCTGGTCGGACCGGACCAGACCCGGGTCTGACGGGTCCAGGTCCACATTTTCAAGGATCCACCGGGTCTTAGGTTGGGCCCGGACCCGCCGAGCCTTGCCACGGGTCGGGTCCGAGTTCACCCCGACCTGACCCAGACTCGACCCACAGATTTAGTTTGAACCGTTTTTGAATCAGTCCGGACCCAGAATTGTATGGAACGGTATAGTTATTTAGTCCATCTGAAATCTAAAAAGTAGGCTGCAAATTTCCTACATCAACCAGGTCCGTCCGATCAGAACTATCAACATTTCCAAGCATCCCATTCAGTATGACTGTATGAGTGGCAAAGCCTTGTAATTCATCAAAAAACCAGTGGCAAATCATAGTTACGTAATCCCATAAAAGAATAAACAAAAACATTTACAACCCTCCACGGAGGACGATCCACGTGAACACTATTAAACAAACCAAAACCGTCGATTAAGAAAAAACATCAACGGCCAAGATTGAACCAAAACCCCCACTCGGATTCCCCCGCAACCCACTACAAAAACAACCGTCGATTACTAAAAGCAAAATCAACGGCCAAGATTCAACCACCACCGCTCGCTCGGATTCCCCCAACCCACTATAAAATCATCTCCACCCCCAAATCTTCTAATCGCATCAAATCACAAAATCTCCCAAAATTTTTCAGATCTCTCTCTCTAAAAATCTTCTCCGATGGCCCGTACAAAGCAGACGGCGAGGAAGTCCACCGGCGGCAAGGCCCCCCGGAAGCAACTGGCGACCAAGGCGGCCCGCAAGTCGGCGCCGGCGACGGGAGGAGTGAAGAAGCCCCACCGCTTCCGTCCGGGGACGGTCGCTCTCAGGGAGATCCGGAAGTACCAGAAGTCGACGGAGCTCCTGATAAGGAAGCTCCCCTTCCAGAGGCTCGTGAGGGAGATCGCCCAGGACTTCAAGACCGACCTCCGCTTCCAGAGCTCGGCCGTGTCGGCGCTGCAGGAGGCGGCGGAGGCCTACCTCGTCGGTCTCTTCGAGGACACGAACCTGTGCGCGATCCACGCGAAGAGGGTCACGATCATGCCGAAGGACATTCAGCTCGCGCGGAGGATCCGTGGCGAGAGGGCTTGATCGAGTTTGGTGGTTTTGGTCATGTATAGATGGTGGTGGTTGTTTTTAGGGGTTTGGTTGTTCTGTTAGATCTTGTTTTTTTTTTCTTTTAAATCCGATGTCAGTGTTCTCTTGGTGTTCAATGAAATGCTTCTGTTTGCCCTATAATCCTTTGTTTTGTTTTTGGTTATTCGTGAAAGTTTGTTGAATTGGATCTTGGTTTTGGTTTCCATTCCGGCGAGTTTTCTTGAAATTCTTGCAAATATTGGGAATTCCTCCTTTTATTTCTCAATCTATTGGGCGTTGGTTGTTTTTTTTGTTCTTTTTGGTTACTAATTTTGAATTGATCATTGAATTTATCAATGATATTTGTATTCGTTGAATTCTGGATTTTAGTAGTGGCGGGTAATTTAAAATCTTTCCAATTTTCGTTTTTTTGATTTTTTCCCGCGCTTGTTATTTGAAAGGGTAGATAATAGGAAGTTGTCATTTTGAAAAAGAAAATGGCATGTCTTGCTCTCTGGAACAGTAATATTCACCCCTAAGTAAAAACCCATCCCGTTAAAAAAACCACACAATTTAGTTTCTTAAACTTTTGAACCCACCCCATAATAAATATCCTCACAATAAATATAAGGAATGGAGATTATAAACCATCTCTTATGTGGTTATAATATGAAGGGAGAGATTTTTGTAAAGGGTTGAGATGGTATATAATCTCCATTCAAGGTCTAAGTTTTCCAAGACTTGTCTAGCTGATCCTTAATTATAGACATGAACTTTTGATATTTTGTAATTATATGTCACCAACAAATACGTTGATTGACTAACAAAGAATTGTTTTATTTTGAAGATGTTTTTTTTTAATTGCAAGGTATGCAAGAGCCTTTTCATTAAAAGCAAAGGCCCAAAATCACAGTCAAAGTTATCCAACTAAATTTCTTTTTTCTTTGTTCCTTATTTGATTTTATATCCAAAGAAATCTATAAGTAAAAATGAAAACAAATATACTACAAGTATTATAGCTAATCAGTTGTATATATAATAGAGCTAATGATGGTAAACCATATAAGAATGTCTCTCGTCCACCCCTTATTGTTCAAAAGTGGACACTGCATTTTTAGAGAGCGAAAGTTATCATCAAAGTGTAATTAGAGGACATAATCTCAATGAGAGCCCGAGAAGGAAAAAAAAATTGTTGTTTGGTGTAACTACTGATTTCAGACTCTAAATACCTCTATATTTAGCCCCCGTTTGGATACATAATAGGATTTATTCTTGGGTATTTATTTTTCCGAGTATAAGTGAGTATAAATTAAAATAAAGTGATTTTGTGCTTGGTTATGTTTTGAATTATTTGTCACACCCCAGGGCGGCCGTCCCCGAGACGTGGCAAATATATAAATGATATCAGTAATCCATACACGAGGTCAAATAAATACTCCACAATAGAAAATGCAATACACAAGTAACTGACATCAAATATATACAAAAAGCGGAAGCTCAAATGACTAAGTCTGTAATTCAAAGACATATTACAGACTAGAGTACACAATCAACTGTCCTGTGAGAGCCAATATATACAATAACTGACATCAATAATCTACATACCGTGCAGAAGCACAAGTATAATACGTACAATGAAAAGGGAATGCTGATAGCCTCCGACTCGCAAGACATCCAACGCGAACGCGGGTCTCCTACTCGGATGGCGCCAGGGGAGCTCTTCTCTTGGATCCGACTCAGCGTCAACTGGGGAAAAACATAAGCGAGGGGTGAGCTACAAGCTCAGTGAGTGGTCAGAAACCAAACACCAACACAACATTCGATCCTAAGGCAATCACCTATCAAGGAAACCATGGGTAGAAACCCAACGGTTAACAAGGTCACACGGCGGTGCAACCATACCTCGTCCTCGCCCTAGCCCCCACAGGGGTGAGCCTAGGGACTTGAAGGACAAAACTTGCTGTTCTACACCGTTCGTCATCCGGTAGCGCTCTCCCGGGCAGCCTCTACCTGGAGCCGGCCACGGTCAGTACACTGTCGACAGCGTCGATGGTACCTACAGGTGGGGGTCCACCCAGGGCGGCTCGTACCTAGGAAGCATCCACACGGATCCGGCAAAGGGGAGAACAATTCATGCTCGCAATATCATCCGGTGGTCCACCCTCGCGTAGCCTCACCTGGTACACTCCCATGATCAGTACATCCGCCGAATGCATCGGGAGTACTTACAAGTGGGAGTCCTCTGTCAGGGCAGCTTCAACATCTGGGCCACGACATGCGACGATATTGGGAGGAACCACTACTTGTTCGCAGCGCGAACCCCATGGGAAAACCTACTACACAAGCTGGTGGGTCGAGTATCAACTCGAGCCCACCCCACTCACGCCAATACCCTCACCCTCACCCCGATGGGTGACATAGGATCTTAGGAGCAATACCCTCACCCTCACTCCGACGGGTGACATAGGATCTTGGGACAATACCCTCACCCTCACTCCGACGGGTGACATAGGATCTTGGGAAATTACACGAACTGGCAGATCGAACCAACGCCGACCCACCACACCCTCACCCTCACCCCCTCCTCGGGGTGACATAGGCTCTTGGGGAAGAGGTCGATTGTTCTACTCCACTCGTCTTCCGGTAGTCTCTCCCGGTGTGGCCCTACTACCTGGTGGCCCCTGGCATCTCACAGGGTTCAGGCCTCTACCGGACTAGCCTCCCAAGACCGCTACCTCAGCTGTATGGGCACACCAACACGCGTCATGAGTAGTATCGGGGAGATCTCCACCGGACTTTACTACGCCGGGCAGTCTCTACTCGGAGCCGACGAAGGAAAGAACACTCGACACCGCGAATACGATCCCTATGGATCCGTCATCATCGGTTATCAAACACCGATAAGCGCAATGAATTCTCATGAATTCCCTCCAGGGCGCATAACTCAGATGCGGGGAAGACATTTTATTCTAAGTGTCAAAGGCATGGTATGACCCCATAGGAGGTCATACACTTGTCTAATCTCATTAACAAGACTCATGGCCCAATAGGCATATACAGAATATGCAATTAATTACCCAGGGATAACTTACTTAAACATGCTTACGAGGGCATAATAAATATTCAATCACATAAGTACGACTTAAGCAGGCGTTGGATATCACCAACTCAAAGGGGAGGGTTAAGCGCGATCCGCGCGACAATAGGTGTATGCCAATAATTCCAAGCGAACCCGAGTCAAGTAGGAACTACATCTACTCACTCGGTTCGCGAAAGGAGGGAGGGCGAGAGAGAGGGAATGCCTCATTCCCTCTCGAAGCTGGTCATAGTTTTGCCCCAACAAGATGGGTGCAACAACTATACCATACCCTCGAGTACTAAATCGGGATTATTACGCATACACCCCGTTATTAACCCAAGTTAGACATGCTGGATATGTTCAATTAATAATACAGGTAGTAATTCAACAAAATAACCTAAGTCATGCCATATTCTATACAATACATAGGCAAGTATAAGGTAGAATAGGGGTTCTACACAATATACGAGCTATACAACCTAGCATGCATGATATCTAACATATTTAGGGTGCAATTAAGGCCCCATGGAAGCGCGAAGCACGACTACGTGCATCGAGCGCTCCCGGAAGGGTTGGAATCAAACCACTCACCTAACGAGCGCACGGCTCGCGAAACGCAAGAGAGCGACGAGTTGAATCCGAAGCCTGAAATCAATCCGCCAAGGATCATCCCATGGTTGCATTTGGCTATAACAAGCTGCTCGACACCACGAAGCACTCCGAACGCGTCTGAGCGCCGCAAGCACGCCCTCGAGTACCCCGTGCACGCTGCCCATGCACCCCGCACGCATCAAACAACGTCAAGCACGTCCTCGAGCACCTCGTGCATGCTTCCCACGCACTCCGCACGCATCGGGCAAGGCCAAGCACGCCCTCGAGCACCCGTGCACGCTGCCCGCACTCCGCACGCATCGACAACGTCAAGCACGATCTCGAGCACCTCGTGCATGCTGCCCACGCACTCCGCACGCATGCGAGCACCTCATGCACGCTTCCCGCACACTCCGCACGCATGCAAGCACGCCGAGCGCGCACCCGCAGCCCCCGCATACCTCTTATGTGATCTCGAGTGTACCAATGCGTCAATCCCACGCCCCTTTAGTACACAAACACAAGTTTAGGTGATGCATGAGGACTCCCATTGGTAAGAGGAGAAGAATATGTATATATGGTTTACTCACACATACTCACAAACAAGTGGGTGCACACATACACAACACATAACACCCATGCAAGCCCTCCCCAAGCACCCCCACATGCATTTAAAACCAACTTTAGGAGGAGAGAAAACTCACCAAAAGAGGGGAAAGGAAGGGGGAGGTGTGGGGGCTCGCAAGCACGCCCGCAACCACCTCGACCGCCACCACCGCCTCAACGTGGGAGCTCTTCCACATGCTGAAAATAGGGGGGAAATGGGAGATCATGAGAGGGTAGGGGATGGAGAAGGGAAGGAACAACAACTCCTCTCACATGCACACATACTAACCTTGATTACTTCTACTTCTTGCTCCACCAACAACCAAGCACTCCTTCTTCATCTCCCTCACCTAGACATAAACACAAACACTTGGGGTGCTGTTATCAAAAGGGGGAGGGAAAGCAATGGATCACTAGGGGAGGAGAAGATGAGAAACAACAACACAACATTCACACACAAACCTTGATTCCTTCACTTCCTCCATCAAGGGCTCCTTCTCCATCACCATCTCTTCCTTCTCCTCCACCCAAAACACACTTCAAAGGGCTGGACCAGAGCAAAAGAGAGCTCAAACAGAGGCTGAACTCGTGCACATTTGGGGGTTAAATAAGCAAAGGTCGAGTAAATGACCAAGTCATCCTCGGACTTAAAACCTCTGCGCAACCTTCACTTAAACAGCCATAACTTCCTCAATACAGCTCGGAATTGCATGATTCCAGTGGCATTTGAAAGATAAGACGATTATCTACAACTTTCATGTTTACACCCAGATCAAATAACCTCTCCAGATATTTTAAAATCTAGGCTAAACATCTTACAGGGCTGCTGCCTGGATTTCTCAACTTCGGGGTATACATGGAAAAATACCCATAACTTTTAATATACGAATCCAGTTGATCCAATTCCACTTCTATATGGAAGCTATCTCCAAACTTAACATCTCGTAATAATATCGGATTTTTATCTCTTCATCTTGGATTTTAACAAAATCAAATCCGAATACCAATCCAAAACTGCATAATTCCAAAAACGTTATCGGAATTAAACGAAAATTTTATGGGCAGTACTAAACAGTACCAGGACCCATAATATGCAGTTATATCTTCAATCAGAGTCCTCAACCCACTAGGTAGCTAAAAATCAAAAAATTTAGCGACTCCGATCGAAATTAGGACTCTAAATGACACAGGTCTAACATTATTCTCGCTGGAAATCAAAAGAATAAATGTTTTGTTGTTTGGATAAAATGTGAATAAAGTATGGATAAAAATTTATAAAAGGTAAAAAAATAATGATAGTTGGTTTGACAGTTGATTTATAAGAGATGTTAACAATTGATTTGATAGTGGACCCACTTATTTTTTGAGTGGAATAAGTTAGAATAAATTTTATTCTAGGGGTTGATTAGAATCCATATACTATTTTATACCATTTTATTCTAACACACTTTATTTGGGTTTATCCAGGCTTTCCAAACGGCATCCAAATTTTATTCGGGCTTATCTAAGGTTTATCCGGCATCCAAACGGAGGCTTAGGGTGTGTGTGCATAATCTCAAAGTATAAAAGGAGAGAGAGATGAAAAGTTAAAAAACTTTATTTTGACTAATTATGAAAATTATAATATTTTTTTTTTATCACTTTCTCTTAAATTCTTATATATGTGAAATGAAAATTTTTTTTCTTAAATTTTTTAATAAAACAAAATAGGAAAGAGAAAGTAATGAAAAGTTTTTTCAATTTCTTGTCTGATACAAAAATTAGATTTTTCAATGATCAAGAAAAAAATAAGCTCTCACTTTCCTTCATTTTTCATTATGCACAAACACACCCTTATCTCTTATTCTGTATGTCTTACCACAATGTTAATCCTCATACTCATGTAGACAACAATTGTTTATTAAAAACTAAAATATCTTAGAATAATGGAGGATGTCATTACCATCAATAGTCATATGATGCTGGATATCACTAATCAAACAGAAATGAAAATGATCCCCTATTTTGGACAATTTATAGGAAGTTATATGGATTTTTCACCATTTTTTTAAATCCTTGATTGAAGTTCTTCGAGTCGATACGATATCCACTCTATACATCAACGATTTTGTTAAAATTCATTTGCATAGCCACACAGTGCTCTGAACTATTTTAAATATTAATAAGAAAAGTTTGATGATCTCTCGTTCATAAATTACTTTTCACCGAAGTGTGTAATGAGAAATGGGCAGGGATACACCCACCTCCCATTTTATTAGGGGCACCACCTTCATAAGTCCACCACCTCCCTTTTTTAAAAAAAACCAAGCCCACCATTTTATAAAAACCTTTTCTTTGATACACCAATTTCACCACCCTTCACACATTGTAACACCATTCTCTTTCTTCTCTCTGCTACTTCTCTCATTCTCCCCTCCTGTTCACTCTCACCGTGAGGATGCCGACGACAAGCCGCCGTGAAATCATCTCCCTCACCCCCGTGAGGTTCTCATTGTGCCACTCTTGACGTCGTAAACTCCTCTCTCTTAAAATAGGTTAAAATATCTATTTTTTAAACATATTTTTTAATCAATTATTAATGGTGATTTCATGATTATTATTATTCATCTTGGAGGTAAATTAGGGCTTTGATAGGAAAAGTTAAGGCTTTGATAGAGAAAGCTATGATTTTTTGATATAGAAAGCTAGGTTTTATTTATTTTTATTTTTTTCAGAATGAAGTGGGTTGGTTGAATTTCAATAAATTATTCAAAGCTAGGGTTGTGAATGAATTTTGGTTTAATTTTCATTAATTGTATGTTGGTGGTATTGGTTGGAGAGAAAAAAAAATCCCCTTAGAGAAGATTATTGTTGGCATGTTGAACATATTCATGAGATGAAATAGTATACTGACAGTGATATGAAATTATACAATGGTTCAATACATATTGTTGAGAACTGCATTTAAACAATAATGTAATTTTAATTTATTCATGCTCCAATCAATCTAGTAAAGATAATCTAGAGAAAACTATGTTTTTATAGAGAAATGAAGTGTGTTGGATGGATTTGAATGGTTTAGGATTGAAAGGTTGGGTTGTGAATGCATTTTAGTGACTCGTTGAATTAAATGAGTTATGTGGTTTGAACTTGAATTATATGTATGGAAACAGATGTTTGAATGAATCTGTTTACGTTTTAACAAATTATGTATGTATGTGATGTGAAAAATATCTAATTATGATATGATACTTGTTTATTGTGTAGCGTACCACGAATGCCGCTCACCACTTTTACCTAATCATTGAACAGGGGACAACTTGGAAGTTGTGCAAAGTTTGAAAGAAACAGAGATTTTAAAAATGAATACAATCTTAGGAAATCTCAAGATATTCTATATCATTATGAAGAGGAGGTTTTACTCTCCCTAAATATATACACTTTTTCAATTTTGAATATGTTAGTTAGTTTGTTTGTTTTTATGATATTAGAATTTCATGTAATTTTGTATATGTTTTTGCACATGTTAGACTTAGTCTTCTTTTATTAAATTGTCAACTTTATTGTATTTGCTTGCTTAGATAAATAAAATTTAATGTAATTTTGAATATATTTTTAAACAGGAGCGTTCCGTGTTGAGATGTCGACAGCCTGTTACCCAATTGGATAGTTGGATTTTGGATGACGAGTCCATTGAATTCATGAATCGAATAAGGGGGAGTGGTCTCCTACCATTGGTTCAATGGAGCTTCAAAACAATAAATTGTCATCTAATTTCTGCAATGGTTGAGAGGTGGCACCCAGAAACAAACACATTCCATCTACCATTCGGGGAAATGGGCATCTCCTTGGACGATGTAGATCAGATCGTAGGTATTCCAGTAATGGGTCGTGCAGTGTCCAAGCCAGTCATTATAAAGACAGAAGAAGTTGTGAAAGTAGTTCACAAAGCACTTCACAGAGCTTGATCTTACTATATGGAGCTTATAGATTCAACAAATCATTTTGTTTTTTCATCGATTTGTTGAAATGGATGTTTATTTAAGTAACAACAATGAACAAATTAGTTGTGTATTATATGGTTTTTGTAGGATGACTTGCTCAAAGTGAACAACTATCTTAGATTAAACAGTGTAGATGTTTATTTGAATGGTGTTATTGATAGTTTTGAATGCAAGTATCTTATAAAAAATAGTGGAAATGTTTATTTGAATGGTGGTATTGATGGTTTTGGATGCAAGTATCTTACTTTAAACAGTGGAAATGTTTATTTTAATGGTGGTATTGATGGTTTCCATTGCAAGTATATCATTGATTTTTCTGTTTTCATCGACTTGAGTATTGTCTAGGAAGTTTAAAAAGTTAGACACTGAATATGTCTAACCCACTCCAGAACCTCTGGATTATTTTTCTGTTTCCATAGACATAATCATTGTCTAGGAGATTTGCTAAATTAGACACTAAATATGTCTAGTAAAGTTGAAAACTTAGACACTAAATATGTCTAACCAATTCCAGAACCTATAGAATATTTTTCTGTTTTCTTAGACAAAATCATTGTCTATGATATTTGTATCATTAGACACGGAATATGTCTAACACATTCCAGAACCTATGGATTATTTTTCTGTTTCCATAGACATACTAATTGTCTAGTAAAGTTGTACATTTAGACACTTTATATGTCTAACCCATTCCAGAACCTATGGATTATTTTTCAATTTTTATAGACAGACGCATTGTCTACAAAACTTGCAAACGTAGACCCTAAATATGTCTATCCAATTCCAGAACCTATGGGTAGTGGGCTTGTCTAAGCCAAATTGTTAGGGTGGTGACAAATAGAAGGTGGTGCTCTTAATCATTATTTTTTAGAAGTGTTTGGATGGTTTTAGTTAGTTGAGGAGGTGGTGCCTAAAGTATTTCAGGTAGTGGCAATATCCTTGCCCATGAGAAATATGGGTATATACCCGACTGATAAGGTGCGGCGTGCGGCGGCGTGCGGACGCGATGTCATTTGTACGATCGCGGGTTCATCGCATCCAACGGTCGATGTGAATCGCACCCGACCGTCCGATGTGATGGACCCGTGATCGACGGCTCGTGATCGACGCCGTATCATTCCTCTAGGTATATATCCTTTTATTAATTCATGTGACGGGATACCATATTTTTCATGACATAAAGAAAAAAATCCTAAATTTGTCTTCGTTTTCACACATAATATAGACATTTTCATGTATATTTTCCATATTGATGATCAGATTACATTTTCAAAAATAGTTTAATTATATGTATATTTTTATTATAATTATATCGTATCATATACAAATATAAATTTTCTGTTACAATTTTCGTTTTGAATACTTGGCCTTGCAAAATGATAATACTCATCATTGTCTGCAATTCGTTTTGTAGTCTCCAACTATTTTAATATTAAAAAATATATTTATTTATTAAAATATATACTGTTATATAAGTGAAATATACATTGAGATACATTATTGTAATTAAAAAATAAATTTTTTAAATTTTCACATTGGGATATGTAAGTTTATACTATACTATCAAGTAATATGTGGTTGATGGATCGTTTTTGAATTGTACAGTAGATTAGACCGAAAAACAAAGTGAAAGTATCAGTGCTCCATATTGTTAGGCTAACCATCTGGCAAGACAGGCCAGTGCACGCACGACTTGTCCCACAAATGATTGGATTCTGAATGAGTAAACTCAGTTACTTGAAATATATTTTTAATGATGAATGAATTGGTATATCATAGGGAACTGATTCCCTGCGGACTGTGCGGCTCCATGCAGGAAAGCCTCACGGACCGTCCGATGTGAATTCCATCCATCGGAGGGACATATGATGGGGGTGGGGCAGAAGAGGTGGCGGGATGGATGGACTGAGTAATCTGGTCAACAAGTCACCTTATTTAAAAAAAAAAAAAATTAGATAACCCTTCGATGGATGGAATTCGAACCGGACGGTCCGAGGCCTTTCAGCATGGAGCCAGATAGTCAGCAGGGAATCGATTATTTTTTAATGGGTAAAACCATCACAATATTAGTGTACAGTTGTAAGATTGTGCTCCATACATAAACAATGAATCAAATCTCAATCAAAGTCTACACGTTTTAAAGGTTATGAGATGAGACTAATAGAACATGTAAAGAAGAGAAGTTTTAGTTCCACACGTTCATAAGCAGTGGCAGATCTAGAAATTTTTTCTACTAGGGTCATCATTAATATATAATTAAATTTAAATTTACACTTCATACAATAAAATTGATATTTTCAAAAACGCTACAATATTATGTAATTGTCAAAGCATTTCTCTACATGCTTTCATATTTTAAAAATTCATCATGATAGTCTTATTATTATATTGTTTCAAATACATCTCTCTCAATACATGTAACTAAGCAATAATTAATCCAATCATCCCCCATGTGATTATTAACATTGTAATATGAAATATTTAATCATAGCCCTATATCAAATATAAGTTTGCTTAAATTTAAACTAACACGAGCTTTTTTTGAAGGGATTTCATGTTTTTGGACAATATCATTATGATCATCATCAAATGATGATTGTTTTGAAGTTCAGATGCCATCCTTTTATAAAATCTTTCCATAACTGATTTACAAAAAATAAGAA